>CM062353.1:8082000-8807000 GCA_031216105.1 Dalbergia cultrata | reverse complement strand
CTTTATGATGTTCTGTGTTTTTTTATCCTTTCTTGGTGTAGTCATCAATATTCGGGTTCTATTACTAAAAATCTGGTTAATTGGGCCTAACACAGGATTGAGGTCTCTTAAACAAAACAGGAATATCACAATAAGAATTTTTTTCCCATTCATATAGCTCAAATTAGTTGAAAAGATCAAGGTACTTACAGCCTTAACCAATCCATATCAATAATATTTTTCTTCTTAACAACAAAATAATAGATTTCAGATAAAAAAGATAATAGATAGTTTTAATATACATGATTTTGTTTTTTGAAAAAAAAAATAGCATGGACACTTTTTTAATATATATATATATATATATTCCTTTTTCTTTTTTGTTTTGGCTAAGTTTTTAAGTCCTAATTAAAATTTAGTGACAGATTGTTGCCAACAGCCACATAGTCAGTGGGTTCTGGAATTTCAAACCGTTACATGGATAAATGAAATCTTTTGAGACCTCACAACGTGAAAGATAAGAGTGTGATTGGTTTTAGAAAATACAATTTAGGTTTTCTGTTTTCAGCATCTTATGAATAAAATATTAAAAATTGAAAATAAAAATTTAAAACTAGATGATGTAGTTTCTGTATATCTATTCCATTACAAAACTCAAAACACATGAAAATTAAAAGATAAAAAATTAAATTATTTTCTAAAATCAAGCGCTCCATAAGTTTTACATTATATTTGGATGACGCGTAATAAGAGGAAGCAAAATGGGATGATAGGAGGAAGGGAACCTTTTTCTTGTTTTAAGGGTTTTTTTTTTTTTGACGGGTTGTTTTAAGGGTTTGATAACAGGTAGAAAGGAAAAGGACCCATGGAGAATTCTGATTATTGATTTCTTTCAGTAAATTTTTCTTTCTCGTCAAACTTAGGGTGGAATAAGTTGAGCTAAAAATTTGCACAACCAATAACTATAATTAATATATTTCGCTTATTTATTTATACTAGTTATTGGACTCGTGCGATACACGAGAAGATAATAAAAAATAGTTTATTGATCATTATAAAAAATAAATGATAATTTATTTAAATATATCTTATTAAAAACTATGTATATAAATTTATCTTAAAAGTATGATAATATTTAAATAATTAAATAAATGGACAAAATATAAATATGTCATTCTATTTTATACCTTGTTTTGAATATCATGTTTATAAGGTTGAAAAACTCTCAATAGATAACCTACAACTAAGAATAAAAAGCCAATTTTATGAAAATTTTACACATTTCAAAAGTTGAAATTGTTGAATAAAAAAAGATAATAAATGAATAATTTTACTATATCATGAGCCACTTATAGGGAGGACAATGAGTATCTATGAGAAAGGAGATATGTTTCACGCCTTCCGTCACTGTTTAGAATTTTACCTTTCATCCTCATCCTCATCTCCTTTATGGGTCCCTATTTCCCATTTCCCATAGGAATTTTAAATCTTTATGATATTAAGGGGTTTATTAACAAATTTTAAAAAGGAAAAAACTTTAAAAATATTTTATAATATAAAAAATAAATATCTATAATAATAAATACTATTAATGAAATATAATCTAAATTAAAATTAAAATTAAAATGCATACATAATGTAAATATAATAAAAATAATTAAAAAATGAATGTGTGTTATCCCCATTACTATCCCGTTTAACAAATGGGGATTTAGCATCATCAGTCGTCCCTATGAAGACAAAATATGTCTCAACTCCCTTTCCTATTGTGGGTAATTCTTGCCTATACCCACTTTCAATTTTTTTTATCATCCCTAGCTATTTATATCTTTTTAGTAAATTAAAATATTTAATTTATAAAAATATATTTTCTAATTAAAGAAATAATGAATAAATTTAATTTATATAATTTCAATTACACATTTTTTCCTTGTATATCCTTTTGATAAATTAAAATATCAATTTTAAAATATATGTTATAATTAATGTGTAATAATTAGTAAAAAAAATTATATAATTTTAATTTATATAATCTCAATTATTAGAGTAGTATATCAATTATAATATTATTTTGAATAAAAAGTAATATAATTATTTAATTTTTAAAATTAATAAATATTTAGTATCATTATCGAAGAAGTGTAAATTGTGGAATTAATATTTTTAAATATTTTAGTGTTGAAAAATTAAAGATGTTTTTTCAAAAAAATTAATATGAAAAAATTATGGAATTAATAGATTGGAATATGCAAGTTGTAAAAAATTAAATAGAATATAGTGACATAGGCAGATATATAATTTTTTTTATTATGACTTTCAAAAGTGCTAAATTTGAAGTTAAAATTTTTTTCCCTAATCTCATCCTCTTTTAGAATCTTGCCTCCATTTTTATCCACATCCCCGTCATGGGTCTACATTCCTCATTCCACGTGAAGATTTGAATCCCTATTGATATGTATAGGTTTATTAAAAAAATTTAAAAATACTTTGACATTTAAAATATAAATATCCATCATAACAAATACTACTAATGTAACATAAATATAATAGGTTTATGATCATTAATACTATAATTATATATATAATTTTTATGGTATAATATATTGAACTATAATTTTGTTTATGCTACTTTTTATTTTTTATATTACTTTTGTTAATGGTAGAGAGATATAAAGGTATTATTGAAAAAAATAATTGATAATTAGAAGCTATATTAAATTCAAAATCTTACTTTAAGTATTAAGATTATGAAATGATGAGATATAATTTTTCTATGAATAGCGCGTGGAAAATTTTTTATGTAATGAGTCTTAAATATTAGTATTATATAATTGTTATCGTATTTGATTAAAAATAAATTATCATATTAGTATTATAATGAGTCTTAAATATTTGATTAAGAATAAATTTGGTAGAAATTGAATTTTGAATTATTATCATATCAAAATCAATCAATTAATAATTCGTTAACAAATTGACCAGCCCATTTTCCTTAGAAAAAATACTAATTTTAAAGTTTATTTATTTTGAAAATATTTTCTTTATAATTTTTTATATTACCTTCATAATGTGAGGCTATTAATGGTTCTTAATTTAATTGTAAGTCATAATTATATTGACATAAGTTATTTCTTAGTGCAAATTGTAATTTTTAATGATTGTAGTATTCGATTATTTAATGATTGTAATATTTAATTTTATTTCATATAAAAATAATTAATAAGTAAATTATAAACTAAGTTTAAAAAAAAAAATATTTAGACATAAAGATTAAGAAAGGTAGGGCCTAAATCATTATATGAATAACACATGAAGCCTAAATCACCATATGAATGACACGTGTAATAGTTTTTATGAAATGAGTCTGAAATATTAGTATAGTAGATAATTTGCAAACATGATTAGTTGATTTTCATTTTGTTTCTTTAATAATCACCCAAACAAACAAGAAGGAACTTTATTTCATTCTCGTTCTTCCCTTTTCAATCACCTCCTATTGATTTCAATTAATAAAAAACATCGAAGGAAAAATACATTTTCAAGTCTCCTAATTTATTTTTGTTATTCATTTGGTCCCGTAACTAATTTTCTATTTTTTTATTATCCTAATTTTTTTTTCTTTTAGTTTTTTAACTAATTTTTTTACTTTTTTTTGGATTTATTTTATTTTATTTTATATTCTTGTGGTATGACCCACTAAGTTAAAATAAAAGAAAACGAAAAATAAAATCGAACAAGATATTTATCCTTTTTTAATTATAAAGTAAAATACAAATTAATAAATTATAAATTAAAAAAGCAGACAAAAGACAATAATAAGACCCGAAATGACATAAACGGAACAAAAATAAATTAAAAAAAGACACAAACAAGGGTAAATATTTAAATTTTTTTAGTTTGTTTATTTTTTAAAAATTTTAGTTTATTTTAAATTTATATTTTATTTAATTTTTATATTTATTTTACAGTTAAAAAAGGATAAATCTTATTCGCTTTTTCAATTTCATTTATTTAATGCTTTTCATAAAATAATATTTAAATCATATTCTTATAACAAAAATATGATTTATTTGAAAATAAGATTATCATTAAATTAAATATCTCATAAAATAATATTTGAATCCTATTCTTATAAAAAAAAATCTATCTTATTCCTATAAAAAAATCTGATTAATTTGAAAATCACATTCCTATTAAGTTAAATATTTAGTATGTGATTTTTTTTATTAAAAAAATCTGAATCCTATTCCTATAAAAACTGATGTAATTAATATCTTGTTTAAATGACACATCAACATTATCTTTTTGGCAAAACTAGATTTTATATATGTGTGTGTGTGTGTGTGTGTGTGTGATTACTAGTTCATTTTACCACTGCCAAAGTGGGGAGTAGGAACCTAAAAAAGACACTATTTTGGGTATGATGAAATTTTATAGTTATAATTTTCGTTTTTTTCATTATCCTTATAAAATTCAAGGATACTTGAACCTTTTAATTTTGAGAAAATTACAATTACACTAACCTCCCTCAAGGTTTAGTGCAATTACACTCGACACCCTTTTATTTTATAAATCTATCACCGACACATCTCTTGAGGTCACTAAACTTACACTAACCTTTCCTGCAGATACTTGGTTCGTTAATCGAAGTTATAAAAAAAGTGTGACATATATATGATTATTGATGAAAAAAATATTATATTTTAACAACACCTAACATAAATATTAACTAAAATTCATTTTTTTTATCATAAGTTATAATTATCAGTTTCATTTTTATGTGATAAAAAATTATTTTATTCAATTAATGTATTTTATATTATCAAAATATCATAATTTTATCATTAATAATTATGTATATGTCTCATATTATCTTTTTTATCACTTAAATTAACTAATTAGCATTTGTTGTGGAGGGCAGTGTAATTTTAGTGAACCTCAAATAATGTAATATAGTTTTATAAAATAGGAGAGTACCAAGTGTAATTATACTGAGCTTTAAAAAAGATTATTGTGATTTTCTTTTTAATTATTTATGACTAAGAATGTGCTGTATACTTCACTAACCCAATTCATTAAAAATAGGAGACTTCAACACTTAGTTGGGAAAATTGGGGGTTTTGAGGAATTAAGATTAAAACAATTTAAATTAAAAGATAATAGCAATATGATAATAGCAGTAGTGAAGAAAGAACTGGTGTAAGGTATTCATAGAATTGGAATTAATTATTATTAACCAAATATTTAATCCCTTAATGGCTATTAGTAATTAATTGCTGGTAATTCTATTAGTGATTAATTGCTGGTAATTCTATTAGTGATTAATCGATTCCTAGAATCTGATCAATGAAAATAATCAATAAATGCGATCTCAATTTAATTGGAAATTACGGTTATTTAAGGTATCAATTATTATAGCATAACTGCTAATCGGAAGGTTAATTCTATTGTTACCTCTCAAACATAAACCAATAGATTTATCAATTTATGCCCAAAGGATTTTCCCAAATAACAATCGCCAATTTGGTTATTCCAATAAAGATTATAGCAAGTAATCACCACAATAATTATAAGAATAGAAACTGAAGAACAATAAGAAAACTAATACATTCAATATAAACAAAAGGTCTCAAAAGTCATCCCAATTTATCCGAAAATTCCTACACTATTAAGTACATTATTAAGAATATCTACTCCATCTCTGGAGGATTACAGTAATGAAGATAAAGGAGAACCTAAAAATAATACCAATAATCCTTACCATAATTTCCAAGACAAACCACCTTCACCAATGAAACCCTTAGAGAGAGAAGAGAGAAGGAGATGTAGAGAGAGAATATTAGTAACCTAAACTGTACAACCTAAAATGAGTCAAAAGCTAGGGTAAAAACCTGTGTCAATCTTTTAAATAATGTTCTCTAAAATGGGCCAAAATGCAGCCCAAAAACTGATTAATTTGCTGTTAAAATGTCATCGCATGAGCGCTGCGGTGCTCAGTAGTGAGTTACGCTGATAAAGATAATTTTTCAGGTTCTATTGAGCGTTGCAGCGCTGGATAGAACCAACGTCTTTATGCATTTAGTCAGTTTTGACCTATTAAACATCCGAATTTATCCTTGATACTAGAGATAGCGATTGTAGCCCTTTAAATAAGCTTTCCAATGCCATCAAAATTACCTCATTCGGACATTTGGACATATTGCGAAAATACTAATTGGAGGTCAAGGTGGACAACATCAGAACATTAGCAACTTTTAATCTTGCAACTTGTTTTTTACCAAGATGTTCTTAGCATTGAATTTTGAACTGAACATGAAAATTTTAGAGGACTTCTCGAGCTTTCCAAAATATCTTTATTTGTCTCAATTCAATTGCTATAGAGAGAGATACGAATTTTCCATTACAATGCTTCTTGTAAATGTACTCAATTGAACTCAAGAACTCTTATATTTTGCTTCCAAATTAATTGCTGCTACAAACCTCCATGTATAGAGTTTTCAGCCCCATTTTTGACACTTTGCACTTGATCCAAAGCTCTTGTGCATAAAACCATATTCAAAGAAACAAGTTAAACATAACATAATGTAATTACAAATTATTCTCAAAATCAATGCAAAAGCCAATAATTCTATCAAAAGTACACAATGAAGAATAAATCAAAATCCTAATTAATTGCATTAGTAACACAGTGAAACTTACAAAAAAAAAAAGCTAACATTTGGTAACAAGATAAGTGACATAAATGTCTCTTTTCAAACACATGGCAAATTTCAGTCACAAGTTATCTAAAAAGTATCGATACTCACAAATTTTTAAGGTACCAGAGAAATCACTATCTTTTAAAGATTTAATTAGAATACACTGATAGTGTAAAAAAATATTACACATTCATCCAATCATGTAATGACACATTAGTAAATATAATTACTTTTCACTCCACTACTTAAAAAGTTATACAAAAGAAGATATTTGATTAGATTTATACTGTCAGTACATAAAAATTAAATTCATCCTCTAATTTGAAAATAAAATTGCAAATTTATAGGCATTTGCCGGTAAATATAATTGAAGAAAAATAAAACAATGCCAACGAGTCGTCTACGTTTTCCTTCACCAGGTTGCTCCGAGTCTCCGTTTCTGAAACTTCGAGGGTTTCATTTAGTCTGTAAATTAGCTATTCGGTAATCGGCACCTCTCAACAATGTTCAGATTCTGGTAATTTTCCGTTTCCCCTCCCAAAACTTTAATCAATTCTTTTATATCTTTTACGCCCTTTGATTTTTCCGATTCTCAAGGAACTCGCTCGCAATCGCTCGTTTGATGAGATCACATCTTACACACACAATTTCAATGCAACAATAATAGTAAGAAGTAGAATTTCTCATATATCTGGCTGGGACTTATCTGTAATCGAATTCCGAATTCCAAATGTGTGTGAACGAATTTGAATTATGAAAATTGGCAATGGACTATGAATGATGTTGTGTGTATATGTATGGTTAGGGGATCACAAGAGCAACAACCTCAGCCTGATGGTTCTTCAACGCAGTCGTGGTATCCGCCATCGGTAGTGAGCTCGCCGAGTCCTTCCAGGCCTGCCACGCCTTCCGCCTCTTCCTCCGGCGGTTACTCTTCGCCGAGGTTGCACCCTCCGTCGCATGTTCCGCCTGCTGAAGCCGCCGGAGTTATTGCTGCTTTGAAGGACAAGAGGTCAGATATCTTGCTTCTTCAGTTTACCCTTTTTTTTATATATTAAATCTGCATTTGATTTTAGTTGCCTCGTTTATAATATGCTGCTATTGTGATCTTAATGCTTTATTTGTGTGTGTGTGTGTGCGCGTGCGTGTGTTGGCTCTTTATGAATTGATCAGTGCTGAGGAGTTGCGGAAGATTTTGTCTGACAAGGATGCGTATCAGCAGTTTCTTAATTCGCTTGATCTGGTCAAGACTCAAAATAATGTAAGTCGCTTGTGTTTGTTGTGTTTTCTTTCTGATGTATGGTGTTTTGTTGCCTCGGAACTGTGTGTTTTTTATGCTTTGATGGCTGCATTTTGTTAGTATCTTTCGCATCTACAGTGGTTCTTCTCTTTGGAGTTGAAACAATTTTTCCTGTATTAATATATTTAATCTCTTATTTCATCGTTGTGCTTAGGGGTGGTGTGGGTAGCTACTGGGGTGCCTTGCCCAGGCGATATAGATGACTGGCTTTTCTATCTCATTAGTTATTTATATTTATTTAGTTCAGAGATTCTTTGTCACGATACATTTTTCTGAAATGGTGTTTGGTTGCTTGCCTTAGTCTACTGTGATCTTTCTGGTTTTTTGATAGTATGGGTATGTATTCACATTAATTCATATACACGTGTGTGTGATGGAAAAAGAGGGATATTATGCATTCATATATCCATGAGAGGTTCTCCCATTTGGCTGCTCTTCTTTGGCTGCTCTGCATTAGGGATGGAATTGTTGAGTGATACGAATATCAGAAGGTTGTTACCATGTGTACCAATTATCTCTAGTGTTCATGCATAAAGAGCATCTGATTATATTGAGTTAATGAGTGCTGCGCGCGCCTATAGTGTGACAAAACCTGTATTTAATGATACTTAGCTACAATTTCCACAATTTTAAATGTGCTTATGAGCCAAATATTTAATTTGTTTTATTAACCCTTTTCCTTAGGAGTTACCCTTCATATCTACAGTTAGAAGCAAGAACGTCCTAGGTCTCCTGTGTTTAAGAAAGTTGGCCTTAATTGGGCTGGCAACATTCCTAGGATTTTTGGGATTATTGCTTCCCAAAAATGTTATTTTAACACCTTGAAAGTGGATGTCCTTTCATTACCATTAGATGTGATGGATAGATGGGGTGAATGAGAATTACTAGCACATCCAATATTTGATATAAAGTGGGTGTTGGTTTCGTAATGGACACCAACTTTTGGGGTGTAAGTAACACTACTTGAAATGATGTATAATCACCCAACTCATTCAATCACAAAAACCATGCACAACTGTGCACATGGTTCCATTCAAGGGTAGTGGAAAAAGTTGAGTGGAAAAGGGAGTGTTGTATAATCATCAACCATGTCCTATTGTTCTATACAAACCTTTTCTGGGTTTTGTATTTGCTTTTGTGTTGACTGTTTTTACTGCCTATCTATTTGATCAGCTGAAAGATGAACTTTGCAAGGAGAATTTGCAGCTAGCGGGTGAGTTATTGAATTTATTTTATTTTCTGTGCTGCCATTAGATGGTTGGGCTTCAGTTAAGTATAAAAGAGCTCCTCAAATTTCATCTTTAATGCAGAGGAAAATCTACAAAAGGAACCTCGTATCAGTGAACTTAGGAATCAAGTAAGATGAACAATCCTATGATTAGTATGGTTATTTTTAGGAATTCTTATCCTGAGATGGAATTTCCCCCTATGGAAACAGTGTAGCATTATTCGGACAACTGAGTTAGCTGCTGCTAAAGAGAAATTAAATGAGCTTGAGAAGCAGAAAGAAGAAATATTGAAGATGAATTCCCCAGCATCCCTTCTTCAAAGGACTCATGGTATGGCTTGAATTGATGTAATTTCCTGCAATAGTTATGACCACAGTTTTATCATTATTGAGACCAAGGCTGGGATTTCATAAATTTGATAAACTTAAATATTGATTTTGCAGAATCTATGAATAAGACAGAAGAGGAATCTGAAAATCTGCACCAGCAACTCCTTGACAGAGAGATTGACCTTGCAGCATTTTTGCAGAAATACAAGAAGCTTCGTGCTGCTTACCACCGGAAAAGTCTCATACATCTTGCTGCTAGAACATCAGGTATATGAACACGCATGTGGAATATGATAATTAGTATAGTAAGTCCTTGTTTTGTCAATAATGCATTTGATTTTTGTTTCATTCTTGTCAATATAGTCGGCAGATATACTTGCCAAATAACTTGTACTCGTTGGGGGTAGTGCTTTCCATGACAAAATGTTGAGAAACGTTAACCTTACTATTTATAGCTTGAAATTTGAGATTGTTAACTGTGAAGACTTGTTCTCTTACAAAAAAAAAAAAAATACCGTGAAGACTTGTAAATCATACATGTGCATGTTTTCTTTAAGTAGTTTCATGCATGCCATCTGGAGATGAGGTACGGACTTATCTGCACCTTGTTTTGGGCATGTGCTTTACTACCTTCAATTTGTCTAAACTCTAAACTTTATGTTATCATTGTCGCTATTAAAGTATCTTAGAAATGCTTCAGACGAAAAACAATATCTTAGAAATGGTTTGACTTTCCTTTTTGAGTGAAGCTTTGGCGTTGAGCATATAGAATTTCTTAGCTACGTAGGCTATTTGATGACATGAAGATATCATCATCGCTATTAAAGTTTTAGGCTTTGATTTTGCTATTAGATTTTGCATTTATCTAACAGACTCTGTGTTATTGCCAAATATACTATCTTTTTGCTATTCTTTTTTGCAGCGCACCATTACAACGAAATGTATACAACGTATTTGAAAGAAAGGAACGCTGTTTTTTTCCTTTTTTCAATCAAACCTTGGTTGACATACACTTGGCACTTGATTGCAAAAGTTAATAAATGGAAAACGAGTAACAATGGATGTTGAAAACTTAAAAAAGAGAGCACAAAGAAAATACATTTCGATCAATTAGTAATGGCCTCCTTGTCCTTGAGCACCTTTGTATTCAGAATCAGTGGCATCACTGTCAGGCATATCACACATAGGAGTGGTATAATAGAAAGGGCTGAGCACGTATTTGATCAAACTGCGATACACCGATGCAGGGTGGTTGAGCTTGACGCCAGCCTTTCCACCACCGAAGTCAGTGAGGATGTTGCAGACATGATCTGGGGACGACACCAACCTCACTGCACATCCCTTCGTATCCAACTCCTTGCCGTAGACATACTTGTTAACAGTTATGTCGTATTGCCCCAAGTCATCTGTAGTATCACTTGTATAATACACAACCCTGCTTCTCTTGTCCATGCACGTTAGGGACACCTTCACTCCTGCTAGTGCTAGCACAATTAGGCATATATATGAATGAAAAATGTTTTTTGAGCCCATGAGGTACATGGTGTTAGAAGACATATCGGGAAATACGAACATAGAGAAAAAAAAAAAAAAGGCTGAATAATCTGGCGTATCGTATTTAGATGTGCATATGGCATTCCGTAGAAATAGATTAGATTGAGGATGGTACAATTGATTACCTTTGATTGGCTTGCCAGCATTAACCCATTCGTTCCAGCCCTGGGTGCAGTCCTGGCAGAGCACTTTTCCACCCACGTGAATGACTCCAGATGGCTCATCCCAAGCCAACACTGCCATGTTATTGGTGCAACCCACAAGCATTGAGGCTGCAATCATCATCAACGCTGCTGCAACTCCCATTTCTCCCTTAACCGGTTCTCCCTCTCTGTGTCTTGCAATGCACAAGGAATAGGATATATATGGCTGGATTGGCTTGAAAGGAACAAATGTATATAGAAAGGAACAAATGTATATATATAACAGGAAGCAGGTGTTCGTGTGTGTGATTGAATTGGAAACAAACAAACGTGGAACAGCACTACTATCGGTTCATGACGTGCTATCCATTATTCAATTCTTTATATTTAATGAATCATAACAACCAATTATCAGATAGACTAACTGAGAGTTTGTCTCTGACAAAAAAAAAAAGAAAGAAAAGAAAAAGAGAGAGATTAATTTAGAGTTTGCAACCAAGCACCACTTTAGAAGCTTCATTCATATTTTCAGATTCAAACTTCAAATTTGCAAAAAGATTGTAGAATTCATGTTGTGGATAAAAAAAACATGAATTTTACTCTAGATCATGATAGTGTAGTTTCAAGAACAGAAAAAAATGTATTTTGTATACTATACATGAGAAAAGAGAACAGTAATGTTATATGAAGTCATGAACATCTAAAAATGGGTGGTTGAATAACTATTTTATCACTATTAAATAAGATGGATAAGTGGGGATGAGTGAAAATAATCATCTCATTTAATGATGATAAAGTAAATATTTAAATGAGACACTCATTTTTTAAATGATAACATTATTAAAGAGATAATAATATAGTAAAAATTTATAGTCATCAAATTATATAATGGCATTTAAGTAAATATGCTTATATTATAATGCTGTACGCCATTGGCAGATGTTAAATTAATGTTTGATATATATAACAAATCATAAGTTCACTTTCTTTTCTCTTTTGTCGCACCAAAATTTAGTGATTTTATGTGACATCAAATAACATTAAATTAAATTGAATATATATATATATATATATATATCTGTGTGTGTGTGTGTGGGTATTGTGCACATCGGCACCAGCTAGGACATGGGTTTTATTTTTGTATGGGTGAACTCTGTAAGGGTTTTTAAAATAATTATGTCAACAAACTTTATATTATTATTAAATTTTATAATTTTCATCTATTTATAAATTTTAAAAAATACATTATTCTAAATAACAGATCTAGGTGTTCGAATGCATCCGAAAATGAAATGACATATAAAAAGATACAAACACACAAAAATTTAATATATTTCAACAAGTGGCATGCCAGAATATAGTCCCTTATTCACTATAATCAAAACTCCTGCATTAACAAAAATTTTAATTTCTACGCTTTTTTAATTTCAAATGTATTTCTTGAATCCTAACAAATTCATCCCATATGTTTATGTCAAATTCTCTAAATCCTTAAGTATATATTTATTAAAGATAAGTATATCGAAAATATTTATTAAAGACAAAGATTAAGATAATCAATCCTTATCTGATCTTATTTTATATCTTATCAAGATACATGCATAGACTGTTTTCCTAAAAATATTATTATATCTAAGATTTACTATGAACCAAACTCTATATCGAGATAAAATTCTTATGAAATTTTCAATTTTCTCTTTTTCTTTTATATTTGCTAGAAAAATTGTATCCCTTTACCCTCATAATAAAGTTAAGAGACTGAATCCACAAATATGCATTATTTACTTAACTTGTACCCAAAATAAGGAATTCCCTTGGCACGACAAAACTACTTCATTCATCCTTTAATAAACCAAGTTAAACAAAGGACCCACGACTCCAATTAGGAATACAACACGTGCAAGTCATGCACATAAACATATTATAATCATCATCGAATTGCAGCACAGACCAAAAAAAAAAAAAAAGAAAGAAAGAAAGAAAGAAAATCTCACCACCTGAATCCTCGGCGTGAACACCGAATAGCCCGAAAAGGCAGGAGCAAAACCTTTCTAAGTTTCTATATTAGCACCACAACCACAGAACAAAAAGAAAAGTACAAGAAGAACCATGAAGCTCGTCGAAAAGGATTTTGAAGTAAACCAAACAGGAACTGCGAAGATCATTCCAGAAGAACCCGATGACCTGTGGCTTCTCTACAACCTCATCAACCCTGGAGACTACGTCACCGCCGACACCACCCGCAAGGTTCACCTGGAACAGACCAAGAGCACCGCGTCACGTGTCAGGCTCTCCCTCAACCTCAAGGTCACGTGCCGCGACTTCCACAAGGACTCCTCAACCCTCCGCGTCCACGGCCGCAACCTCGACGCAAACCAGTACGTCGCCGCGGGCTCATTCCACACTCTCACCCTCGAGAGGAACAAGCCCTTCGAGCTTCGCAAGAAGCTCTGGAACAATGATGCCGTTGAAGCGTTGCGTGAAGCAACCGAGAACGACGCTTCGTGTTGTGAGGCTGAACTCGCCGTGGTGATCCTGCATGAGCAGCATGCGGAGATATACTTGATAGGAAAGGGGGTCACCGCGATGGTTTCAAGGGTTGAAGCTTCTTCTGCTACGCGTCGTGGTGATGGTGGTGGGGGAAGGAAGGGTAGTGGTTCTTCTGGGAATGTGTTGTTTCGTGAGGTTTTTGGGGGTTTTGTGAAGCACGTGGATTTGAACAAGGTTAAGAGTGTTGTCATAGCGAGTGGCGATTCGAGAAAAGATGAGTTTCGAAGGTTTATGATGTCGGAAGCCAAGAGGATGAGGATGAGGTCGATAGAAGAGAACAAAGGGAGGATCGTGGTTGCGGGGTTTGGGGGAAAGGGTGATCTGAGGGAGGTTTTGGGAGAGTGCACTGTGATGAACTTGATTAAGGACAGCAAGGTTGGGTTAGAGATAAGGGCTTTGAGGGAGTTGTGGGACATGGTGTCAAGCAACTCGGATCGTGCTTGTTATGGTCCAAAGAATGTGGAGAGTGCACATGAGATGAGGGCCATTGAGACCCTTTTGATCACGGATGATCTTTATAGGAGTGATGAGATTGGGACCAGGAAGAGGTATGCTGGTTTGGTGAAGTCGGTGAAGGAGTCTGGGGGGAAGGCTTTGGTGTATTCTTCCATGCATGTCATGGCACATCAGCTTCAACAGCTAACCGGTGTTGCAGCCATTCTGAGGTTTCCCTTGCCTGATCTCGAAGAAGATATGGATGTTTAGATCAGGCTTAGATTCATTGATTGCACTTAATTATTTGTATAGTTGTTCTGTCCTCTTTTTTTTCGACTACTTAATTTGTTAATCTCCACTCTCCAGCAAAAGTAAATATTGTTGTCATTCGTGCACACAATGATTTGGGTTTATTTCTGAAATTATGTGTTCAATGATCTTCAATATCTGTTTGCGCAATGCTAGTCAGGGAACTTTGAACTATAAGCAACAAATTAAAATTAAACAGAGTACTGATAGTCCAGTTTGAGTGCTAGGTCGAAGTATGCGCCTAAACTCTGCGCTTACAAGATAAATACAACCCTGTACTGGAAAAGAAAATATTTTACAGTGAGAAAAGTTGTGTGACGTTGGTTGTTATTAGCTCCTTTCTCAGCCAAATACATGATTGATGTTGACGATGGGGCCACAATTGTTGTTATGTGGATAATGCGGCTGGCCATTGCGATGTGTATTGCGTTTGATACATGGTGAAATTTGTTTGTATTTGCAACTTGAAATTTAGCCTGTAGCAACCCTGTTATTGCCTGATGCGGTTAGATTGTGCCCGATTTATATGATTTCGTGGCACACCATAATTACGAGTTGATGCAGTTGCGACAATAACTGCAATTATAAAATTGTTGTCATATCACGTGATGTAGTTCGCAATTTAAATACATGGATAAGATGGATGTCGCATTATATATCGAATTGAGGAAGTGAAAGGAAATTCTGAAAATTCACTGTCCAAAAGCTTTATTATGACACGACCGAAAAGGATTTCTCTATCCGCTGGTTTTATTCAAAGCGAGTTACTACAAGGAAAATACAAATACAATCCACTAGTGTAGAGTTGGCCCATTACAAATTTACAATAAAATAATATTAAGGGAACAATTCTAATCTAATCACTATAGCATGGGGGAAAACAACTACTGAATAGGAACTCCCCATATCCAATACTCAAACCGCAGTAAACGGGTGCCAATGCAAAAAAATTAGCCCAAAAATGGATATGGCCACCATTTACTCAATCTCATTACAAGGTCAAAAACGGTTCCCAACATCTTTCAACAACCGCAGCTTCGCTTCATTGCAGTAAACCAGCCTCCTTAAGAGCACCTTTGTAATCTTCAATACTTTTTTCTCGGACCTGCATCAAACAGTGACATCAAGAAATAATGAGATATGTAGGAGGCATATGATCAAGACTCTGCCCACAAGAATATCAAGTCATAACAAAACTAGCCTCTTGGGCACACGCATTTTTTTTCTTTTTCCTCTTTGAATTGCGGGAATTGTTTTAATGAATTTTAATTTTGTACCTAGATGAGACTATGAGGTGGCTAGGGTAAACTGTGTGTTATAACTTCATAGCTATAGATTTGCAGATTTAATGTTTTTGCATATACTGCCATAACCAGAAGCATACCTCAGCTACGTGAGTGTCAAAGTGCTTCTCAATCTTTGACATGAGCTTTTCATCCCTTTCACCGCATATCAGATTAAATACAGCACCTGTAGGATCACATAAAACAAATGGCAGAACAAATTTTACTAATTTGTACCATCACTGGAAAAAACACGCAGGACTTGATGATGGATGAAAGTGAATCGATTTCCTTTAGAATAAAAGGATAACAAGAAACTTTGGATTAACATATGCACTTTTTCCCAACCCAACAAACCAATGAAAAAAAGTGCAGCAGCAAAGTTGTCCCTCTGAGGAAAACAATACCAACTAAGATGTTAAGGGCAAAGTTTAACCTTCTAATACAACGGCAAGCATGCCTAAAGTTAGCACAATGATATATTACATATAAATAACCCCTGGTCCAAATATGCAGAAATTCAACCAAACAACCAAACTATGCTAGTGTGCTATCTATACTACCAGCACTGTAGAAAAACAGGGAGCTCCCTTGAAGACAATTGTAACAGTTTATGATAAGTTTACAACAGGAAGTAGACAATGCAATGAGATATGAACTAAAAACTCACCCTTGCGGCCGAAACGTCCAGCCCGACCAACTCTGTGCAAATACACCTCATAATCAGGCTCAGTTTCGCATCTATACTCAGCAGTATGTTTCACTGGGAAATCATAGTTGATAACCAAATTAACCTGAATAACTATATGCATTGGAAGTATGTCAATCACATTGAAAAGCAGACAATTACATGTAAACAAAAAACGGAAGAGAGAGAGAGAGAGGGGAACCACTTCTGCACCTGCTGCTGATCAAAGCCTCGAGCAAGAACATCAGTTGATATAAGAACTTGAGTCAAACCATCTCTGAACTCCTTGACAATCTTGTCTCTCTGCTCATGATCAAGAGCGCCTTGTATGGAAGTGACCTCATAGCCCAAATCTCTGAGTGATTTATGCAACCTGCTTGCACTATTCCTTGTTCGCACGAATATAATGGTTTGCCCCACATTCTCTCCTATTTCAAATATATAATCTTTGATCACTTCAATCTTGGACAGTTCATCAGGACAATTCACTTTGTATTGCTTCACTGCCTCCAAAGATAGCTCTTCTTTCTTCACAAAGAGCTGATTATGATCCTTCTTAACTATCCTTGAAACAAAATTCCTGACAGTGTCATTGAACGTAGCAGAAAACAGAAGAACCTGAAGACATGAAAAGACAAAGCAAAAAACGTCAGAGATACTATACTAATTAAAGATAGATAATAACAGAAAAGATAATATGTGGATAAAAAATTATCTCCACAAAATTCTAAAAACAGAAAACCAACTAGAAACAGAAAATGATAACTGAGAGCCTGAAACGAAACACACCCTAAAGTTTTTCAACAAACCTGGCAATTAGGATTAACTTTTTCAATTTCTTTCATAATCCTCAAAGAATCATCTTGAAAACCATCCTGCAAAACCACAATTAAGTTAACAAACAATCAAGAAATGAAAGCCACGGCATAGTTAGCATTACATTCCATAGAAACCAAGAAAATTACGAGATCATAACCCTAAATTGCAACTGCAACAATTTCTACAATTAATTAAGGCAAGGAAGAATCAAACTAATTAATTAGATTAACTAATTTAATTTGAATTTAAATTTAATTACCTCGGCAAGCATTTGATCGGCCTCATCAAAAACAAGAATCTTCAACCTGGTAGCACCCAGCTTCTTGAACGACATCCACTTCTTGATGGTGCCGGGGGTGCCGACGACCACCTGAGCCATGATCGGAGCCCTCTTCGAGACTGGGAGCGCGTCCCTGGTGTCCGCCGGCACCGCGCACTCTCGGAGCTGATCCCCGTGTACTTCCCCATCCTCCGTAACACCTCCGTGTTCTGAATGGGCAGTTCTCGGGTCGGGCAAATGCAGAGCGCCTGCGGGGCCCGAACGTTCGGGTCGACCCGGCTCAGCATGCCGAGCACGAAACACGTGGTCTTGCCCGAACCGTTATGGGCCTGGGCTATCAAGTCTTTGTAGGGAGGGCTGAGAATCATTGGGAGAGTAACGGCTTGGATTTTACTGGGCTTTTGGAACTTCATTTCGACGTAGAGGCCCTTGAGAAGGTCCTGGGAGAGGTTAAGGTCTTCGAAGGTTGACGCCGAAGCGTAGGGAGTGTCACTGGAGGTAACCGCTTTGATGCTGGAGTCGTCGGGATCGTTTAGTGACTTGGGAGGGTGGTTGTTCTTTTTGTTGTCGTCGTCGATGGTTAGTTGGGCCATGCTGATGGACGACGACGAGGGATGGGACGTCGTTTCATCGTCCCAGCTCTTGTGGTCCGTCGTTTTGGCGTCAATCATGGCTTGAGGATGATGGATTGTGCCCCGTTAGTTACGATTCGATTGGTTCTCGGAATGAAGAAGATGCAGGATTGTTCTGATTATTTATATAGTGGTGGGGTATCAAGATTATGGACGCAACGCCAACATGCAAACTCTGCTTACTTTCGACGTCGCCCAATCCATTGCGTCCATCTTAAGCTCCATAGTCCATATTCCTCCCTTAATTTTTTCAAGGTGGACGAAATTGATTATTTTTAAGCTTAAAAATTATATTTTATATATATATATAAAAGAAGGATTTTGGCATTCGGTATTATCACTCAATTGTTTATTTTACAATAATAGGCATAGTTAATTTTCATTCTCAAATGTTACGCAGATGAAATGATTTAATTAATTAACTATTTATTATTTTTTATATTATTAGTATATTAAAATTAAGATTTTAATTTTGATGCATTGATTATAAAATAGTTTTATATTGTCATCTAATCAAAATATTTAATTTGGAGGGTTTTTCATGTAGTGGATATAAAAGTCAACTATCATGGATTATGTGGTAATACATAATTGGATGACTGTGTTAAATTTTTTACATTTTCACTGCATGATAATTAAATCCTAAAATTAAAACTCTACAAATATATTACATTTTAATTTGGTCTATACAACTTTTTCATTTTGATCCAAATTTTCAAAATATTTTTGTTTTAGTCTCTACTGTTTTAATTTTGGTCCTTATTAATCTTTAAGAATATGTTTTAGGTATTTACAAATATTGAAAGTTTTAGACTTGGTTCTAGCATTTCTTCTTTATACATATAAATATCATCATTTAACAACTAGATTAGTTCAAACATTTAAAAAATGGATCAAAACAGGGACAAAAAATCAAAAGTCATTGTATGATAAAAGAATATTTAAGCATTTTTTTACATATTATTTTAGAATTTTTTTATATACATATTATTTAGGAACATTTATATTTTTTTAAATCGAAATTAAGGTATTCGTTGTTGGTAGCAATGATTAATAATCCTCTTGTCGTGGGAACTTTCTCGAAGAAGTAAACGGCTGGTTATGAAATGCATTCATTTTCATGAGTGACGATCAAACACACATAATTAAGAGACAAGATGAGTTGCCATTACATTATAACTCGTGGTTGGAATATTTATAATGTTATATAATAAGAACATATAAAATAAAAAAAGAATATTTATGTTACATAAACACACAGGCTTTATGATGAAAATAAATATGCGGAAGAACCACCAAAAAAAATATATATGTGGAAGTTAATATAAAGAATGAAACATGAAGACACATATGTATATATATATATAGTAATAATAGTTTTTTTTAATTCTAATGATAATAGTTTAGGTCAAATAGTAAAGAGTTTAATTTTAATATACTGGTAATATTATATAATTAGTTTATTTTGTTTGTATGACCTTTTTAGGTAATAAGTGTATACATTCATTAATGTTGCATTGTATAATTTCATAATAATATAATTTTTTAATATTAATAGTGCATCAAATAATTTAATTCAAAAAATTTGAAACTAACAAATTAAAATAACCGGAGACAAGATTGTGAGTGAGATTTGTGAATGATGAATTGATAATTGTGAAGAGGTTGAATTAATCAAAACAATATAAAAAAGCTTTTGATTTGTGAGGAGGTAGAATTAAGAAGGGAAAGCCAACCGCGATGGACTCTCAAAACAATGGATTGGCCATATCAATGTTTTTGGTCGAAGCCTAAGAAGAGACAAAGCAGGCCTACAACCCGTGGCCACAACATCCTCAAGCTGGCTGCATTTGGCTAAAGGCCAGACAAAAGGCCCAAAAGACAATCCTGCGTCCAACATTTGAATGTAGTGGTAAACTTATAACTTTACTAAATAAAATCTTTTTTATCGATATTACTGTTAGATTATAATTACTTATTATGAAAAATATTCATTTCAAATTTTATAAAAATTGAACATCAATATTAATATAATTATGTAGCTTTTACTCATGATAATTTTACACATATATATTATATTAATTTTGATGTACATAAAAACTATGTCAATCAATTTTAGATCAATTCAAAATTTTATAGACATAATATATATGATGTGAGTTTCTAATTCAATAATATAATATTTATTGAAAGTTAAGTTGGTATAACTTCATCTAGCCCAAAGTTTTTTATCTGCTCTAAACCAAATACACAGTAAAAAAAACAAAAACGAAAGAAATAACAAATTGGTTCATGCGGAGTCATGGCGCTGACCAAAAAAGAAAAATGAGAAGCCAAGGTCAACGCGTGCTTACAGTATCCAAATTTAAATTGACTCAGAAGTCTTTTAGGTCGGTCTTTGCGTCGTGACTCTTGCGCCCAAAGTCCCCAGTCAATGAAAGGGTGCTTTCTGCGTAACTTCCATGAAAGCACAAGGGGATGGCAACTCAAGGTACAACGGTGCTTGCCGCGTAACTTCCATGAAAGAAAAAGGCACTGACAACTCAAGGTACATTTTAGAATTCTACTATTAGTATTATCAACTTATTACTTATTTGTTGTAAGTTTTAGAATATATTTAATATACTAATAGTATAAAATTTTTTTTATAGCCATCAAATTATATAATGGCATATAAGTAAATATGATTAACTCTTACCCTTACTATTTAAAAAGTTATTCAAAAGCAAATATTTAATTGGATGACAGTATAAAATTAAACTTTAATTTTTTATTTTATTTTATTTTAGCAAGATAAAAAAATTGTTTTATTTTGACACATTGTTAGTGAAAAAATTTACACTAATATCCAATCAAATAATATTACGTCAATATAATTGATTTAATTTTACATTTATCACTATGAGAATCCCACAAATAAAAACACGTAGTTGGTCAATAGTATAAAAACAGTGAATCAAAATTACATTTGTAAAAGAGCCAAAACTTGAAATTAAAATTTATTTAGTCATTAGTTTTTATTGAAATAGGTTACTTAAATTTTAATATCTAATTATACCATTCTATTAAATTATATTATACTTTTATTGATAATGAATTATAAATATTTAAATTTAAAAGTTAACCATAAATAATTTATGAATTCTGTAACACCCTCTTAACTACAATATTTTACTTAGAACTTAACACAGTAACTAAGAAGGTGGCACTTCGTATCACATTTATACGTCGTAGCAACAATTTATTTATTTATAAATAGGCAGTTATGCCATTTTAGTATACATGTATAATGTATAGTCATCTAGTAGCTAGAGTACACATATCAAACTACAAGATATAATCCTAAAGTAAAACCTATTAAAGAATAAGTACAAGAGGATTTATCTAGATCAAGCCTACTAATCAACAGGTATCTAAGCTTCCAATCCTAATATCACATGGTCGACTGGCGGCTACTGTATGTCATTGAATCCTTTAGTGAGTGCCATCTGCTGAATCTGAGGTAAACATAGAATATACATAGGGATGAAAATTATAAAATTCTCAATAAGGTACTCCCATACACATATAAATGTCATCATTATCTACTTAGCTGCTTCAGTTTGTTTATGAAAATATTACATGTCAATAGAATAGTAATGACATTTAACTTAGCTTGTAAAAGTCTTTATCTGAAGCAGGTTCATTTTATTTGATCATTATCTCGTAGAGTATATAATGTCAATGTTAGTCTCATAAGTAAACATCTTGGTCTCAATGGAATAATAAACTTATTCATTTAACACATAACATGGAGAGTAACTTAGAACAGTTGCTACTTTAACTGTCTTGGCCCTTGACTTGTGGTGGCTTATTCCACTCCTAGGTAATAGGATGCTTTTCAAAATTGAGCTTATTCCTATACATGATAATTGGATTTGCTTTCTCCAATTTTCACATAAACCCATTCCTAGTCAGTTTGATTTTCCCCAACTCAATTCAAGTGTAGTCAGGTTTATTTTCCCCGATTGACCGAATTTACTTTATCCAGCCTAAGAAATAAAATATTATGTTTCTTTCACATATAAGCAATTATAACAAGTATTTAAATTCGTATGCGCTTAACATCATTCCTAGATTTATATAGCATAAATGAAATGAAATCATAAATAAATTCAAATTTCTCTCCTTTTCTAGTATGGTTCAGTGCTTCACAGTAAAGTTTGCTTTCTGATGTGCGGTATCAGTTTCTTGATGAATCTTCAGTCTTTTAGTCTTCAATCAAAACTTTATTGATGTTGAAAGTATTGCGATCATGATGATTGAAGATTGTGTGACATGTTATCATAGTTTTCTTGATATCTTCATTTTGACTGCATTTTCTAATGTCCAATGCTATTTTCTGAAGACTCATGCCTTGGTTTCTTATTCTTGACTTGATTTACCTCAGTCCATTAGGCATGTTTACGTACTTTTCACGATATAGTGTCCACTTCTATTTGGCCCAATCTCTTAATACTAGATAAATCATGTTTGCACATGTAAAGTGAAGTTATTCTCGCTTCAAGTCCGTGTTATGCAATTCGGAAATCCCTGTGTGCTATGTCAAGAAACTCAAGGTAAACATTAGTCGTTCTTCAAGGTATTTTCTTTAAATTGATTTTGTCATCATTCAAAACATATAGCACTAATGATTTTTGAAGAGTTCTGGAGCTCACATTTGGTACCAAGGTTAATGATATAGTTGTCATTAACTTGTACCTTTGTTCCTTTCAACAATTCCCTATTCTAAACTAGTCTTTTCACAATATTTCATAAAGTCTTCTATCCTAGAGTTCAAAAGCTTTATCAATCATATAAAACAAACAATCTTGGAAATCATATAATCATTAATTATTTTGAGAGAATCCATATAATTCTAACAGTTCGACCTTAGCATATTTGTGACTGTGAAACTGTGTCCAAGGGGTTACCCGTTGAAGGCACTATAGTTTCAATCCACATAATATATAACCGTCAACTATTCCAAGTTATAATGAGATTCATACTCTAAGATGCCTTTATGTCAAGGTTTCTAAATCCATTCCAAATATGAAATTTTCATAAGCTTGAGCTATACCTAACATACTAGAAGACCTTCATATATTGAACCATATGAGGAACCATCAAAATCACCTTAATAACAAGAAGGAAATGGAGAAAAAAGAGCAATATCAAGAGAACAATATACGTTAAAGCCTTAGGAATAAAAGATTAGAGTTAGAATTAAGAAAAGTGATAGAAAACGGAGTTTGGAGGGTGAAAAAAGGTTAAGGGACGAAGTTTCTAGTGTTGGGGGGTGAGGGGCCGTGTTTGTTGGTTTAAACCCCCAAAAATGAGGTTTTATCTAATTTTTGACTGTTGTAGCTCTCACTACAAAAGTATAAAATCTCCACCCAAATCGTCTTATTGTTCCCTGACCACTGCAGTGCTCACCAGAATGATTTTTCTCCCAACTTTGAGCTATAGTTCAACTACTGGTATGTATTGGGCTGAGTTGTCTTAGTACTCATTTATTTACGTTAACTTTAAACATAAATGTAAATAAGTAAATACCCCCCACTTGGATTTAAATAAAATATCATAAAAATTAAAATCCTAACAAATCAAAATCCAACTGGGGTTTTAGTTTAAATCCGGGAATCTTCAAGATTTTCTAAACTTGTGAGCTAAAAATAAAACTTTTAAATGTTTAATAAAATTTATTAAAAATCACTCCTTAACCTATTTTCATCTTGGGAACAATTACCGGGACTTTTAATCCCAAAAAAGTGGTCTACCATATAGTCCTCTAAGGACGCATAGGTCTAGACTTAGTGAAATTCAGAATCCAGAATGACAGATAAGGATAACTGACACCCTTCCTAGTTCAAAAATTTTTCTAACCTTTTTATTTAAAATTAGGGTATTACACTTATCTAGTATCTACAATTCTATATAACCAGAAAAAATGAAATCAGGAACAAAGCAAAGGAACTAAGATCCATATCCAGAAAAACATGAAAAAGGGAAATCAAGCAGTGGAACTTACCTTTCCCTTGGAGCTTTCGGTAGTGACAACACTACATAACCAGAAAAAATGAAATAGGGAAATCAGGAACAGAGGAAAGGAACTAAATTAAGATCCATCATCAACACAAGTTATAATTCAAACTAACAGTGGAACTTACCTTTCAGGCTTTCACTTTTAGCTTCAGGCAGCAATAGCAGTAGGCATGGCGAATAGCACGCGCGAAAAACTTCAGGCATGGTGATCCTCTTCCCTTTGATGAGTAGTAGCTAGTCTAGGTAGCAACAATCCGCGTGGGTCTGCTTTTCTTCTCTACGTGGGTCCTCTTCTTTTAGAGTCTCAGGTTTTGTGAGCCACTGAGTTGTGTGGCTAGGGCATTTGAGTGAATGTGTTTTAGGCAATTTAGGTTAGTTCTTTTCTTTTCTGTTTTTTTTTTAAAGGAACAAAATAACACTGTTTTAAGCCAAAAAAAAAAACTTTGCACAATTCGATCAGGTTCATGAAAACTGGACAAGTCACCAATTTTGATGAAAACCGATCGAGTTGAACCAACTCTCACATGTTTTGTTGCCAGGTTAGTCCAAAAGGTGCCTCGCACTTGTTTACCGATTTTTTGGTTGAACTAGTCAGTCCAAACAGGGTTTGATTACATCGATATAACCTTCTTTTTTTGTCATATTACTACATAGTATGTTTATTTCAATCCTTAAATTTATGTAAAATGGAATTCTTGACTTTATTACAACTTTTTGTTGTTGTCTTAGTTTAATATTTAACATGAGAGCATGTGTATTTTTTTTTACGTCAAGGTATTGCAGCTTATCTTAACCTAGCGAAGTAATGTAACTACATCTATCAATCAATCAATCAATCCATGAACAGAAAAAGGTTATTTATGTTTTCACATGTCTGTTTCAACCTTTGTCAACCATGGTAAGCTGGACTGACAAATTGGAATCTTCAATCAAAGTTTGTGCAAGGGCCTTAGTAATAATGATACTTTTTTTTTTTATTGCAAAATAAAATTTTCATCATCAAACATTTTTCAGTTAAAATCGTTGTCCGTGATACATCACATTGACTCATTGAGAAGGCAATGAGCACTTCGGCAGCGACGAAATGATTTGAGTTAGATAAATTTGTGCTTAATCATGAACGGTAAACCAAAAGGAAGAGAGTTAAGACGTCTCTTTCATGTGGACACTGGGACGTTTCAATATGCCCAGTCATGTTAAAATGCATCTATAAGTTTACAGAAAGCAAATCAAATTTCATGCATCATTGTCCTATTTTTTAAGAAGTTTCGTTTTATATTTTTTGTATTGGTTGTCATTTCCAAAAAAACATATTGAAAATTTAATTATTTCATATTCCTTTTATAAATTAATTAAAATATAATGACAGTGTAAAGATAATTTGTACCGTCAACATATGAAATATTGACAACTCATCACTTTGAATAGTTTTTTAAGATTTGAACTGCCATAATTTTATAATAAACACATATAACAACTTTTTATTGCATGATAGTGTAAAAATGGTTACACTGTTAATGTATAGTAATTATACTCTTAATTTTATCTTAACTTTACATTATCACAGTAATTGTTTAATTTTTAATATCTATTAATATTTATTCATGTAATTTTTTTATCTCTAGCTTGTCACTTTTGATCTATTATCAATTTTCTTTTTCTATTAAGTTAAAGGACACTAAGGGTTTGTTTGTTTTGCTGGAAATAGTTTTTAGTTTTCAGTTTTTGTGAAGGAAAAACTGAAAACTGAAAAATGCAAAACAAACAGGCTTATATTTCTTAAGATTACTTTTTAAAAATCAAAAGTATCAAATTACTTTCGTAATCTTAACGTTATTTTCTTAAAGGATACTCATAAATAAATATAAAAGTATTATTTAAAGTGATTTTCTAACAAATAATTTTTAAAAACTTCTTAAGTATTCAAAAATGATTATATGAAAGGCTGAGATTTTATAAGATGCTTGATACGTTACAAATTTAAGAGAATGATTATTGCCACTTCAATATGTCTATTGTCACTCCCACTTTACTATAATTTATTGTGTTATTTTCAAAATACCCTTCCTTTCATTTTTTTTTATCAACATTGTAATGTAACATTGAATAATTATTATCAATTATATTATTTAAATTTACAATTTTTATTGTAATCAGAAAATAATTTGTTTTTTATGTTTGATATTATCAAATTTTATATTCATATACAGTTAATTTATTAAAAAAATTGAATTTAAATATCAAATTTTTATAGTTTTCCCTAATATCGTAACTATTTAAATCATAAATCAGAAAGTATTTTTTTTTCAAAAAATTAAATCAATAACAATAAACAAAAAGTATTCATCTAAAAAAATAAAATAGTATAATTTAAATTATCAATCATATATCAAATATTTCATTTTCAATTAATATTTTTAATACCAAAATTTTTTTTATCCAGAATATTTTAATTTTATTGATTTTATATTATGATATATTCTTTTATTCTTTTAAATAATTCTTCCCTTAATCTATATATCATAACAAATACTAAATTTTATTTTTTTATATAAGATGCAAAAATTTTTTTATTTCAATTGCAATTACAAATTGTACCAATTTTTTATAAAAAATTTAGCCTGTTTTATGAAAAGAAAAAGTAGTTTAAATTGTTTGATGAAATTATAAAATAGATTATGAAGGAAAAACAATGAAACACTAAAAGAATTTTTTTGGTATTAAATATATTAAATTCAAATAGAATATTAAATATATGATGATAAATTACATCATACTAATTTGTCTATATTTTTCATTCATTTAGTATTGGCTTGATTACCCATTGTTTTAATGTCTATATAGTTACTACATTAAGAACAATTCAAAAAATAATCTACTACTTAAATTCACATGAATTTTATCAAATAAATTAATTATATATGAAAATAAAATTTGATAATATCAAATATAAAATAAATTAATTTTAATTGAAAAGTTATAAATCTGAATAAAAATATAATTAATAATAATTATTCAATGTTATATTACTATGTTGATAAAAAAATGAAATGAAGGGTATTTTAGGAAGAAAACAATAAATGATAGTAAATTGAGAGTATCAATAAATATATTAGAGAGGCAAATTCAAAAGTAATTGTACATAAAAATATTAAAAACTAATAAAATTTTATAAAGCAATTAGCACATTATTCTTTAAAGAACTTGAATGTTGTATGAAGAGTAGTAATGTTATTTAAAATTTTCCAGCCATTCAAAATAAAAAAATAAAAATGTTTCAATTTTTAGACACATTTTGAAGCGTTTTAATTTTGGAAGCGAGTAAAAACCCTTAATAACAAAAAGCTTATTTAATTTTAATTTAAATTTGAAGTTATATAAAGCCCAAGAGCTCAAAGTTGCTGCAACTCTGAAAACGGTAAACACCGTTCCTTCTCTCTAGTTTCTCTCTCTAAGTCTCAATGCAGAATAGGCAGCAGCATCAACTGCATCATCTTCGCCATTGAAGAAGAAAAAAAGAAGCACAGAATCGAAAACAAAAAACAAAAAATGCGTGGTTGCGTTCCCTTGTTGCTGGCCTTGGCCGCCGTGGTGGCGGTGGTGCCGGCGACGGTGGTGTTGCCGGGGGGGAGCTTCCTTCCTCTTGAACGTGCCATTCCTCTGAACCGCCGCGTCGAGCTGGAAGAACTGAGAGCTCGCGACGGAGCACGCCGCCGTCGAATCTTGCAAGGGGCGGTTGACGGCGTCGTCGACTTCTCAGTCCAAGGAACCTCCGATCCTTACTTCGTTGGGTACGGGTAAATTATTACCTTCTCAGAACCTTCTTCTCATTCCAATTACGCATTTATTGATTACTCTGTTTCAAACCGTTGATTCTTACTTCTTTCTTAGTCTTCCGATTCTGTTCAACATTTATTGCTTCATTACTTGTTTGTCTAGGTATTGCGAACATTTATTGTGTGCATTTTTTTTATGGCTTAATTGGAAGTGTCTGAAGGAAAAAGAAGAGGGTAGTTTTAGATCATAGTATAGCTTTTGTGTTGTGTTAAGATGGAATTGACAACCAAGAAGTAATATATATGTATCTGCGTTCTTTAAGGCTTGGTTAATCTTGGTTTTCTTTTTCAGGTTGTATTTCACTAAAGTGAAGATGGGTTCTCCTCCTAGGGAATTTAACGTCCAGATTGATACTGGAAGTGACATCTTGTGGGTTGCTTGCAATAGTTGTAGTAATTGTCCACAATCTAGTGGGCTGGGGGTGAGAATTTTGATGCTTTTTGCTTGTGATTTTATTGTACAATTGTATTTGTGGTAAATAAAGAGATATTTTTGGAGCATGATTGTTTGCTCTTTCTTGTATGTTATGTGATGCTCTATGCAGATTCAGCTCAATTTCTTTGACGCCTCCAGCTCATCCACTGCTGCACTTGTTTCATGCTCAGACCACATATGCGGTTATGCGGTTCAAACTACGTCGAGTGAATGCTCCTCTCAGGTTAATCAGTGCAGCTACACCTTTAAGTATGGAGACGGAAGTGGGACATCTGGTTATTATGTTTCTGATGTTATGTATTTCGACACAGTCGTGGGACAGTCTTTGCTTTCTAACTCTTCGTCCACTGTAGTTTTTGGGTGAGTCCTTATGCCTCTATGGATATTGTGTGTGCAGTCAGTGTGGGTTTGAGAACATCTAAAGAGGAGAGCTGGATAAGACGGTCAGAGGAGCTTCTTTTTGGATGAAGAGTGCATTTGTGGTGTCATTAGTAGAAAATCTTGTTATATGATAATTTATTATTGATCTAACCGACAGTAATGACATTCATATTGTAACAAACATTGTTAATAGGTGGATTTTTTAATGAAAAGGGAGAACTGGTGAACAAATGGGTTTTTTCTTCTGTTGTTGTAGTTTGCCCTTTCATTCCCATTTTTATGCTAATATTCATTTTGTTTTTAAATAGACATTTTTTCTGGGTGGCTGTTTTGGTTATAGGTGTAGCACCTTTCAGTCTGGAGAATTGACTAGGACAGAAAAAGCAGTTGATGGAATTTTTGGATTTGGCCCTGGTTCTCTGTCTGTTATATCACAACTGTCATCGCAAAGCATGACACCCAAAGTTTTCTCTCATTGCTTAAAAGGAGACGGCAGTGGAGGAGGCATACTAGTTCTTGGTGAGATTTTGGAGCCAAGTATTGTTTATAGTCCACTTGTTCCATCACAGTATGTTCTCTCTTCTGGACTTCTTTTGTTGCTTTCTTTCCCCATTTTTTTGGAAATTGTTTCCCTTGATGTTGCTTCAAATTGATATAAGGGGAAACTATAACTTCTATCCATTTTTGCTACAGATTTATTTGCATTTACTCTTAAAGATTAATTACTTGTTTAATAATTATGAAATAATTACTCTGGAATTTAGTACACTAGTATAGATCACAGGAAATGGAAAATTGGCACTACCATTTGACACCTTAGAACTTGAAAGTTAAATAATTATTCATCATTTTGCACCCATAGCTTGCGTAAAGTTTCTGAATTTTTTTTTTTGGGTGCAATGTATCAAAGTTTGAAATGCCAAAAATCAGTCATCTTTTGACTGCAATCAAAATTTGTGAAGGGCAAGTTTTATTTCATTGTTATTATTGAAATGTTTTGATTTCTGGCATTACTGTTGTTACTAAACTAATGGATCTGGAGGACAGGGTCATATATTTGGGTTTATGCTTCTTGAGGTGAAGAATTTCTGTTGGTTTTTCAATATGATATTGTTATGAAGAATTTGAACCGACTCCTACTCAGACCCTGGTTTCCTTTCATGTTTAGACAGTTACATGCCACATACCATTGGTAAATGAGTGTGAATCAACCTGGAAATGGTAAACCAGTTTTCAAATTTTTAGTTTAAAAACCCTGCACTTAACAAAATGTTGTTTCTGTTTTTTGTAAAAGTTTCTTAAACTGAATTTAAATGATAATACAATTTGCATTTGTTTTAATTCAATGAAATGAGTTTTTGAAATGAATGTGAAAGATGGCATTGCTATGATAATTGGGTTCTCAAAATGCTTTTCATGTTATTTTTCCTGTTTTTAATAGCTTGCAGGTCTGTATGAGATATATTGCAGTGTAGTTGATTAGTTCCTTGATCAAATTACAGGCCCCATTACAACTTAAATCTTGAGAGCATTGCTGTCAATGGACAACTCCTCTCAATAGACCCAGCTGCATTTGCAACATCTAACAACCGAGGAACTATAGTTGACTCTGGTACAACATTGGCATACCTTGTTCAAGCAGCTTATGATCCTTTCGTCAATGCTGTAAGTTCTCTTTTTACTCTCTAGAAATTTTGAAACTCTACAGTGTGTTGTTGAGTCATGTGATTTTATTGCACTCTCCAAAAGAATTATTTAAGCACATAAACTCTGATGTGCGCCTCTACATTCTTACTTTATATAATGATTGTGGTTTTCGTTTTAAATAGTCAACTGAATGCTCAATGCCCATGGTGTACGATCTATACCATAAGTCTACTTTAAGGTTGGACTATTCACATGCCCATTAATCTATTTACACAATCTTTTTATTTGGAAAAAATTTCACACTGAATTGTGTGTCCTTTAGTGAAATTTATTACATAATTTGAATCTGGAAAAGTTTAGTATAAAAGAAATAGTGGACACCCTTCTAAATGCTAACACCAAATATTGATTCCGGATACATGGATATATGCTATTAACTGCAAATTCTACTAGATGTTCTAGTTATCAAATAGAATTTGCACTGCTATGTTGACTAAATATCCTATTGTTACGATATGGATTGGGCACTGAAGTATGAAAAACTGATGCCACAAAATTTTTCCTCAAGAGGGTGTCATGCAGAGAGGCAACCAAAAATTCTTCCTTTGGCTTATTTATCTTGTATTTTTAGACATGATACTGATGCTTCCTTTAGTTTAAGAAATGATATATGATGTACTGATGTTGAATATCTAAATGAATGTGCAGATAACTACCGCTGTGTCACAGTTTGCCAGACCCATTATTTCTAAAGGAAACCAGTGTTATCTGGTCCCAACAAGGTTAATTCCCTTCGAACTCAATATTGTAATAAATATCTTTAAATTCTCTTTTAAACTAAAAAAATGATTTTGTGCTATTCAGGTTTGTCAGGATCTCATTTTGAGTTTGTGCTTATTCAGCTTAGGTGATATATTTCCTCCAGTCAGTTTAAACTTTATGGGTGGAGCATCCATGGTTTTAAAACCAGAAGAATACCTTATGCATTATGGTTTCCTTGTAAGTATGTCTTTTCTATGTTTGGTCTCATTTTTGCATCCTTTTTCTTGCATCGGTGGAATAACTCTTCTGAGTTGTACCCCGTTGACAATACTCTGATCATCTGATGTGCCACTCTACAGGATGGGGCTGCAATGTGGTGCTTTGGTTTCCAGAAAGTGCAGGACGGATTCACAATTTTGGGAGGTTAGACCATGGAACCAAAGCTACAAGGAGCTTGAAGAAATAAGTGCTTTCTCTCATTTGATTATGAAATAGGCACTGTAGTAAATAGCACAAAAAATCTTGAATAGTATGTCTTCTGTATGTGGCCGTGCACAGTCATTTCATTGAGAATTTCTTCTTGTTGGTAGAACTGAACATAGGCATAGAAACCACTCACAGCAAAGAAGTGAAAGAACCTTCTTTGAATATTTTCAGTAGACACTAATGGAATAGTAAATACGATTACATGGTTAAATTCTTGTGATGTCTTCATTCAGAGTGATTTAATTTTATTTAGCATTTTCTTTGTTTATTTTTTGTCAATAATGCATCAAATTGACCTGGTCAGCAATTGAACTAATCCCATATATTTAGTATCGAGTTTATGAACTATGTTGTTTCGATCTTTTTGCAGATCTTGTGCTAAAAGATAAGATTTTTGTATACGACTTGGCTAATCAACAGATCGGATGGACCAACTATGATTGTAAGCTCACCACTGGAACTCTCTCTTTACCGCATATCTGGTTCCTTTTTTCTTTTCTTTTTTGTCTTAATAATAGCTTTGTGCTCAGGTTCCTTACCTGTAAATGTCTCCATTGCTACGAGCAAGAGCAAGGATGAGTACATCAATGCAGGACAGCTGAGTGTCAGCAGCTCCCACATGAGCATTGTCTACAAGTTGCTACATGTAAGCATCGCGGTTCTCCTCATGCACATAATAATTTTCATGGAGTCCCCATTTTTATGATTCACTTCCAAGATTTGAAAATCTTAGAAACTCACTGGGTTTGGCCGATGTTTTGCTCATTATCGGCTGTCCTATGATATTTAGACCGGGATTGGTAGCTGTTTCTGCTCTGAGTATTTAGTGCCATTGGCATATTTCTATTAGTCTGATGAAAATGTGGATCTCATTGCAAAGGGACTAGTTGTAGAGAACTGGCACATTTGTATATTAGTATCGTTGTCATAGGAGATGACGTTGTACTATTTATAAAGTTGCTCTGGCTGCATAAAGCAGTTTAGTTGTGACTTGAGTAGTAGTTTTCAGTAAAGTGTATAGGAATGTCATATGGTCATGGTATTGTATTCATGGAATTGTATTGTCTCTTTATTAGTGCCATGGAATTGTATTGTTACCCATGTCTGAGTGTGCGCAGCAACATTTTTTTTTATTTTTTCAATTAAGGAAAGCCGAAACAATATTTCTTGAAATATAAAATTATTTTATCCAAAAGTATAAAATATAGAGATAACTCCCTTTATTATTCTTTAGCCAGACTATTGAATTTTGAGAATCCCAAAGATTTTTTTGGGCTATACTAATCTTCCTAAACATCTTCATAATCATTCTCTCAATAAAGTAAGTATTAAATGAATAAGTAAATGTATATAATATCTTAAACATATAACTATATTTATTTACCGAAAAAGTTGTAAAATATATTCAAAACTTTCTTTGTTTAACATTAAGGATTACTCGGAGAATTGATTAGGAAGTTTTTTTTTTAAAAAAAAAAACTAAAAATTGTTGCTCATACGTGATGTACTAAATAAAAAAAACAAAATAGACTAAACATGACATAATGGACGTGGAGTAAATAAATTGTTCTTTGATATACATTGATGTAAGTGACCTTTTTTGCCGGAAAATTATTTGTGTGGGTGGGATGGTGCTTCTGTTTGGGAGAGGGTTGGAAGCGAAGGGACAAGAGAGGAATAAACATGAACGGGAAGGAAGGAGCGAAAGGGAACTATGAAGCTGTCTGTCACTGTGAGAGAGAATGTCTGTGCTGAGCATGTGCACGTGGGAGAGAGAGAGAGAGAGTGATAGAGGGAAAGGGCGTGGGAATTCTATTCAATTAAAAGTTAAAACACGCTGCATTTAGTGCTGTTGCGTTTGCGATTGCGAAGCGTTTTTGTTTGTGCGCCTGCCTCCTGCAATCTGCATGTTTGAAGCAGTCCTCCCTGCTCCTCTTCATTCCTCATTCATCAACGCTCATGCCCGTTTCTTTCTTTCTCTCTCTAAATTATGTGCTTCTTCGCCTTTTCCTACGCGCTATTCACGCTTCTCTTCCTCATCAACTTTCTCTCTCTCAACAAAAGGAAAAAAAAAAGAAAAAAGATAAAACATATACATACTGAAAAGTTAATTTTGATGCAGTAAAGTGCAAAATTTTTACAATGCAATCCAGTTATATATTTTAACATCGATATAATAGACTTTCACATTCACAAATAACAAAGAAGTTGACAACAATTTGTAGCCAAGTCACTGGACTTAATTGGCATTACAAAGTATGCAGTGTTTCTTGACTTTTTTCTAATGTAAGCGAACATATAAGAAAGAAACGGATAACAGTTTTATATTGATTTTTTTTCGGACTTAATTAAATTTACTTCTTGTCTTCTAATATAAAAAGGATAAAAGTCCACCTTGATGAATTTCAAAGCTAGATTAAAAACACTATCGCATTTGTAGTCTATAAGGTCTTTAAGTCAATTCATATGAAGCTGACAACGGATAAAACTAAGAAATACCACAGCTAGTCTCATGTTTTTATAATGAAACCTAATTAAAAATTTAGTAAATTATAGGAACTAGACTAACTGATTAATTCAACTTTTTATTGAAACCTCATTTTTCTTTAGTTGCATGTGGAAGTGGGTTTTCATTTTTGTTAACAAGACATGGGAAATATTGTCATGTAAATTTCTTCGCTAATATCAATTAAATGATGATTTTTATATAATAATATATAAAAAGTTTAATTGATATGCATTGACAGTGTAAGGATTTTTACACAATCATCAAATAGTTGCCGTATGAACTATTTTATAAATAGCTTTAATTCAAATTTCAAAAAGCCACCCATGATGGATAACTTGTCATTTATTTATTGGCTAATAGAGTAAAAATATTTTACACAATCAGTGTATACCAATCAATTGAATATAAATATGATTTTAATTTTTATGCAATGTAAAATCTTTTTATGCTATCATCCAGTTAAATCATCTCATTTATATGATTTTTTAAGTAATGAGTGTGAGATTTAAGTACTTTTACTGATATGACGATAAAGGATTGGATGACAGTATAAAACTTTATTGCATATAAAACAAACTCTATAAATATAAAACTTTTAGTATACTAGTAGTACATTATAATTAAAAATTCAATTTTAAAGTACTAATAATGTAAAAATGTTTTATAATACCATCCAGTCAAATTTTTTCATTTACATAACTTGTTAAATAGTGGATGTAAGAGTCAATTATTTATTATTAATACTATAGTATATAATTGAATAATTGTGTAAAAAATCAAATCCTAAACTTATGTTGTACACACATTAATAAATTAGGCAAACTTTTGAAATAATTAATTAATTGTGTGCACTAAAAACATGGGACTAATACAAACCATATGATACCTATCAATATCCAAAAATCGCAGCCTTGAAGCCTATGAGCCAAGCCCATGGCAACATGATCATAGTCCTTTTATCATTTCCATAATCCAAAATCTCTGGCTGGCATAGACAATTGGTTGACGAGGCATGGCTTTGCATTAAAAAAAATTTAATTTCACAAAAACCTCCAAAAGTCAAAGCCATAAAAAAGGGTAAACTCCTGTGCCCGAGAACCAACCCGTGGCAACCACGCTCTCGCAGGTCGCGTGCGCGTGAAGCCCGTCCCTCAGTACTGAACGGCCATGCATGCCGAGTCGCTCATAACACACACACGCACACCCCCACCACCCTCTCTCTCTCTCTCCCCGTCGTCCGTATCACACACTTTCTTCGCTCTCTCTCTCACTGACACAACCGAATTCTCCATTTCTCTCATTTTTTTCTTTCTCAATTCGCAAAGCGTTTCTTTTTCTCTTCCGAAGAACGAAGATTCGTTTTTGGAGAAACAATAATCCCGTGCGGTCGCGCTCTCGTTCTTTCTCTGCTCCGGCATTTGGTTGTTTTTGTTTGTTTGTTACCGATTTGATCAATGGCGGTTTCTCCGACGGTGGCCGCTGCGGCACCTCCGGCGTCTCTTTACGTCGGCGACCTCCACCCTGACGTCAGCGATGGACAGCTGTCGGAGGCGTTCTCAGAGTTCAAGAGCCTCGCCTCCGTTCGCGTCTGCAGGGACTCCTCCACCGGCAGGTCACTCTGCTACGGTTACGTTAACTTCGTCTCTCCACAAGACGGTACAAAACAAGATATGCGATAATTTTACGTTTCTTTGTGCTTTCTTGATGTTCTTTTTGACCATTCTTTACGATTCCGAAGATGAAATTCTTTTATCAAACAACGGAAAATGACGAATCTTGCTTAAACTCCATTTTCTTGCTTAAACTGTATCGTGAAATTGATGTTTTCTTTGAAAGAATTCAAAGCTTTCTTGCTCATATATCTGTTTGTTTTCTTCGTACTATATTGTGTTAGATTGTAACGTTGCCTTAAGAGGGAGAGGGAGAGAGAGAGAGAGAGAGATAAATGTATTGATTGAGATCTGAGTATGTTTGAGGTGTTGATGTTGTTTTGTTTTGGTTACTGCAATGTGTTCTGATCTTGGTAACTTTGATTGAGTAGCGATTCGAGCTATCGAGCTGAAGAATCATTCTCCGTTTGTTTTCCTCGTTTCCGTGGTTGTTTGATCAAGATTTTTTTTCATGCCAAATTATATTAAATTGTAACGTTACGATAAGAAAGAGAGAGAGGTAAATGTATTGATTGAGTTTTGAGTATGTTTGAGCCGTTGATGTTGTCTCGTTTTGCTTACTGCAATGTGTTGTCTCGGCCCCTTGGGATGTTTGATCGACTAGCGATTCGAGCTATTGAGCTGAAGAATCATTCGACACTGAATGGGAAAGTGATAAGGGTCATGTGGTCGCGTCGTGATCCTGATGTAAGGAAAAGTAACATAGGCAACGTGTTTGTCAAGGTATATGAAGGTTTGGTTTGAACATTTCTTTGTTTCGTTTACCGTTTGTTTTTTTTTTTTTTTTGTAAGTGGATTCTAATGTATTGTGTTTCTTGTATCGTGGCAGAATCTGGATGAATCAATAGACAATGCAGCGTTGCAAGATATATTTAAAAAATTTGGGAATATTTTGTCCTGCAAAGTTGTCATGTCTGAGGATGGGAAGAGCAAAGGATATGGCTTTGTTCAATTTGAGTCAGAGGATTCTGCAATTGCTGCCATCGAGAAGCTGAATGGCTCCACTATTGGTGATAAGCAAATGTATGTGAATTTCTTTCTTCATTCTTTCTTAGGATGTTAAATGGTTTCATTGTTGGTATATGTTTATGCATCGAAGCTGTGATTTTTGTGCTTACAGTTAATTGCTGTATTTAATTTCTGTACACTTGTTAAGTCCTGGGATTAATTTCAATCTGACTGTGATTATAATTCTCGTCGCAGATATGTGGGGAAGTTTGTCAAGAAAACTGACCGCGTTGTGCCTGGCCCTGATGCCAGATATACAAACTTGTTCATGAAGAATTTGGACCCAGATATTACAGAAGCAGTTCTGCAGGAAAAGTTTTCAGCTTTTGGGAAAATTGTTAGCTTGGCTATTGCAAAGGACAACAATGGGATATCGAAGGGTTTTGCCTTTGTGAACTATGAAAACCCAGATGATGCTAAAAGGGCAATGGAAGCAATGAACGGATCACAATTTGGTAGTTTGTCTGTCCTTTACTGTGTAGGTTTCTACGTAAAGAAATGAAATTTGTTGATGTTTATCCTGTATATTATCTGGTTCTGGTTTGTCACAAACAGGTTCAAAGATTCTATATGTAGGCAGGGCACAAAAGAAGGCTGAGCGTGAGCAGATCTTGCATAACCAATTTGAGGAGAAACGTAAGGAACAAATCTTGAAATACACGGTAATTTCATTACCATCCTCCTATATTTCACTGGTCATTTTTTTTCTTCAGAATCTTAGCATGTCTTCATTTAACTTCCAGGGATCAAACATTTATGTGAAGAACATTGATGACAATGTTAGTGATGATGAACTGCGAGATCATTTTAGTGCATGTGGCACAATAACATCTGCAAAAGTTATGCGGAATGACAAAGGGATAAGCAAAGGGTTTGGTTTTGTTTGCTTCTCCACTCCTGAGGAGGCCAATAAAGCTGTGAGCACATTTCATGGTGAGTTAAGTTGTTGATAGTGCACTAATGTGTTCATGCTTCGTTTTTATGAAGGTTTCTTTCTAGCTGTTGTATGAAATATGAATACAAATGCTGACCAGTAGTTCCAATAAAAGAATGTAAGACTAGCATGTTATATCTATTGGAGCACAGTTTCAGAGGTCTGATAATCTGATTTATTTTACACATTATTTTCCGTTTTTCATCATGTATCTTATCCAGGAAATACTCTTTAGGTATCTTGCGTATGTTTACTTATTTTGATTTTCTGGTGTTAAAAGTTCTGAGGTCAATATTGACAACAATAAACTTTGCTAATAAGAGGGGCTGCACCGGTGTGCCCTGTCCTTTCTGTTCTTTGCTGCTGCAACTTTAGCACTGCCATGTATCATTATAGGGGTTCATTTGCTTGGTTAGTTGAATTCAAGGGAATTTATTGGGTATGAATCCTCTCCTATGCAAAGTATACATGAGAGTGCCAAGTGTAGATATCTCCACCCTTGATCTTTTATTTTAAAAAAGCTAAAATGTACAGGTGAAAAATAAAAAATTGAAGATGAGGATTTACACTTGATCCTTTCATGTATACTTTGCACATGAGAGGATCCAATCCTAAATTTGTGAATTTTCTGTTTCACAATTATTTTTTTTTTTTGGGATTGTGGTGGGATGAATTTTTTTAGGGTTCCCTTATAAACAATCTCCCTGTGCGCTTGAGTTGTTTTAAGAAAGTAGAATTATTCTTTATAAAAGGAATATAATCTTACTATATTAGCCATTGGGTCTACGATATGTAATGCAATCAATCCTTCATGTTAATGCCACTAGAGGATATCAATAAATGTAAAAGTATATTGTATCCTATATCACTTTTGTCTATAGCTTTGGAATTAAGTCCTGATCTTGCAAATTTCATCTCTGCCACTAAAATGTGCTTTTTAGTAAGATTTTATATTAATATATGAAATGGAATTTCCATTTAGCACCATCATGTCCACAATGCCTTCATTGTTTTCATTTTGTTGAATTTAAGTTGATGTTATATGCAACAGGATTCATGTTTCATCGAAAACCACTGTATGTTGCTCTTGCTCAGAGGAAAGAGGATAGGCAAGCACAGTTGCAGCTCCAATATGCACAGCAAATAGCAGGATTACCTGGACCTTCAACTCCCATTATCCCTGGTGGATATCCTCCCTACTATTACGCTACTGGTGTTGTTTCACATGTTCCTTCCCGAGCTGGGCTGATGTATCAACATCTGGCATTGAGGCCAGGATGGAGGGCTAGTGGCTTAGCACCTCCTGCTAGACCATTCCAACAACAATTAGTTCCTGTTGTCAGTAACAACTTTGTTTAGTAACTCAATAAATGCTAGTATTTCATTCATATTCTTCATGACTTTTTTGTATTGATTTCTGGGAAAATAAAGAGGAATTCCTCTAAAAGTTAATACGAAGGAAATAGCTACACTTACTTTATCTGGGAAAATCAGTCCTGAAAAATAGTTACCATGAAAGAAATAGCTACACTAATTTTATTTGGAAATCTGTTTCAATGGCAGTATTAAACATGGTTATATATATAATGTCTTCCAGTCACAGGATCCAAACAATACTAGGCAGCATAGGCAAAACAAGGGCAGGATGAATGGCAATGCAAGTTCACAGGGAAGTGCTTATTCTGGTAGTACACTAGCACAGCAGACTCCTCAATCAGTGGCCTCTTCAAAAGAGTCAAGTACTCGACAGGTTTGTTTTTTCCCCACTCTTTCAGAGAACATGATTCCTAATATGTAGCAATTCTTATGTGCTGCATACACTCTACACAAATATCTGGTGTCATGTGCCCCTTCTTTCATTGAGCAGCACTAAGAAGATGCTCTAAAAATATTCTCAAATTGAGCTTGAAATCAGGAACAGAGGAACAGTAAATGATTTGTCTTCTTTTTAATCTTCAGTGCAAAACAGTGAACATTCCTGGATTTTTCAATTATTTTCTATACATGTCCTTACTTGTCCAGACTTTTTAAGTCCTATGCTTTGCAGCGAACTGGACAGGCTAAGTATGTACCTAGTGGGCGCCGCCGTGAGATGGAAAAAGGATCTGAATTCTCATCTGCTGGTTCTAACACTGATGGAGTGTCCCAGGGATCAGAAATGCTTCATAGCATGCTTGCTGCTGCTTCTCCTGAGCAGCAGAAACAGATACTTGGCGAGCGTATTTACAGGCATGTCGAGAAAATGAAGGTACAACAATGCACCATTCTCTTTTGTTTTTGGTATTCGAGGTTAGGTTTGAAAATTCTCAAAAAAATGAACAAAATTTCTCTGTTATCTTGAGCAGCCTACCCTTGCAGCAAAGATTACAGGAATGCTTTTGGAGATGGACAATGGAGAATTGCTGCTTCTTCTGGAATCACCGGAGTCTCTTTGTGCCAAGGTGGAAGAAGCTATGCAAGTGCTAGAGAACTCTAAAACCAAAGTTTCTGGCCAGGATGTTCTTCATTCAAAATACTTTTCAGCTGAGGTTGCAGTGAACTGAAGACTTTAACCTGGAGATGATGCTTGTTTGAAGCATAGATTCATGGTTTTTGGCATGCATGAACCATACAGTTTTTTTTTTTTCCCTATAGCATGTTTCCTCATGAAAAACTTGATGTTTTCTTGCCTTAGGGTTGGCAAGAATTGGTAGTGATGTTAAAGATTGGGGGACAAATTTGTTTTGGATTTTGTTTACGTCGCTTAACTCTGATCAATTTTGGTTCAGTATTCTTGATTCCACATTCGTAGGCTGACACAATCATGACACTTTTTGTTCAAGCACTTGAGTCGCGGCAATAGATGTAGGAGTACCTTTCTGTAATGTAAAACACGTCTAACACATTTGTCTTTTAATCTGCAAAGTTTTTTAGTGCAAGAAAGAATCAGAGCTTAACCAGGAACGCCAGCAAATCATTAAACTTAGCATGAGTCAGCCACTTTGTTGCATTCCATATCCTAAATTAGGTAAACCAACTAGAAAAGTAGAAAATACCATCACGAAAAATAGTTCCATTGTGTGAGAGATCATCTTCCGAAGGTTCCTTGTTGCCAACAAAAGCTCACACCGGATGCTCATATGTCATAACCAGTTCTTTGTCCATTTGGTCTGGTGTGTACATGGAGAGAATATGCTTCATTTCACTGATCCAGGTTTCCTCTTCCCCTGTTAATCAGGCTAGGCATAGCAATATGCATGAAAGAGCATTCAAGGAAGAAATGCGTCAGGTCCTCTTCTCCTGCCCACAAATGATAACAATGTCTCTGCACATTAACTCCCTTGCATCACGTCTTACACAATTTTGAATCCTAAACTTTTTGTTGGGAATATAATTTATCAAATATTAACAGGGTTACAGTAAATGTAAAATTTATAGGAAAAACGTTGGGGCAATTTAAAGCTTCGTTTAGAGTCATGTATGTAATTACAAACTTGAACTAATCCATTTGATGTTTGTTCCCATCTAGCAAGGCTTTGTGTAGTTTTATGAACGTAAAGCGCAAAGAAAACTTTTAAGGCTTACTTTTATAAAAACTTTTTTATTTTTATTTTCTATTTTCAATTTAAATTATAAAATTGCCAAATTATTTTCACTCTGTTTTTGTTTTTAAGATTGTGTGAATCAAAAAGAATTAGTGATAGTGAACATAATTAGCTATTGCAGCAATTCCATTTTAATCATTAGAATGATTCTTCTTGTAGAATCACAGCCGAAAACCTCAACTGCAAGGAAACAGTGTGAAAGACAATAAATGGCGTTAACAACACTGAAAATTAGTGGCGAAAACGGATGGGATGAAAGCTGATGCGTTTGGTTTGTGAAATATTTTTTATTTTTATTTTGTTTTTATTTTTTGAAAATAATTTTTAATTTCAGATTTTTAAAATTAGAAAATGTTTTTGATTTATAAAGGTAGATTTTATTTTCAGAAAGTGAAAATAATGAAAATATGTTTGGTTTGTCTGCTTTTAAAATGTATTTCTCAAAATCAAATTTAAGATAATAAAATTATATTTAGTATTTAGTAATTTTGAAAAGGTGAAAACAATGAAAATTTATTTAGTTTGTATGTTTTCAAAATGAAAATTTCAAAACAATAAAATAATATTTTTAAAACAATATTTATTATTAAACAATTTGGAGATTCATTTATCTATAAAAATATTTTTTAAAATAATAAATAATTCTACAAAATTAGGTACTTCTATTAAATTTCTTTTATTTACTAATTTTGTCTGAAATATAATAAGAAGTATAAATTCACATTTAAAGAAAAAAGACACAAATAACTTTATTAAGCTTTAATAGATAATAATAAATAATAAAACATTGATATAAGCATAATAAACTTCTATTTTATTATGAATGTCGAACAGTGACGCAATATAGGGTGTGTGGGATTGATGTTATTGTTTTTCTTTGGTTAATCCATACACAAATTTCAATAAAATCGAATAAAGGTTCTATCAATATAAGTGAGTAAAGTTTGATTTGATGGTCATGTTTTGTTATGTGGATGAAACAGAGGAGTTATTCTTTAACAAAAGAATAAATTATAGATTGACTGTGCTTATTATGGTTCAAACCAAATACAATGAAGTAAAACAAATGAAATTCTTCATATTTATAGTAATACCACCGCGTTTTCAATTGAAAACGTTTTCACCATATTACAAAGGAAATTGTGGAAATGGTGCGTTGGTTTTACTTGTTTTTGGTTTTCAATTTTCAGTTTCCAGTTTTCAGTTTTTGTGAAGGAAAAACTGAAAAAATTAAAAACTGTCCTATTTGCTTTGCTGGAAACAGTTTTCAATTTTTAATTTTTGTGAAGGAAAAACTGAAAAAATTGAAAACTGAAATTTATGGTTTTTAGTTTTTTCAGTTTTTCCTTCACAAAAATTGAAAACTGTTTCCAACAAAGCAAACAGGCCCAATTTTGAGTTTTTTCAATTTTTCCTTCACAAAAATTGAAAATTGAAAAACTAAAACCAAATGCACCATATTTGCAAATTTTCATGTTTTTCTAGAAATATTTCCTAAAAACATTTTCAAAAAGAACATGCCAAACATATTTTCACTTTTCTTTTTAGTTTTGAGTGAGAATGAAAACAAAAAATAGCCAAACCAAACACCCCCTAATAGTTTCCACATATAAGAATTCGCAGAGTGGTTATTTCCACTCCAAAATGACTATTGTCACTCCCACTTTCAATACTTTTATGTTAGTTTGTCTAAAATGCCCTTATAGATATATTCCCCAAATTAATTGATAGCCTGGGACAAGCTCAGTTTCCTCAATATTAAATGCGTGATGTGATACAGAGTTTTAGAATATGTTTGTGAGTTTGGTTTTGAAGGAAAAGAAAGAGAAGGGAAAGATTTATAATATAATTTTACACTACAAGTTCTCCCCTTCCCTCCCCTCCTCCCCTCTCTTTCATTCGAAAGTCCAAACTCATAAACATACCCTTAAAGAACCATAAGAGTTCCTTGCTTAACCAAACTGAATATATTGTTTCATCGGAACAAGGAAATTAAGATCTACGACTGATGATACAATTATATTTACCAGGATACCAATACTTCCAAATTAATAGGATACTATAATCTTTTTATGAATCAAAACCGTGTTTGTAGATTTCTTACTTTATGTCCCGAATTAGATTGATTCAGTGTTTAATATTCCACGCATCACTAAATTTTTTAATTTTATAGGTCACAAACTAAACTTTTATGAAATATAAGCGAGTATTCTTCCAACAACATGACAGTCAAATCATGTCATTCCGTTATACTTTGCTAACTTGATGCATCGTCAAGAACCCAAGCTCAATTCCCTTGTTGCACCCCATGAAATAGCAGTCTGCCAATAATAAGGAGCAAGCAAAGAACGGAAATAGAGTTTTTTGGATCATATATGTAAGTTATCGAGTTTTGATATACTGTGTTCTTGATATATCAGATAAGCCACAGGAGGATTGCTTTAATTTGTTTGAGGACTCCGTGGATGCGTGGATTTAAATTGTCCTAGGTTATCAATTGATTTGGAAAATTTATCTATAAGGGCATTTTGGACAAATCAACTAAAAAAACATTGAAAGTAAGAGTGATAATAACCATTTTGAAGTGACAATAGCTCGTCCCAAGAATTTGATGTATTCTATAATCTGTATGTTATTTCCTAAAACTATATTGTTTAGCACTTGATCTAAGATTTTTCATTTCCACTCATCCATTAATAGGGAACATAAAAGGGTGGTTCACAGCAGAAGGCTTTTATACAGTAGAATTTGAGGAGGATAAGTTTATCCTGCCACTAGAATTATATTCAGTGTTTAATAAAAAGAAGGGAGATTAAAATTTGGGCAGATATTATAAATTCAAGTGTTCCTAATCATTAGAAGCACCAAAGCGGAAACAGAAAATGTTATTCTCTCAAAGACTGTTAAGCCTTTATATATAATAAATCAAGAAAATGTTTTCCTTATGTATAAGGAATCCAGGCATGCTTATTTGTCTGCACGTGTTTTTCTATTACTAGACAATAGTTAGTGGCCATGGTTAAGTAATAACTAATAATTCAACCTATCTTTCTCGTCTTCTTTAAAGAAAAATAAATAAATAAAATTGGGAGATGGGTGGAAGAATATTTCCCTAAACAATATGGTATCATAATAAAGTTTACTTTCTGATATTATCAATTAGGGTGTTTGTGCCATATTTGACGTTCCAAAGAGACACGCCGAGGCCTTTCCAAAAATGGATGATTACCAAAGTGAACTGGCCAGTTGAAGGGGAACTAATTTTATAAACCTAAAAAATACGCAGTTTTCTATCTTTTTATTTCTTATTAACCCACTTGAAGAGTTCAGTGGAGTCTCCTCGGTTGTGTGTGGACCTAGATTGTCCCATAATCACTTGGCTAGAATTTAGTGTTGCTTTTCCAACACTAGGTGAGGTTTATGTGATGCCATAATTATTTATCCCCACTGTACTTATGGAAAGGTTTGAGAGAATTATGGCAAGCATGATAGGGCCTAATGACACTGCTTTTGACTTATCCCACTCTCTTGATCCTAAAAGAATCATGTTATGTGTACACCTCCCTCATAAACACTTATGGTTCCACCATATGTGAGGGTAAGAAAATGACAAAATAGTGATACAACTTATGAAACTCCACTATTATTTGATGAGACATTTTTTTGAAAGAAAAAAAAAAAAACACAACCACATCTGTCTCTCTCCCCTTACACAACTCTCTTCTCTTGCATCCAAGAGGTCAACAACCTCATCACTGCCATTGCCAAGTCTGTTGTTGTCAACTGTTGCTATTTGATCATCTCATAGCAAGAACATCAACCCTTAAGGAGGAGTGTAACTCCCTCATCCTCAGAAAACAATAACGACGCACATCTCTTTCACAATTTTTTACAACAAATTTCTTTTAAAGCATATGGGTTTTCTCATTTGCATTTCTCTTTTAATGAGTCTGTAATATTTCTTTTGATAAGTTCCTCATTTGCACCTTTTCTTTGATGGGTGTACACTTTGAGCTAAATTTGATTATTGAACTGAGAATGAATGGTTTAATAAACTTGTAAAATGACTCTAAAACTTGTAAAATAATGCTAAAAATCGATTTACAAGTTTTTTTTGTCATTGGTTTATAAGGTTTTTGCCCTTAGTTTACAAGTTTTTTACACTATATTTACAAATTTTAAGTACAGGTTTACCAGTCTTGTAAACCAATTGTGAATATCTTGTAAAAAGATAGCAATAAACTTGTAAACTCATGCGTAAGACTTACAAAACAAGTGTAATAAGCTTTGTAAACTAAGTTTTTTTTTCTCAAAGTATTGCTACAAAGTTCTAAATTGGTTGTCAATACTTGAAATCTAATTCTAAATATTGTGAAAATGGTATACAATATATTAGGGAAAAAAATTTCGATTGGCTTTTGCCATTGGTTTACATTTATGTGCTTGGTTTATAAGTTTTTTTGTACTATATTTACAAGTTTTAAGTATGAGTTTACAAGCTTTATAAACCAAATTTAAAAATCTTGTAAAACTAGGCAATACTTAAAACTGGTAAATCAAGTATAAAAAACTTATATGAAGATGGAAAAAAACTTATAAACATGTGTTTAAAACTTACAAACTAAGTGCAACAAACTTATAAACCAAGTTTTTTGCACAAAATGATGCTATGAATTGATCTTAAAACCTTGTAACCTAGTCTTAAAAGCTTATAAATTGGTTTAATAAACTTGTAAAATGGCATTAAAACTCATAAAATAATGTTAAATACTTAGAAGAATGTCATATAAATTAATTTGTTTTTATTATTATTCTACTTTCTTGAGAAAAATGGTGTCTATTCTGTTACAATCTGTTAGTAGCAATTTAGAGTTTTTCAACACGGGTCTACAAGATTTTGTAAACTATAGCTGAAAACTTAAAAACTAGTTAAAAAATCTTGTAAACATGTGCTGAAAAGCACTAAATTGCTGCTAACAAGCTGTAAAAGAATCTTTTCTCAAGAAAATAGATTAATAAAAGAATAATAATAAAAGCTAATTAATTTATCTGACATCCTTCTAAGTATTTAATATTATTTTATGAGTTTTAGTGCCATTTTATATGTTTATTAAACCAGTTTATAAGTTTTTAGGATCAGTTTGTAACACCATTATGTGTAAAAACTTAGTTTACAAGCTTATTGCACTTGGTTTGTAAATTTTAAGTATTAGTTTACAAGTATTTTTTAATTAATTTATAAGTTTTTTATACTTGGTTCACAAGTTTTAAGAAATACTTCTTTTAGCAAGTTTTTTTTACTTGGTTTGTAAGATTTGTAAATTCGTACTTAAAACTGGTAAATAAAGTACAAAAAACTTTTAAACCAAGGATAAAAAAAACTTGTAAATTAGATTTTAGCATTATTCTATGAGTTACAGTGCTAATTTATAAGTTTATTAAATCATTCATTCTCAGTTCAATAATCAGATTTGGCTCAAAGCTTCCACCCACCATTATAATAAAATAATCCAAGTGTTGGGAGAAATGTCACAGACCCATCAAAAGAGAAGTGCAAATGAGAAACCCATATACATTACAAAGAAGGTTGTTGTAAAAAAGTGAAAGAGATGCGTATTGGTTGCTACAGTTCTTCTGTGGATAATGGAGCTATGCTTTTCAAGGGTTGCTCTTGCTATGAGATGAACAAATAGCCTGTAGGTGACGACGATGGACGTCGTGGTGACACTAGCGGTTTCTTGTACGTGAGAGAAAAGAGAAGAGTTGTGTTGTTGCACATAAGGGAAAGAGAGAGAAATATGTTCATGTTTTATTTTTCAGAAATATTTTCCTTAAGAATAATGGTGGTGTTTATTTCATACCACTATTTCATTTTATCCTTTTCCCCCTATACAGTACGATGAAAATGTAGGTAGGTATAGCATAAACAATGTGCAAATAACATAGTTGATCCTAAAATGAACTTGACACCACATATTCTTTCCCACAATAAGTCCAATTATATGAGTAGGTTGTATAGTTGTATTGTACAGCTTGCAGTACAACCTACTTGGTTATACTAATTAAGAGAAATATATTTACTTTAAAACAATCGCTCAATGTAAATGTAAAAGGATATAAACACAAAAGAGTAGGGACAGATCTAGAAATGGTTTGAAGGAGGGGCCAAAAATATTATTGAACGATAATTATATTATAAAATATTTTTAATATATACTAATATATATATATATATATATATATATATATATATATATATATATATATATATATATATATATATATATATATATTGACACACACACATTAACACTACAATACATAAATTTTTTCTCAACAATAAAATATATTTTGAAAGTCTAATTATAAATTGTAAATTAAAATATTTTACTAGGATGCTTAAGAGTTTCAATTAGGTACTTCTTAAATGAATATTTTAGAAGGAATTAATAAAATTGGATCTAAGTATATCTAAATCAATAAAAAAGTGATAGATCTTTTATTTTTTTTTCCTGATATACTCTTTTTTGGTACATCAAAATTTGAATGTAATAAGATTTGGATCTACGACTTCATATATATTACCCAAACTCCTTAGTACTAACTCAACATGAATAATTTATATATTTATTTTTCTTATACATGTAAGTTTATATATATATACACACACACACTAGTTGTTTGACCCGTGCGATGCACAGGATAATAATAAAAAATAGTTTATTAACCATTACTAAAAATAAATGATCATTTATTTAAGTATATCTTATAGAAAATTGAGTATATAAATTTAACTTAAAAATAAGTTAATAGGATAAAAATATATATTTTGTGTTCCATCATAATTAAAAATATAGGATAAATTAGTTTCTCTTCAATGTTTTTGAAAGAATTTCGGATAATTTGATCCTTATTAATTTATAAAATAGTCATAGTTATATTACTCAATAAAAAAAATAAGTATATCAAAATATTGAGGGGGAACTAAATCTATAATCTATAATACTAATATTTAAGACACATTATATAGAAAATTTTCTACGTATCATTCATAAAGAAAATTATGTCCTACCATTTTTATGATCTTAATAATTAAAGTAAGTTTTTAAATTTAATTTACCTAATAATTATTAATTAATTTTTTCAATCATACTTTCATATCTCTCTTCCATTAACATATAAAAAATACCCTACAAAATATCTCATTCCAAATTATTTAATATGAAAATAATAACAAATAATATATACAAATGTTAATTGAACATATTATTAAATTATTAAAATTTTGTATGTATAATTATTACAGGATTAGCTAATCATAACAAAACTATTATAATTAACTATAATTTTATTGACCATGTGTAACTATTATATAATTATAAAAAAAATCTATTATATAAAAAAGATTATAACAAATCTTACAATTTTTAAAAACGCACACTAAATTACAAATTTTAAATATTAATATATATAGTTAAGATTTATTTTAACATGATGTCACATATCATCAAATGATATTAGGAATAACTTGTAATTTAAATAAAATAAAAAAACATACACTCTATATATTTATTTTTTTTCAATACTATTAATCTATTGTGGAAGAAAATAAACATCTATAAAAGAAAATGCCATATGTCTTCATCTTTATATCACATCTAACCTAACAAAATGCAGCAAATGAAAAATAATTGCATTTTATAAAGTGATAACTCTAAAGAAAAAAGTGTAATGATGATAATTTATAATATTTGGTATAATTTATTGTTATCTATATGTTTGCTAACCTATTCCTTAAGTTTGAAAATTGAACATATTAGTCACATAAAATTGGAAAATGTGAAGCTGGTGCATAAACTTTGAATTGTTACTCTTACTAACAATTTCTCACCAAGTATATGTCAATCCCGTGTGAAACTTCTAAGTGATGTCATTTTCAATGGAGTCAATTTTTTCAAAATTATGTATAGTTTTAAATGTAGATTTTTTCCTCCTTTTTTTTTCTTTGGAGATTTAAACACAGAAAATTATGAGCAATGTTTTTTTATGTTACTGACATAGCTCCTTAATGTAGAAAAAGAGATTTAAAATCATGGACACTTTTATTTTAGTATGAATATTAATTGTTCTCTTTTATGTAGTCTAACCCATTTTTTAAGTTAGAAAATTATGTAAATTAGTTACATTGAATTGGAAAATTAATGCTGAATTAGTTTGTATAGTAATTTCTCATCAATAATTTATCAATCAAGTAGTGAAACTTCCCCCAACTTAATCCATGAAAAGAATAACATCGAACAAAATGGTTTCCTTAAGAATAAAAATATATATATTGTATTTCATCATAATTAAAAATGTAGGACAAATTAGTTTGTCGACCGTATTTTAGAAGAATTTTATGACAATTTGATCCTTATTGATTTATAAAATAATTGTAATTATATTACTCAATGAAAAAAATAAGTATATCAAAATATTGAGAGGGAATTAAATCTATAATCTATAATACTAATATTTAAGACTCATGATACGAAAAGTTTTCTGTGTGTCATTCAATGAGAAAATTATACCTATAATTTTCGTAATCTTAATAATTAAAGTAAGTTTTTAAACTTAATTTACCTTATAATTATTAAATATTTTTTCAATCATACCTTCATATCTCTCTTCCATTAACACAATAAAAATACCATATAAAATATCTCATTCAAAATTATTTAATATGAAAATAATAACTAATAATATAAATAAAATGATAATTGAATATATTATTAAATTATTAAAATTTTATACGTATAATTATTACAATATTAGCTAATGATAACAAAACTATTATAATAACGCTACCACAGAGAGAAGACTGTTATATATGTGTTGAAACTATGTCTATTTGGCATAATTTATTGTTATTTATATGTTTTATAACCTATTCCTTAAATTTGAAAATTAAACAGATTAGTCACATCAAACTAGAAAATTTGAAGTTGGTGCAATGACTTTGAGTTGTTAGTCTTTCTAGCAATTTCTCATCAAGTATATGTCAATCAAGTGTGGAACTTCCAAATGATGCCATTTTTAATGAAGCCGATTTTTTCAAAATTATGTATAGTTTTAAATGTAGAATTTTTACCCTTTTTTTCTTTGGAGGTTTAAATACAGAAGATTATGAGCTGCATTTTTTTATGTTTTTGACATGGCTCCAAAATATAGAAAAAGAAATTTAAAATCATGGACACTTTTATTTGGCATTAATATTGATTGTTCTCTTTTATGTATTCAAACTCATTTCTTAAGTTAGAAAATTATGTAAATTAGTCACATCGAATTGGAAAATTGATCTTGAATTAGTTTGTATTGTAATTTATCATCGATGATTTATTGATCAAATGACAAGACTTCCCCCAACTTAATCCATGAAAAAAATAATATTGAACAAAATGGTTTCCTCAAGAATAAGAATATATATTTTTTGTTCCATCATAATTAAAAATATAGGATAAATTTGTCTGTCAGCAATAATTTTGAAAAATTTTATGACAAATTGATCCTTATTGATTTACAAAATAGTTGTAATTATATTACTCAATAAAAAAAATAAGGGTATCAAAATATTGAGAAGAAACTAAAACTATAATCTATAATACTAATATTTAAGACTCACTACATGGAAAATTTTCCATATGTCATTTATAGATAAAATTATGCCCTATCATTTCATAATCTTAATAATTAAAGTTAGTTTTAAAATTTATTTATCTTATAATTATTAATCAGTTTTTTTCAATCATACCTTCATATTTCTCTTCCATTAATACAATAAAAATATCATACAAAATATCTCGTTCAAAATTATTTAATATGAAAATAATGACAAATGATATAAATAAAATGATAATTGAGCATATTATTAAATTATTAAGATTTACATGTATAATTATTACAATATCAGTTAATGAAAACAAAACTATTATAATTACACTACCATAAAAAGAAGACTATTATAATTAACAATAATTTTGTTGACCATGTGTAACTATTATATAATTAAAAAAAGTTATTATATAAAATAAAAGATTAAAATAAATCTTACAACTTTTAAATACACACACTAAATTACAAATTTTAAATATTAATATATATAGTTAAGATTTAATTTTAACATGGTGTAACATATCATCAAATGATATTAAGAATACCTTGTAATTTAAAAAAATAAAAAATCATATACTCTATATATTTTATTTCTTTTTCAATACTATTAATCTATTGTGGAAGAAAACATTTATAAAATAAAATATTGCATATCTTCATCTTTATATCACATCTAAGCTAACAAAAAGCAGGGAATGAAGGATAACTGCACTTTATAAAGTGATAACTCTATTGAAAAATATAATGATGATGATTTATAATGTTTGGCATCATTTATTGTTATCTATATGCTTTATAACCCATTCCTTTTGAGGTGTTTGTTTTGGGGTATATTTAATTATTCCTGGGAATAGGTAGTTAGAAATGATGTGTTCCTACTTTTGTTACAAGTTTTACAAATTTTTTCCTGGATATTAATTATTCCATAGAAAAAGATTTTTCTATGATTTAGTGAAATCTCATTCTCAAGTTGAAGGGTAGGTAAAAAAAATTCTCATGACTTGGGAATCACAATTATTAAGCACAATTACTAAATAATCCCTCAATTATTTGACCTTTTTTATTTTTATGATTGTGTTAAAGGTATTTTGGAAATTATGATATATATTCTTGGGAATATAAATTATAAAACAAACAAGTTTTAAATTTATTTCCGGAAATCTTAACAAATAATTACAGGAATGTTTAATGCTAAATAAATAATTTTTTAAAAATACTCGAGAATAATATTTTCAAGAATATCATTACCAGGAATCGTATTTCTGGGAACCTAATTCCAAACCTTGAAACAAACACCCCCTTAAGTTTGAAAATTGAATATATTAGTCACATCAAACTGAAAAATGTGAAGTTGGTGCATAGACTTTAAATTACTAGTGTTCTTAGTATGTCAATCAAGTGTGAAATTTCCAAGTTATGCCATTTTTAAAATTATATATAATTTTAAATGTAGAATTTTCCTCTTTTTTTATTCTTTGGAGATTTAAATGCAAAAGATTATGAGTAGCATTTTTTTACGTTGTTGTCATGGTTCCTAAGTGTAGAAAAAAAAAATTAAAATCATGGACACTTTTATTTGGCGTGAATATTGACTATTTTCTTTTATGTGTTCTAACCCATTTCTCAAGTTAGAAAATTATGTAAATTTGTCACAACTAATTGGAAAATTAATACTAGATTAGTCTTTATAGTAATTTCTCACCGATAATTTATTAGTCAAGTGGTAAGACTTCTCTCGACTTAATCCATGAAAAAATAACATCAAATCAAATGGTTCCTCAATATATATATATATATATATTGTGTTCTGTCATAATTTAAAATATAGGATAAATTAGTCCGTCTTCAATATTTTTAAAGAATTTTAGGATAAATTGATCCTTATCGATATACAAAAGAGTTGTAATTATATTACTCAATAAGAAAAATAAGTGTATCAAAATATTGAGGAGGAACTAAATTTATATTCTATAATCTATAATACTAATATTTAAGACTTACTACATGAAAAGTTTTTATGTATCATTCATAGATAAAATTTTGCCTATCATTTTCATAATCTTAATAATTAAAGTAAATTTTTAAATTTAATTTATTTTATAATTATTAATATATATATTTTCCAAGCGTGGCTTCATATCTCTTTTCTATTAACACAATAAAAATACCCTAAAAATATCTCATTCAAAATTATTTAATATGAAAATAATAGCAAATGATATAAACAAATGATAATTAAATGTATTATTATATCATTAAAATTTTATATGAATAATTATTATTGTATTAGTTAATGACAACAAAACTATTATAATTATGCTACCACAAAAGAAGACTGTTATAATTAATGATAATTTTATTGACCATGTATAGTTATTGTATAATTATATAAAAGGTTATTATAATATGTTTTCTAAGTTGATAATGAACTAAAACTACAATATATATATGATGTTAAAAAAAGCTACATAAATCTATTACCCAATTAGAAAACATATTATAATAGCTTTTATATAATTGTATAATAGTTATACATGATCAATAAAATTATCATTAATTATAATTATCTTCTTTTTAAAGTAATGTAATTATAATAGTTTTGTTATTATTAGTTAATTCTATAATAATTATACATATAAAAGTTTAATGATATAATGATATATTCAATTATCATTTTATTTATATCATTTGTTATTATTTTCATATTAAATAATTATTAATAAGATATTTTGTAAAGTATTTTTATTGTGTTAATGGAAGAGAGATATGAAGGTATGATTGAAAAATATTAATTAATAATTATAATGTAAACTAAATTTAAAAACTTAATTTAATTATTAAGATTATGAAAATGACGGGACACAATTTGCTCTATGAATGACACGCGAAAAACTTTGCATGTAATGAGTCTTAAATATAAGTATTATAGATATAGATTTTCATAATCTTAATAATTAAAGTAAGTTTTTATATTTAATTTACCTTATAATTATTAATATATTTTTTCCTAGCATACCTTCATATCTCTCTACCATTAACACAATAAAAATACCCTACAAAATATCTCATTCAAAATTATAGAATAAGTAATAACAAAAGATATAAACAATGATAATTGAATGTATTATTATATCATTAAAATTTTATATGTATAATTATTATTGTATTAGTTAATGATAACAAAACTATTATAATTATGCTACCACAAAAAGAAGAGTGTTATAATTAATGATAATTTTATTGACTATGTGTAATTATTATATAATTATATAAAAAGTTATTATAATATGTTTTTTAAGTTGATAATGAACTAAAACTACAACACATATGTGATATTTAAAAAACTACATAAATTTATTACTAGTTAGAAAACATATTATAATAGTTTTTTATATAATTATATAATAGTTATATATGGTCAATAAAATTATTTTTAATTATAATTGTCTTCTTTTTATGATAATATAATTATAATAGTTTTGTTATTATTATTTAATTCTATAATAATTATACATATAAAAGTTTAATAATATAATGATACGTTCAATTATCATTTTGTTTATATCATTTGTTATTATTTTCATTTTAAATAATTATGAATGAGATATTTTGTAAGATATTTTTATTGTGCTAATGGAAGAGATATGAAGGTATGATTGCAAAATATTAATGACTGATTATAAAATAAATTAAATTTAAAAACTTAATTTAATTATTAAGATTATGAATATGGTGGGGCATAATTTATTCTATGAATGATACATGGCAAAACTTTCCATGTAATAAATCTTAAATATTAATATTATAGATAGATTATAGATTATAGATTATTTTTGTTTTAAATAATTATGAATGAGATATTTTGTAGGATATTTTTATTGTGTTAATGGAAGAGAGATATGAAGATATGATTGCAAAATATTAATTACTAATTATAAAGTAAATTAAATTTAAAAACTTCATTTAATTATTAAGATTATGAAAATGGTGGGGCATAATTCGCTCTATGGATGACTTATAAAAAACTTTCCATATAATAAGTCTTAAAATTAATATTATAAATTATAGATATATTAAAAACATAACATTGAGGGGAGGAGGGGCCGAGGCCTTCTGTCCCTGCAAAAGGAGAAGCACTTATATGCTTTTGGAGAGTACACATTAAATGTGCTTTAAGAGTATACAAAATTTTCTCCTGCAAAAGAGGATTTCAAATCTCTTGTCCCATTTTCTTATCCTACCCTCTGTCCCTTAATAAAAATTGAACTCACGTTTAATGATGACATCACCCATAATCTCTTATCCAATCACATTTATTTTTTAACTACTTGTAGCTCTTACACATAATAATATTTAATTGGGGGATAGAGAGTGGGAAAAGAAAAGAGAACAAATACTTTTGTTCACAAAAGAGATAGAATGTTATATTGATAATCTAAATGATAAAATTTTTGATATTATCTTAGAATTGAGTGGATCTAACTCAATCTCAAAAGCTAACTCATACATGAGGGTTGCTCAAAATTTATAAAGGCTATTTAGGTCTTATCTCTAGACTATGTAGGACTTTAAGAGCTCTCTTTAATAATGCTAGGCTTTACCTCATTGGAAAAAAAGAAAAAAAAAAAAGAATTGGTGGAATGAGGTTCTATTTACTTGAAGTGAAATTATCGTGAACCTTGGAAGCCCTATTCTTAGGCAAAAGATCGAATGTAATCCTTCGCAGATACGACTAATCATATGCTCTTAATGACGCTTTCCTAGTATAACAAAGTTTAATTTCCATCTTAAATTTTAAGAGAAAATTGTTTCCTAATTTGTAAAAGGGAAGTTACTTTTGAAGATTTTGCAATCAATTCTCAAATCCGAGATTCCAATAGCTGCGTATACTTATTGAATATGCAGTTAATATCCTTGCCACAGAAAGAAGGGCATCTAATTCCAATCTTTCCCCGTTTTCCCCCACCCAATCAAATCCAGGTTACGAATAAACTTTTAGCTCTTTCCTCAGTGGGCTACGGCACTACCTTGTTTTCATATCAGTACAGCTTAATTTTTTTTTCCCATTATTAAAGAGTACTATCATTTTTACACAAGGATGCTGATAATCTTTTCTAGATATGTGAAATCATCTATACATAAGTTAAAATTTCAGTTATGTAAGTGCGGATTAGAAAATATGTAAGATAATAGGTTAATAATTGATAATTTCAATTGTGTAAGTGGTGAATTCCTCTCATTTTGAGAATTTAAGGGCCTATTTGATTTGCTGTTTTTAGTTTTATTTTTAGTTTTTGTGAAGGAAAAATTGAAAATATTGAAAACTGAAATTTAAATAGAAAATTGAAACTGAAAACTGAAAATAGCAAACCAAACAGGCCCTTAAGCCTTTCTAGATACGGGAAAAAAGAAAAAGGAGCGATAAATTTAAATAAACAATTTTTCATACATTCTTAATTATTTTATCACGATTCCAAATAAACAAACCTCATCTAAAATATCTAATTATTTATATATTGATCCTCAAATCTTTAATGAGGTATCTAAGACCTATTTACAAATGGCACCCTTTACCCTTCTTAAAACTAGACAACATGTTGTTACACAGTGCACTTATTTCAGACATACACCTCGTTGTTATTATCTGTATTTCTCTCTTGATCTACAACGTTAATTATGGACATGAGGCGTTGAACAACATCCTTCATACTGGGCCTTTCACCTTTCTTCTCCCTGAGGCAGTCAAGTGCAAGCTCAGAGAAGAGTTTTATGCTTGTGACCATTATTCCATCACCAGAGGGATCCACAGCGAGAAGGAGCCTCTGATCCACCACTTCCATGACTGTACCATTGCTTGCATGTTGGCTCACATGAACTGCCAAGTTGACGTAATCTGGATCACGAGAGAAGTCTATTGCTCTCTGAGAACTCAGGAGCTCTAACATCACAACCCCATAACTATAAACATCACTCTTATCTGTTAGCTGGTAGTTTCGGTAGTATTCAGGATCCAAGTACCCCAATGTTCCCTGAGCACATGTTGACACATGACTAATCCCCGGGTTAGCCAACCTTGATAGCCCAAAATCGGAGACTTTTGCATTGAATTCGTCATCCAATAGTATGTTTGTTGACTTGACATCCCTATGGTAGATGGGAGTGTGCGCGGCAGAATGCAAGTAAGCCAATGCTTCAGCAGTTTGGAAAGCAACCTTTAGCCTTGTTTTCCAGTCTAAGAAGTTTGGGTACTTACCATGAAGATGGTCATAGAGGGTCCCATTTGAGATGTACTCATAGATCATCAATGGTTGCTCGGACTCCACACAGCAGCCCAAGAGCCTCACAAGGTTCTTGTGGTTGACTTGGGAAAGTATTGCAACCTCATTAAGCACTTGTTGTGTGCTTTTAAGGTTACCAACTCTAGCTTTCTTGACAGCCACCATTGTCCCATCTTGGAGTTCACCTCTATAAACTTCACCAAAGCCACCACCCCCTAGGATCCTGTCATGAGAAAAACCATTTGTTGCCTTCTTCACCTCTTTCAACTGGAACATCCTATAAGGTTTCTCCCCGGCACTTGATTTCAACACGTATTCCCTTTCCTTTGCTTGCTTCTCCCTATGGTTATAGATCTTGCAGGACTTTGTGATTATGGCCAGAACTATAGCAAAAGAGAAAAATATAACAACCCCAATTGAGACCACTAAGCTGGTTTTCCACTTAGACTTTCTCTTGTGCCTAACACAAGCTGCTTCATAAGGGTCCCAGCGGCGCCCCCCATTGCAAAGACATCTAAATAGGCCATTTTTACCAGACGGGGAGCACTTGGAGTCTCCATAACAATCATTTTGTGTCCTGCATACAGGTTCAGGTGGAGGAGCCCACTGAATTTCAAGGCCTTCCTCCCACTGGCTAGGAGGCTTTTCCTCATCCAAATGCAGGATGCTCCTGAATGCTTGGCAGCCAGAATCGTGAAGCCTAATCTTGTAAGCTGATGGGTTTCCACCAGCAACAAAAGTGCAACAAGGGTGAATACCACTTGCACAGTCAAGTGAAAGTTTTCTGTCAACATGGCCTGAACTCTCCAAGTAACGATGGCAAATACTAGAGGAAGAGCAGTTGAGAGGAGAGACCAAAAGGCGAGGGGAACAGTTCAAGAGGAACACTGTGTTTGATGAAGTAATGTTGAAAGGGAGTGACTGGTTCAGCCAAAGACCATTGCTCACTGGCATGTCTTGTGTGACACATGAACCAGGTAGCCAAGGTGCTGGCTGCACCACCATGCGCTGAACTGAAGACATGATTCTGAGTACTAAATAGGAACTGCCATTAAGGGTGTCAAAGTAAAGCTTCTGAGAGTGAGGATCACAGCGAAGCTTGTAGTATGGATCACCACAGCTTGGTTCTGTGCTCAAAGGGTATGGAACTTGCATAGAACCACAGTTTGGGCAAGTCTTTTGTGAACAAGAGTAATGACAAAGGCAAAGGAAGAGGTTGAGAAGCAAGGCATAGCCAAAGTGGGAGCTTGGTCTCATGTTTGATTCAGCAATCATTTTGCATGGACAACTAAACTAGCAGAAGGGAAAAAATCTTATTGCACTGATGGGAAGGTTGATTTGTGAATAAAAAGACTAGAACTATATAGTGCAAAGGAATAAACTAAGTGGGGGAAGTGCAAGTTAAAGTGGCTTCAAGAATCTACAATATGGAATACCATAAAAAATTTGGTTAATTATGGGACCAGTTGATGCCTCTTGTATGGTCATAGAAACAACACTTCAGGCTATACTCTCTTTATGAGGTGCAAAGAAAGAAAGGCTGTTTGCAGAATTTCTTTACCTTCTTTCTTTGACTTAGTCAAGCAGCTCATACATACACAAGATCATAGTGGAGAAATTACGAATTAAAATATTATCAAAATGCTAGGACATTATGATGCTGGCACTAACAGTGTTTGAAGAGCCAAAAATTCCCCCATACTATATTCTGGCACGTGGATAATGCACAAAGACATTACACTGTTTATTATCTGACAGTGAAGTCCTAGGTGCAAAGTATTATTAGAATGTCTAAACTACTAGTAACATGAATTTTCACATTCATTGTTGCTACTAGATTACTTCTTGCTACACGGAAAGCCAATCACAAGCTTTCACCATAGTCTCTATCAAATGCCAAAGAGCAATAGGTCCCAAATCCCAGCTAATCAATATTCTCTGAAAGCATTTCTTTCCCCCACTAGGATCTATTTTAAAGTTGCTGATGAAGAATTCACAAATGTACAAAGCCAGAATTGCTTTCACAGTACAAAAATTCTGCGAAAACAAATCCAGATTCAAAGAACAGATGACAACTGTAAAGACTCATGTTTGTTGTTGATGCAGAACAGATTTCTAGGCCAAAAAAATGCTTTTCCAGCTAGGAGGTAGTATGGTATCTTGATTTTTTTTGGGTGGGGACTGGTGGCTGTTGGTTAAACATGTTCAAATTATTGACATGAGAAATTCTTGGAGAAAATTAATATTTACGACTACCAATAAGGATTAGCCAAGGAAAATGACCAATCAAGAAACTAAACAACGGTTGAAAAATGTATTTTAGCACGAAAGTATCTCACACAAAGATAATACGAATGACAGAGGAATGACAAGAAAGGATCAGTAGTAAAAATTTATACATAATCTATTCATATAAAAAATTCAAAGGAGAAGATCCATATCCATGACAGGCAGCCCGCCCATTTCGGAGTAAACTACTAAGACACAGTAAATGTATACATTTCGCTGCCTATATGTTGTGCTTCTTGGGTGAACATGTAAAAGAGAAAATTTTTAGTGAGACTGAGTGTTGTAAGCTTCTTATATCATTTTAAAACCAAATATCAAGTTTCCTATTGACCCGGAAGGTAAAAGTAATAATAATGGCAGGCAAACACTCACCATCAACCCTTACTGATAACAAAGTTAATAATAATAATAATAATAATTTACACTGAATACCAGTTATCATATTTGTAATCGCTTGATGATCATGGCATGGCAACTAACTTGTGCGCATCTTTGACTTATGTTTGTGCATCTCTCCTAAATGAAACTAGTAATAGTAATAGCAACATGTTGGTGAGGTAGGTAATGTCATCCATAAAAGTAAACACTTGGATTTATAATTCCCACAGCTCTGATCACTATCCCTATCCTTTCATGCGTATTACACAGTATCAAGCGCTACAACCTTGGAAGTTGGAAACAAATAAAGAGCACACACAACATTAAAGGAAAAGGAAAAAGAAGAAAAAGACACTCCTTATTTGTTTTGCGCGGTGTGTGGAAGTGAATTAACGCCCGTAAATCATAATTTCTTCCTACTACATTCAATTGCAACAGATAAAATTGGAATAAGTTACAAAACCGGTGATTTATTCCGCTCAAGAGACACACTAGTCTGTGCTAATATAAGTTCTATTATAGGATATTCAGTAGTGACTCAAAGTGTACATTTTCTCAGATACAAACAGGTTACAAGAGAAACTACATCGTTGATACAAATGAAGAACCCATTCTTTTGAAAAAATCGTAGCATAGGATAAATAATTTACGTGGAACTCGGGGAATGTTAAAAAGAAATCACGGAAATGATGGGATTCACTTTCCTGATGTTGATTGGGCTTTGATTAGATTGGGCTTTAGTGATTTGGCATGGAACTATAGGAACGTATCTGAGTGTTGGGCCTGATACAAATTATTGGACTTTGACTTGGGTTGGACCACTTGACCAAAGGCTAATCTTGTAGCTGTTTTTTGTCTAATTCAAGCCTTATGATTCTTTTTCATCTCTTTAACTCATTCAAATTCAGACACAACCAAAAAAAAAAGGACTCATTCAAATTGATTATTAGGCTTCGACAAAAAAAATATGGTAATTAGGTTTTTGACTTTGATTACTCATCAGTGAAAGTAGTTGCTGAAAAAAATATAAAATAAAATTGCTAGACAACTTGAAATTTTATCAGAATAATGTATTTTAATTATTAGCATTTAAATAAATTAGTGGACTATGCCACTTTATTTCATTGAACCATCACAAACACAATATGATAATCTGACAAGTAGCATAGTAAACTTACAGTATGATAATCTGATTATTTCTAAGTTCTGAGTGGTAATTAATCACCTAGTCAATTGAAAAAGAAAAACAGGGGTTGGGGGTGAAGGGGGCTGATAATATCAGTATACATGGATGCATGTGTCTGAAACTGGACAAAGAAAAACGCATATTAATCCCTATGCAAGAATGAATGAGGTCCAGTAGTCACTTATTTGACACAATTAAATGAACCATATAATAACCCGTTCAATAAAATATTCCTTTATATAACTTTGAGACAGATCAGAGCTAGATGCAGTTGTCAATGGGCAATATAAATGGGTGTGGTAACAAGAGTCAATCGCAGACAAATTAGAGGTCAACATTTGAAAGGTGTTTACAGTTTTTTATCTGAATGCACAAGCTCAAAGAAGATCACACTATGGTCGATCTATATTTCTGTTTTAAGTATTTCAAATATTCTATATCAGCTTTTAGTGAGTGTATATATAATGTATAGTAAGAATTTTTCTCTTACAGCGCAATGCATCTAATTAGACTCCCTCATGAAGGAGGGAGGAAGAAGTTACTAAGACATTGTTATTTTGAACTTTTTCCTTAGCCTTCTATCCATCTCCGTAGCCTTTTAAGCAACTTTCTCTTTTTTGAATTAACACTATGATCACTATGATGAACGGCATCAGGAGAAGGCACATTATGATGCTCCTCCAAGAGGGAACCATCATGTAAATCATGCTGTGAGTCATAATGAATAACTTCATCGCTTCCTCCATGTTCAAGTTCTGTATGGTCACTATCCTGATTCTGTGACTCATGGTCCCTTGTTAGCTCATGTCTTAAGCAAGCATTGGTCCACCGCAAGGAAATCAGTTCCTTAACTTCATCTGCTCGTTCCTTCTTGACCTGCTCCAATTCATTCATAACCTGGTTGTAATCTTCCCTACTTACATCTGCCGCTACAATCTGCATATGGGAAACCTTTTAATGCTTAGGCTCTAATAACTCGCTCGCCTATTTTCATTATCAATTATATATTATCGCATCATTAAAAGTATAATTCTCGCAACTACCTCTAAAGTTGAACTCTTTTAATGGCACGGTAAAAGAATGATTTTTCAGTAGTTTAAAGCCCTTACACTGATAATGTATCAAACTTATGAATAAACAAACAAGAAAAATATCAAAAACAGTCAGGATTTTCGTGAGTTTTATTTTTAGAATGATGTGGCATCAGATGAATATGTTGGTCATACCACTTTATTTCATTAAACAATCGCCATAATTCTATATATTTTTATGCATGTGTAGCATTACTTAACAAACAAATTCTCCATCATTTCTAGGTGATTTTTTTCGTTGGTTTCATATGTATCTTTTGCTTACCTTAGACGCATATGATTTTTCTGTTGTGTCAAGCTTCTTCAGAAGTTCATTAGCCCTTTGCAGTTCTCTGATTTCATTCTCTAATTTATCAATAACATCAACCTTTGATTGCAACACATCATGGCTTCGCAAGATTTCTGCTTCTTCCGCTTTGATCATACCAGCCTGCTCCTTTAACAGGCGAGACTGTGCGTTCGATTTCCTCAATAACTTCCGAAACTTCCTCTGAAGCTTCCTGTTCTCTGATTTCCAGCACTCAATCTGCTCAACAACCCTGAGATATTGCACTACAAAACTCTCCAACCTCCTATTCTCTGTCTCCATGGATGAAATCTCCCTATCCAAGAATTCAGCACGAGCGGTCTGCAGTGACAGCGTGTTCTTGATTTCCTCAAGCACACATTCTTGTTCCTTCAAATCACAATACTCATCAAACTTCAAACATAGCGCCAATTCCCTCATTTGCATACCTTCAATTTGGCTCCCTAGGCCAGTAATCTGTTGCTCTAAACAAGGGCTGTCATGGATTACTGAGCTCCCAGCAAGAACACTGCCATCAATAACAGGTGTAGTGTGCCCTCCTTCATCATCTATTGAAGCAAGGCTAATGCAACTTTCTTCACCTTGGTGAGACTTGCTTTCAGTGGAATTTTTTGCATCATTTGTTGATAAAGAAGAGCCCTTAGATAAGCTTTTCTTTGCCATGATCCAGGTATAGATGAAACCAGCCAAAGTAACAGCCAAAGGAACACCAGCTTTGAGGATCACTGGCTTTATGACCTCTGGCTTTGATGCTGTGCTTTCCATCCTGAAGAATGATAAGTTTCAGCAGTTTTTGGTTATTAGATTGTTTTGTGATCAAAACCAATTGAGAAGGAGACAAAATATCTGAACGTGATCATTCCTTGCTAGTTGCTATGTTAGCAAATTTTTGGAATAAGGGTTGCATAAGGTGTGGCTTTGCGCCATTGCCTTTTTCCTTTCGGTTTTGAGGGACAAGAACAATGATGTAGCTTTTTGACTACCGCAAGAGGAATTCTACCAAATGGCGTCAACTCGCCCTCTGCGTCCTCTTTCTTTGGAATCTAATTCTTTCCTTTCTGGAGGAATCGCATGCAAATTGTTATTTGCCTTGTCGGGCTTCTTTTCTTCCCATAGGATATTTACAATACGTGTGAAGTAATATTTTCCACATGTTCAAAGCTTAAACATTACCAAAAAAGAGGGAAAAAAAATGGTGCAATTGTTTTAAATATTTTCTTTAATCTTTACAGTACTCATTTCAAGTTGATAAAACGTTTCATTACATCCAGAAAATATCATATTGTGATAGAAGACCTCTGTTTGTTTTCAATAAAAATTTTCTTATAAATATATATATATGCGCGCGCTCTCTCTCTCTCTCTCTCTCTCTCTCTCTCTCTCTCTCTCTCTAAGCTTAAAAGACAGAAAAAGTAAAATTTTTTGTTGAAAAATTACCTAAGGATGCCCTTTAGGACAAAGTGTTATTTCCTTTCGTGAGATATATTTTCTACTTATGATTTATATACCATTTTAGAAATTCTAGGATTATGTACAAATAAAAGAAAATTTTAGTTACGTTTATAATTAATGCAGTGAATGCCATGAGATTATTAATAAATCACTAATTATTAGTGTATAATTCTCATATCTTTTAATAGATGAATTTACTAATAATATAATTAAAATCCTCTAATTATTTATAAGTAATTGTATTTTAATAGTGTCTAAAAACCGTCTTTTATTTACATAAAAAAAAAAAAAGCAATTCACCAATGGAGTTGATACATTGACAATGTCAATATTATATAATCCAATCATATCTTCCTTATTTGCTTAACCTGTTAGGTAATATATTTGAGAATTAAAACATATTTGTTGATGTATTAATATTTAGTTCAATAAAAAACAGTTTTATTAAATAAAAAATAACACAATAACACACTCTTTGCACAACTAATAATAGAGTTAATTATGATGCATCTCCCTAAGAATCAACCTAACAATAATAGTCTGAGTTATAATTTATACAATATTTAGGAGTGTATATATGTTCCTGACCAATTCTGATGAAACTAATTTGATTCTGATGACCAAAAAGATTTAGTGATGGTTTTAGCCATGGTGGACCCTAGCCTGAGCCTATGGGGTCGGGGGCTATGTGGAGGTTAGGGCCCAAAGGGAACTATCCTTCATGTGGTTTGGTGGATTTAGATAATGTGACCCTTGCCCAAAAGTATTAGATTGTATAGAGATGACTCCATGGGAAAGTGGAGAGACCTTTCTTTGAGACCTGAAAGAAAACGCCGAGTCTGGGGGAAATAGAGAGAAAAGTTATTGTGAGGGAACCCATTTTTAATGAAAGAGTAAACCACACACACACTTTGTTATAAAATAAGCCTAATATAGTCACTTTTATTTTTGGGTCTTTCAATAAAATATGGGCCACTCAACTCACTCGCATTATAAGTACACAAGTACATATCACATTTATTAAAAAGTCACATTCATGTCTTGTAAAGAGTGTGCCTTGAGACATACACCCAAGGGATAAAAAACACGCAACCTGGGCGGAGAGATAGGGAGGAAGGTTCCAAGGAGGAAGGCACAACGTCCTCGAACCAGAAGGAGGAAGAGCCCCTAAATCATCCAACACTTTCCCATGGAGACTGACATCACCGTTCACAATTCAAACCACTCCAAAGTAGTTCTCATTACATTGTTCACATCATCAATTCTCACAAGTATTACAAACTTCATATTTTTGAATGAAATGAATTCAGATTTCTGGACGGCGACAATATGTAAACACATGAATTATGAATTAAAAGTGTGTTGTGAACAAAAATTAATTAGAGTGTTTTGATTGGCAAATTAAATCTTGCATTTGAATATTTTGAAAGTAATAAATGATTTCATTGATCAAATGTCATGGAATGCAGTTGGTTTGGTTTTGAAACCCTATTAAATTTGAGAAGTATTTGATACAGATTAATTTAATATTAAAGATTAATACAAAGTAAATCAAATAGTTTATATTTTTTGATTTATCAGAGTATTTTATCACCTGTCAGACTAATCTCCCGAGTACGGTACTCGTCCGGTCATCCCATTCCGCTCGGAGCAATAATAGATAGATAGATAATCAATTCATATATTTTAGTTATTCTAAATAAACATGAAATTATGTATTCCTAATTATTTAATTAATCTCTTTAACAAACAAACAAAAAGAAAAAGGAACAAAATATAACCTTCGAAGAGTACGAACAGAGAGAGAGAGAGAGAGGGAACAAAATCCAGTTACCTAGCTAGCTAGCTACCTCGGAGTTGGAGAGTAGAAGCTGGCCTGAGTGAATCAGTGATGTGTCTGTCGTGTTGTCGCTTCCAACAGCAACACCCTTTCCCTTGCACTGCACCGAGACTCTCAATTCTGATCTGATCCGATCCTTCTCTGACTTCCCACGTGATGGAGGCGCACGCGCTGCTTCGATCGCCGTTGTCGCCAACTCCTCCACCTCACAAAACGGCGGTCCTCACATCCCTTCATCACCCCATTCCCAACAACAACATCTCTATCATCATCAGAACCAGGCGCTGCCCCACCATCATCTGCAACAGCACCACCTCCGCCACCCCCACCCCCACCGTGTCCCCTCATTCCCTCCAATACCCCTCCGGTTTCCTTGGTGCCGTTCCCCACCGCGGCTCTGGCGTTAATGCCACTGATGACCACATCAGTGTCGTCAACGCCATGGGTTACTTGACCAACATGCTCTCTTCCAAGGTTTATGACGTCGCCATTGAATCCCCCATGCACTTCGCTCCTAAGCTCTCCGAACGCCTAGGGTTCAACCTCTGGCTCAAAAGGGAGGATTTGCAGCCTGTACGTTACGTACCTTAATGTTGTGTTGAATCAGTGATATATAATAGTTTTGATCGCGTAATCTGAAATTCTTGTGGATATATATATGGGTTTGTTTGTGAATACTGTACTATACTAGGTTTTCTCTTTTAAGCTACGTGGAGCTTATAATATGATGGAGAAGCTTCCCAAGGAACAGTTGGAAAAAGGGGTCATCTGCTCATCAGCTGGCAACCATGCACAAGGAGTTGCTTTGGCTGCCAAGAGACTCAACTGCAGTGCTGTCATTGCTATGCCTGTTACCACTCCAGAAATCAAGGTACGTACATTGCTTTTGTTTCTTTTTGCTTTTCTCACTGTCATAGTTATATGTATGTTACCATCGAACCACCTTGCTTGGTTTTAGTTCGAGTTGAGCTTGGTTTTGAGTGCTGAGTGTTGTGAACTGAGAGAATTTAATGCTGGGAGAGCTTTATCCCACGGCTTGAGCCAAATTAATTGGAGTGTGTCAGCAGACACTGGTATTCTAACCAACAAAGAGTTATATTGTCATGCTAAGTTTTGTGATTTCATTTATTTATTTATTTTTTTCCTTTTTTGTTTTGTTTCCTGTTTTGAACATTGCAGTGGCAATCTGTGAAAAGGCTGGGTGCTACGGTTGTTCTGATTGGGGATTCGTATGATGAAGCACAAGCATATGCTAAGAAACGTGCACAAGTAGATGGTCGTACATTCATTCCTCCTTTTGATCATCCTGATGTCATCATGGGCCAGGGAACGGTTGGGATGGAAATTGTGCGCCAAATGCAGGGTCCCCTTCATGCAATCTTTGTGCCTGTTGGTGGTGGTGGTCTCATTGCTGGTATTGCTGCTTATGTCAAGAGGGTTTCTCCCCAGGTTAACTTGATCTTCTCTTCGTTTTGCGTTATCCTTCATTAGAAGGAAATGCTATTGACATTCATTGTATGCAGGTGAAGATTATTGGGGTGGAGCCTAGTGATGCTAATGCAATGGCATTGTCACTGCATCATGGTCAGAGAGTGATTTTGGACCAGGTTGGAGGGTTTGCAGATGGTGTGGCTGTTAAAGAGGTTGGCGAAGAAACTTTTCGCTTATGCAAGGAATTGGTAGATGGTGTAGTTCTTGTAAGCCGTGACTCTATATGTGCTTCAATAAAGGTGGGATGTCATTTTGTTTGTGATAGTTTGTGTTGTGACGCTTCGCAATGCTGTCTTTCCATGAGTTTGAAGCAGTTTCCATATCCTTTTATTAACTTACGATTTCTAGCTTCTTTTGTTCACATTGTATAATTGAGAACTACTTTTTCAGTTGAATGTATTTCTGTGCATTTGACTTGTTACTGGTCCAAATGTAGTTTTGTTTGTATCAATGGGGGGCTAATTTTCTGCATAGACATTTCGTACATTGTATGACAAGCATTGAAGAATCTATATGGCGTGAAATGTTGAAGGATATTATAATAGTTGAACTTGTTGTAGGACATGTTCGAGGAGAAAAGGAGCATATTAGAACCCGCAGGTGCTCTTGCCCTTGCTGGAGCCGAGGCATACTGCAAGTATTACGGTCTTAGAGGGGAAAATATTGTAGCAATAACCAGCGGAGCAAACATGAATTTTGATAAACTAAGGGTGGTTACTGAACTTGCCAATGTTGGTCGTAAACAAGAGGCTGTTCTGGCAACTATTATGCCAGAGAAGCCTGGAAGTTTTAAACAGTATTGTCAATTGGTATGTCTATGCTGCTTTAACTGACTTTTTTTTTTTCCGGGGACAGGATCCTTCATATTTGAACTGATCATCTTCTGATATGGCAGGTGGGGCAGATGAATATCACAGAATTCAAGTATAGATTTAGTTCCAATGAGAAGGCTGTTGTCCTTTACAGGTAAGATTAGTAACATTGTGTTTATCATCTTAACATATGTTCCTAGCATATCAATATCTGTCTAGCATAGTTTTCTGGATTTCAATGACATTCTTTTGCCTTTGTGGCAAATATATGTTGACGAGTATTGTTCCAAGATCCATAACATTTTATCTTTCTTTGTGTGCAGTGTTGGGGTTCACACAGACTCAGAACTAAAAGCAATGCGGGAGAGGATGGAGTCTTCACAGCTTAAGACCTACAATCTCACAGAAAGTGACTTGGTTAAAGATCACCTTCGTTACCTGGTAATTATGTTGGCCAATAGGATGTCTTTCATGTTGTAGTTTATCAATCAAGTAATTAACAAGAAGAAATTGAAGTTAGATCAAATGACCGATAGCTGCTTCGTGTGATTTGGTTTTCTTTTGTAGCCATAACATGTCAACCCCTTGAGCAGTTAGTTAACTGATGTTTTTAGTTTTCATTGTTGTGCCAAGTTCACTTTGTTTTGAACACATTTCAGATGGGAGGCCGATCAAATGTTCAGGATGAGGTTCTTTGCCGTTTCATCTTTCCAGAAAGACCTGGTGCTCTGATGAAGTTCTTGGATTCCTTTAGTCCGCGTTGGAATATTAGTTTGTTCCATTACCGTGGACAGGTGGGAATTTCTGGTTTTCTACTCCTTTAGCCTAAAACTAATACACACACACACACAAATTTATTTTTCTTGTGATCAATGTATCTGATTGCATCCCAGTACTTGGTGGCCAACAGGGTGAAACTGGAGCAAATGTGTTGGTTGGGATACAGGTACCAAGTAGTGAGATGGATGAATTCCATGATCGTGCTAACAGACTTGGGTATGATTATTCAGTGGTGAACAATGATGACTTCTACCATCTTTTAATGCGTTGATGATTGTAGCAACTAGCCAGTGTTGTGATGTTTCAGTGGGCAAGATCATCATGTTTATTCAATTTTGGACTTCAAACACAGGGATGACCACCCAATATGTGATCAGTTGACGAGGAACTAGTGTTTCTTCCCCGGTGCAGCAATTTGCGTTCATTTTTGTCGTGTAATATTTACACCATTACTTATGATAGAATACACTCACCCCTAAGCATGTGTACACGTAGACAGTTTTTATAAAGAATTTATAAAAATATAAAATAATAATTTTCTTTTTTAATAATGCAAGTTTGATTTATTTAGTGAGGATAACCACGTCATACCTGTAACACTATTGTAGAATCAGCCGCATAAGAAAAATTAAAAGGGATGTCTTTCCTGGTGTAGTTTTGGATAGCCGCATAATACCTACAATACAAGTTCTGTTCTGTTTACTTCTGGAAAATTAAATAATAAAAAAATGTTAGGGTAGACTAGTATTTTAACATACAACATATGCAGTCATCCATCTCCTTGAAAGGTTTAGCTTACTGAATTTTGGCTGCATGAGAATTTTGGTCTTGCGTTTAAAAAGTTGGTATTTGCATATTTCCCCTTTCTATAAGGACTACGTTTGAATGTAGGGTAATAAACTGGTTATAGGATTCTAAAATACGTTGAACCCGACTTGATTGTGGAAAATTTATAAACCATATATTTTGATTGCTTAATGAACAATGTTTTCATTTACACACCTCTCAAACAATCCGTATAGCATTGTTTCCAATATGAACATACTACAGAGACTCCAAGCACTGGGAGAATGAAGGATTTCAGTAACAAACATGGAACTGTTTGACCAAAGTCCTTATTTAGCCCTAGAAGCAACGAATGTGTTGCCAACAATATAAACTGCGATGCCATTTTCTCCAACAAAAATTTAAACAGCTGTGTAGCACAGCAGACGACCCAGGCCTAAAACTTGCGGTGCTTGATATCTACCAGCCTTTTGGGGATATGATCACCAAGACCCTCTAACAACGGTATGTGCCTGAAAATAAGCGCATAAAAGCTTATGGACAAATAGACAAAAAGACAATTTAGAAATCCATCAAATATGAACCAAACTGCAAAACGATTGCATGTGGTTAGTAAGACAAACTGCAGCATTTACACATCAGCAACATCTCACACCAACGTATGTTTTATTTTTATATATAAACTCTAATGGGAAATCGGAAATTCAAATAACCTTGTTCTGAAAACAGTTCTCTTTCTGATTTTGCTTATTAATTGCCCTAAAATGAAATGCTACTTTCTTCAAAAACTTGTTTGATGCCAATATTATATCCTTGCTTCCAATGACCATTTGATTGATTGAAATTAAGACAAAAGAACTTTATTCACACCCTTAGAAATTATCTGGCAAGACAAGAAAAACTATAAAATACAGGGCAGGCAAACAGTAGTCTAGATCAGAATGTCCCAATCTTGCATAGCATGATTTATCAAAGTTTAAGCAACAGAAATTGGAAGATGTCATTATATATGTATAAAAGATTGACCACCTGAAGGGGTCAAGAAAGTTCAAATCCAGCATTTGAACTGATAGCATATAGCAGCTTCGATCTCAAAGTGCCAGGACGTTTGTACGTTGGAAGCTGTAATCATGGGGAAGAAGAAAAATTTTAGTGTAAATATACCTATTCTTTTATGAGCTGTGAAAAAAGTGCAAATTCAAAAGTATGATGAGATTGCCAAAAAAGTTAAGGGCATATTTGGTTCCAATTTTTAGTTTTCAGTTTTCATTTTTAATTTTTCAATTTTAAGGATTTTGTGAAGGAAAAACTGAAAACAGGAATTTGCAGTTTTCATAATTTTCTTCACAAAATTTGGGAAAGTGAAAAATTGAAAATGAAAACTAAAAACTGAAACCAAACATCCCCCAACTCTTCTGCCTCAATGACATGAAGTTTTGTGAGTGGACACCCAAAACTCTGTATTACTAAGAGACCTACTTATAAGATAGTTTGAGGTATTAGATTATGGAAATGTCAAGACTCCCGTGTTCAATATGTAACAACTCATGACCAACATGATTGAATTTCAAATACCTAATATCCATATGAACGGATTTACAAAATACTTGAGAGCACAGGAGTCTATCTTACTAAATGTCCCATATATATATATATATTGGATATAAGGAAGGGTTTCCCTATCAGTGTTACCTTAAGAGTATTGTAGCAGGTTGAAGCTGATGGAAGCCGGTCAACATCTTGTCCTCCAAATGTTGCCCAAAGAGGGACATCACATGCAACCTATGAAAATAAATAGACCTGAGTAATGCTAATCAATGAAAAACATTTGATATTATTCATTAAACAATGTGTTATTTATAGGGATACTTATTGGATCATGATATTTAAAAGGAAACAGAATCAAGAAGAGGAAAGCAGAAATAGTAGAAAACTAGAAAACAATAGGCTGGCTATGACAGCACAACCGTCCAATATTTTCTTCCCCTTATTGGATAACTGTATCCATAAAAAGAATTCTAAGAGAACCATTCAGAAAGAATATTACATCGATGCAAATACAGTACATGAGGAGGCCTGCTTAGTGTGAGCCATGGTAAACATCAAGGGCCAGTGGACTGGCATATTCGCAGAGAACTCCTTCACTCAGGCTAAAAACTTTTGACTAAGGTGTCATGTGATTGTTCCATATAAAACAGTCCATCACTTTATCTTTCAAGGCATTAAAGCCAATGTGTTCCTTTCCATCACCATATATTGAAAAAAATTTGTAATATGTTTTGCATTTGATTGGAGACAGCTTATAAACTGCATTAGGCTGAATTCCCAAAATGAGAAAATATAGTTGTCCTATGGTCTCAAAATGAACAATAACTTGGGATTACTGATAATTGCCATGAACTGCTCTTTCAATTCATATCAAGCAACTAAAGCACTACACATATAATAAAAAACTGCTAAGTGCATGAAGGGCTATCTAGGGTAACAGATTAGTCCAGAGAGCTGATAGTGATTAGAAGAGTTCAGGATGCTCTGTTTCTGAACCTTATTGTTGTGTTACTTAATGTACTCAGGCAGAGTGAAAAATTTACAAACCATGCCTTGTTTCATTAAAAGCAGCAAAGCAAACGGGAGACGGAGGTACTTGTATAAGCATTTTCAATACCCATCAACCATAGAAGATCAAGAACATACCTTGTGGATTGTAAATGTTGGCTGCAAGTATTTGAACCCAAGTAATGGAGCACGAGAACAACTGGTGACAAATTTAAGAAGCATACAACGCTCCTTTGGTTCAAAGCCTTTAACCACCTGAACACGGTTTGCAGAAAGAAGAATATGAATACTGATGTCTTAAATTTGGCATCAGCACCAACAGCATTCATAAACTCTTTCAGCATTACATGAGGTTGAAAATAATGGCCACATGTGACATAATTCATTATACAAAACAACTAGCACATTTGCATGGTTGTGTGTGTGTAGGAATAGAGAGAGAGAGAGGAAGTTGCAATTCAACCAAATTCATGCCAAAAAAAGGAACCAATAGCCTTCAGCTTTGAGAGTGTATGCGTATGTATTTAGCGGGGAACAGAACTTAATCCACTAAGGTCCCTTAATCCTCATGACACTGCCATCAGTTGGATGGAAGTTTTGACCAGCATATGGAAACATTTTGAAAATAATCAAATAAAGGATACTATTTTTCACATCAAGTAATCAATTCTACTAGTAGCAAAACTCAATAGGAAAGAAGAAATCAAATCTGCAAAATTTTTCCGACATGCATCATATGACCATTTTAAGAAACTAGGGGGTTTGATTCAAGGGAAGTACATATTCTATCAGATTAAATATATTTTATATATGGATTGTTGCAGTACCACTTAAAATGAATTTGTTAAGGATGGAATTCCTACTGAGGGGTTAAAAGTGTACAAGAGAAGGAAAATCAGGGGTAACTTGGGAATTGGCAAGAGTGCTGAGGTGTGAATTGTGTGGGTCCCAAAACTAACAAATTCAGCAGAAGGGTGAGCGTGTGTAGTGAGGAGTGGGGTGGGCAGTGTTAGTTGTATTTTCTGTTAGAGGAGAGTCTATATGATAGGGGGAGGAGAGGAGTAAGATAGGCATTTGCTGAATCAGGAAATTGGAGCGTAGAGCTGCTTAGTGCTCTTTCTTGACTCTCTTGTAATTTGCATTCTGTCTTTTACTGATTTCCATCAATACAATTCCTTTTATCCAGTATTCTTTTGGTTGTTTCTATCAGAATTACCTTAATTTTTTTATTTTACTTGAAGATGAATATTCATAAAAACCAAACAGAAAAAAAAAAAAAAAAGAATTGAGGTGGTAGCCAATACCTCCCAAAAAATCTTGATTGTTCGGCTTCCCTCATTGTAACCACCAGTGTACCGTGTGTTATTTTTCAAATCATCAATATCAATATCGTAATTGCCACCTGAAAGCAACTGCATTCATGCATGCCTCAGAAATCTTCTTGTCAAAATGAACTCACAAAAAATAAATAATTCACTGTATGGGTTATCATGAGTTGGCTGTAGTAGGTAAGTAAACAATTGCATCCTGATTCAGAATTTCAGATCAACCTTTTCTCTTATCATGACCTATTCAGTTGCACAAATTAAGTAATAATTATTTAAAAAAAAAAAAACCCTACTTTGACACTCAAAAGCAGACAATTTCAGTACAGGCAAAATTCTGCAGCAGAAAACCTCTATTGCTCTTTGTGCAAGGGAGAAGAGGAAACAGTAAATGCACAAAGAAAACCTTTTCAACACACCTGATTAAATTCACTAGCGTTGAATAACTTCAACCAGGATGGAGATATAAGATCAGTTAATCCTCTATAAAATGCATTTGAAAAGGGCAATATCTGCAATTATAACATTGTTACATATATAACCATGATATTACAGTGAAAACAGTACAAAATTGAAGAATTTGCATTAGACTACAGTAACTGATAATAAAACCTGTTGGTTGAGTTTGTAGTTTGCCATTGCATGTATGTACTGCATCTTATTCTCATTTGTCACAGAAATATCTTTGCCACCAGACTTTAGCTCAACCATGTTTCTTTTGCCAAATGATTCTTCAGTAACTGTGAAATCAAGAGAGAGGTCCTTGATATCACCATCATAATTCTGCATGAAAGAATATGTGAACTTTCCAGTAAAATGTTAAAATGCAAGAACAGGCATACACAGTATCTACTCAAGAATACAAGATAAATCCCAACCCTAAAGTCAAAACTAACATACCAAATGCCAAATGGACTAATGAGCTTTTAAGGTCGTCATGACTCATGATTAGTTTTATTATTTTAGGGTTATACATCATCCAGCTACTAAACCCACCCACGGAAACATTAGACTTTTGAGCAAAATTTGTATATAAAATTGTCTAAGCTTTAGTAGGATTGCTGCCGGACCAGGCTCATCTACAGAATGAGAGAAATTGTAGGTTGACAGCCAACTTCAAACCAAGTCAAAATTTTAAACATGGACCCTAACATTAATAGGCAAGGCATGATCCTAATAAATTTTGATAAAAAAATAATAAGATAGAAAAGCAAACAGCATGGATATGTCTGTCAGGTTTACCTTGACATACATCAGATTCCTGTAAAGCTCTGGATCAAGTGTTGATAAGTCATCAAGAAAGCTATATCGTCCCAATAGCTTTTGTACAAAAACATGTGAGAAGGAGTAATCAAGTAATATTCCTTCATAAAGAGCTTTACCAACTACTCTTCCAAGGAACTCAATCATTTGAAGACCATTCTCCAAATATCTTGCAGAAGCAGTTGGAATCAGAAGCCTGTCTGAAGTTGAGGTTTGGGAAAACAATCCATATCTGAGGCAAAAGGAAAAAGTGTCAGCTTACAAAGTCACTTCCTATTCCGGAAAGAGGAAATAACTGTGAAATCAAAGGCAATAAAATTAGAAAATACAAAATAAGATGTCAGCCATACTCAGGGGCAAAGGCTGCTTTTGATATGTCAGTTAAAAATTCTTTAGATAATCCACCGTAGTCCAGACCAGCCTCTGGAAGGCCGCATTCACTGACAAATGATACATGAACAGATGACTTCAACCTTGATCCAAGGGAATTTAATTGTCTGAATCCATCTTCAACAATATGACCCCGTCTTACTACTATTTCAATTGCTCGTGAACCAGGTTCAGAAATTTCTCCAGCCATTTTCCGGGAGGCCTTATCCATCTTGACGAATTCACGAAACATCTCAACTCTATTTCAGCAATAAACCAAGTGATTAACTACTTTCTATAATAGACTATAGAAGATATAATATATGTTACACTCAAAACAAATTATGGTTTTTTTTTAACAATAATCTTCTGACTTCTAAGTTGATCTTAGTTGATCAATTCTCAATTTAACCAACAACTAGCAGAAGGAACAACAGAATTATTATGAGGTGAAGATATCTTGAAAAGTTTTGCTCAATTAACTCCTCCAGATAACCAGACCAAGATTCACTTCTTTCTCTAAATCTTTTACCTTCAACCAAAAGGAAGATAATAAATCAATTCATGTTGGACGCATTCCCTAGTCATCAGCTCTATTTTCCATACATATTATCCTTCTAAAGCACTGATTGAAGGTGACAGTAGAAAGGTCAAAAAGATATGAAAATACAGAATAACACCAAACAGAACTTATGTCAAGAATCAAGAGTCATTTCATGGCCACCTAGTTAGTAGTTACCTCTCTTCAAAAGGGAAAACATGAGGAGTCATGGTGATAACAGAACCTACACTCAGGGCAGCTGATGAATCATCAGATCTTTGGTTTACTGATAAAACTTCATGGGTTCTAGCAGCAACTGCAATTGGTGGCCGGCTTTTACTAGCAGGAGAAAGCCACAAATCAGGAGGACAAAATGGGTGTCTGCAATCCCTTTCATACATTAAATGTAAGCATCTGACGGCATAATCCATGAGGGGTTTATTATGATGACCACTAACATGGGACAGGCCATTATACACTAGGGTATTTAGCATTGATGCGATTCTTCGTTGCTGCTCTAATTTGAAAGGAACCTAACAATGTTATAAAATTCTCTGGAAAAGTTAGTTTCTGAAAATGATGATTAATTCATAAAAGACACGTACAAGGAGAAACCAAGCAGTTACCTGTTTCTCATAGAATTCTATGTCGTCAAGAACTGAAAGCAGGTGAGAATAGGTTGCACAGAAAAGATGAAGCACAGCAAACATATCCTTTGGAATGCCTTGTGGGCCATCCCTCATAGGTTTTACGTCCCACACATCTGACGAATCCTCATTCACTCTGCTAGGCTCAGAGTGACTGCCAATGGGATCTGTAGAATCACTTGCAGCTTGTGACTTACCTGTAAATTTGTGAACAACACTGACCCACCTATTAGCCTTGTCTTTACTCATCTGTTTTTGCATCTTCTCCAAAGATTTACTTTTGCTGTTTACACCTGTGTGATAGTCAGAAATATGCTTATCTACAGGAAAAAAGGAACCCTCCAGTACACTCCACAGTCTGACAATAAATTCAGGGTTGAAGGACAGCATATTGAGAACTGGAAATGAGCCACGAATTGGACACAAGGCCGAAAATATTCTAAGCAAGTTAGAATAAAAGAGTGCAATATCACACAAATCTAGCTTCCTCAAACAATCCAGACTATTTGAGAGTGGAGTCTCAACTGTATCAGAGGGATCTCTATTTATTGATGCCAGAAGTTTTGTAAGATGCCACTGCTGGCAAACAGGCCTAAACTGATCCATGTATGACATTGTTAATGACTCATATGTTGGTTCATCCTCATGCAGAACTGTATCAACTGGCTGTGTTGAAGTTTCAACATCAGTTTGAAGGGCTTTCTTCTTCTTTCTAATCCATCCAATATTATCAAGATGAGCCAGTAGGCTTTCTGCTAAAGCAATCACAACATGGACATAAAATGTATAGTCTAAACCTTGATTCAAGGATCCAGATTTCACAGGATCCTTCTCGTTCCCAGTTGCTAGGCATATAGTGTTAGCAAGAGCCCAACCAACAGGTGGCATTGCCTTGAAAGAGACAAGAATGTCGGACTGGACCAACTTTGACATCTCCATTAAAATACTCTCTTTCAAAATCTGTCATTGCCTGTCAGAGTTTGATCAGTTCTGATATGTTTGAATCATAATAAAAAATATTACATATGTATTAGAATTGATTGGGCAAACTCAAGATGAAGGATTGTCCAAGTTATTGTAAACCAGTACTTTGACCATATGACTAACAAATGTGGGACCTTAACACACTTTCCTCACACCCAAAACTGGATATCTAGAGCGTGAAGTTTGTAGGACTAGACATGTGGCCTACCAGCACGCATAGCGTAGGCTCTGATACCATACTAGAATTGAATAGGCCTAACTCATTCTTAAAAGCTTGCTGAAGTGGATAGAATTGCCAAAGTTAATGTAAAGGATACTTTGTTCATATGACTAGCAGATGTGGGAGTTAACAATATGCACAAAAAAGTCATATGTGCATAATATATATATATATATATATAGGTTATGTGATCCCTTAGTAAGCCCATATGAAAATGTTTAGAATTACAAAACTCATACAGCTAGGTAAGTAAGCAATAAAAGAGAACAAATTGTCATTAAAACAAATGAATAGACCAATGAATTATGAGGTGAAATTGTTCTACTTTACTGATGCTTACCAATAAAGTCTGGAAACATGGGAATAAAATTGATTTGTGCCTTAAAGCAGGTTGAAGAACAGGTGGGAGATGTTGCACAAGCCAAGGAATAGTCAGTACATATACAATATACTGCTTAGCAGCATGGTTGACATCCAGCATATCAGGCCCTTTTACATCAATGCTCGTCAGACAAAATGGCCGCAAAGCTAAAGTTATTGCGCTTGCAGTAATAAAAAATTGTTCATCTCCCTGAGTGATACTTTTTGTCTGCAAAGAATGATTATCCAATGCACTTATATACCTGGCAATACAAGCATAGCTCCCACTTTTATCACTCCCCATGAACTGAATTAAGTCTCTCACTGCTAAATCTGCATCTAAACGGTCATCATCAGCAATGCCTTTCCATCCTTTCACATCAGTTAACATGACAAGGATGTGCATTGCTAGGGATGTCACAATATGTATATCTTGATCACCTGAATTGCGTTCAGTAAACTCTGAAAGAATGAAGAAACCAAGAGAAGTCAGCCTCCTTGCCTGGTAACTCCACAGTCTTCTCTCTTCAGTTGTACCAATAGCCAAAAAGCAGAAGTTCTGCTTTGAATCTAAAAAAAGACAAACACATCCATTAATAATATATTACATAGGTTTGTTGAACAAGAAAATTTAAAAGGGTGAAGGGTCCTTTGAACTCTCAAAGCTGAGAGAAAAAAATTGAAGTAGCAAAAAAAATCTTGGCATTCATATAACATATTGGCACGCCATTACATTGAAATGTGTGACATAATTGGAAGATGAACTTGAAGTGAATAAAATGAACATATAATCGAGGGGATATACCTGAAGATTTCATACTTTCCAATAGGATTGTAAAGCAAATCTTCATGGAGCCTATTCTCTTGCTGTGGAATTCCTGATGCCGAGTTGAGAACCGGGTTATAAAGAAGAGAAATGGTCCCAACAAATTGTTTGAAATCCAAATGGCTGTCATTGCGCCAGTGTAATTATTCACCAATATCTCCCACTCCTGCTGAAGCTGCAGAGCAACCATCTTTGTGACCTTATAGCGCCTCCATACTTTCTATTAACAATAAAAAAAATGAAAAAAAAAAAGAAATTATTTGGTCATTTGGTCATTTGGATACTAATGAAAACTATGAATGTACCAATAAGTGCAGATCAAAAGTCAAATTTACCACACAGCATGCCCCAAAGATGCAAATCTTTATCCCGCTTTAGTATCACTATTTTTTTTATAGAAAAAAGAGAGAGTATATTTATTGGCTTCAATAATTGAACAAAATGCAACCGATAACCGCTACGTAAAAGAATAAGTAAATCAATCAAACAAACTTGATTTCAATCTTATGTTTCACCGAGTATCCCATGGTATCTCTAAACATGAAAGAAATGACACTTGAATAGCATGCTCTCTAATGCCTTACAAAAGAGGGGTGAAATGAATTGAGAGAAAGAGGAAGGGTAGGGAAGGATGGACGTACCTGAATGAAGAGAGCAGCAGCAGCAGCACGCTTGGCATAATTGCGAACCTCTCTTTCCCTGGAGACCTTCTCCAGAAGGGCATCCCTTGTTATCTCCTTTGCACTTGCTCCTCTCAACGATACCTGCCTCAAACAACAACAACAACAACAAAAACATTATTCAATTAATTAATCCATGATAATCCTCCTCATCATTTATTTATAGAGACGAAAACGTAAAATTGAAAACCCGTGAGTAAGTACTACTATTTTCTGGGGGAAAATTTTTTAAAAACCCTGGGTTTGATCATGAACACAAGGCGAGCTAGGGGAAGCGAAAGCAGTGATGAATTCAGGCCGAGAAGAAGAACACTCGCTGCGTTGGGTTGTATATCACGATGGTGAAATCATAGCAGCAGAAGAAATAAAATTGAAGGAAGAATAACGATTTGATAGATAGGATGAAACTATAAGAGAGTACCTGGTGTTTGCGAGAAGCGTCCATGGAGAAATCAAGGCAAGTTGTCGCAATTACACAGCTGAGCCTGAGGCTGAGGCTTCAATCACATTAGATTTGGGTCACCTCAACGCGTGAATTTTTAATTTTACTCTCCGTGGCCCTCCTCCACCCTCTACCCTGTGATCATGTTTCTGCGCTTTGCTTTTGTCTTACGCATCCTTTCTTTTTTCTTCTTTCTTTTTTATTACAACCTTTAGATTTCTCCTTTGTCTTGTTAACCAGAAAAGAGATTTCTCCTCTGTCTCAACACTAAAAATAAAGTTGTATACCCTCACAAATATAATATAATTATGGCAAAAAATTAAAGTTCTACATTTGAAAATATATATACGTATGAGGAAAATTACAGATATATATAATGATGTATAATTATATTATTTAATATATTTTTAAAACATATTAGTATCTAAGTACACGACTATTTCTTCACCAAAAATTATATTAAGGAAAAGATTTCCTCCTATTTAAAATCACAGACATATGTTTGGGTTTTGAAAAATATTTATAGATTCACTTAATACTATCCATTAAAAATTGAAATTCCAAAACTGAATCCAAATCATAATAATGTATAAAGAAAAAATTACAATTCATTTTAAAAAAAAGACCAAGTCAATTTGCACTGGCTCATATTATATGTAATTACATAATTATATACATAACAAAGTTTATGAAACTAAATAATTATATACAATTATTTTGTTTTCTCATTACGTCAAATGAAATCTTAAATTTATTAAAAATATTGTCAATTGACAAAAGTCATAAAATTATTAAGAAAGACTTGAGTGTTTAAATCCTTACAAATATAATGAATTTTTGTTTTAATCCCTATGAAAAAGATCTAAATTTTTTTAATATAATAGTTTTATTCTCAAGAAAAAAAATTGTTTTGATTAAAAAAATTTCATTATATTTAGTTTTTGATTCCTATTTTTTTATCATCATAAAATTTAGGCAGAAGGAAAGTGTTTTTAGTCTTGATTGCATTGGTTTGATTATTAAGTGATGATATTTATAAGAACAAAAATATAGTAAAATGCGTATACCCTATTAAATACAGACACTGACATGGATACGGGACAAGGGACATGACATGAATATAGAGACACATCAAACTCAAAAATTAGGGGACACAGACACGCTATATATATATAATTATTTATTTTGTTGTATGATTTTTTTTCTTTTTTTTGTCTGAATTTCTTTTTGTCATATTTGTACAATTCAAAACCAATTTAGGCGTATCCGCAAGGCGTCCAAGTCACGTCCATAGTGAATTAGAGTAGTGTCTAATAGTGTTTAGGGCGTGTTCAAGCTCAAAAAAATTATTTTTTCAATTGGATGTGTAGGGACGCGTGCCCAACACGTGTCGTGTGGGTGTCACGTGAGTGTCGGACACTGACACATGGACACGCTACCAAATCGGTGTGTCTATGCTTCTTAGCTTAAACCTTTTAAGGATAAAATCCAAAATTTATACTCAAACATATACTTTTAAATATTTATAGACCCAAAATTTAAAACAACAAAGAGAATTTTTTTTTTTTTTTTGAAAAAAGGATCAAAACAATTTTTTCATAGAGATTAAAACCAAAATTCATTGTATTTTGAGGAATCAAAATAAATTTTAAGAGATTAGAAATGTTAAATCATTTTAAGGTACTTAAAAGTTTTTAAATTAAATTTTACACATATCTATTAAACAGCTATTAAATATTACATACATTATAAATGAATTAATTTGATGCACTGATTTTTAAATTATCATTTGTATTATTGTAAAATAAAATGATTGATTTTTTTTACATGCTACCTAAAAGTTTACTTAAATAGAAAGATTTAGTTATACAATAACATAAATTTTTCTCTTATAATCACGGTTTCTCATAGAAATTTTCTCACAATCACTATATTAAAATTATACTCAATTATAAAATCATATAATTGTAAGTATGATTTCCTTAAAGAAAAAAATATTATTTGCATAGAAGGTGTGTTGAACATTATGCTAACTCAAATCATATCTATTACTCAATAAAATATGAACTTTATTTAAGTAAGATTTACAACCCATTAAATGATACATAAGGTGTTGTTTGGTAATGGAAGATAGATTTAGGTTACGTGGGACATAAGTTTGGTTCTACTCTATGTTGTTTGAGCTGATCTTCAAGAATCCAAGCCTTAATGCTGAAGTCAAATGGGTCCAAGAGGTTTCTAGGGTAAGAATTAAAAAGAGTATTTTTAGTTGTTCCCTTGGACCTTTATGTATTGACTTAGTTAGTTGAGCTTTAGGGTTTTCCATAATATGAGAGTCTATTATATCTTTCTTATATTTTGGTGGAAATTATTTCTTCATTAACCTTTTGCAATTGATTATGTTTGAAGAGGGTAGCGTTTGTTAACTTTTTTATGACAGAAAATATGGAGCCAATTTCCATCTCTCCATAGAGGAGGGACACAAATTTGAAATATATATATTTTTTAATAATATTCCTTTAAATATTTTATGTTTCATCTTTATTCTTCTCAATTTTAAAATTTTATTAAATTATAACTTAATTTTCTTTATCTTTTTATTATTTATTATATTATGTACATCATTACCAAATATAATGTTGTCTTTGGTTTTATTATCTTACTGTTTCTGTCCCTTTTGTCTCAAGACGGGACCAAATGCAACCCAAGTCGGAACTCGGGCCTCATTAGGGTTGTATCCATTTAATCTTGGGGTATATAGGCCTCTTAACAAATCATGTTTATGGGGTCTTATTCAACGAACTTGGAACTTTGGTCTCATATGGCGAACTTGGGGCTTGTGCTTTTGGTTGTTTGGTTTTTAACAAAGGTGAATCGACACAACATTTTGCATACTTTATGTATAAATAACGTAATTCTTTCATTAACGAGTTTGTCTAAATACCTCGAGGCACTCATTCACACTGTCTTTGTTTGAAAGGAAATAAAGAGAAAGAACTGGGAAAGGAAGGAAAGTGGGAGGAAGGAAGTGATTTTTCGTCGTTTGGTACAAAGGAAATGAGTGATATTTATATATTCAAAAAATACCCACGTTCATGATTTAAATCTCCATCCCCATTAGTCATTACTTTAATATTTTTATTTTAAATAAATTTAAATAATTAATATTTTCTTATTTATTAGATTGATATTATTCTAAACTTGTTATATTAAAATAGTTATATTTTCTATTTAATATTAATCAGTAAAATTATTAAATATAAAATAAAGATATTGACTTGAATACTTTTATATAAATATATATAAGGTCAATTTTTATTATATTTATTTATATGATTTTAATTAATAAATTTATGATAAATTGTATCTAATTTTAATTTTTCAATAATTCTTTTGATAGTTCTATAAAAAACAACCTTTCATTTTTTCATAATAAAAGAATAACAAAGTTATTTGATATAATTATTCATTGTTTCCTTTCGCTTTTCCATCCAAACAAATAAAATAAATTAATATTACTCTCATTTCTTTCCTTCCCATTTTTCTTTCGTCCAAACATATCTATGAAAAAAAAAAAAAAACACCCTATCTTTCTTTCTCTTCAATTTTTTCCACTCTATTTCTTTCCTTTGTCAAACATAGCCTTAGTCAAACATAGCCTTAGGAATCGAAAAAAATTAAGTTTATATAGATAAAATTGTTGTTTTCAATTTTTCAATAGGTAAGGGCAATAGCATATAGGATTAAGGAAGGATATTACGGTAATGGATAGATGGCACCCCTCTTTATCCTGCTTCATCTGCAACCCCAGCCCACTTGCTTCTCCTCCTTCACCTTCACCTTCACCTCCACCTCCGCCTTCCTTCCTCAAGCCAACAACAACCCCTTCTACCTCAAACCTCCTCCTTCTTCTTCCTTTCTCCACCCTCACACTCACACTCACTATCCATTCAAAACCTCCAAACCCCACCATGCCCACACCCACTTCCTCCCATCCCCGCAACCCCCTATTCACCATCCGAACCACGATGAACACTCCCTCATCTCCTTCCTCCGCCTATCCGCTCGCCACGCCCGCCCCCACCTCGCCATGGCCGTCCACGCCTTCCTCCTCAAGCACCACCACACCCACCTCGCCACTCGCCTCATCACCACCTACCTCAAGCTCCGCCTCCTGCGCCACGCCCACCGCGTCTTCCTCTCCCTCCCTTCCCCAAACGTCGTCGTTTACTCCTCCCTTATCTCCGCCTTCTCCAAATCCAACCACCCCCATCAAGCACTTCGCCTCTTCCTCCACATGACAGCTTCCGGTGTTCACCCGAACGAGTACTCCTTCGTCGCCCTCTTAACCTCTTGCATTCGAACCCTCGATCTCCAACTGGGTCTTCAGGTGCACGGTTACGTTATCAAAACCCGCCATTTGGAATGTGCTTTTGTCACAAACGCGCTTATGGGGTTGTACGGTAAGTGCGGGTGTTACCACCTTGTGCTTAAACTGTTCGACGAAATGCCCCATAGGGACATTGCATCTTGGAACACTGTTATGGCTGGTGCCCTGAAGGAGGTCATGTATGGAACGGTTTTTGGGGTGTTCCGTGACATGCAGGCAACTGATGCAGCTTTGACGGTGGATTATTTTACTCTTTCAACACTTTTGGCTGCGTGTGCTGGGAGTGGTTCTGTGATGGAAGGTTGCCAGGTTCACACGCATGCCATTAAGGTTGGATTGGACACTGATTTGAGTGTTGGCAATGCCCTTATTGGGTTCTACACAAAGTGTGGAACCCTTGAGGATGTGGTGTGGTTGTTTGAGGGGATGAGTGTGAGGGATGTGATAACTTGGACAGAGATGGTAACTGCATACATGGAGTTTGGGTTGGTGGATTTGGCTTTGGAGGTGTTTGATGAGATGCCAGAGAAGAATGCTGTGTCTTACAATGCTCTCTTGTCTGGGTTTTGTCAGAATGGGGAAGGCTTGAAGGCTCTTGATTTGTTTATCAATATGGTGGATGAGGGCATGGAGTTAACGGATTTCTCTTTGACTAGCGTTGTTAATGCCTGCAGCTTGCTTGCTAACTACAATGTTAGCAGGCAGGTTCATGGGTTTGCTCTAAAGTTTGGTTTTGGATCAAATGCTTGTGTTGAAGCGGCATTGCTTGACTTGTACACGAGGTGTGGGAGGATGGGGGATGCAAGGAAGATGTTCTGCAGGTGGGAGTTGGAGGAATTCAGCTCTGTAGCATGGACATCCATGATTTGTGGCTATGCTCGAAACGGGCAACCAGACCAGGCGATATCTCTTGTCCACCGTAGTCAATCGGAAGGGAAGATGATCATGGATGAAGTGGCTTCAACTTCCATGCTCAGTCTTTGTGGAACTATTGGCTGTCATGATATTGGTGAGCAAATCCACTGCCATGTTCTTAAGTTTGGCTTTGAATCCAATATGGGAGTTGGAAATGCAGTTGTTAGCATGTATTTTAAGTGTGGGAATGTGGATGATGCAATCAGGATGTTCAATGATATGCCATCAACCGATATTGTTTCGTGGAATACTTTGATTTCTGGCCATCTTCTACACAGGCAGGGTGATAGAGCATTGGAAGTCTGGTCAGATATGCAGAAGAAGGGCATAAAGCCTGACCAAGTTACATTTGTTTTGATAATTTCAGCTTACAAGCAAACTCGCTTGAATTTGGTTGACGATTGCCGTAGTCTGTTTAATTCAATGAGAACGGTTTATCGAATTGAGCCGACATCCGAGCATTATTCCTCCTTCATCAGTGTTTTGGGTCAGTGGGGCCTTCTGGAAGAAGCAGAGGAAACTATCAATAAGATGTCTCTTGAGCCTTCTTCTTCTGTTTGGCGTGCTTTGCTTGATAGTTGTAGACTGCATAAGAACACAATCATTGGAAAACGGGTTGCTAAGCATATTCTTGCCCAGGAACCGAAAGATCCTTCTACCTATATACTTGTTTCAAATTTGTATTCTGCTTCTGGGAGATGGCATCACTCTGAAATGGTCAGGGAGAATATGAGAGACAAGGGAATCCGCAAACACCCAGCTCAAAGTTGGATCATTTGTCAGAAGAAAATACATTCATTCTACGCAAGAGATAGATCCCATCCGCAAGAGAAAGACATATATAGTGGATTGGACATTCTAATCTTGGAGTGCTTAAAAGCTGGATATGAACCTGACACGAGCTTTGTTCTCCATGAAGTAGAGGAGCATCAGAAGAAAAATTTTCTATTCTATCACAGTGCAAAACTAGCTGCAGCTTATGGAATACTGATGACCAAGCCGGGAAAGCCAATTCGGATTGTAAAGAACATCCTTCTTTGTGGGGACTGCCATGCATTCTTGAAATATGTATCTGTTGTCACCGAGAGGGATATTTTTCTAAGAGATTCTTCAGGATTTCATTGTTTCTCAAACGGCCGGTGCTTGTGTAATGATTACTGGTGAAACGCTACACAATCTATGCTGAAAAGTTTTGTAAGTCATAGCAATTTATAAAAATATAAATATAGCTTGGATGTTAGTTGCAGTGATGAAACTGTTGTAAATTTGTTTCCATATATGTAGCTGTAAATTCACCTTAGATAAGCACTATAATGAAGGAACGCTGAAATCCAAATTCAGCAAAAACATAATAAAGGGATGATCCGTGCCTCGATGATGTCGTCCCAGTGCATTGTTTTTCTTTATAAACGGTGTTATTTAACATTTTGTTGTCATGTCATTACATATTAGCGTGAGATAAAATGCTGGAGCCTTCCCATGAAGTTGTTGCTGGTAGAAGCATATAAAAGTGGGTCAGAGCAATTGTAAGGTTTTTCCTTGCCACAAACTTGACACACATAGGTTGAGTCTCCACTGATTTCTTAATTCTGGATAGTTGTTATATTGAATTTTATTTTCTGGACTGTTTGACTTGGTGAGAAAGAGTTGCACACCCTCATCAGAACAAAAAAACTTTTTTAATCAGGAAAGACCTTGTATGAACTGACACTAGTTAGCATTCTCCAACTATGCTGGGTATTTTGTTGAAGCTGAGTCTTGATAAATGATTAGTTTTTTTTTTTTTACTTTTTTATTGAGCTTTTGTTTTGTATTCATTAGATATCGGGATCTATGGAAAAATTCTTTTGTTCTCTGGGAATAAGAATGTTTCTTCCTCCACCATGAATATTTACCATTCAATTTCATTTTCAACCTTCTTTCTCTTCTTCATTTTGAAAATTAAATGCTAAGATGTTCCCCATGGAACATGAAAGAATTCTCAGGCTCTATGTTGTGGCTTAGAGTTAGTGGTATACACTCAAATAAAGTCTGCATAATTTGTTCTTGCATAACTGTCAACCAACAGTCAGACATATATTGGCGTTGGCCAATCTAAGTTAGAGTGAAGACACTTCTGATCCTCCATTTATCTTGTACCAAATCGAAGGTGATTAACAAATTAATGTTTTTATTTTTTAATGTTTTACTTTAATTTTAGAGTCAATTAAAGAAAACTAAGTTCAAGAAATTAAATATAAAAAAACTTTCAAACACGACTGTTGAGTTGTATACTATTTACCCATTTGAAATGGGGGATTTTTTTTTTTTTTTGGTCTGGATTTGTTTTTTAATAAATGTGAAAAGTGTTGCATTTCTTTTTCTTTTGTTTTTGGGCCGAATTGCATTTCTTGTCCTTACATTGTGAGAAAGACCAATGTGCTACTGGAGCCCCAATCGATAGATTTCGAGAAGAATGGGGCCTGGGAATAAGCCCTGATATTTAGGCTTGTTGATGTGTCAAGTTACAAACTTGTATTGGTATTGGGCTACCAGAATGAGTGCTATTGGGCTGTTTTTGTTAAAGGGGAATGGTAACTTTGCTACTTTTTCTTGCCAAAAACGCAAAAATTAAGAAAAAACTTTGTGACCTGCTTTCTTGTTAGGTTATTGATAATCCATCGTTTGACTTCAGACCACACGCGCGCGCGCACAAGAAAAAAAAACGAAAAAAAACCAAAGGTTCCATGACAGCTTTGAGCTTCCATTTGAGGAAACATGATAGTTATGTACTCTCTCTCTCTCTCTCTATATATATATATATATATGTTTGTGTGTGTGTGCACGCGTGTGACTCTAATGATTGTCCCATATTTTTTTTCATATAAGTACGCCTTCTAATGTCACTAAGGCAAGTTTTAGGCATTGATCTATCCATCATTTGAAGTGAATCCTTTGGTGTCCAAGTGATTATAGATTCATCTTCTGCCCATACATTTCCATTTGATAACATGTGACTGTAGCTATATTGTATGAGATATTTATCAAATTCAGATCTCTGTTTCATTTCTCATGCACTTGTGAACACAAGAAATACGAGTAATTTTTCTGCCTGCGTCCCCACCTCTCCACACCTCTTCCCTCAACCTCAAGAAAGATTGTGAATCCCATCAAAGAAGATCTTATCCGAACGAGGTCTACTGACTGTAATTCAACGACAAAAACAATTAGTAGTAATACTATCTTACAAGTTGGGAACCATATACATCCAATTCTTTTCATTTGTGTATACTTCAGATCTAGTACTCCATTTTCTAATAAAAGTCAATTTTCACTATACACATATTAAAAAAAATTATTGGATAAACTTGAAGTTAAATAAATTTAAGTGTATTTTATAACTATATCCTTATTATCTACTCCAACACTCTCTCATATTTAATTTATCTATTAACTCTCTCTTTCATAAAGGTATCAAGGGAAAACATTAATATTGTCTAGAATTCTTAAAAGGACAAGTAATAGTAGAAAAATACAGTTTTATAGATAAATGCTCCATTCATCTTTAAATAATTGTCCAATTTTAAATACGCATTGTAATTAAGATAGTGATAAGAAAAACATCAATGTTAAAAAAAATTAAGAGAAGTTTACTAAAGTATTATTTTCCTTTTCAATATTCTAACTTTCTGTCTTTCTCCACTTTCAATAAGAGTATTTAATAGGGACATTTGTTAAAAAAAAAATAATGCTATCTAAATTTTTAAAATTGATAATTATCCAAAAACAGACTTGTAGACAGTAATATTCTTGTGCTGATAAGTAATGTTATATGTAAAATAAAATTATAAAATAAATGCACACTACATACATTATTATTATTAGATGTGATAAGTGATTCCTATTTATTTCATTCACTCATTATATCTAATAATGATAAGGTATATGCTATGTATTTATTGAACAATTTTATTGTAGATATATAACATTGTTCTATGCTGATTCACGTTTAACACGGTTGACAGTAGCACGGGCTTCGAACCACATATTTTCTGAACGTCCACGCCACGCAAGACTTGTATTTTCCGTCCCTAGATGGATGCTAATTGGTTGGCTTGTATAATTCTATGCCTGATTCGAGGAAACTAATTAAACATTACTACCAGCATTGCAAGTTTATTTCAGGAATGGTGGCAATCCCATCAATATATTTATTATCAAATCTTCATGAATGCTCGTTTCATTACGTAAAAACTCATCGATCCCATGATGCGGTGCCAGTGCCGTGCCGTTGCGTTGTATATATATATATTATACGGCGTTTATTTGTTGCTCTCTCTTTCACTCTTTCCAGCCCCTTTTTCATTTTTTTCGCCTACTTCATTTTGTGGAGGATCACACACACACACCGCCATATACACATGAACGAATGTACACTTTACCTTTTGGCTAACAAGCCCAACCCCGACAATTTTGTGACATCAATTGTCTGACTGGGACAACTAAGCTAGCTAGTGAACAATTTATTGGTATGGACCAGGGTGACAATAACCATTGCTTCGCGTGTAACTAAAATCCAATATGTCTTAACGTTTGATGGTGAGCGATAAAAATGTGACAATAACAATTAACTAAAATCCTTATTAACTAAAATCCAATTGCTCTGGACCATGTGACAATAACAATTAAGTTCCGTGTTAACTAAATTCCACTGTCTAAAACAATGCAAGAAACAAAGAAACTGTCCCAATTTGTTTTACCTCAGTAGAAGACATATATATGATCATGCAAGGAGACGAGAACTGAAGTGTAAGTAGCAAATGATAGCCGGAACACATATGGCAAGTCAGTAGCCATATGTCGTAAAGTATGAAGCGTGAAATGTTATAACTTCCATTATGTTTGTTTTAACAATCATAATTTAGAAAATTTTATATATATATATATATATAAGGGATCTATTTACTCCAAGAGCAAGTATATTATACCTACTCCAGCATATTTCATCAATTAAACCGTTAAATAATGTGATATAATCTTGATAATCAAATTTTAAAAAAATTAAACATCGATAGATATATTATCTAATACTCATTATTTAAAAATTATGTTGTACGTCCAAATAAAAATGGATGATGAAGCATCAAACAGTTTGAAAATTTTTTGAAATTTTATACACTTAATCTATGTAACAGGAACTTACAATTTAATTGTTAAATTAATAAAATTTGATATCTATAAAATGTTATTCAATGGAGTAAGTATACTAAAACTTACTCCTTATGAAGTAAACGAATCCATCCTTATATATATATGGATGGGGATTTGTTTACACTAGGTGTAAGTAGAGGTATTCACAACTCGGCTCAACCCCGCCCAACCCAAAGCTCATTGGTTTGCATTTGGGTCTTGAAAAATGACCGAGGCTGGGTTTGAGTTATGTATTGAGTTGGCCCGACTGAAGTCAAAAAAATTCTTTTAGAGATTTATTTTATATAATGATTTGTGAAAAATTATAAGATTTTATAGCTCAATTAACATATTTTACGTAATTTGATATTATTTTTACATTAAAATGGTTTGGTTTGAAACATAGGTTACAAAATACCTCTTAAATTTTGTTTCTCACTTATAACATTATATAATAACTTTACTATGTATAACGTCAAAATTCTCATATATTGTTTCAACGTTAGGTTGACCCGGCTCAACTCGATTAATAGTTGGGCCATTATTGGATCGGGTTGGGTTCCAAAAAATAACCCAGCCTAAAAATCGAGTTCGGGTTTTGTCCAAGCCAGTCCAACCCGTCTTTTGTACATTCCTAGATGTAAGTGTTATACACCTACATTCTTCAATAACTCTTCATAGAAATTGAATTTAATTAATCTAATGATTGAATTAGGTGATATTATATTAATAATCAAGCATGTCAAATTTTAAAAAGATCGAACAAAAATAAGCATATATATATATATTCTGATGATTGATATTTATTTGTATTTTCAAATTATATTATTCATCAAAATAAATTAGTATAATGAAATATTAAATCATTTTTAAAATATATGAAATTCAATAAATTTGATCTATTTAATAAGAACTTTGAATTTAATGGTTGAATTGATTAAATTTTATATCTATGAAAAGTTATTGAATTAGTATAATGAAATATCAAATCATTTTTAAAATATATGAAATTCAATAAATTTGATTTATTTGATAAGAACTTTGAATTTAATGGTTGAATTGATTAAATTTTATATCTATGAAAATTTATTGAATAATATAAGTATATCAAGATTTATATTTGATATAAATAGGTGTGTGTATATATATATATATAATTCGTGGGGCTGATATTGCTTTTTGGATTCTTGCGGGACTTCGGGGTATATGCTATCCCCCTTTAGCTTGGATAGATGCGGCACTTGGAGTCACATACTATTATATCAGGAGGTGGGTTGAGACCAAGGGACGTAAACTGTAAACATGTACCCAATGGACCATAAAAAAGGTGTGCAGAGGTAAAATGGATATGGTCAAAGTATAGTGTTTCTAATACAATTAGTGTGAAATAGGTATGGTTAAAAAAACAAAGAGTTTGCAGATGCAAACACCTTTGGTCGAATTTTTAAATTACCCAGAAAATAGTATATGACTTACCGCAAAATTTTATTATTTATATAGTATATAAGCATTGTCGCAACCGGGATTGCGACGGGGACGGCGAGAAAAATGAATTTGAAGTTTAAAATTGGAGTCGCCACCAAATTTTTATTTAATTGGGAAAAATTATGGAAAAACCCATTTAATTCAATAAAAATGATCTTTGAAACCAAATTTGAATTCGGGAGTCGGTTATGATTAGGGAAGGGTAGGGATTTAATCCTACAGCACCCCTAATACACCCGCGTCTTTAGGCACTCTTAATTAATTGTGAAAATTATTAATAACCTTACAAAATATTTATTTACACTTTTATTTTAAAAAAATTATAAAAGAAAATCTTTTTAGAATAAGAAAATTTTGGAGTACCAAACCATCCTTGCATCAGTAATATCAGTTAACAAGCCGTCACGGCTAAATTAATCTCTTTATTTAAAATAAAATATATACACTTCAATGATTAATTTAAATTAAGATAATAAAGAAAGAGGAGGATAAATATAATAATAAAAAAAATAATGAATAAATATACAAATATTTACAATAATAATAATAATAATGAATAAAATATTTACAGTAAACAGAATAAAATAATATCATAAATAAATATTTACAATAATAATAATAATAATGAACAAAACATTTACACGTAAAAACATAATAAAATAATATCATAAATAAATACTAAATAAATATTTACAATATTAATAACAATAATGAACAAAAATATTTACATGCTAAACAAAATAAATGACATCAAAATAATAATGAAATAAAATATATACATTTCAATGATTAATTTAAATTAAGATAATAAAGAAATAATAATAATAATAATAATAAATAAATAAATGAATAAATAAACAAATATTTATAATAATAATAATAATAATGAATAAGAATATTTACATGTAAAAGCGAATAAAATGACATCATAAAAATCTATTTTTAGTTTGAAAATTTTGAAATATCAAGTCATTACAAATTAAATGTCCAAAATATTCAATTAACAAGTGTCTCGGCTAAATTAATATTTTATTTAAAACAAAATATTTAACAAATAATTAATTAATTTACAATTTAAAGAAATAAAAAAAAAGATATTAAAGAAAATATTTACGAATAATACAAATTATAAAATCTAATTTTTGTTTGAAAATTTAAAACATCAAGTATCACAGCTCAAATGTTTAATCGAGTTAATAAGTCAGTCACGCTAAATTAACATCCTCATTTAAAATAATTTGATTATTAGCTTAAATTAAAAATAATACATGATACTAATAGACACTAGATATTTATAAACAAATAAAAATAACAATAAATATTTACAAATTAAAAATGGAATGACATAAAATAACCTAATAAAATCTAATTTTGACTTGACATGGGGAATAACGCTTCCTACGTATCCTCCTGCACGATGAGGAATTCAAAGTCACGTAGTTCTTTAATTGTGGGATGATTCAATTTTATTTTCAAAAGGAGTTTTAGAATATCAAGTGTCATGACTAAAATATTCTTGAATATAGAATTAATAGTGCCGCTAAATTAACTCTAATCTTAAAAGCTGAATCATTGATCCTTTGCATTTTTATTTTTATTTTATTTTATATATTTTTTATTATTTTATCTAAAACCAGAAACAAATCAAAAAAATTATTACTTGTTGTAAACAGAGAATTGACTCAACTTCAAATCAAAACAGTGCTAATAACCAATAAATACAAATGATCAAATATAAATAGATAGACAACAACAGTCTAAATATTCCTACATCCATCCCTTTTGTTATTTATTTATTTTAAATAACTCAATTACTTTATCAATTCTTTCATTCCCTTTTTTAAAAAAAAAATTCTAAACTCCTCCCACTATTGGGCCTCTTTATTTTAGATTCAAACAAACTCAAATATTCAAGTCCAAATGAATTCCCAAACAACCCAAACATCCTATGTTATTGTTTAGTCTGAAGCCCACTAAGTAAAAAGAATAATAACAATGCTTAGAAATAATAATAAAAAAAAAAACATGTCAGAATAAAAAAAACAACAAGCCCAAATATTTGAACCAACAAAATAACACAAAACAAAAAAAATTCAATTTCTCTAACCTAACCCACACTCTCTCTCACACACACAGATACACACGCACACAAACGCACTCCACACACTCCGAGAGAGAGGAGAGAGTAGCCATGGAGGAAGGAGAGAAGAGAGGGGGTCGAGAGGAGAGATTCATTGATGGACAAAGAAACCTATGCAACGCGAGAGAGGAGGGAGGCCACGGCGATCGGAGCGGCGCCGAAGCGGTATGCGCGAGCAAAGAGACAGCGGCACAAGGTGGAAGGTTTTCCTGGCGGTGGTGGGTGGAAGGAGTTCGTGACCTTCTGACAAGAAGGAAGAGGAGCCCGCGGCTGAGGAGCAAGGAGACATAGTGGGCTTTGGCACCGAGAAGAGGGGAGCTGGGTCGGCGACAACGCTGCGATCACGAGGACTTCCCGAGCAGAGCTCCGCGGTGGTCAGAATGGTTTTTGGCGTCAACGCTGCAAGAAAGTGGTGGGCTTCTTCGATCTTGGTTGTGGCAGCGGCTGCTAATCGAGCGATGCTACAACTGCACGCAGTGGCGAGATGGCGCTGCCTGTGCGGAAGAAGCGGCGTGACGCGGCTACTCCCGAGGAATTGAGCTACAATGAGGGAAGGAGTCGCAGAGCCTTCTTTCCTCTCCTTCTCTTTTCACTTCCAATTCCTGGTTCTTTTCCTTCTTCTCCCCTTTTGTTATTCTTCTTGTTTTTATGCTTGACCTTTTGCTTATGTTGATTGATGTTGGACTTGAAATTTGTGTGGGTTGAGAGGAATTGTTTTTTTTTTTTTTTTTTTTGGTTTTGAAGGTGATGAATAATGGTTGAGAGGAATTGTTTTTTTTGGTTTTGAAGGTGATGAATAATGGTTGAGAGGAATTTGGTGAATGAGATGATGGAGGAGGAGTGTGGTGGAACCCAAAAAAATCCCCCCACCGCAGGTCCCTCAAAATGGGTTGATTTAAGAAGAAGATGATGATATCCCTGGATGATTGATCAATGTGATGGATATTGTCATGATGTTGTAACTAGAGGTGAAAATAAACTTCCTCCCTTTTTCAGATTCTGTCCCCCCCTTTTCTGATTAGAATCCTTGCTCCCCATCATTATTAGTTCCTTTTCAGTTAACCATATGGACTTTAGCATGTTCGTGATTTGCAGCTGAAAGGAGCTAGGAATAGGGACAAGAAGTCATCATTATATCCTCTTTTTGACCAAATTTTTCTTCCATTTTGCTTTTGTATTGTGTCACGGGAGACTCTTTCAATTCACAGATGAGTGGAAGCACACTATGCTAGTTTTTTTTATTTTTTTTTTTATTTTTTTTTTATATTTGTATTTTGGACAAGGACAAATGATCAAAATAAACAAACTAGTAATATGAAATAATTTGAATGGGTTAAACATGAATAGGTTATAAATAATTTGAAAAGAAATTGGACTAACTTTAAAGATATTGACTGCAATGTGGCTTAGATTGAAAATTAAAACTAAAGTGATGAATCATTTTTTTTTTTTATATATATCGATGCATATGGACTAAAAACTAGAATGAACCTAAAATTAGTCTAAACTGAATGTGTGCTAATAGACTAAAAGAACATGAAGATATGCCAATTTTTTTTTGAATTTTTGTTTTTATTGGTCCGGAAAAAATCGGGTGTTCACAAGCATGCATGTAATTTTTTTTTCTGACTTATGAGCATCTGCAATTTTTTATAATGGCATTGGGTATGTGTGAAGCCAAATACCTTATCTATGGAACTTCTGAGAACGTTAGGTGTGCTGGTGCTTAAAGAATATTCTAAGGAGGTTTGGTGTGCACTAGCGCTTTAAGAATATTATCTTAAATCTGATTTCTATCTACCGAAAAATCTGTTTTTAGTTTTTATATATAAAAATTTTTTAATTTTAGTTTTTTAATTTTTTCATTGAATTTTTTTTCTAATGTTTTGGTTTTAATTTTTATAGTTTTAACTCCTTTTTATATTGAGATTTAACCCAAAGTCACACATAGAAAAAGAGTTAAAATCTTGTGTGACGTTTAACTTATAAATGAGACTTTGATTGCTTGATTTAGATATGCTTTTAAAGTAGAAGTGATCCATAATATAAGTACTTTTTATGAGAAGTTAATGTTCATTTTAGTCCCTCATTATTTACAATGAGTCATTTTAGTTTCTGATTTTTAAAATGAGTCAAATTAGTTTCCGACATTGCAAAATATAAATTATTTTAGTCCTTCAACCCAATTTTACTTAATATTCTATCAATTAAATAATGATGGGTAACCTTAAGTAATACCTTGACATACCATATGTCATATGAAGTATAATAAAGTTTAAAATGACTTATTTTGGTGTTCAAAATTATATAAAATGAATCATTTAAATATTCATTCTAAGTCATAAAATGACTCATTTTATACAATTTTAAATACTAAAATAAGTTATTTTAAATTTCATTCTATTTCATATGACACGTGATATGATAAGCTATCACTTAACATTGCATATCATCATTTAATTGATAAAATATTAAATAAAAGTGAAATAATGAACTAACTTGACTTACATTTTGTAATATCAGGGACTAATTTGACCCGTTTTAAAAGTCAGAAATTAAAATGACTTAAGAGTGAAAAGTCAAGACTAAAATGAATATTAACTTTTTTATGAGATATCTATATGATAAAATATTTTATAAGGATGATTGTAACTTTAGCTATTCAAAAGTTACAGATAGTGAAATATTTATAAAGTTATGGATGTAAACAGTAAAAGTTGAACCATATTAAATTTTATGTATCTGTTTTTGTATTTCTTTTACTTTTGCTGCCTAGCAGTTTCTTATAAATATTTTAAGAATTTACTTCTGGTATTTATAATATCAAAACTTGTCCACTGATGAATAAACATATAGCAAAAAAAAAATTGAAAAATTAAAAAAGCACCAAAAAGCCAAATAAAAAAAAAAGAAGGGTGAAAGAATAAATAAATTAGAAAGACTGAAACAAAGCTAAGGGATATTTAGATAAAAAATATTTTGTCATCTGCCAAAATCTTTTATTAATAAAGAATTATGTATATAGTTAAATGTTTTCACGATTGATTGATAATAAAAATCTATAATATTTTGTAGTATATACAATTTAATACAGCATATATCGCCATCAGGTGACCAAAAAAATTTCTTCATTATTGTCATGCTTTCATTTTTTTTATGATCTTTTATTATTTTAAAATGTGATACAAAATAGTCCCTCAATATCGTTTCTCTCAAGTTCATTTCTGTTGAGCAGCCCCCTCAAAGGGTATTTTCTTTTCCAAGTTTTCAGGTTTTTTTTTCTGTATTTTCTCTTTGCTTCATAACTGAAGCATGAAGTTGTTATTTCTCAATAAAATATTTTTAAAAATTTATAACATTTCAAATTAATTTATTTTATATTGTGCAAAACTATAAATATTGTCTTATTAGTTGGAAAACACTATGAAATTAATAAAATAATTTTATATAGCGCAAAAATAATCTATATTGATTTTGACCGTAGGACTAAACAATATCTCTATTCATTTTCTGATAAAATAGATCTTTAACTATTGTAAATTACTTTGGGATAGGGTGATTACCTTTATGTGAGAAGAGATCGTACAAAATATTAACTGTTTTAGGTGAAAAAAAAAATACTAAATGGATTCAAGTTATTCATTTGACAAACCATTTATACCAATTGCTTTCCTGCCATGCACAGTTCTCATCGGTCCTAGGTGATATAAGAAATACGTGTGTTCATCATTTAACAATATGATGTGTTAAAAAATTGTTATTTTCCAATTAAGTATATTTGTGGTCTTTCAAGAGTTTGGAAGAAAGAAATTATTCTGCTGCATATTGATATTGATATGCCACCGATCTTTAAAAAAAGTCGAATGGTAACATTCATCCAAAAGAAGCATGCACAGCTCAGAGCTGTACATGGGGTTCAATTCATGTCCTGAAAAAGAAATTTCAAGATAAGGTTTATTTCAGAAAACTTGTTACAGATATAAAATTGTTAACAAAGATAAGGTTGTTAGGTTTATAGTATGTCGTTGAGTCTACATCTTTGTAATTATAGTTATTTCTTACATTTTTTGAATAGAAGCTTCCATATTTGAACCCCACTATTCTTTTCTAGGTTTAATACATTTGTATATATATAAAAAAAAATTCATAGTATATTGAATAATTTTTAATTATTTAATAAGTAGTCTTATCCCTTAATGCAGTTGTTCATAAAACTTCCATTTCGGGATTATTTTTGTCTTTTTACAGTTTTATAGCTTGTTATTGTGCTATATAGTAATATTACTAGGTAACTCTCTAAAATTAAGCAAAACCTTAGACTTCAATCTGGCCGAAAATTGGAAGCCTTGGCAGTTGACATCCGTATCCCGCTGATGAAACAAATAGTTGGCGGCGGCGGCAGGCATCCATGAGAGCCCAATAATTTTTCACTCTGCTCCGAAGGGGAATTGTGAGCCATCAAATAACGAAAAATGATATCTCAACACGAAGTGTTAGTTTAAGTAGAACATTCACTCTATCATTATTTGATATGATGGTAGTATCCACTATATCTATCTATCCATCGTATCTAATAGTAATAAAGTAGGTGTTCCATTTAGATATTTAGTTTTCGGTGTTAAAATTACATTGTTCTTAAATTACCAATTACTCCTTATTATAGTTTTATGTTCTTTTCTTCTGTAATCTCAATCTAAGTTTTGGTCTTAGTGATGTGCTAACTGGAAGTAGAAATATAGTATAAAATACTGGAAGTTTGGCCACTCGAACATTTGGCTGCTGGGAAGCTGGTTATAGAGAGGACAACTATGGAACTAAACACTGTCACACTAGATAACTTTGAGGTGAGCTAGCAACAAAAGCTATCTAGAGTGGCACTTAGTAAAGTGATGATGGCAAAGCCAACGGAGCATGGAGAGCATAGGCGATACAATTCTGTTCCCTTTTATGTGTGGTGTCAACAGTACGTATACATGTCATGTTTCAAAGAGCACTCAATGCATTGTTGTTCGATAACTATGTCTACGGCCACCAAAACGACACGTTTCGAGCATAAGAGAAAGCCCAAAACAAAACAAAGCTCAGGATGGAGACTCAGATGCTCAATTGTCAAAAGTTAAAATAACGGATAATTAAATAAGCAAAACATATTTACTTGCACACGAGAGAAGACGATGATCGAGACACCAACCTTATCAATTATTAAATACGCTGTTGGTCCCACATAAATTATAGAGAATCGATGAGGGTGGTGTCAAAGAGGCACCGGGGAACGGCAAAAGCAGATAAAAAAAAAGAAGTTGCATGCAGAAACTCGGATTGTAAGGGCGGTGCAGGAGGACGCTTGGCCTGATATCCCAACCATTTATTGCCAAGTTTTCTCCTTCCCTCTTCAACATATATATACCATCATTCATTCATAGCAAAGCCCACACCTCCGGCTCCTCACACCTCTGTTTTCAATCCTCTCTCTCTCTCTCTTGTTCTGTATATACATGCACACACAAAAATAGAAGGGGTGTACCATGCGTACTGTGTGGGTAGAGAGAAGAGAGAGACCTTGCTTTTGCAATTAAGATTATTAACAAGATTGTATTATATTATATTATTATTGATATTATATCCTAATAATGGATAGTGGGAGATGGAGTTGGTGCGGTTCAAATTCATCTTCATATGCGAAGCTGTTGTTGTTCATGGTGCCTCTCATACTTGTTGCAGGGCTTGTTGCATTGTTGGGTCCTGCTCCTTCCACCTGGGTGGTTGTCGCTAACCAACCTCTCTTATTTGGCTCTGTTACTCCCTCTTCTTCTTCTTCTTCCTCAACCAGCAGTGGTAGTGGTGATGTGACCACAGTGGAGGCCCCAATAACCATTTCGCCATCATCACCTGAAGTGAAACAGAAGGAAAAAGGGTTGGTGGTGGTGGTGGCCGCCGTGCAATCTCACGGCAAGGAGGAGGAGAAAGCTACCTCCGACGACACCGCCTTCAATCACTCTTCTACTCCCGCACTTCCCGTTCAGGCCATACAAACACTAGCTAAATCTGTAAGAGATTCTTTTCTTTCAATTCTAATAGTCCTAATTAAATTTTTTATATTTTTTACTTTTAAAGGCAATATCACATGGATATGGAATAATAATAATAATAAGTAGTGTAGAAGATTCCCGGGTGGAATTTTCATTGAATGATTATTATATTCAAGAAGGAAAGAATGTAATTAAAGGCCTAGATGCATGTTTCCTTTAATTGATTTTAAATGCGTCTTTTTCTGGTAATACTGAGGAGTAGAGACAGAATCTTCAACCTTCTCTTAAATTCTGCAGAATTTTGAATGAATTGTGTGTCTTTTTTCTTTTCCCTTCCGGTATAACGTGCTATTGAAAAGGGAGAAAAAAGAGGATTTCATTACATAACTTCACTGTGCCTCCTTTTAAATTTTAATTGTCTTTACTTTTTTTAATGAAATTATAAATGTTTTCAGGGTTCCCTACCCGTAACCAGCAATGCAAGAAATTAACAGAGTATTTTGTTGAATTTTCATCTTTTCGAGGCAATTTTGATTTGAAATAGATGAATTGGAACTAACGCAAAGTGCGATGTTACCTTGTAATCGTTGCGTGAATGTAGCAATCCTAGGAATTCATTACGGATTTCAGACAATCTTTTTAATATTCTTTAACTTAACAAATTGCACTTCTTAGAAAAAATCTTTTCTTTAGCGCCATGTTGAATATTAAGTTTGCATACAACGCAAAGAAAGGCGAGCCCACTCTGCCTCGAGTTTTCAGAAATTTTTCTTGCTTTAAAATTTGTAATTTGTGTCTGAGAGTTACCCTGGCATACTGAATAATTTTTATGAAGATTGCTGATGATCCTCGTCATCTTTTCCTTACACTATTAGTATTTATTTTACCATTTCCATTTTAGATGGGAATTAGTCTACTTTCTGGACATTGCACCCTTGCAACATGAGCCAAAATTATGACGATTTGCTGTGAAGAAGTTAGGTGTCATTTTCCTTGTGTGAAAAAGGGAAGGCAAGGGAAAGTAGTTTCATTAATTTCTCAATTGATTTTAGTATTGAGAAATTGGGTTTTGGTAACTGACTTGGTAGGTAGATAATAACACTGAAATCAAAATCTTAGCATTTTCAGATTAAATAAATGTGATGATGACCTATGATTTTTTTTTTCTGTCAACAACAGAATTACACTGAAAAAATTCTCAATGTCTCTTCCAAAAGATTGCCCATCATGGCTTCCGTTAATGATTCTTACATTCCTGTAAAGAGGCCGAGACAGCAAAGAAAGTTCAGCATATTAGATAGAACCGAAGCTGGTCTACTACAAGCCCGAGCTGCAATTAGAGAAGCGAAAAATGGGAATCAAACACAAGATAGAGACTATGTTCCAATAGGACCAATGTATCACAATGCTAAAGCATTCCACAGGTAAATAATGCACTACTTTGTTCTATTTGCTCAGTTGTTACCTTGTCACACATATTTGCTCAGTTGTTACCTTGTTCTATTTGCTAGAGGAGTAAATATCAAAGTAAATTTTCCATGGATAAACAATTTAATTTTTGGAGTGAAATTATGTTCGTAACAATTAATAATCACTCATCACTAAAGTTATTATTCCCAATTCTCAATCAATTGATGAATGTTATAAACTTGTACTTTTGAGCTCACTTTATTGTTTATTGGTTTCATACATAATTAACTTATTTGTATCTTTTGAAAATTACTATAAGACAGGAGTTACTTAGAAATGGAGAAAAAGTTCAAAGTATTCGTATACGAAGAAGGAGAACCTCCAGTATTCCATAACGGACCTTGCAGGAGCATATACTCCTCGGAGGGGAACTTCATCCATGCCATGGACATGAATGAGCAATTCCGCACAAGAGATCCCGAGAAAGCACACGTGTTCTTCCTTCCTTTCAGTGTAACAATGATGGTCCAATTCATCTATATACGTGACTCTTATGATTTTGGCCCAATAAAGAAAACTGTCAGGGATTATGTCAATCTCATTGCCGAAAGATACCCTTATTGGAACCGAAGCCTAGGAGCTGATCATTTCATGCTTTCATGCCATGATTGGGTAAATTAAATTAAATACAATATATTATAATCCCAGCATTCTTTATTTTCAAGACGAATACTGATGTGACAATGCTGTACAAATTTTTCAATTTCTTATTTTTTATGATGTGTCAGGGGCCAGTCTCTTCATCTTTTGTTCCTAACTTGGGCAAGAATTCGATTCGTGTGCTATGCAATGCTAACACCTCTGAAGGGTTCAAGCCTGCAAAGGATGTGTCTTTTCCTGAAATTAATCTCCTAACCGGTTCAATACGTGGTTTAGTTGGTGGGCCATCTCCATCCAAACGTCCAATTCTGGCTTTCTTTGCTGGTCGGCTTCATGGGCCCATTAGGCCCGTTCTTCTTGAGCATTGGGAGAACAAGGATGAGGGCATGCAGGTTCACAAGTACCTTCCAAAGGGTGTGTCCTACTATGACATGCTTAGGAAGTCCAAGTTCTGCCTTTGTCCCAGTGGGTACGAGGTGGCCAGCCCCAGGGTGGTTGAGGCAATCTACACTGGGTGTGTCCCAGTGCTTATGTCAGATTATTATGTCCCTCCATTCAGTGATGTTTTGAATTGGAAATCGTTCTCTGTTGAGGTTTCGGTTAAGGACATTCCAAGGTTGAAGGAAATTTTATTGAGGATTTCTCCTAGGCAGTATTTAAGAATGCAAAGAAGAGTAGGACAAATTAGGAGGCACTTCGAGGTACATTCTCCTCCCAAGAGATTCGACATGTTTCATATGATCCTTCATTCGGTGTGGCTTAGGAGATTGAACTTCGGACTCCGCGATGATTAGTGGTTCGTGGCTTATTATGAACATGGTTTGAAAAAAATTAGTTTTCAACAATTTCATATTGGCAGTGTATGAAAGGTGGTGTGATTCTTTTCTTGTCCTGTATAAAGTTATAACTCATCATTGTGAAAAAAGATATTCAAATTTCCCATTCTAGATGCTAGCCGGTGTATCAGAAAAAGGAATAATCTCTCACTATTCCGCTGTTAATTCACTTTAGGGGAATGCTTTGGTGATGTTGGTAGTCAATGCACTTGGTAGAGTTGTTTGTGACATCCAATCAAAAGATAAGTTGTGGACTGTGGGGTCCACATAGTTAGGGCAATGGGATAGGTAATCAAGAAATAATAAATCCTTTTAGTCTGGTAATGGAAGTTGCAAGGTCTTCTAAAGGTATTGTCTTGTTTTAACGCAAATATGCTCTGGAATTAATTCAAGATATCGGGTTACTTGCTAGCAAACCAGCTTCAACACCCCTGGATCATTCTTCCAAATTGCAAAAATCGGGGTCTACTCCTGTTCAAGATGCTACTGCCTACAGAAGGGTCATTGGATCATTGGTTTATCCAGCCAACATACAGCCTGACATCTTCCCTGTCAACCAGTTAGGCTAGTTCCTTGCCCAACCAATGATTGAACATGAACAAGCAGCCCACATTGTGTTAAAATACTTGAAATCAGCTCTACTTAGGGCCTTTTCTCCCCCTCCTAGTCTGACATGACCTTATAGGGATTTAGTGATTCAGATTGGGAATTCTCACTTTGCTCAATGAGAAAGTTTATCTTCATCCCTGTTTCATTCTCTCCTTTGCAAGAAACTTGACAACAACTAACGTTTTCACCTTTTCCTTGCCTCCAAGACTTTATTTTTAGTTTTGGAATCACTACGATCATCATCATTTCTTGATGCCTTATATTTTCTACCATGTTTCTTCATCTCCATAGCAACACCACCATTTACCTTTTGTTATGTTATAGTCAATGTCATGTTTGAACCTATTCACATCAAGATTTTCCTTATCTACCACATTCTCATCATAACTCTGTACCCTTATTCTAGTTCTACTATGATGTGTTTCCATGGTCCTAGCAATAGCAGCAACTAACACATTCTTCAGCTCTTCCTTTCTGCATGCTTCTTTTTCACAACTTTTTCACTGCCTTTAACACTCCAATATTATTCAAAAGTTGTTCCTTTTCAGTGGATTTCACAACTTTCTCACCTTCATTGACATGTTCCTTAAGAATCGTGTTTGTGAGGGGGCTCACGGCAGCATTGCCCTCTTCTTTGTAAGCAGCTTCAAAATGCATAATTTCTTGAGCAATTGCATTTTCTTCCAAAGGAACGAGTTCATACATTGAACATTAAAATGGGGAATTTGAATAGGTATGTTTGATGAGATGCCAGAGAAGAATGTTGTGTTTTCCAATGTTCTCTTGTCTGCGTTTTATCAAAATAGGGAAGGTTTGAAGGTTCTTGATTTGTTTATTAATATGGTGGATGAGGGCACGGAGTCAACGGATTTCTCTTTGACAAGCATTGTAAATGCCTGCAGCTTGCTTGCTGACTACAATGTCAGCAGACAAGTTCATGGGTTTGCTCTAAAGTTTGGTTCTGGATCAAATGCTTGTGTTGAAGCGGCGTTGATTGACTTGTACACAAGGTGTGGGAGATGCCAGGAAGATGTTCTGTAGGTGGGAGTTGGAGGAATTTAGCTCTGTAGCATGTACATCCATGATTTGTGGCTATGCTCGAAATGGGCAACAGGACCAGTCGATATCTCTTGTCCACCGTGGTCAATCGGAAGGGAAGATGATCATGGATGAAGTTGCTTCAACTTCCATGCTCAATTTTTGTGGAACTATTGGCTGTCATGATATTGGTGAGCAAATCCACTGCCATGTTCTCAAGTTTGGCTTTGAATCCAATATAGGAGTTGGAAATGCAATTGTTAGTATGTATTTTAAGTGTGGGAATGTGGATAATGCAACCGGGATGTTCAATGATATGCTGTCAACCGATATTGTTTCATGGAATACTTTGATTTTTGGCCATCTTCTGCACAGGCAGGGTGATAGAGCATTGGAAGTCTGGTCAGATATGCAGAAGAAGGGCATAAAGCCTGACCAAGTTACATTTGTTTTGATAATTTCAATTTTCAAACAAACTTAACTTGAATTTGGTTGACGATTCCCGTAGTCTGTTTAATTCAATGAGAACGGTTTATCAAATTGAGCCGACATCCGAGCATTATTCCTCCTTCATCAGTGTTTTGGGTCGCTGGGGCTTTCTGGAAGAAGTAGAGGAAACTGTCAATAAGATGCCTTTTGAGCCTTCTTCTTCTGTTTGGCGTGCTTTGCTTGATATTTACAAAGTGCATAATAACATAATGTAGATTGCATAAGAACAAAATTATTAGAAAACGGGTTGCTGAGCACATTCTTGCCCTGGAACCGAAAGATCCTTCTACCTATGTACTTGTGTCAAATTTGAATTCTGCTTTTGGGAGATGGCATCACTCTGAAATGGTTAGGGAGAAAATGAGAGACAAGGGAATCCGCAAACACCCAGCTCAAAGTTAGATCATTTGCCAGAAGAAAATACATTCGTTCTACGCAAGAGACAGATCCCATCTGCAAGAGAAAGGCATGTATAGTGGATTGGACATTCTAATCTTGGAGTGCTTAAAATCTGGATATGAACCTGACACGAGCTTTGTTCTCCATGAAGTAGAAGAGCATCAGAAGAAAAATTTTCTATTCTATCACAGTGCAAAACTAGCTGCAGCTCATGGAATATTGATGACCAAGCCGGTAAAGCCAATTCGGATCGTAAAGAACATCCTTCTTTGTGGGGACTGCAGTTTTATAAACGGTGTTTTTTTAACATATTCTTGTCATGTCATTACATATCAGCGTGAGATAAAATGCTGGAGACTTCCCATGAAGTTGTTGCTGGCAGTAGCATATAGAAGTGTGTCAAAGCAATTGTAAGATTTTTCCTTGCCATAAACTTGACACACACAGGTTGAGTCTCTGTTGATTTCTTAATTTTGGATAATTGTTATATGGAATTGTATTTTCTGGACTGTTTGACTTGGTGAGAAGGAGTTGCATACTCTCATCAGAACAAAAATATATTTTTAATCAGGAAAGACCTTGTATGAACTGACAGTAGTTTTAAAACTCGGACCGGTGATCGACTCAGGAAATCACTGCTCAACCGTGGGTCATTTGGTCGAACCGGTTAAACTGGATTTATATAAAAAAAATATAAAACTATATAAAAATTTAAATAAAATATAATAAAATAACAACTAATTAACAATTTGATACCTTTTAAGAGCTCCAAATATAAAAACATAATTAAATAACATAAATTCCTAAATATTGTTTTTGTTTCACAATCACAAATCACAATTAACAAGTTTAAAATATAATTGTACAAGTAAACTCACAAAGTTTTACATCACAAACTCACAAATCATGACAATATAAACAAATTTATTGCATTTTTCTAAAAGTCAAATTAGAATATTATTTTTTAAGGTTTAGAAAAAAATATTATTTAGCCCAAAAAAGGAAAAAAAATGAAAAAGCAAAAAAAAAAAAAAAAAACCGAGTCGACCGGTCCGGTTCAACCGGCCGAGTCACCGGTTTTGATCCAAAACCGGCCGAGTCAAACCGGGTCGCACCGGTTTTGATACAAGACCGATCCAAATAGTGGCTCGGACCGGTTTCATGACCGGTTCACCGGTTTTCCCGTCGAACCGGCCGGTCCGAGCCGGTTTTTAAAACTATGACACTAGTTAGCATTTTCCAACTATGTTGGGTATTCTGTTGAGGCTGAGTCCTGATGAATGATGAGTTTTTTTTTTATTTTTTTTAATTGAGCTTTTGTTTCGTATTCATTTGACATCAGGATCTATGGAAAAATTTATTCTCTGGCAAGAAGAATTTTTCTTTCTCCACCATAAATATTTATCATTCAATTTCATTTTTAACCTTCTTTCTCTCGTCTTTATTTTAAAAATTAAATGCTAAGATGCTCCCCCATGGAACATGAAAGAATTCTCCGGCTCTATGTTATAGCTTATAGTTAGTTTTCTATTTTGCATAGAAAATAGTATACACTCAAATAAAGTCTGCGTAAGTTGTTCTTGCATAACTGTCAACTAACATTCAACCATATGTTGGCATTGGCCAATCCAAGTTAGAGTGACGACACTTTCTGATCCTATATTTATCTTGTACCCAATCAAAGGTCATCAACAAATTAATGTTTTACTTTAATTTAATTTAGAGTCAATTAAAGAAAACTAAGTTCAAGAAATTAAATATAAAAAAACTTTCAAACACGACTGTTGAGTTGTTATTATTTACACATTTGAAATGTCATTTGTTTTGGTCTGGACAATTTTTTTTTCCAATATATATAAGAAATGTTGCACTACCTTCTTTTTTGTTCCCGAAGTGCGTTTCTTGTCCTTACATTGTGAAAAAGAAGCTGCCATCGAGCCCAAACCGATAGATTTAGAGAAGAATGGGGCCGGGGAATAGGCCCTGAAACTTGGGCTTGTTGATGTATTAAGTTTAAAACCTGAATTGGTGTTGGGCTACCAGAAAGAGTGCTGTTGGGCTTATCTGAAAAAATATAGTTAACCCAAAGAACTCTACAATGAAAATGGGATAAATTGGTCTCTTTGTACGTTATATAGAATTGTACAGTGGAACTAATTTGTAATCTTCAAATTCTGAGAGACCAATTTAAGTACTTTATATATATATATATATGTTAGTGTGAGTGAGTCTAATGGTTGTCCCATATTTTTTTCATGTAAGTACTCGTTCTAATGTTTACGAGGCAAGTTTTGGACATCGATCCATCTATCATTTGAATCCTTTGGTGTCCAGGTGATTATAGATTTTGATAACGTGACTGTAGCTACATTGCATGAGATATTTATCACATTCAGATCTCTGTTTCATTTCTCATGCACATGTGAACACAAGAGATATGAGTAATTATTCTGCTTGCCTCCGCCCACCTCTCCGCACCTTTTCCCTCAACCTCAAGAAAGATCGTGAATCCCATCAAAGAAGATCTTATCCGAATGAGGTCTACTAATTGTAATTCATCGACAAAAACAATTACTAGGAATACTATCTTACAAGTTATACTATCTTTATTATCTTCTCCAATACTCTCATATTTAATTTATCCAGTTAACTCTCTCTCTCGTATGGATATAAAGGAAAAAAAATTTATTATTGTCTATAATTCTTAAAAAGACAGGTAATAGTAGAAAAATAAAATTTTGTAGATAGATAATCCATTCATCCACAAATAATTATTCAATTTTAAATGCGCACTATAATTAAGGTAATGATTGTGAAAACACCAATATTAGAAAAAGTTGAGAAGAATTTACTAAATTATCCTTTTATTTTTCAATATTCTAACTTTATGTCTTTCTTCACTTTTCTATAGGAATATTTAATAGGGACATTTGTAAAAGAAATAATTAATATTATTTAAATTTATAAGATGAATAATTATTTCTAAATAAAGTAAATTTCTAAGACAAATAACTATTCAAAAATAGATGGAGTCCTTATTAGACACAGGAGAGAGTAGTATTCTTTTGCTTCACGCTTAACACGGTCGACAATAGCACGCGCTTCACATCACATATATTAGCCATTCTGTTTTTCTGTTTTAATTCATTCTGTTATTCTGTTAAGATCAGTTAGTAGAAGAAATCAAGTTAGTTAGTTAGTGGGTTTCCCACGAAATGCACTTGTATATATATCAACTTCATTCCATGTAAAGATTAACCTTTCTCATTTTGATTCAGTAATGAAAAATCTCTCTCATCTTTCTCTGAGAAAGAAAGAATTTCACATATATTTTCAGAACGTCCACGCCACGCAAGACATGTATTTTTGGTCCCTAGATGGATGTTAATTGGTTGGCTTGTATAATTCTATGCTTGATTCGAGGATAATAATTAAAAGTTACTACTAGCATCGCAAGTTTATTTCAGGAATGGTGGCAATCCCGTCAATATATTTTATTATCACATATTCATGAATGCTCGTTTCATAATGAAAACTCTCATCGATCCCACGATGCGGTGGCGGTGCCGTTGCATTGAGTAAGAAATGATGAAAAACGGCGTTTATTTGTTGCTCTCTCTTCTACTCTTTCCGGCCTCTTTTTCATTTTTTCGCCTACTTTATTTTGTGGAGGATGTCACACACACACACACATACACACACACCCACCGTCATTCACATGTGAACGAATATACACTTCACCTTTTGGCTAACAAGCCTAATCCCGACATTTTTATTACTTCAATTGTCCGACCGGGACAACTAAGCTAGCTAGTGGACAATTTATGGCATGGACCAGGGTGACAACAACAATTGCTTCGCGTGTAACTAAAATCCAATATGTCTTAATGTTTGGTGGTGAGCAATAAAAATGTGACAATAACAATTAACTAAAATCCTTATTAACTAAAATCCAATTGCTCTGGACCTTGTGACAATAACAATTACGTTCCGTGTTAACTAAATTCCAATGTCTAAAACAATGCAAGAAACAAAGAAGCTGTCGCATTTTGTTTTACCTCAGTAGAAGAACTGAAGTGTAAGGAGCAAATGAGCGCCGGCACACATACGGCAAGTGATCAGTAGCCATATGTGGAAAGTGTCACCTAGCAATTGCAATTTGAGTTTTGACTCATTTAAGGTATGAAGTGTGAAGTGTTATAACTTTCATTATGTTTGCTTTAACAATCATAATTAAGAAAATTATATATATAAACTTTCATTATATTTGTTTTAACAATCATAATTAAGAAAATTACACACACACACACACACACACACACACACATATATATATATTAATATTTTATAGTCATTTTATGGAAACTATTACACGTGTCATTTATACAATGATTTAGGCTTTATGTGTCATTCATACAGTGATTTAGACCTCATCTTTCTCAATCTTTATGCCTAAAGACTTTTTTAAACTTAATTTATAATTTCCTTATTAATTATTTTTATATGAAATCAAATCAAATATTACAATAATTAAATGATCAAATATTACAATTATTAAACATTATAATTTACACTAAGAGAGAACTCATGTAAATATAATTACGATCTATAATTAAATTAAGAACTATTAATAGTCTCATATTATGTACTATTTTAATATTTCAGATCGAGCCATTTGATGGAAACTATTACATGAGTCATTCATATAATGATTTAGGCTTCACGTGTAACTCATACAGTAATTTAGGCCTCCACTTTTTTCAATCTTTATGTCTAAAATTTTTTTTAAGCTTAATTTATAATTTACTTATTAATTATTTTTCATATGAAATAAAATCAAATATTACAATTATTAGAGATTACAATTTGTACTAAGAGAGAGAACCCATATCAATATAACTATGATCTGAAATTAAATTAAGAATTATTAATAGCCTCACATTATGAAAGTGATACAAAAAATTATAAAAAAAAGTATTTCCAAAATAAATAAGCTTTAAAATCAGTATATTTTTTTCTAATTAAAATAAATGGATGGATTAGATTGTTAAAGAATTGCTAATTGATTGATTTTGATATGATAATAATTCAAAATTCAATTTCTACCAAATTTATTCTTAATCAAATATGATAATAATTGATATAATACTAATATTTTATACTCATTAAATAAAAAGCCTTCCACGTGGAATGAGAAATAGGGACTTGTGACAGGGATGTGGATGTGGATGAAAATGGAGGTAAAATTTTAAATAAGAATGTGATTAGGGGAAAATTTTCTAATTTCAAATCTAGAATTTTTAAAAATCAAAATAAAAAAATTAAGTTTTTGCAGCTTGAACATTCCAATATATCAATTTCATACTTATTTCATACTAATTTTTTGAAAAAAATATCTTCAATTTTTCAACACTAAAATATTTTAAAAAATCAATACCTTCAATTTTTCAACACTAAAATATTTTAAAAAATCAATTTCACAACTTACGCTTCTTTGATAATGATGTATTTTTAAAATTTTTCCTTTTTGATTTTTTTAATGAACCCATAAATGTCGATAGGGATTCAAATCTTCATATGGAATAAGGAATGGGACCTGTGATGGGGATATAGATGAGAATGAAGGCAAAATTTTAAATGAGGACAGGATTAGGAAAAAAAATTTACCTTCAAATCTAGAACATTTGAAAATTATAATAAAAAAATATATCTATATACCTATATCATTATATCCTATTTAATTTTTTACAACTTGAACATTTCAATCTATCAATTCTATAATTTTTTCATACTAATTTTTTTGAAAAAAACACCTTCAATTTTCAACACTAAAATATGTAATCAATTCCACAATTTACGCTTATTTGATAATGATACTAAATATTTATTAATTTTAAAAAATTTAAAAATAAATTACTTTTTTTTTATTGAAAATAATATTATAATTGATATACTACTCTAATAATTGATATTATATAAATTAGAATTATATATGATTTTTTACTAATCATTACACATGAATTATAACATATATTTTAAAATTGATATTTTAATTTATTAAAAGGATGTACAAGGAAAGAACGTGTAATTGAAATCATATAAATTAAATTTATTTATTATTTTTATGAATTGGAAAATATATTTTTATATTTTTATAAATTAAATATTTTAATTTACTAAAAAGATATAAACGGCTAGAGATGATTACAAAAAAATTGAAAGTGGGTACAAGGGATAGGTACCCACAATGGAAAAAGGAGTTGAAACATATTTTGTCTTCACAAGGACAATCGATAGGGACTAAGTTCCCGTTTGTTAAATAGAATAGGGACAAGGATAGTACACCTTTATTTTTTAATTATTTTTATTGTATTTGTATTATGTATGCATTTTAAATTTTAATTTGGATTATATTGCATTAATAGTATTTGCTATTATGGATATTTATGTTTCAAATTGTAAAATATTTTAAAATTTTTTCTCTTTTTGAAGTTTGTTAATAAACCACTGAATATTATAGGGATTCAAAATCTCCACGGAAGATGAGAAATGAGAACCCGTAAAAGGATGGGGGATAGGAATAAGAGGAAAAATTCTAAACGGAGATAAGAGGCGTGTGACATGTCCCATTTCTTATGGATACTCATTGTCATATCTATAAATGGCTCATGATATAGTAAAATTATACATTTATTCTCTTTCTTTATTCAACAATTTCATCTTTCAAAATGTGCAAAATTTTCATAACATAGGCTCTTTATTGTAAATTATAGATCATTTACCTAGATTTTTTCAACCTTATAAACATGATATTCAAAATAAGATATAAAATAAAATGTCACATTTATATTTTATCCTCTTATTTAATTATTTAACTGTTAATCTACTTTTAAAATAAATTTATATACTCAATTTTCTATAAGATATATTTAAACAAATTATCATTTATTTTCTATAATAATCAACAAGTTAATTTTTTATTATCTCCCCATGATAATTAACAAGTTATTTTTTATTATTTTCCCGTGCATCGCACTGGTCAAATGCTAGTATATATATAGAGGAGGAATTTGTTTATTCCATACTTACTCCATTGAATATCTCCTTATTAACAATATATTTCATCAATTAAACCATTACATAATGTGATATTATCTTGATGATAAAGCATATCAAATTTTAAAAAAATTGGACATCGATAGATATATTATCTAATACTTAATATTTACATATATTTACAAAACTGTGTTGTACGTCCAAATAAAAATAGATAATGAAGTAACAAACTATGTTAATATTTTATGAAAATTTATACACTTGATTTATGTAGCAGGAACTTACAATTTAATTGTTAGATTGATAAAATTTGATATCTATAAAAAATTATTCAATGAAATAAGTATACTAAAACTTACTCCTAAAGTAAACAAATACTTCCTCATATATATGTGTGTGTGTGTGTGTGTGTGTGGATGATGATTTATTTACACCAGGTGTAAGTAGAGGCGTTCATAACTCGACCCAACCCGGCTTGCCCACAGCTCATTGGGTTGGGTTCGGGTCTTGGAAAAATGACCTGGGTTGTGTTTGAGTCATGTATCGAGTTGGCCCAACCAAGCTTGAAGTTGAACAAATTCTTTTAGAGATTTATTTTTAAATAATGATTTGTGAAAAATTAAAAGATTTTATAGTTCAATTAACATATTTTATGCAATCTGATATTATTTTTATATTAAAATGGTTTGTTTTAAAATATATATTGGAAAATACATCTTGAATTTTATTTCTTGAATATAAAATTTTATAATAACTTTGATATGTATAATGCCCAAATTCTCATATGTTGTTTCAATGTCATGTTAACCCAGCTCAACTCGGTTAATAGTTGGGTCATTATTAAGTTGAGTTGGGTTCCAAAACATAACCTAGTCTAAAAATCGGATCGAGTTTGGATTATATCCACCCTAGTCCAAACCAGTTCTTTGCACACTCCTAGTGTTATACATTTACACCGTTTAGTAACTATTTGTAGAAATTGAATTTAATTAATCTAACCATTGAATTAGGGGATATTATATTGACGATCAAACATGTCAAATTTCAGAAAAATCTAACAAAAATAGGTATTTATATTCTGATGATTGATATTTATTTATATTTTCAAAAACATATTATCCTTAAAAATAAAATAGTATAATGAAATATTAAGTCATTTTTAAAATATATGAAATTTAATATATTTGATAAGAATTTTGAATTCAATGGTTGAACTGATAAAATTTTATACCCATAAAAAGCTATTGAATGATATAAATATATGTACTATCCCCTTTAGCTTAGATAGAGGCGGCACTTGGAAACACACATTATTATATCAGAAGGTGGGTTGAGACCAAAGGTGTGTACACTGTAAACTTGTACCCAAAGGGGGAAAAAACAAGTGTGCAGAAGTAAAATGGGTATGGTTAAGGTATGGTGTTTTTAATACAATTAGTGTAAAATCGCTATGGTTGAAAAAAAAAAAAACCAAAGAGTGTGCAGGTGCAAATATCCTTGGTCGAATTTTTAAATTACCCAGAAAATAGTATATGACTGACCGCAAAATGTTATTACATAAGTGTATAAGCATGCATGTAGTTTTTTATGTATTACTGACTTAAGGGCGCATGCAATTTTCTATAATGGCATTGGGTATGTGCGAAGCCAAATACCTTATCTATATAACTTCTAAGAACGATAGGTGTGCTGGTGCTTAAAGAATATTCTAAGAAGGTTTGGTGCGTACTAGCGCTTTAAGAATATTATCTTAAATCCGATTTCTATGTACCGAAAAATCTGTTTTTAGTCTATATATATATATATATATATATATATATATATCTCAATGGTTTTAATTTTAGTTTTTTAATTTTTTCCTTGAATTTTTTTTCTAATGTTTTGGTTTTAATTTTTGTCATTTTAACTCTTATTTGTGTTGATATTTAATCCAAAGTTACACATCGTAAAAGAGTTGAAATTTTATGTGAAGTTTGACTTATAAATATAGACTTTGGTTGCTTGGTTTGGATATGCTTTTAAAGTGGGAGTGATCCATTATATAAGTAGTTTCTATGAGATATCTGGTGCGATAAAATATTTTGTAAGGATGATTTATAACTTTAGTTGTTTAAAAGTTACATATAGTGAAATATTTCTAAAGTTAAGGAGGTAAACAAGGAAAACTGAACCACATTTAAATTTATGTATTTGTTTTTATATTTATTATTTTGCTACCCAACAATTTCTTATAAATATTTTAAGAATTTACCCTGGTATTTATAATATCATAACTTATCCACTGATGAATAAACATATAGCAAGAAAAAATGAAAAGTTCAAATAAGGACCAAAAAGCAAAAAAAAGGGAAGGGGGGGTGAAAGAATAAATAAATTAGAAAGACTGAAACAAAACTAAGTTATACTTAGATCAAAATTATTTTGTCATCTGTCAAAATCTTTTATTAATAAAGAATTATGTATATATAGTTAATGTTTTTCACGATTGATTGATAATAAAAATCTATAATATTTTGTCGTATTTACAATTGAATACAGAATATATCGCCATCAGGTGAACAAAAAAGTTTCTTCATTATTGTCATGCTTTTATTTTTTTATGATCTTTTATTATTTTAAAATGTGACACAAAATAGTCCCTCAATATCGTTTCTCTCAAGCTCATCTCTGTTAAGCAGCCCCATCAAAGGGTATTTTTTTTCCCAAGTTTTCAGGTTTTTTTTTCTGTATTTTCTCTTTGCTACATAACTGAAGCATGAAGTTGTTATTTCTCAATAAAATATTTTTAAAAATTTATAATATTTCAAATTAATTTATTTTATATTGTGCAAAACTATACATATTGTCTTATTAGTTGAAAACATTATGAAATTAATAAAATAATTTACAGCACAAAAATAATCTATATTGATTTTGACAGTAGGACTAAACAATATCTCTATTTATTTTATGATAAAATAAATATTTAAATGTTGTAAATGAGGAATGATAGACGATCATTACTAGATTCACACATTATACTTACATCATGCTACAAGACAAAAAAGGAGTATAAAATATAACAGATAAAATGGGAAGAAAAGAAATAAATCAAAAAGTAACGTACAAATTTATTTTCTCTCAACCGGCCCACTATCCTTCGAAAGCTTTCATTCTCTCTCTCTCTCTCTCTCTCTCTCTCTCTCTCTCCATATATGGTTTACCCTAAGATGAAGGAGGAGAATTAAAATTTATTGGTAGTACACAAAATTACACTTTATGCATGAAAGCTTAACTTATTCCATTTTATGGTTTATATCCCAAGACATAGATAATTATTTTGTCCTCCAATTTTTTAGTAACAAAACGAACTGAAAATCACACTGCTAGAAGTTGAGATTTGCTGTTATTGTTGGAAACTGGAGTTAGAAAATTGTAAATATGTGTTACAAAATGTTATAAACCAATACTAAAAAAGTTGTAAATTAGTATGTAAAAATTTGTAAACTAATATGCAAAAGTTGTAAACTAATTGAGGATACATACAAAATAGGTTCATGATTAAATATAAAACCATATACAGAAAAGTTATAAACTAGTATGCAAAAAGTTATAAATTGATTTACAATTAAACAAGATACACAATAATAATATAAAATTGAATCTTTTGAATTTTATATGTATTGTAAGAATGCCTTTTGAATTAGATTTATTTACTACTACTTTTAAAATTATTTCAATCTGAGTTCTTCAATCAACACTATTAAAACATAAGTTGACAAAAATGGTGAGATTTAATTTGAGAAAAGAATGATCCCCTTATGTCAAGATTATCATCATCTCAAAGTTTATTTATAGGTTTAGTATTAATTGTAAATTAGTTAATAACTTTTTACATATAGGTTTATTACAACTTTTCTTCGTATGATTTCACTTTTAATCCTGAATCTGTTTAGTATGTGTCTTCAATTTGTTTACAACTTTTGCATATTTATTTTCAACTTTTTACATACTGATTTACAATTTTTTGAGTATTGGTTTACAACATTTTCTAACACGTATTTACAATTTTCTAACTCTGGTTTTCAATAATAACAGCAAAACTCAATTTCTAGCATAGCCAATTTCAATTTGCTTTGTTACAAAAAAATTGAAAAAAAAAAATCATCCATATATTAGAACATAAACTATAAACACATGAAAAATTAAAATAGAATAAGTTAAGCCTTCATACGTAAGGATTAATTTTGTGTACTGTTAACAAATCTTGATTCTTCTTTTTCTTCTTCCTGCAAACCATGGAAAATGAGAGAGAGAGAAAAACGTGAAAGAAAAGAAAGAATGAAAGATTTTGAGGAATGATAGATGGGAGAGAAGACATTTGTATATTACTTTTTGTTTTATCGTTTTTCTTCCTATTTTATCTTTTGTAGTTTATACTTTTTTTTTGTCTTGTAGCATAATATAAGTATAGAGTGTAAGTCTAGTGATGATCCTCTATCATTTGTCATTGTAAATTACTTTGTGATAGAGTGATTCGCTTTATGTGAGAAGAAAATATTAATTGTTTTAGGTGGATAAAAAATACTAAATGGATTCCAGTTATTCATTTGACAAACCATGTATACCAATTGCTTTCCTACCATGCACACTTCTTATCGGTCCTAGGCGATATAAGAAATACGTGTTTTCATTATTTAACAATATGGTGTGTTAAAATACCGTTAAGTTATTTTCCAATTAAGGTTATTCGTGGTCTTTCAAGAGTTTAGAAGAACGAAATTATTCCGCTGCATATTAATATCGATATACCACCCACCATCTTTAACAAAAGTCAAATGGTAACATTCATCCAAAAGAAGTATGCACAGCTCAGAGCTCTACATGTGGTTCAATTCATATCCTGAAAAAGAAATTTCAAGATAAGGTTTATTTTAGGAAACTTGTTACAGATATAAAACTGCTAATAAAGATAAGGTTGTAAGGTTTATAGTATGTGATTGAGTCTACAGCCTGTTAACTGTGATTGTCTCCTATATTCTTTAAGTGGGAGATTTCGTATTCGAATCCCACTACTTCTGCTCCCAACCCCTTAATAACAATTTCTTGTTTTAATACCTTTATAAAAGAAAAAAAAGAAGAAGAGATTTATAGTATATTGAATAAATTTTAATTATTTAATCAGTAGTCTCATTGCAGTTGTTCATAAAACTTCCATTTGGGGATGAGTTTTGTATTTTACAGTTTTATAGCTTGTTATTGTGCTATATATTAATATTAATTGGCTACTAGCTAACTCTCTAAAATTAAGCAAAAGCTTAGACTTCAATCTGGCTGAAAATTGGAAGCCTTGGCAGTTGACATCTGTATCCCGCTGAAGAAATAAATAGTTGGCGGCGACGGCAGGCTTCCATGAGAGCCCAATAATTTTTCACTCTGCTCTGAAAGGGAATTGTGAGCCATTAAATTATGGAAAATGATAGCTCAACATGAAGTGCTACTCTAAGTGGGACATCCACTCTATCTCCATTAGATGTTATGGTAGTTTCCACTATATTTATTCATTCATCATATCTAATAATGATGGCATATGTGTTACATTTAGATACCTAATTTTTGGTATTAGAATAATATTAATCTTAAATTACCAATTACTCCTTATTATAGTTTTTTGTTCTTTTCTTCTGTAATCTCAATTTAAGTTTTTGGTCTCTGATGTGCTACCTAGAAGTAGAAATATAGTATAAAATACTGGAAGTTTGGTCACTCGAACATTTGGCAGCCGGGAAGCTGGTTACAGAGAGGACAACTATGGAACTAAACACTGTCACACTAGATAACTTTGAGGTGAGCTAGCAACAAAAGCTAGTGTGTAGAAAAAGACAAACGGTGGCTGTGCATTTTGCAGCCACCGACCGTTGAAAAATCAAAGAAATTATCACATGCACAGAATGTGTAATCTGATTAATAGATCACCTAAATATGCACAAGAATACGCAGTAATCTTCAAAAATCATCTATAAATAGAGCCTTGAAGACGATTTTTGCAATCCCGAATCGAGAAGATTTCGGGCTTGTAAAGAAAGAAGCGATGTAGGCTTCTTGTAGTGAGAGAAAATAGAGAGTGTGTGTAAGAAAATTCCAAGAGTGTAGTGTGAGTATACACTGGGGGTTTTGGATATATTCTAGATCTGTAATACTACTAATTGTAGTAGAAGAGAGTCTCATTGGGGATACACTATATTGTAATTACTCTTTAAATATAGTGGAGTATTTTTCGGAGTTTGGCCCGTGGTTTTTCCCTCAAAATTACAGGAGGGTTTTCCACGTTAAAATATTGGTGTGCAGTTATATTGATCTATTTTGTTGGTGTGAATAATGCAAGACTATTCATAAATAGTGAAGCGGGTCCCACTACAGAGTACTATTCACATGAATAGTGATGTGGGCCCCACTGCAAATTACTATTCACCGTACTCTATTTTTCCGTCTCTTCAATTTGGCTCGCCACATCCTGAAAGTGTTATTACACAGTGTCTGACCACTTACGATATCATAACATAGTGGTGCATAGTAAAGTGATTGTGGCAAAGCCAACGGAGTATGGAGAGCATAGGTTATACAATTCTCTTCTCTTTTACGTGCGGTGTCAATAGTACGTATACATGTCATGTTTCAAAGAGCACGCAATGCATTGTGCTTCAATAACTATGTCTACGGCCACCAAAACGACACGTTTCGAGCATAAGAGAAAGCCCAAAACAAAACAAAGCTTAGGATGGAGACTCAAATACTCAATTGTCAAAGTTAAAATGACGGATAATTAAATAAGCAAAAATATTACTTGAACACGAGAGAAGACGTTGATCGAGACACCCACCTTCTCAATTATTAAATATGCTGTTGGTCCCACATAAATTAGAGAGAATCGGTGAGGGTGGTGTCAAAGAGGCACCGGGGCAGGGTAAAAACAGAAAAAAAAAAAAAGGTTGCATGCAGAAACTCGGATTTTAAGGGCGGTGTAGGACGACGCTTGGCCTGATATCCCAGCCATTCATTCATAGCTAATCCCCCACACCTCCTCATGCCTCTGTTTTCAATCCTCTCTCTCTCTCTCTCTCTTGTTCTGTATATATATGCACACGCAAAAATAGAAGGGGTATACCATGGGTACTGTGTGGGTAGAGAGAAGAGAGAGACCTTGCTTTTGTAATTAAGATTATTAACAATATTGTATTATATTATATTATTATTAATATTATAGCCTAATAATGGATAGTGGGAGATGGAGTTGGTGCGGTTCAAATTCATCTTCATCAGCGAAGCTGTTGTTGTTCACGGTGCCTCTCATACTTCTTGCGGGGCTTGTTACATTGTTGGGTCCTACTCCTTCCACCTGGGTGGTTGTCACTAACCAACCTCTCTTATTTGGCTCTGTTACTCCCTCTTCTTCTTCTTCCTCAACTAGCAGTGGTAGTGGTGATGTGACCACAGTGGAGGCCCCAATAACCGTTTCGTCATCATCACCTGCAGTGAAACAGAAGGAAGAAGGGTTGGTGGCGGTGGCCGCCGTGCAATCTCACGGCAAGGAGGAGGAGAAAGCTACCAACGAAGACGGCACCGCCTTCAATCACTCTTCTACTCCCACACTTCCCATTCAGGCCATACAACCACTTGCTCAATCTGTAAGAGATCCTTTTCTGTCAATTCTAATAGTCCTAATTAAATATTTTATTTTTTATTTTATTTTTAAAGGCAATATCACATGGATATGGAATAATAATAATAATAATAATAATAATAATAATAATAATAATAAGTACCGTTGAAGATTCCCGGGTGGAATTTTCATTGAATGATTACTATATTCAAGAAGGAAAGAATGTAATTAAAGCCGTAGATGCATGTTTTCTTTAATTGATTTAAAATGCGTCTTTCTCTGATAATACTGAGGAGTAGAGACAGAATCTTCAACCTTCTCTTAAATTCTGCAGAATTTTGAATGAATTGTGTGTCTTTTTTCTTTTCCCTTCCGGTATAACGTGCTACTGAAAAGGGAGAAAAAAGAGGATCTCATTGCATAACTTCACTGTGCCTACTTTTAAATTTTCGTTGTCGTTACTTTTTTTAATGAAATTATAAATGTTTTCAGGGTTCCCTGCCCGTAACCAGCACTGCAAGACATTAACAGAGTATTTTGTTTAATTTTCATCTTTTCGAGGCAATTTTGATTTGTGAAAAAGATGAATTAGAACCAACGCAAAGTGCTGTATCGAGTTGGATGTTACCTTGTAATCTTTGCGTGAATTTAGCAATCCTAGGAATTCATTACGGATTTCAGACAATCTTTTTATTATTCTTTAACTTAACAAATTGCACTTCTTAGAAAAAATCTTTTCTTTAGCGCCATGTTGAATATTAAGTTTGCATACAACGCAAAGAAAGGCGAGCCCACTCTGCCTCGAGTTTTCAGAAATTTTTCTTGCTTTAAAATTTGTAATTTGTGTCTGAGAGTTACCCTGGCATACTGAATAATTTTTATGAAGATTGCTGATGATCCTCGTCATCTTTTCCTTACACTATTAGTATTTATTTGACCATTTCCACTTTAGATGGGAATTAGTCTACTTTCTGGACATTGCACCCTTGCAACATGAGCCAAAATTATGACGATTTGCTGTGAAGAAGTTAGGTGTCATTTTCCTTTTGTGAAAAGGGAAAGGCAAGGGACAGTAGTTACATTAATTTCTTAATTGATTTTAGTATTGATAAATTGGGTTTTGGTAACTGACTTGGTAGGTAGATAATAACACTCAAATCAAAATCTTAGCATTTTCAGATTAAATAAATGTGATGATGACTCATCATTTTTTTTTTCTATCAACAGCAGAATTACACTGAAAAAATTCTCAATGTCTCCTCCAAAAGATTGCCCATCATGGCTTCCGTTAATGATTCTTACATTCCTATAGAGAGGCTGAGACAGCAAAGGAAGTTCAGCATATTAGATAGAATCGAGGCTAATCTACTACAAGCCCGAGGTGCAATTAGAGAAGCGAAAAACAGGAATCAACCACAAGATAGAGACTATGTTCCAGTAGGGCCAATGTATCACAATGCTAAAGCATTCCACAGGTAAATAATGCATTGCATTATTCTGTTTGCTCAACTATTACTCAATAATACATTTAATATAGATAGGGTATGTTTGATAGAGGAGTAAATATCAAAGTAAATTTTCCATAGATAAGCAGTTTAATTTTTAGAGCGAAGTGATTTTCATAATAGTTAATAATCAGTCATCACTAAAGTTATTATTCTCAATCCTCAATCAATTGATGAATGTTATAACCTTGTAGTTTTGAGCTCACTTTATTGTTTATTGGTTTCATACATCATTAACTTATTCATATCTTTTGAAAATTGTATGAGACAGGAGTTACTTAGAAATGGAGAAAAGGTTCAAGGTATTTGTATATGAAGAAGGGGAACCTCCAGTATTCCATAATGGACCTTGTAGGAGCATATACTCCTCGGAGGGGAACTTCATCCATGCCATGGACATGAATGAGCAATTCCGGACAAGGGATCCCGAGAAAGCACATGTGTTCTTCCTTCCTTTCAGTGTAACAATGATGGTCCACTTCGTCTATGTAAGTGACTCTCATGATTTTGGCCCAATAAAGAAAACTATCAGGGACTATGTCAATCTCATTGCCGGAAGATACCCTTATTGGAATCGAAGCCTAGGAGCCGATCATTTCATGCTTTCTTGCCATGATTGGGTAAATTAAATTAAATACAATATATTATAATCTTAGCATTCTTTATTTTCAAGACGAATACTAATGTGACAGTGCTATACAAATTTTCCAATTTCTTATTTTTTTTTTATGTGTCAGGGGCCAATCTCTTCATATGTTGTTCCTAACTTGGGCAAGAATTCAATTCGTGTGCTATGCAATGCTAACACCTCTGAAGGGTTCAATCCTGCAAAGGATGTGTCTTTTCCTGAAATTAATCTCCTAACCGGTTCAATACGTGGTTTCATTGGTGGGCCATCTCCATCCAAACGTCCAATTCTAGCTTTCTTTGCTGGTGGGGTTCATGGGCCCATTAGGCCTATTCTTTTTGAGCATTGGGAGAACAAGGATGAAGACATGCATGTTCACAAGTACCTCCCAAAGGGTGTGTCTTACTATGACATGTTGAGGAAATCCAAGTTCTGCCTTTGTCCTAGTGGGTATGAGGTAGCTAGCCCCAGGGTGGTGGAGGCAATCTACACTGGGTGTGTTCCAGTGCTTATGTCAGATTATTATGTCCCTCCATTTAGTGATGTTTTGAATTGGAAATCATTCTCTGTTGAGGTTTCGATTAAGGACATTCCAAGATTGAAGGAAATTTTATTGAGCATTTCTCCTAGGCAATATTTAAGAATGCAAAGAAGAGTAGGACAAATTAGGAGACATTTCGAGGTGCATTCTCCTCCCAAGCGATTTGATGTGTTTCATATGATCCTTCATTCTGTGTGGCTTAGAAGATTGAACTTCAAACTCCAAGACGATCAATGATTCATAGCTTATTATGACCATGGTTTGACAAAAATTAGTTTTCAGTAATTTCATATTGGTTGTATATGTAAGGTGGTGTGATTCTTTTCTTGTATTGTATAAAGTTATAACTTGTCCTTGTGAAAAAAGAAATTCCAATTTACCATTCTAGATGCTAACTATTGTATCAGAAAAAGGGAATAATCTTCCACTATTCCTCTATTAATTCAATATAGAGGAATGCTTTGGTGATGTTAGTAGTCAATGCACTTGGTAGAGTTATTTGTGAAATCCAATCAAAAGATGAGTTGTGGGCTGTGGTGTCCACATAGTTTTGGTAATGGAATGGGGTAATCAGAAAATAATAAATCCTTTTAGTCTAGTAATGAAGATTGCTAGGTCCTTTATAGGCATTGCCTTGTTTTAGTACAAATATGCTCTGGAATTAATTCAAGATGCTGGGTTACTTGCTAGCGAACCAGCTTCAACACTCTTGGATCATTCTTCCAAATTGAAAAAATCATGGCCTGCTCCTGTTTAAGATACTACTGCCTATAGAAGGCTCATTGGAAGATTAGTTTATCTAACCAATATATGGCCGGACATCTTCTCTGTCAGCCAATTAAATCAATTTCTTGCCACACTAATGATTGAACATGGAAATTTGCCCACAGAGTGTTAAAATACTTGAAATCAGCTCCTACTTAAGGCTTTTTCTACCCCTTTCAGCCTAACATGACCTTTTAGAGATTTAGTGATTCAGATTGGGAAGCTTGTCCAAACACAAGGCATTCAATAGCTGGCTTCTGTTTCTTTTATGTTCCTGTTCTCATATCCTGGAAACGCAAGAAATTGCAAATAATTGCTAGAAGTTCCTCTGAGGCTGAGTACAGAGCCTTGGCTCATGAGACCTGTGAGGCCCAATTAGTGCTGGGTAAATGCATCGGTCCGGTCCGTGACAGACCAATATTAAATGGGCCAGATCGGATCGGTCCGCTTCATAAATAGACTAGCATTTTGCTTGGTCCGTGTCTGCACCGCCTAAGCCTGCAGGACTGTGGACCAGTTTGCATTTTTGGCCCAGCAAGAAGCTCGTGCACCAAATTGCGGACCACCCCTCGGATTGGCCCGCGGACTAGCTTTTTTGTTTTTCTTTCATTTTTTTTTACTTTTTTTAATACCCTATATTATATGTTTATATTTATACAATATATTTAATAATTTACATCACAATATATATGTACACATTTTTCTTTACAGTATACAATTTAAATTTTAAACAAATAACAATACTAAATACCGTAAATATTAAAATCCAAGTGTTAATTTGTTTTCAAAGTAATAACATACAAATTAAAAACCAATTATATATGCATAAATCCTCCAATTATAAAAATATTTAAACTACTAAAGAATATAAATTAACAACTACTAATTATCCAACGTTGGAACTTAGTCTCTATGTCTACAGTATGCGGGGTAGGCGGGCTGGTCCGCGGACCTCACAGGGTAGGCGGGTTGGTCTGCGGACCTCGCGGGCTAGGCCTGTTTAGCTTGCGGGCTTGGCAGAGCGGATTAGAAAAGTCCGCTGGTTGGCAGGTTAAAAATTTTCTGGTCCATTTTCATGCAGATTGCGAGTTAAATGAGTTGGTCTGCGGATCACGACCCATATACGCAGCTCTAGGCCCAATGGCTCCAATTCTTTCTTGATGACCCAAGGGTCAAGCCTCTTGCACCTTTTCCCATTTACTGTGATAATAGGTCGGTTATGCATGTTACTACAAACCCTGTTTTCCACAAACAAACTAAGCACATCGAAATGGATTGTCATTTTGTTTGGGAAAAAATTCAATTGGGCCTTATCCATCTACTCTCCATTAACACCAAGGCTCAATCAGCAAATGTCTTCACCAAATGCCTTGCTGCAGGCCCTTGTCATAACATTGTTTCCAAGCTTAGCCTACTGGATTTACACTAGTTGGCTTGTGTAGGTTGTCATAGCTTATTAACTAGTTAGTTAGGACAGTTATTCTATTAATTAGTTTGTTAGCTTTTACTGCTAGTATAGATACAGAGTTACCTCACCATAACAAACCAACTGATTGTATTCTCACTTTGCTCAATGAGAAAGTTTCTCTTCATCCATATTTCACTCTCTAGTTTGCAAGAAACTTGACAACAACCAACATTTTCACCTTTCCCTTTGTTAACATCAACACAAGCCTCCAAAACTTTATTTTCAATCTTGGAATCACTACAATCTTCATCATTTCCTAATGCCTTTTGTTTTCTACTATGTTTCTTCTTCTCCACAATAGCATCATGATTTTCCTCTTTGTTATCGTTAATGTCACGTTTGAACCTGTTCACATCAAGATCCTCTTTATCTACCACATTCTTAGCATAACTTTGTGTCCTTATTCTAGTTCTACTACCACGTGTTTCCATGGTCTTAGCAGTAGTTGCAGCTAACATATTCTTCATCTCCTCCTTTCTACCGTGCTTCTTTTTCACAACAACATTTTTCACAACCTTTACCCTCTAACACTCCAATATTATTCAAAGGCTCTTCCTTTTCAGCAGATTTCACACCTTTGTCACCATCATTGACACGCTCCTTAAGAATTGCATTTGTGGGGGTCTCACCGGCAGCGTTGTCCCCTTCTTTGTGAGCAGCTTCAAAATGCATAATTTCTTGAGCAACTGCATTTTCTTCCAAAGGAACAGGTTCATACATTGAACATTAAAATGGGGAATTTGAATATGCATGTTTGCTGAGATGCCAGAGAAGAATCCTGTGTCTTACAATGCTGGCTTGTCTGGGTTTTGTTAGAATGGGGAAGGTTTGAAGGCTCTTGATTTTTTTTTATCAATATAGTGGATGAGGGCATGGAGTTAACAGATTTCTCTTTGATTAGCATTGTTAATGCCTGCAGCTTGCTTGCTGACTACAATGTCAGTAGGTTCATGGGTTTGCTCTAAAGTTTGGTTTTGGATCAAATGCTTATGTTGAAGCCGTGTTGGTTGACTTGTACACAAGGTGTGGGAGGATGAGCTAAGGATGCCAAGAAAATGCTCTGCAGGTGCGAGTTTGAGGAATTCTGCTCTGTAGCCTGGACATCCATGATTAGTGGCTATGCTCGAACGGGCAGCTAGACCGGGCAATATCTCTATCCACCATGGCCAATCGGAAGGGAAGGTGATCATGGATGAAGTTGCTTCAACTTCCATGCTCAGTCTTTGGGGAACTATTGGCTGTCATGATATTGGTGAGCAAATCCACTACCACGTTCTTAAGTTTGGCTTTGAATCCAATATGGGAGTTAGAAATGCAGTTGTTAGCATGTATTTTAAGCGTGGGAATGTGGATGATGCAATCAGGATGTTCAATATGCCATCAACTGATATTGTTTCGTGGAATACTTTTATTTCTGGCCATTTCTGCACAGGCAGGGTGATAGAGCATTGGAAGTCTGGTCGGAAATGCAGAAGAAGGGCATAAAGCCTGACCAAGTTACATTTGTTTTGATAATTTAAGCTTACAGACAAACTCACTTGAATTCGGTTGGCAATTGCCGTAGTCTATTTAATTCAATGAGAACCGTTTATCGAATTGAGCTGACATCCGAGCATTATTCCTCCTTCATCAGTGTTTTGGGTCACGGGGGTCTTCTGGAAGAAGCAGAGGAAACTGTCAATAACATGCCTTTTGAGCCGCCTTCTTCTGTTTGACGTGCTCTGCTTGATAGTTGTAGACTGCATAGGAACACAATCATTGGAAAACGGGTTGCTAAGCATATTCTTGCCCTGGAACCGAAAGATCCTTCTACCTATATACTTGTTTCAAATTTGTATTCTGCTTCTGTGAGATGGCATCACTCTGAAATGGTCAGGGAGAATATGAGAGACAAAGGAATCCAAAAACACCGAGCTCAAAGTTGGATCATTTGTCAAAGAAAATACATTCATTCTATGCAAGAGATAGATCCCATCAGCAAGAGAAAGACATATAGTGGATTGGACATTCTAATCTTGGAGTGCTTAAAAGCTGGATATGAACCTGACACGAGCTTTGTTCTCCATGAAGTAGAGGAGCATCAGAAGAAAAATTTTCTATTCTATGACAGTGCAAAACTAGCTGGAACTTATGGAATACTGATGACCAAGCCGGGAAAACCAATTTGGGTCGTAAAGAACATCCTTCTTTGTGGGGACTGCCATGCATTCTTGAAATATGTATCTATTGTCACCAAGAGGGATATTTTTCTAAGATATTCTTCAGGATTTCATTGTTTCTTAAATGGCCGGTGCTTGTGTAATGATTACTGGTGAAACGCTAATCAATCATTCTGAAAAGTTTTGTAAGTTCTAGCCATTTATATAAATACAAATATAGCTTGGATGTTAGTTGCAGTGACGAAACTGTTGTAAATTTGTTTCCATATATGTAGCTATAAATTCACCTTCGATAAGCACTATAATGAAGGAACTCTGAAATCCAAATTCAAGAAAAACATAATAAAGGGATGATCCGTGCCTCGATGTTGTCGTCCCAGTGCATTGTTTTTCTTTATACACGGTGTTATTTAGCATATCGTTGTCATGTCATTACATATTAGCGTGAGATAAAATGCTGGATCCTTCCCAAGAAGCTGTTGCTGGCAGAAGCATATAAAAATGGGTCAGAGCAAAGAGTTGGATAATTGTTGTATTGAATTTTATTTTCTGGGCTGTTTGACTTGGTGAGAAAGAGTTGCATACCCTCATCAGAACAAAACTACATTTTTAATCAGGAAAGACCTTGTATGAATGACACTACTATGCTGGGTATTTTGTTGAGGCTGAGTCTTGATAAATGATTTCTTACTATTATTATTGAGCTTTTGTTTTGTTTTCATTAGACATCAGGATCTATGGAAAAATTCTTTTGTTCTCTGGGAAGAAGAATTTTTCTTACTCCACCATAAATAATTAAATATTCACCATTCAATTTCATTTTTGACCTTCTTTCTCTTATCTTTATTTTAAAAATTAAATGCTAGGATGCTCTCCCATGGAACATGAAAGAATTCTCAGGGTCTATGTTGTGGCTTATAATTAGTTTTCTATTTTTGCATAGAAAATAGTATACACTCAAATAAAGTCTGCATAATTTGTTCTTGCTGTCGACCAACATTTAACCATATATTGGCATTGCCCAATCTCTAAGTTTGAGTGAAGACACTTCCGATCCTTCATTTATCTTGTACCTAATCGAAGGTGATCAATAAATTAATTTTTTTTAATGTTTTACTTTAATTTAATTTAGAGTCAATTAAAGAAAAATAAATTCGAGAAATTAAATATAAAAAAACTTTCAAACACGACTGTTGAGTTGTATACTATTTACACATTTGAAATGTGGTTTTTTTTTTGGTCTGGGTATATATGTAAACAAGGGTTGCATTTCATTTTTTTTGGGCCAATTGTATTCTTATCCTTACATTGTGAAAAAGGGTAAGGTGCTACCTGAGCCCATATCATGATTTTGAGAATAATGGGGCCAGGGAATAGGCACTGATACTTGGGGTTATTGATGTGTGACGTTTATCGGTGTTGGGCTACTGGAAAGAGTGAAGTTAGGCTGATCCAATTGTTGTTTGGTCACAGGGGGAGTTAACTTTGCCTGCTCTTGCTTACCAAAAATTTAAGAAAAAAACAAGAACAATTTGACCTTGCTTTCTTGTTTGTTAATTGATAATCCATAGTTTGACTTCAGACCACAGACACATGCACAAGAGGGAAAAAAAAGGGCTTGACTATGAGTCCACGACAGCTTTGAGCTTCCATTTGAGGAAACTTGCTAGTTACCTGAAAAGTGAAGACTGAAAAAATAAATGTTGTTACCCAAGAATCTCTACAATGAAAAGGGGATAAATTGGCCTTTGTACTTTGTACATACTTATAGGGACTAATTTATGATCTTCATTAGACTCACTCGCACGCGCGCGCGTGCGTGTCTGATGATTGTCCCATATTTGTTTTCCATATAATTACGTGTTCTAATGTTAATAAGGCAAGTTTTAGACATTGATCTATCTATAATTTGAAGTGAATCCTTTGGTGTCCAAGTGATTATAGATTCATCTTCTGCCATCCATTTCCATTTGATAACATGTGGCTGTAGCTATATTGCATACGAAATTTATCACATTCAGATCTCTGTTTCATTTCTCATGCATTTCTGAACACAAGAAATATGAGTAATTATTCTGCCTGCCTCCCACCTCTCCGCATCTTTTCCCTCAACCTCAAGAAAGATTGTGAATCCCATCAAAGAATATCTTATCCGAACGAGGTCTACTAACTGGAATTCAACGGCAAAAACAATTAGTAGTACCATCTTTACATGTGGGGAACCATATACATTTAATTCTTTTCATTTGTGTATATTTCACATATAGTGATATCTCTATTTTCTAATAAGAGTCCACTTTCTGTTACACACACATATTAAGGAAATGATTGGATAAACTTGAATTAGATAAATGATTGGATAAATTTGAATTAGATAAATTTAAGTATAAATTATAATATTACCCTTATTACCTATTATAACATTCTCTCATATTTAATTTATCTTTTAACTCTCTCTCATAAGGGTATTAAGAAAAAAATTAATATTATATAAAATTTTTAATAGAACAAGTAAATAGTAGAAATTTTTTTTATAAATAGATGCTTTATTCACCGTTGAATAATTGTTTAGTTTTAAATATGCATTGTAATTAATATAGTGATTGGTAAAATATCAATGTTAGAAAAAATTGAGAGCAGTTCACTAAATTATCTTTTTACTTTTCAATATTCTAACTTTTTGTCTTTCTCCACTTTTCAATTGGAGTACTTAATACTGGTATTTGTAGAAAAAAAATTAATATTATCTACATTTATAAAATAAATAATTATATTTAAATAAAATGAATGATTATTGAGAAGCAGATGGAGTAATTATTAGATATTGGAGAGAGTAATATTCTTTTGCTAATTCACGTTAATAGCACGCGCTTCACACCACATATATTTTCAGAACGTCCGGGCCACGCAGGACATGCATTTTTGGTCCCTAGATGGATGTTAATCGGTTGGCTTGTATAATTCTATGCTTGATTCGAGGATAATAATTAAAAGTTACTCCTAGCATCGCAAGTTTATTTCAGGAATGCTGGCAATCCCATCAATATATTTTATCATCATATCTTCTTGAATACTCGTTTCATAATGAAAACTCTCATCGATCCTACGATGCGGTGCCGGTGCCGATGCATTGGGTAAGAAATGATGAAAAACGGCGTTTATTTGTTGCTCTCTCTTTTATTCTTTCCGGCCTCTTTTTCATTTTTTCGCCTACTTTATTTTGTGGAGGATATCACACACACACACACACACCCACCGTCATTCACATGTGAACGAATATACACTTCAGTTTTTGGCTAACAAGCCTAACCCCGACATTTTTATTACTTTAATTGTCTGACTGGGACAACTGAGCTAGCTAGTGGACAATTTATGGTATGGACCAGGGTGACCATAACAATTGCTTCGCGTGTAACTAAAATCCAATATGTCTTAATGTTTGCTGGTGATGAGCAATAAAAATGTGACAATAACAATTAACTAAAATCCTTATTAACTAAAATCTCTAATATGTCTTAATGTTTGCTGGTGAGCAATAAAAATTTGACAATAACAATTAGCTAAAATCCAAACCTTGTGACAATAACAATTACGTTCCGTGTTAACTAAATTCCATTGTCTAAAACAATGCAAGAAACAAAGAAGCTGTCCTATTTTGTTTTAGCTCAGTAGAAGAACTGAAGTGCAAGTAGCAAATGAGAGCCGGCACACATATGTCAAGTGATCAGTAGCCATATGCCGTAAGTGTCACCTAGCAATTGCCATTTGAGATTTGACTCATTTAAGGTATGAAGTGTGAAATGTTATAACTTTCATTATGTTTGTTTTAACAATCATAATTAAGAAAATTATATATATATATATATATATATATATATATATATATATAGGAGGGATCTGTTTACTCCATACTTACTACATTGAATATTTCCTTATTAACAACATATTTCATCAATTAAACCATTAAATAATGTGATATTATCTTAATGATTAAGCATATCAAATTTCAAAATAATTGGACATGATACATATATTATCTAACACTAAATATTTACATATATTTACAAAACTACGTTGTACGTCCAAATAAAAATAGGTAATGAAGCATCAAACTATTTTAAAATTTTATGAAATTTTATACACTTGATTTATGTAGCAGGAGCTTACAATTTAATTGTTAGATTGATAAAATTTTATATCTATAAAAAGTTATTTAATGAAGTAAGTATACTAAAACTTACTTCTAAAGTAAATGGATTCCTCCTCATATTATATATATATATATGAGGATTTGTTTACAACAGATGTAAGTAGTTTAATCCTGACCTGACTCCTAAGGGACAAAGCTTCTTGGGCTAGGTTCTGTCTTGAAAACGACTCCAGTCGGGTTTGAGTCATGTATCCAGTTAGCCCAACCAAGCTTGAAGTCGAACAAATTCTTTTAGAGATTTATTTTTATATAATGATTTGTGAAAAACTATAAGATTTTATATTTCAATTGACATATTTTATGCAATTTGATATTATTTTTATATTAAAATGTTTTGTTTTGAAACATATATTGCAAAATACACCTTGAATATAATTTTGTTTCTTACTTATAAAATTTTATAATAACTTTACTATGTATAATGCCCAAATTCTCATATATTGTTTCAATGTCAGGTTAACCCGGCTCAACTCAGTTAATAGTTGGGTCATTATTGAGTCAAGTTGGGTTCCAGAAAATAACCCAGTCTAAAAATCGGATTGAGTTTGGGTTTTGTCTAACTCAGTACGACCAGTTCTTTGTACACTCCTAATGTTATACATTTACACTCTTTAGTAACTCTTCGTAGACATTGAATTTAATTAATCTAACCATTGAAGTAGGGGATATTATATTGACGATCAAACATGTCAAATTTCAGAAAAATAATAAAAAAATAGGTATATATATTATGATGATTGATATTTATTTGTATTTTCAAACACATATTATCCTTTAAAATAAAGTAGCATCATGAAATATCAAATCATTTTTAAAATATATGAAATTTGATATATTTGATAAGAATTTTGAATTCAATAGTTGGATTGATGAAATTTTATACCCATAAATAGCTATTTAATTGTATAAATATATCAAGACTTATACTTGATATTGCCGTTTTGGATTATTGTGGGACTTCTGAGTATATACTATCCCCTTTAACTTAGATCGATGCAGTACTTGGAAACGCATATTAGTATATCAGAAGGTGGGTTTTGGTGTGTAAACTGTAAACATGTACCCAAAGGGCAAAAAAAAAAGAGTGTGCAGAAGTAAAATGGGTATGGTCAAAGTATGGTGTTTTTAATACAATTAGTGTAAAATCGCTATGGTTAAAAAAAAACAAAGAGTGTGCAGATGCAAACATCCTTGGTCGAATTTTTAAATTACCCAGAAAGTAGTATATGACTTACCGCAAAATGTTATTACATACGTATATAAGCATGCGTGTAGTATTTTATGTATTACTGACTTATGGGCGTATGCAATTTTCTATAATGGCATTGGGTATGTGTTAAGCCAAATTCCTTATCTATATAACTTCTAAGAGCGTTAGGTGTGCTGGTGCTTAAAGAATATTCTAAGGAGGTTTGGTGTGTACTAGCGCTTTAAGAATATTATCTTAAATCCGATTTCTATGTACCGAAAAATCTGTTTTTAGTCTTTATATATATATATATATATATATATATATATTATTTTTAGTTTTTTTAATTTTTTTTCCTTGAACTTTTGCTTTTTCTAATGTTTTGGTTTTAATTTTTGTCATTTTAACTCTTATTTATGTTGAGATTTAACCCAAAGTTACATGTCGTAAAAGAGTTGAAATCTTATGAGGTTTGACTTATAAATAGAGACTTTGGTTTCTTGGTTTGGATATGCTTGTAAAGTGGAAGTGATCCATTATATAATAGTTTTTATAAGAATCTGTGTGATAAAATATTTTGTAAGAATAATTTATAACTTTAGTTGTTTAAAAGTCATATATAGTGAAATATTTATAAAGTTATGGACATACACAGGAAAAGCTGAACTATATTAAATTTTATGTATTTGTTTTTATATTTATTTTACTTTTGCTACCCAGCAATTTCTTATAAATATTTTAAGAATTTACTCTAGTATTTATCATATCATAACTTATCCATGGATGAATAAACATATAGAAAGAAAAAATGAAAAGTTCAAAAAAGGACCAAAAAGCAGAAAAAAAAAAGGTGCAAGAATAAATAAATTAGAAATATTGAAACAAAACTAAGTTATATTTAGATAAAAAAATATTTTGTCATCTATCAAAATCTTTTATTAATAAAGAATTATGTATATATAGTTAATGTTTTTCACGATTGATTGATAATAAAAATCTATAATATTTTGTCATATTTACAGGTGGATATAAAATATATCGCCATCAGGTGACCAAAAAAGTTTCTTCATTATTGTCCTGCTTTTATTTTTTTATGATCTTTTATTATTTTAAAATGTGATACAAAATAGTCCCTCAATATCATTTCTCTCAAGTTCATCTCCGTTAAGCAGCCCCATCAAAAGGTATTTTTTTTTTACAAGTTTTCAGGTTTTTTTTTTCTGTATTTTCTCTTTGCTTCATAACTGAAGCATGAAGTTGTTATTTCTCAATAAAATATTTTTAAAAGTTTATAATATTTCAAATTAATTTATTTTTTATTGTGCAAAACTATAAATGTCATCTTATTAGTTGAAAACATTATGAAATCAATAAAATAATTTACAGTGCAAAAATAATCTATATTGATTTTGACAGTGGGACTAAACAATATCTCTATTTATTTTCTGATAAAATAAATATTTAACTGTTGTAAATGAGAAATGATAGAGGATCATCACTAGACTCACACCCTAAATTTACACCATGCTACAAGATAAAAAAGGAGTACAAAATATAAATGATAAAATGGGAAGAGAAGAGATAAAACAAAAAGTAATGTACAAATTTCTTCTTTCTCAGCCACCATCTCTCAAAAACTTTCATTCTCTCTCTTCTTTAACGTCTTTCTCTCGTTCTCCATGGTTTACAGTAAGAAGAAGGAAGAGAATCAAGATTTGTTGGTAGTACACAAAATTAATCTTTACGTATGAAGGCTTAACTTACTCCATTTTGATTTTTTTATGTATTTGTAATTTATGTTCCAAGACATGGATGATGTTTTTGATTCAATTTTTCAATAAGAAAATGAATTGAAAATGATTCTGCTAGAAGTTGAGATTTGCTATTATTATTGTTGGAAATTGGAGTTAGAAAATTGTATATATGTGTTACGAAATGTTATAAACCAATACTCAAAAAGTTATAAATCAATATGTAAAAAGTTGTAAACTAGTACGCACAAGTTGTGAACTAATTGAGGATACATATTAAACAAGTTCAGGATTAAATGTAAAACCATATGCAGAAAAGTTATAAACCAATATGTAAAAAGTTGTAAACCTGTACGCAAAAAGTTATAAACCGATTTACAATTAAACAAGACGCACGATAATAATATAAAATTGAATGTTTCAAATTTTATATGTATTGTAAGAATGCTTTTTGAATTAGATTTATTTACTACTACTTTTAAAATTATTTCAATTTGAGTTTTTCAATCAACACTATTAAGACATAAGTTGAGAAAAAATGGTGAAATCGAATTTTAGAAAAGAATGATCCTTTATGTCAAGATTATCATCGTCTCAAAGTTTATTTATAGGTTTAGTATTACTTGTAAATCAATTTACAACTTTTTGCGTATAGGTTTATAACTTTTCTTCATATGATTTCACATTTAATCTTGAACCTGTTTAGTATATGTTCTCGATTGGTTTACAACTTTTGCGTACTTATTTACAACTTTCTACATGTTAGTTTATAACTTTTTGAGTATTAGTTTACAACATTTTTGAACACGTGTTTATAATTTTCTAACTTTAGTTTCCAACAATAATAGCAAAACTCAATTTGTAGCAAAGTCATTTTCAGTTTATTTTATTACTAAAAAAATTGGAAAAAAAATAATCATCCATATAATGGAATATAAATCACAAACACATGAAAAATTAAAATGGAATAAGTTCAGCTTTCATGCATAATAATTAATTTTGTGTGCTGCCAATCAATCTTGATTCTCTTTTTTCCTCTTCCTGTAAACCATGGAAAATGAGAGAGAGAGATTTGAAAGAAGAGAAATAATGAAAGCTTTTGAGGAATGATGATTGAGAGAGAGAAGATATTTATATATTACTTTTTGCTTATTCTTTATAGTTTGTACTTCTTTTTTGTCTTGTAGTATAATGTAAGTATAGAGTGTAGGTCCTCTATCATTCCTGATTGCAAATTACTTTGGGATAGAGTGATTACCTTTATGTGGAAGAAAATATTAACTGTTTTAGAAAAAAAAAATCTAAATGGATTCCAGTTATTCATTTGACAAACCATGTATGCCAATTGCTTTCCTACCATGCATGGTTCTTATCGGTCCTAGGTGATACAAGAAATACGTGTTGTCATTATTTAACACTATGACGTGTTAAAATACTGTTAAGTTATTTTCCAATTAAGTATATTCGTGGTCTTTCAAGAGTTTGGAAGAAAGAATTATTCTGCTGCATATTAATATCAATATACCACCCGTCTTTAACAAAAGTCAAATGGTAACGTTCATCCAAAAGAAGTATGCACAGCTCAGAGCCCTACATGTGGTTCAACTCATATCCTGAAAAAGAAATCAAGATAAGGTTTATTTCAGGAAACTTGTTACAGATATAAAACTGCTAACAAAGATAAGGTTGTAAGGTTTATTTCAGGAATGGTGGCAATCTCATCAATATATTTATTATCAAATCATCATGAATGCTTGTTTCATTATGAAAACTCTCATTGATCCTCCGATGCGGTGCCGGTGCCGTTGCGTTGTGTAAGAAATGATGAAAAACGGCATTTATTTGTTGCTCTCTCTTTTGCTCTTTTCAGCCCCTTTTTTCATTTTTTCGCCTGCTTTATTTTGTGGAGGGTCACACACACCGACCGCCATGTACGTATGAACGAATATACACTTTACCTCTTGGCAAACAAGCCTAACGCCGACATTTTTATTACTTCAATTCTTCTTGGTCCAAAATTGTCTAACTGGGACAACTAAGCTAGCAAGTGAACAATTTATGGCATGGACCAGGGTGACAATAACAATTGCTTTGCGTGTAACTAAAATCCATTATGTCTTAATGTTTGCTAGTGAGCAATTTGTGGTTTTTTGGACCATGTGACAAAAACAATCACGTTCCTTGTTAACTAAATTCCAATATGTCTAATATAATGTAAGAAACAAAGAAGCTGTCCCATTTTATTTTACCTCAGTAGCAGACATACATATATATGATCATGCAAGCAGACGAGAACTGAAGTGTAAGTAACGAATGAGACCCGGCACACATATGGCAAGTCAGTAGCCATAAGTTTCACCTAGCAATTGCAATTTGAGATTTGACTCATTTAGAGTATGAAGTGTGAAATGTTATAACTTTCATTATGTTTGTTTTAACAATCAAATTAAGAAAATAATAAATATATATATATATATATATATATAGAGGAGGGATTCGTTTACTCCAAGAACAAGTATATTATATTTTTCTCCATTGAATACCGCCTTATTAATTACATATTCATCAATCTAACCATTGAATTATGTGATATTATCTTGATGATCAAGTATATCGAATTTAAGAAAAATTGGGCATCGATAGATATATTATCTAATACTTAAGATTTTCATATATTTACAAAACTACGTTATACATCCAAATAAAAATAAATAATGAAGTATGAAATTGTTTTAAAATTTTATGAAATTTCATACAATTGATCTATGTAGCAGGAATTTATAATTTAACGGTTAGATTGATGAAATTTATTATATATATATATGAGGAGGGATGCACCTACACCAAGTATAAGTAAGGGTGTTCATAACCCGATTCAACTCAGCCCGAAGCTCGTTAGGTTGGGTAAGGGTCTTGAAAAATTACCTGGGCCAGTTTCAAGTTATGCATCGGGTTAGCCCAACCGGCCTAAAGTCAAAATATTATTTTAGACATTTATTTTTAGATAATGATTTATGGAAAATTATAAGATTTTATAGTTCAATTAACATATTTTATGTAATCTGATATTATTTTTATATTAAAATGGTTTGTTTTTGTAATATTCCGTATACACGTGTCCGTAGCCAAGTTTCGTATGACATTCGGGTACCCTGGGACCTACCGGTGTAGACGAGAAGGCCCCGGATTTTAGAATCATATTGCAGGTCTAGTTATGCAGAATTTTGTAGAACAGTTTCACTGTAGTGAGTTTGGCTCACTGCAGCAAACAACAAGCCTTTTTGTCCCAATTTGACTAGACAAGCTCGCTACAGCAAGCACCCGATGTTAGCATAGCATTAGAAACAATATAGTTTTGGGTTAATGACCCTACACCCTTTATAAACCTTTCCCCTTGGGTTTTCTGGTAGAGTAATCGAAAACCTACTCCCCCAAACCCTATCACTTATTCTTCTACGTCCATCACTACTAACCCCATTCTAATCTTCATCATTCAAGTTTGAAGGTGAGTTTTGTATAGTTTATGCTTCCTCTCTCTTCCTTCTTCTATGTTCTTGGGTTGGACATTGTTATTTATCTCATTGTTGTCAAGTGGAGTTGCTCCCCAATGTTGTTAGTGTTGATCTAAAGTAATCTAGGAATAACTATCGATTTCTTATGAGTTTTGTTGCTTCAATGGTAGACATTGATGCCATTTATAATCCCTGGAGCTCCCCATCGTGTTGGCTCTTCACAGTCTACCCCTCCAGATGAGTGAGTTTGATCTCATGGCCTTAGTTTGGTCATTATATCATTATTTTCTAGCATTAAAAAGTGTTTAGAGATTTGAAAATGGATTCTTACATGATATGCTATTATATAAAAGTGTGCTTTAATTAGAAATGCTCCATTTGAACTTATAGATGAAAGTTTATGATTTTGGAATATGCATGGGACTATACTTGCTATAAAGGTTTTATAAGATTTAATTCATGATTTTAATTGATTATGAAAACAATGGAATTATCGATGATTGACGAAACAAAACTTAAGGCTTTATGTTTATTATGAAAACTGAAACATGTTGAACTTAGAATTGATAGAACTCCCCTTTTATGACCAAGTATGGATTTAGAATAAGGAATTACTAAGGAGAACAGAGCTGTGAGTTAACAGCAGTTATTCCGTTAACTTTGGTATATCAAGGCCCTCAAGGGGCATTGATCCACATGACAGATCATTCCACGAGGAACGCAGTTCGCAAGGGACCATTAAGATCTCAGTTAGGGGCTTTTGTTCACAAGGGACTAAACACCCACCCTTTTGGTTTATGGATAGTTTGTTCTTTTAGTAATTCTTGAGAAAATAAAGATGATTTTTTTGCTTTCTGAAAATTCATGACTTAATAGCTACTATATAATTTATATATGAATGATTTATGAGTTTTGCATTATTATTTATGTATCTTTTCTTCTTATCCCATGTATGATTGTGGGTGAAGATTCATTCACTGAGTTTTGTGATAAAACTCACCATATTTCCCTTTTTCCTCACAGATGCAGTGCTGCTTTGGATTCTCCATCTCCACTTTCTTAGTAGTAGTTTGTTTCCAGTTTGGGTGAGCTTCACATTGCCATAAAGTACTTATCTTTTGTGTAGAGTGCTCTAGTGATGATTGCGAGCAGGGTCCACATGCATACATATATTTATGTTTTCCTTTTTGTATACCATGATTTATTTGAACTATATAGCATTCATGGTTCATTTTTTAAATAAGCAACTCAGATGGATTTATGTTACAACCACAGTCACAACTTGATTTATGAGAAAATGGAGTTATTTTATGACTATTATGATTTAGTTATGCAAATCATTTTAATATTTGAAATTGATTTTATGAATAAATTATGCATATAGTATGACTTAGCAATCACGAGACTTACGTGGGGATAGGATTCCTCATGTATCGATCATGGTCCAAGTCAGGTCATGACATTTTTGAAATATATATTATAAAATACCTCTTAAATTTTGTTTCTTATAAAATTTTATAATTTTACTGTGTATAATGTCGAAATCCTCATATATTATTTCAACATCAAGTTGACCTGGTTCAACCTGATCCATAGTTGGGTCATTATTAGGTCGAGTTGGTTAAAAAAAATAACTCAATCTAAAAATTAGACCGAGTTTGGGTTTTGTCCAACTTAGTTCAACCCATCCTTTACACACCTCTCAGAGTAAGTCTTATACACTTATATCATTCAGTAACTCTTCATAGAAATTTAATTTAATTTAGCTAATAATTGAATTATGTGATATTATATTGACAATCAAGCATATCAAATTTCAGAAAAATTAAACAACAATAGGCATCTATTTTGATGATTGATATTTATTTATATTTTCAAAAACATATTATCCATCAAAATAAAGTAGGATGATGAAATATCAAATTATTTTTAAAAAATATGAAATTTGATAAATTTGATCTATTTGGTAAAAATTTTGAATTTAATAGTTGGATTGATGAAATTTTATACTCATAAAAAATTATTTTGTGTGTGTATATATATGCGGTACTTGGATTCTTGTGGGACTGATATTGCCGATTTGGATTCTTGTGGGACTTCGGAGTATATACTATCCCCTTTAGCTTAGATAGATGCGGTACTTGGAGCCACATATTATTGTATCAGAAGGTGGGTTCAGACCAAAGGTGCGCAAACATGTACCAAAGGGCAAAAAAAAAAGTGTGCAGAAGTAAAATGGGTATGGTTAAAGTATAGTGTTTTTTTTTTAATACAATTAGTGTAAAATCGGTATGGTTGAAAAAAACTGTGTGCAGATGCAAACATCATTGGTCGAATTTTTAAATAACCCAGAAAATAGTATATGGCTTACCGCAAAATGTTATTACACACAAATAAATATAAGCATGCATGTAATTTTTTATGTATTACTGACTTATGAGCGCATGGAATTTTCTATAATGGCATTGGGTGTGTGAAGCCAAATACCTTATCTATATAACTTCTAAGAACATCGTTAGGTGGGCTGGTGCTTAAAGAATATTCTAAGAGGGTTTGGTGTGTACTAACGCTTTAAGAATATTACCTTAAATCTGATTTCTATGTACCGAAAAATCTGTTTTTAGTCTTTTTATATATATAAATTGTTTTAATTTTAGGTTTTCTATTTTTTCTCGAATTTTTGCTTTTTCTAATGTTTTGGCTTTAATTTTTGTCATTTTAACTCTTGTTTTATTGAGATTTAACCCAAAGTCATGGTAGCCAATAAATTGGTCATGCATATGCCTTGGAGCATGTGATGGTCTACACTTCTTCACCATTGGATCAAACTTAATAAAAATCTACAGGCTGATAAATGGTTGAGTTTATTAATTAAAAATATTATAAATAATTTATTAAAAAGCATAGCAATTTGAAATTACAAAATAATCCATCCCTCTCCTCGTTGGCCATCATCTACTATTCGATAAGTCTTCCTCTTCTAACTATTGATGTGCAATCCAGTGCCTTTTTCACATATCTTGAGTAGTATTCGATAAGAGTTAGTACTCACTTTAGCCCTTGATATTTTATGCATGAGTCATTTTAGTCCCTCACTTTTAATATGAATCAATTTGATCTCTTACATTTACAAACTTGAATCAATTTAGTCCCTTTGTTAATATCTGTTAAATCACCATAAGACTGGAGTGCCTGGTAGGGATAAAGCTCATCATTGTACCTCATACCTCGGACCCCAGGTCTCGAAAAATGGGAGAAGGATATAGGATCTCGTAGCTCGCAACTTTACGCCCTAAACAACCTCTATTTCATATTGGCCGAGCTCGTACCTCAATACATCGGATCTCGAAAAATGGTAGGATGAGCTCTACTTCTTAATGGGCGAGCTCTAATTCCTCTCAGATGCGCTCTATTTCATATTGGCCGAGCTCGTACCTCAGACCTCGGAGCTCGTACCACTAACGATGATTTAATAGATTGACTAAATTGATTCACATTTGTAAATGTGAAGGATCAAATTGATTCATTTTAAAAGTGAGGGACTAAAATCACTTATGCATGAAATGTTGGGAACTAAAGTGAGCATTAACTCATTCTATAATGAAGGACCATTTTAGGGTTTGTTTGGTTTGACTTTTTAGTTTTCCAGATTTTCTGAAGGATTACTGAAAATTCTGAAAACTACAAATTCCAGTTTTCAGTATTTCCTTCACAAAATCCTGAAAGCTGAAAATAAAAACTGAAAATCAAAATTAAACAGGCCTTAAGCTTCCTTGAATTTTTTCATTGATCCAAAAGACTAAACCATAAATTGAAAAACGAAAAAAGAAACAACAGTTCAACTTCAAAGTCTTTCAAAACAGAAGAATTGCATATAAAAAGGGCAAAAAATAATGTTGGGTTCAAATAAGACAAATAGGATTCAATCAAAGAGATGAGGAGAACACAGGTGCCAGGGGTGGTTCGGTGACAATGGGTAAAAAAGGAGTGAATAGCTAGGAGAGGAATTAAAAATTAAATATGGGTTAATCTAGTAATTTTGTCATTGCCATGTGCGGATCATGTGAAGGTTCCAACATAGTGGATGACCAATTTATTTGCCACCCCAAAGTCACATGTGGGAAAAGAGGTGAAATCTTGGTAGGTTCTTAAATAGGGATGATTGAGTTTGTGACTCTGTGGTCACTAAATCTCAACCCTTAAAATCTCATCTATTGGTTGAGGTAAAAGTTTTTGTACTATAGAAAAATAATCATTTAATAGCATATTATTATATTTTATTCTTATTAAAAATTACATTATCAATTTTATCCTCCCTTCTCGAAATTCTATTGTCTTTGACCTTCTCCTACCTTTTCCCCTCTCATAACCAGCACCACCGCCTCTTCCTCCAATACCATCATCTGCTTAAAGGCTACTGTCACCAAGAAGGATTGGTTGGAGAACACCACACTAACTTCTAACACACAATCAAATATTTTTATTCTTTGGGTAGATTGAATCAGAAAAGTGTGAACCTTGAAGTAGAAGTAAGGAGAATCCAAAGCATAAAGACATCACATCAACCAAAATACTACCTATGATCAACAAGAAATAATTTTTTTTTGGATTACAAAAAGGAAAACAAGCTTTAATTCCCCCACCCCCCATCAGTGGCGCAGGACACTTCAGCCAACGGTGTTAGTGCTGCAGCCAAGGAGGGTGTCAAGTCCAACAGGCCCAGCTTTGGTGAGGTCTTCACTGACTTCCTCTCCTTGGACCTCCTCTAGGGTTAGCGGGGATTTCTCTTCCACCGTCGAAGCTGGCAGCTGCGGCGGCTTCTCTTCCAGATTCTTCGGCTTTGATTCTAACAAGAACAAAGGGTCCACCATGCCTTATCCCTTTGTCTCTTCTACCCAGAATTATGTTGGTAATCCTTTTGATTTTCACTTTAAAAAATAAAGGGATTTTGCGTGGTTGCCTTGCTGCTTTGTGCTTATGAATCTTTGAGTGCTGCCTTGAGTTTGAGTAGTTATTCAAAAAATAAAGGGTTTTTTCAATACCATAATTTTTAGTGCTCCCTATGCACCAACTACAGGGAGTTCATTAGTTGGGAAGCGTGACACAATGGAGGGGATACGGGGCTGGCACTGGCAGTGGGGGGTTCCAATAGTGAAGATGATAACCATGATGGCCCTTGAGGTTGATATGGCGAGGTAAGAGGGTTTCTATGGTGGGAGTGTTCAGAGAGAGAGAGAGATTATGGTAAGGATAAAATAAGCATTTTATTATATTTTTTTATTTAAATTTCATAAGTCACCATGGTGGTGACAAACTCATAAGAATCCGTCGTGAAATCTTATGTGAGGTTTGACTTGTAAACAGAGACTTTGATTGCCTGGTTTAAATATGCTCTTAGAGTGAAAGTGATTCATTGTATAAGTAGTTTTTAGGAGCTATCCATGTGGTAGAATATTTTGTAAGGTTGATTTGCAACTTTATTCGTTTAAAAGTTGCAGATGGTAAAAGATTTGTGAGGTTATGGGTGTAAGCAGTAAAAACTTAACCACGTTAAATTTTATGTATTTATTTTTATATTTCTTTTACTTTTGCTACCGAGCAATTTCTTATAAATATTTTAAGAATTTACTTCTAGTATTTATAATATGATAACTTATCCCCTGAATAAACATATAGTAAGCGAAAATGAAAAGTTCAAAAAAGGACCAAAAAGCAAAAAAAAAAAAAAAAGGTGAAAGAATAAATAAATTAGAAAGGCTGAAACAAAACTAATTTATATTTATGTATGAAATAAAAATATATTTAGATAAAAAATATTTTATAATCCCTAAAAATCTTTTATTAATAAAGAATTATGCATATTGTTAATGTTTTTCACGATTGATTGATAATAAAAATCTATAATATTCTGTCATGTTTACAATTGAATACACAGCATATATCGCCATCAGGTGACCAAAAGTTTCTTCATTAATGTCGTGCTTTTATTTTTTTATTATTTTAAAATGTGATACAAAATAGTCACACAATATCGTTTCTCTCAAGTTCATCTCTGTTAAGCAGCCCTATCAAAGGGGATTTTCATTTTCAAGTTTGCAGGTATTTTTTTTCGGTATGTTCTCGTTACTTCATAACAAAAGCATGAAGGTGTTATTTCTCAATAAAATAATCTATATATTGATTTTGACAATAGGACCAAACAATATCTCTATTTATTTTCTGATAAAATAAATCTTTAACTGTTGTAAATTACTTTGGGATAACATGATTACCTTTATGTGAGAAGAGAACGTACAAAATATTAACTGTTTTAGGTGAAAAAAAAAAACTAAATGGAGTCCAGCTATTCATTTGACGAACCATTTGTACCAATTGCTTTCCTACCATGCACACTTCTTATCGGTCCTAGTTGATATAAGAAATACGTGTTTTCATCATTTAACAATATGATGTGTTAAAATATTGTTAAGTTATTTTCCAATTAAGTATATTTGTGGTCCTTCAAGAGTTCGGAAGAAAGAAATTATTCTGCTGCATATTGATATTGATATACCACCCATCTTTAACAAAAGTCAAATGGTATCATTCATCCAAAAGAAGTATGCACAGCTCAGAGCTGTACATATGGTTCAATTCATATTCTGAAAAAGAAATTTCAAGATAAGGTTTATTTCAGGAAACTTGTTACAGATATAAAAATGCTAAAAAAGATAAGGTTGTAAGGTTTATGATGGAAGATAATTCTAGTATAAATTAGGAGTAGTGTCATTTTGTAAATTATGGAAGTAAATTATTGAGGAAAAGACCCATTCTCTCTTCGCTATTCTCTATATCCTCTACAATTACCAAATTATTTATGCATCAAATGGTGCTTTCATTGACCTCATACTCGATTTATATGGAGGTTTGCTGAGCTCGATCAAACAGAGAATCGGTACTATAACAAAGCATTATCTAGCTTTTATGGCTCATGCTCATGATGTTTATATGCACGATCCTAAAATAATGGTACCTTGCTTTGTGAATGGATTGGAAATAGAGATTCAAAGAAAGGTTTTGTATGAAAATCCTAAGTCTCTCTTTTGCATATGGTATTTAACAAAAATTTGGGAAGAAAAATTTGTAGATCAGTGCCAACAAATATAGATCCAAAATTTAGCATCAACAAATTCAAGACTAGAAATCCAGCATCCATCAACGACAATCTAAACTTTATAAATTCAAATTCAACAACACATCTAGAAAATAACACCTCTAAATCCTTCAATATCAGCAATCAAAAATAAGAAAACAACACACCAGCAATTCTAGCCAACAAGAGGAACAACCAGATCAAGAGACAAGAAACAATAAGAGAAGATATGAGATCAATGAAATGGCAAAGCTACAAAGGAAATCAACAACACACCAATGCCATGTCTTCGTGTAGCAGAACCAGATTTACTAGTGGTAGTAGGAGCAATGAACTCCGGCAGCAAAGCAATCCATGGCAAAGTCAAGGGCGTCTCCATAAAAAGGAAGGGGGTAGAGTCATTGAGTAAGGAGGATTGGGAAAAGTCGTAGACAAAAAGCGAAGGTGGTGGTCGAAACACCATTGGATTTGGTTCACACAACTCTATCAGAATTGAGCATAGTCATGGTGGTTGAGGCCGAAGAGGCAGATCGCGGTGAAAAACCACCACCACCAGAAAAGGATGGCGGCATTGAGAAGCCTTTTGATTTGGAATCACCAGATCTCGACTCAAAGGCAACAGAGAACAAGGCTGAATCAGCAACCTATGATGGTGGAGGAGTGATGGCAACCAAAGATTCAACAACTGTTGATAACGATGCAAGCACAGAGGTGATGGAGGCCATGGAACCCTTCGGAATGCATAAAATGTAATAACTTAAGTCCACGTATCTCTAGCTTGGCCTAGCAGCCTTAGGGTACCCTTGGAACCCCCGGTACACCGAAATACCTAGCGGCAGCTGAATCTACAACATTATATAGAAACAGCCTCACTGCAACGAGAATATGTTGCTACAGTGAGTGAGGGGAGCAAGAATGTCATCCTTGCTCTAGATAACCTTGCTGTAGTGAGCACCCCAATGACAACACTATACCAAAACAACACAGTTTTGATAAATGAGCTCCCCACTATTTTAAAAACCCTAACTCGGGCTTTTCTTCTTCTAGAACGAACTAAAGGCCACCCTAAACCCCCATTTTCTTTCCTTCCTTTCAACCTAACTCCAATCCATCATCCTTAAGCTTCAAAATGAGTATATGTTGTTAGATAATGTCTCCATTCTCTCCATTCTTTCATGATCTGTGGTTGAGATTTGTTATTTTTCTCATTGTTGTCAAATGGGGGTGCTCCCCCAATATGGTTAGGGTTGTCTTAGAGTAATCTAGGTGTTCCCATAGATTTTTATGAGTTTTGTTGCTTCAATGGCAGACATTGGTGTCATCTTTACTCCCCGGAGTTCTCGTGGTGTTGGTGCTTCATGTTCCACCTCTCTAGGTAAGTGATTTTGATCTCATGGCCCTATGTTGGTCCTTACATTATTATTTTCCAGCTTTATAAAGTATTTAAAATTAGAACTTGAGGTTTTTATATGATATGGTGTTATATGCATTTGTTGTAGAACTAGAATGTTTATTTGTGAAGCTTCTTATGAAAATTGTTGAACTTTCAAGTTGCATGGGACCATTCTTGGATTAATTTGATATCATATGAGCTATTTCATGACTTTAGAATTGTTTTTGATGATGAGAGCTAATATGGCTAATGAAAGGATATGTGAAGCTTATGTTAATTATAATAGTTGAGAAATGTTGAACTTAGAAACATAGAACTCCCCTTTTATGACTTCAGTTGATTTTAGATTAGGGAATTACTGAAAGGAATAGAACTATGAGTTAACGGCAGTTATTCCATTAACCCTAGTATATTAAGGCTTGCCAGGGGCAAGTTATACTTATTTTAGATCAGTCCCTATTTCATAGTTTTTGGATCTTCTGTTCTCTTTTATTATTTTTTAGAAGATAACAATGATATTTATTATATAAAGTAAATAGAAATGTTTTATGAATGTTGCATTACTATTATTCATGTCTAATTCTTTCTTGTCTTATGTACGGTTGTAAGTGAGAATCTACTCACTGAGTTTTGTAATAAAATTTACCACTCTTTTCTTCCTTTTCCTTGCAGATACAAGTATAGCTTTGGATCCTGCACCTCCCCCTGCTCAGTAGCAGTAGCCGTGAATTGTTTTGGTATTTTGTAAAATGCTCCAGTGATATGATGGGTAAGGTCCTGGACCACAGATTTACACATTTTGCATTTGGGATATTTTATGATTCTTTTTATATTCAAAATTGATATAGCTTTCATGAATCTTTTGTAAATGAGCAACTCAGTTTGAATTATATATCACAGCTATAGTTTTGGATTTTATTTATGAGAAAAGGGCTATTCAACTATATTATGAGTTTAATATGAGATTTGATTTATGATTTAAAAATAAGTTTGTGAATAAAATATGTATATAGTATGGCGCATCGATCACGAGGCTTATGTGGGGGTGAGATTCATCACGGGCCAGTCATGATCCACATAGGGTCGTGACATCAAATCTGGAGCTATGACCTGGTAGCACCCTTGGGGACCTACAACGGCAACAAAGTCCATCATGCAGGTAGCTGCCACAGCACTCTTCTGCTGGCAGTGGTGGTTCTATACGCGAAGAATATGGATGTTGCCACCAGCAGCATCACCAGGCACGAGCAAGTTTCGACACCGGCATTCCCAAGCACTATGACATCCTTGCAGTATTAGCAACACAGCTGCTCAGCGGAGAGCAAAGGTGGATATTGGTTCAAGTTCTAGCCACAAAAAAGGCAGCGCTTATCTAGTTCATAGTGGCTGGCACGATCCTCGACAGGTGGCGGCAGGTGGAGCTACTAGGAATGGTGCTGGCAACATTGCTGTGCTTCAAGAAAGGATTTGGAAGAGCAAGGTGGCCAAGGCAACACCTCTCCAATAGTCTGAGTTGGGTAAAAAACTTTGGGCCCCAAGCAAGCCCAGTTTCGTATTGCCTCTAAGCTATTCAATAATGATGAGCCAAGCCCAACTCCATAGCAAGCTTCCAGAAATAGATTTTCTGCTTCCTCAAGGCCCTAACAATACTTTTGTCAGTCTAATTAGGCAATAGGACCTAGCTGGAAATTATTTGTATATGGTAGATTGTTTAGTAGTCCCATATATATTTTAAGAATATAATTATGAGTTTAATTGTTGTGTTTTTTTTTTTTTAAGCAAACTTGAGGGCAAGGTTGCTTTGAAAGGGGTAATGATGGAAGATAATTCTAGTATAAATAGGGGGTAGTGTTATTTTGTAAACTATGGAAGTAAATGGTTAAGTAAAAGACCCATTCTCTCTTAGCTATTCTCTCTATTATCTACAATTACTAAATTATTCATGCATCGGTTTATAGTATATGGTTGAGTCTATGGCTTAGTAGTTGTGATTGTTTCCTACACTTTTGAGTGAGAGATCCTGTATTCAAACCCCACTATTCCTTTTCCCAATCCCTTAGGAAGAATTCTTAATTATTAATTATTTAATCAGTAGTCTTAATGCAGTTATTCATAAAACTTCCATTTGCGGATGATTTTTGTTTTTGTACAGTTTTGTAGCTTGCTATTGTGCTGTATATTAATATTAATTGGCTACTACCTAACTCTCTAAAATTAAGCAAAACCTTAGACTTCAATCTGGCTGAAAATTGGAAGCCTTGGCAGTTGACATCTCTATCCGGCTTATGAAAATAAATAGCTAGCAGTGGCAACATGCATGAGGGTAGGTGTCCCATTTAGATACTCATTTTTTTGTGTTAGAATAACATTGCTCTTAAATTACCAATCACTCCTGATTATAGTTTTTTTTTCCTTATGCTTTTCTTCTGTAATCTCAATTTAAGTTTTGGGTCTCAATGATGTGCTAACTAGAAATAGAAATATAGTATAAAATACTGGAAGTTTGGTCACTCGAACATTTGGCTGTTGGGAAGCTGGTTATAGAGAGGACAACTATGGAACTAAACACCGTCACACTACATAACTTTGAGGTGAACTAGCACTAGAGTAGTACTTAGTAAAGTAATGATGGCAAATCCAACGGAGTACGGAGATAATAGGTTATACCATTCTCTTCTCTTATATCATATCAGTTCTGTGTGGTGCCAACATTACATGTCATGTTTCAAAGAGCACGCACTGCACTGTTCTTCGTCTTCGATAACTATGTCTACAGCCACCAACACGACACGTCTTGACCATAAGAGAAGGCCCAAAACGACACGGGGGACCACAGCAAAACAAAACAAAGTTCAGGATGGAGACTCAAATACTCACTTGTCGAAAGTTAAAATAATAGTTAATAAAATAAGCAAAAATGTTTCTTCAACACAAGAGAGAAGATGTTGATCGACGAAGGAAAATGTTATTTCAACACTCATGGAGTGTAGGGTATATGGGTGTGAGAGAAGTGATGAAGGGAGAGTAAATTGAGAGAAAAAGTAAGTGGTAAAATTCATATGTTTTGTGAATATGATGCTTGAGAAAGTTAAATATTAAAATAGTATTGTTGACTTTTCTCCTTCCCTCTTCAACTATATACCATCACTCATTCATAGCTAAGCCCAAACCTCCTCATACATCTGTTCTCAATCCTCTCTCTCTCTTTCTGTATATATATATACAGACACAAAAATAGAAGGGGAATAACACGGGTACTGTGTAGAAAGAGAGAAGACAGAGACCTTGCTTTTGCAATTAAGATTATTAACAAGATTGTATTATATTATATTATTCTTCTTATTATTAATATTACAGCTTAATAATGGGTAGTGGGAGATGGGGTTGGAGGTGTTCAAATTCATCTTCATCAGCGAAGCTGTTGTTGGTCATGGTGCCTCTGATACTTCTTGCGGGGCTTGTTGCATTGTTGGGTCCTACTCCTTCCACCTGGGTGGTTGTTGCTAACCAGCCTCTCTTATTTGGGTCTGTTACTCCCTCTTCTGCTTCTTCTTCCTCAACTAGCAGTGGTGGTGGTGATGTGACCACTGTGGAGGCCCCAATAACCGTTTCGTTATCATCACCCGAAGTGAAACAAAAGGAAGAAGGGTTGGTGATGGTGGCCGCCGGGCAATCTCACGGCAAGGAGGAGGAGAAAGCTACCTCCGACGACACCGCCAACAATCACTCTTCTACTCCCACACTTCCCGTTCAATCTGTAAGAGATTCTTTTCTTTTAACTCTAATAGTCCTAATTAAATTTTTTATTTTTTTATTTTTAAAGGCGATATCACATGGATATGGAATAATAATAATAATAATAATTACCGTAGAAGATTCCCGGGTGGAATTTTCATTGAATGATTATTATATTCAAGAGGGAAAGAATGTAATTAAAGCCGTAGATGCATGTTTCCTTTAATTGATTTGAAATGCATCTTTCTCACAACCTTAAGCCTTCTCTTAAATTCTGCAGAATTTTGAATGAATTGTGTCTCTTTTTTCCTTCCGCTATAACATGCCAATGAAAAGGGAGAAAAAAGGAGGATTTTATTACATAACTTCACTGTGCCTCCTTTTAAATTTTCATTGTCTTTACTTTTTTTAAATTATAAATGTTTACAGGGTTCCCTACCCGTAACCAGCAATGCAAGAAATTAACAGAGTATTTTGTTTAATTTTCATCTTTCCGAGGCAATTTTGATTTGTGAAATAGATGAATTAGAACCAACGCAAAGTGCTGCATCGAGTTGGATGTTACCTTGTAATCTTTGCGTGAATGTAGCAATCCTAGGAATTCATTACGGATTTCGGACAATCTTTTTATTATTCTTTAACTTAACAAAATGCACTTCTTAGAAAAATTCTTTTATTTAGCGCCGTGTTGAATATTAAGTTTGCATACAACGCAAAAAAAAGGCAAGCCCACTCTGCCTCGAGTTTTCAGAAATTTTTCTTGCTTGAAAATTTGTAATTTGTGTCTAAGAGCTACCCTGGCATACTGAATAATTTTTATGAAGATTGCTGATGATCCTCATCACCTTCTGTTTACACTACTAGTATTTATTTGACCATTTCCATTTTAAATAGGAATTAGTCTATTTTCTAGACATTGGACCCCTGCAACATGAGCCAAGGTTAGGAAGATTTGCTCTCAAGCAGTTAGGTGTCATTTTCCTTTCATGAAAAGGGAGAGGCAAGGGAAAGTAGTTACATTAATTTCTCATGTGATTTTAGTATTGATAAATTGGGTTCTGGTAACTAACTTGGTAGGTAGATAATAACATTGAAATCAAAATCTTAGGGTCTATCAGGTTTCAATTTCCAATTTTCAATCTTTCAAATTTTACGAAGGAAATATTAAAAATTGTGAAAATTACAAAATTCAACTTTCAATTTTCATTTCCAACTTTCACTTTTTAGTTTCCCCTTTGCAAAATCCTAAAAATTAAAAAACTAAAAATAAAAACTAGAAACTAAAAATTGAAATCAAACAGGCCCTTAGCATTGTCAGATTAAATAAATGTGATGATGACCCATCATTTTTCTTTTCCATCAACAGAATTACACTGAAGAAATTCTCAATGTCTCCTCCAAAAGATTGCCAATCATGGATTTCGTTAATGATTCTTACATTCCTGTAGAGAGGCCGAGACAACAAAGAAAGTTCAGCATATTAGATAGAATCGAAACTGGTCTACTACAAGCCCGAGCTACAATTAGAGAAGCGAAAAATGGGAATCAAACACAAGATAGAGACTATGTTCCAATAGGACCGATGTATCACAATGCTAAAGCATTCCACAGGTGAATAATGCACTGGTTTATTCTATTTGCTCAATTGTTACCTTATAACACATCTAATCTAGGGTATGTTTGCTAGATGAGCAAATATTATGGTAAATTTTCTATGGATAAGCAGTTTAACTTTTGGAGCGAAGTCATATTCATAACAGTTAATAATTAATCATCACTAAGTTATTATTATTCCCAATTCTCACTAAGTTTCATTAGTCATGTTCATAACTTATTTGTAGCTTTTGAAAATTGAGACAGGAGTTACCTAGAAATGGAGAAGAAGTTCAAGGTGTTTGTATATGAAGAAGGGGAACCTCCACTATTCCATAACGGACCTTGTAAGAGCATATACTCCTCGGAGGGAAACTTCATCAATGCCATGGACATGAATGAGCAATTCCGGACAAGAGATCCTGAGAAAGCACATGTGTTCTTCCTTCCTTTCAGTTTAACAATGATGATCGTCTATTTACGAGACAACTTTCATGATTTTGGCCCAATAAAGAATACTATTAGGGACTATGTCAATGTCATTGCCGGAAGATACCCCTATTGGAACCGAAGCCTTGGAGCTGATCATTTCATGCTTTCTTGCCATGATTGGGTAAATTAAATGAAATAAAATATATTATAATCCTAGCATTCTTTATTTTCAAGATGAATACTAATGTGACAATGCGGTACAAATTTTTCAATTTCTTATTTTTTATGATGTGTCAGGGGCCAAGATCTTCACTTTCTGTTCCTAACTTGTTCACGCATTCGATTCGTGTGCTATGCAATGCTAACACCTCTGAAGGGTTCAAGCCTGCAAAGGATGTGTCTTTTCCTGAAATTAATATCCTAACCGGTTCAATACGTGATTTAGTTGGTGGGCCATCTCCATCCAAACGTCCAATTTTGGCTTTCTTTGCTGGTGGGCTTCATGGGCACATTAGGCCTGTTCTTCTTGAGCATTGGGAGAACAAGGATAGGGATATGCAGGTTTCCAAGTACCTTCCAAAGGGTGTGTCCTACTATGACATGCTGAGGAAGTCCAAGTTCTGCCTTTGTCCTAGTGGGAACGAGGTAGCTAGCCCTAGGGTAGTGGAGGCAATCTACACTGGATGTGTCCCGGTGCTTATTTCAAAGAATTATGTCCTTCCATTCAGTGATGTTTTGAATTGGAAATCATTCTCTATTGAGGTTTCGGTTAAGGACATTCCAAGGTTGAAGGAAATTTTATTAAGCATTTCCCCTAGGCAGTATTTAAGAATGCAAAGAAAAGTAGGACAAATTAGGAGACACTTTGAGGTACATTCTCCTCCTAAGCGATTTGATGTGTTTCATATGATCCTTCATTCTGTGTGGCTTAGAAGATTAAACTTCAGACTCCACGATGATCAATGATTTGTAGTTTATTGTAACCATGGTTTGACAAAAATTAGTTTTTAGTAATTTCATATTGGCAATGTATGTATGGTGGTGTGATTCTTTTTTTGTCTTGTATAAAGTTATAACTCATCATTGTGAAAAAAGAAATTCCAATTTTGCATTCTAGATGCTAGCAGGTGTATCAGAAAAAGGGAATAATCTCTCACTATTCTTCTCTTAATTCAATTTAAGGGAATGCTTTGGTGATGTTGGCAGTCAATGCACTTGGCAGAGTTGTTTGTGACATCTAGTCAAGAGATGAGTTACGGACTGTGAGGTCCACATAGTTCTAGTAATGGAATGGGTAATCAAAAAATTATAAATCCTTTTACTCTAGTAATGGAGGTTGCTAAGTCCACTAAAGGCAATGCCTTGTTTTAATGCAAATATGCTCTAGAATTAACTCAAGATGTCGGGATACTTGCTAGCAAACCAGCTTTAACACCTATGGATCATGATACGAGCTTAGGAGGGCAAACTTGACATTTCAAGACTTGAATTATTGCCTTAATTTGCATTAATAAAATATTCCGGCCATGTTGGGCCAAGTTTGGTTTATTTATTTTATTTTATCAGTTTTTATTTTAAAAAGTTTAAGACTTGTTTTATTTTATGTTTGTTAAGCCCAATTGGTAGTATAGTAATTTGGGCCTAGTCTGGTAGGGTTAGGAAATAGATTTAACCTAAATAAGAGGTATAAATACCTCAAAACTTGGCAGACACAGGTTTTAGTTTTTGATGTTGAATGAAATTTCTTGGTTTCTTTTAAGAAACTTTGTGCGTACAAGTGAGGTAGAGTGATTCCCTTGACTTGTTGCATGATCGTGAAGCGAATAGAGGATTACAAGGTAGAGTGATTCCCTTGTGATATTTATTTGGTTTTCAATCCTATCATCTTTATCAATTGTGTGTTGGGGTTTCTGGGTCTTAATATCCACGGGGTTCCACATCAGATCATTTTTCCAAATTATAAAAATCAAGGTTTGCTCCTGTTCGAGATGTTGCTGCCTACAGAAGGCTCATTAGAAGATTGGTTTATCTAACCAATATACGACATGACATCTCTTTCTTTGTCCTCTAGTTAAGTCAGTTCCTTGCCACACCAATGATAGAACATGAATAAGCAGCCCATGGAGTGTTAAAATACTTGAAACCAGCTCCTGCGTAGGGCTTTTTCTTCCCCTCCTAGTCTAACATGACCTTATAAGGATTTAGTGATTAAGATTAGGGAGGTTTTCGACATCAGTATCTGGATTTTGTTTCTTTTATGGTCCTGCTCTCATATCCTGGAAATACAAAAAATAGCAAACAATTGCAATGATTTCCTCTGAGGCTGAGTATATATAGAGCCTTGGCTCATGCAACCTTTGAGGTCCAATGGCTCTAGTTCTTGCTTTTTGACCTAATGATCAAGCTTCATGCACCTATTCCATCTACTGTGACAATAGATCAGCTATTCATGTTGCTACAAACCCTATTTTCCACAAACGAACCAAGCACATCGAAATGGATTATGACTTCATTCGGGAAAAAATTTAGTCAGGCCTCAGTCATCTGCTCTCCATTAACACCAAGGCTCAATTAGCATATGACTTCACCAAATGCCTTGCTACAGGCCCCTTCCAAGCTTGGCCTACTAGATTTACATCGGTCAGCTTGTGGGAGGGTGCCATAGCTTACTAACTAGTTAGTTAGGACATTTATTCTGTTAATTTGTTAGCTTTTACTACTAGTACATATACAGAGTTACCTCCTTAGAACAAACCTACGGATTGTGTTCTTATATTGCTCAATGAGAAAGTTTATCTTCATCCCTATTTCACTTTCTTTGAAAAACACTTGACAACGACCAATGTTTTCACATTTCCCTTTGTTAACATCAACACAAAGCTCCAAGACTTTATTGTCAGTCTTAGAATCACTATGATTTTCATCATTTCCTGATGCCTTCTGTTTTCTACCATGTTTCTTTTTCTCCACAACAGCACCACCATTTTCCTCTTTGTTATGGTGAATGTCACATTTGAACCCATTTACATCAAGATCCTCCTTATCTACCACATTCTCAACATAACTCTATACCCTTATTCTAATTCTACTGGCATGGGTTTCAATGGTATTAGCAGTAGCAGCAGCTAACATATTCTTCATCTCCTCCTTTTTATCGTGCTTCTTTTTCATAACAACCTTTTCATTGCCTTTACTCTCTAACACTCCAATATTGTTCAAAGGCTTTTCCATTTCAATGGATTCACAACTTCTCACCTTCATTGACATGTTCCTTAAGAATTGCATTTGTGTGGGGCTCACCAGCAGCATTGTCTCCTCTTCTTTGTAAGCAGATTCAAAAGGCATAACTTCTTGAGGAATCGCATTTTCTTCCAAAGGAACAGGTTCATACATTGAACATTAAAATAGGGAATTTGAATATGTATGTATTAAAAGCAGAATGTGTATGTTTGTTGTATTGGAAGAGGAAACAAGAATTGGAATGAGAATCAGGAGGAGATTTTTGTTTGTAATGAAACACTGGGAAAAGAGATTTCAACTAAAAGAATGTGATTTTTTTTGTATTTTAATTACCCACTCCATCACCAAAGTTTATGTGGACCTCACAATCCACAACTCATTTTCTCATTGGATGCTTCAAACAACTCCACCAACTGCATTGATTGCCAACACTGCCAAAGCATTCCCCTATGACTCAGAAACTAGTGGTCAGACTTCGTGGGTCATCTTGTTTGGTTTTACCCAACTGGTGTAATGGTAGCAGTGTAGTATTGCTTTTCTTTAATTAAAAATATTTGCTTTTGTCATATATTTGTTCTTTATTAAATCTCTATTGCCTTTTGTTGATGAGACAAAAGATAACGAGATTAGTATTGAAAAAGCATATCTTTTCAATAATTTCAAGATAATTGCATATATATTTTATTTGTTCCAATTCCCATGGTATTTGTATATCTTTTATTTATTCGAAGATATACGCATATATCCCATTGAATCTAAGTTGTTATTGAAGTAAGAAAAAGAAGACATAGTTAAGTCAATTCCAAATGGATATAAGGAATGTGGGAAGGAAAAATTGTGTGAATTGAGAATGTATTTATATTTTAAGTAGATTATGATATATTTTATCAATATAAAGATGAATATATTATAAGTAAATAATTTTAAGGAAACTAATTTGATAATTGATCTTGATTAATTTCGTGCAAAAAGGAAATAGCATTGGAGCACTCTAGAGCAAAACAACAAACACTTCACCTAAGTGAAACTCACCAGCTGAAACTCCAATGTTGATGGGAAGAAGATGGCTAGGAAGAACTCGCAGCAACTATTGTATTTGAAAATGGGAAAAAGGAAAGAGGGGTGAGTTTCTCGCAGAACTCTTTGAGTGAACCCTACCTATAACCCCCATTCATAGAACACCAAGGAAGAATGCATAAAATAACAATAATAATAATAATAATAATAATAATAAAGCTCTAAAACAATTCATATTTATATTCATGTATAATCAAAATCATAGTTTTTCTGTAATCAAACAATAGTACTCTATTATAGAAACAAAAATCTCTAGTTACGCACAAATTATGTGGCATAACAAAATCTTTGGTTATGCCTGCCATCTTGGCATAATAATAGTCTCTGAACTCTAAGGCTCCTCAAAACCCAAATTGGACATCTAAGTAAGTTCCATCTCTACTATATGAGATTGTCCTTTAGGGACAACTTTATACTAAGTTAATGATTATTTTCTAGCCATTAACTCGCTATCTATTTCTCTATAGTTTACAGCCTAGAACAAAATCATAAAACTAGTTCTTTTCTCTAAAGTTCTATATTTGGGTTCAAAAGCTCCATCATGTAAAAACATATTACTTTGGGAATCATTTAACAATCACAACACCTCTAAACAGCCATATTCATAACAAGCTTACATAAAATCATTTAAGCAATAATGGTCCCATGAGTTTTCTCAAAAATATAGTTCGTGCTATTAAGAAAACCACAATGTTATAAATCAGTAGAAATAATCGATCTCTTTATAATAGTATCTAAAATAATGTATTAAACCTCATTTTGCTAAAAATAACTCTAATGGCAATGTAGAGATGACAAGCTTAAACCCACTCACCTGGAGAGGTGGAAAGTGAAGGTTCAACATTGACAGAGTTTCTTGGAGCAGGAATGACACTAATATTTGTCAGGGAAATAATAGAACTCTAAATCAGTCTCTAAATACTCTAATATGTGCTTATCCAAGGTGAAAGAAAACCATAGTATGGAAACCATAGAGAACAATATATTTAATCCCAAGAACATTAGAAATTGGAAGAAAAGGAAGCAAAACCCATAAACAAAACATACTTTGAAGTTTTGGAGGAAGAAAATGGAGTTTGGGAGGTAGGAAATCGCATTTTTTGGGTGAGGATAGGGTGAAAGATCGTGTTTTCTAGTCTGAAAGCCCAAAATGAGGGTTTTATATCATTAATGAGCATTGTGCCGCTCATGTTCTGTTATGCACCACCTTATATATGCATGACTGCTATAGTGCTGATTGAGTATTGTAGCACTCTCCAAAGAGCATATTTTCCCCCCTAACCAACGTGGCGCTCATATGAATGTTGTCACACTCTCCAAAAAGCTTATCTCTAAAATTCTTGGTTGTCATGCATGTAGGGCCTTTCAAACAATAGAGGTGGGTCCTTAGGGACCCTAAGGCTGTACTAAGCTTTACCTAAGGGCTCGTGGACCTAAAATATTACAATACTTACTTTATATATGCTACTACTATGGGGATATGTCATGTTGTAATAATATCTTGTTACTTCTTTTTCAGGCTAGTTGGTTATTGATTTTAATTGATTCTCTTTATCTTTATCTTTTGAAGATATTGCCTAATTTCTCTTTTCATTTTTTGGTTTAAAACAAACCAAATAGCTTTTGTTTGTTAATCAAATACCGCTTGTGTGGCCTAACCTAGACCTAGGTGATTTGGGCCGGGTTAGACCCAATTGCAGCAAAATTCAAGTTGGATCAGAAAAAATATAGGCAACCTAATGTATTTTAATGAGCAAGTTTGGGCTATTTTGCATCACCCAACCGAGCCCATTGTATAGTTATAGTGACTTCAGTGTTTTTTAGTCTTGTTCCCTGTAAAAAGCTTTCTTGTACTCTACAACTTTCTTTAGAGAAATGACATTCGCTTTTCAAAGTTCAGAAAGCTTTTCTCTTCCTTTTGGCTTCCTCTTTGCTATGCTCTCATGCTTTGTTAAGCGAAGGCACAAAAGGAACTAGGGAAGACATTAACCTTTAGAGAGTTGAGACTTCAAAGAAACTGAGAAAGCTTTCCCATTCCTTCCCCTTTGCGATGCTCTGCAAGGGCACAGAAGTAAGACATTTATTCTCAACTTTCTTTGACATACGTCGGTACCAAGGTGCAAGGTAGACATCACCAACAACGGTGAGACTTCCTCGATAGCGCCTCCTCCAGTGGCCTTCTCCATTGTGACGAAATGACAATGGCACCTCTGCTGCTGAACAACTTCCCCTGATGAAATCAAAGCATCATGGAGCTAAATACCAAATTGAAAACCTCAAATCTGATTATCTTGGTGGGCTATTGCGCCAAAACTAGGTTGTTTCCTTGGCTTCCAGCCCTCCAGGACCATGTTCTCTCCCTCTCAGTGATGCTGCCTCCATTCTTGCTCAAAAATATTTCCTTGAGACTCAATAACTCTTCTAATTTTTTCATTTACCCTTTTTTATTAGTAATAGTTGCTAATCTAAAAATTGTTTATGCTCAGCATATTAGGAATATCATATTAATAAATGAACTCTTTCTTCTTCTTTTTTCATAATGTACGTCAGATAGCTATGAAATAGATTTCTCTATGTATTACCCACCTTCCAACCTCCTAAAAATAAGGAGTTGTAATTTATATTTTTGGTCTTTCTAAACCTTTAAAACTATTTGGCTCAAAACCCCTCCAATCTCGTTTTTGGTTTGACTCTCATGAAAAAAGAACATGTGATTGGAGAAGCTATTCTATGCTATTTAGTTTCTTTTCAAATTGATTTTAGTGCAATTGGACTGAGCTTTGTTATTATAAATAAAATTATCTATTGAAACTGGTTTTGCAGAGTTGAATGCTTCTTTTTAGTGTGATTTTCAATAGTTAAAATTGTTAGACTCTTGTTATAATTTTAATCCATTAAGTAAAAATATGACAAGATCTAAAGTTGATTGTTTTCGTTCTCAGGCATTTGAGCACATTGCCAAACCATATGTTCAGCTCAGAAATGCTAGTTGAAATCTAAAGGTTAGCATTGGAGTTATTCAAGTAGTCATAGTCCAAATGGTTTAAAAATTAAAATTTTATTGATATATTGTTAACTCTATGCAAACAGGAGGAGCACTTTCTATAACTGCCTTAATTTTAGAAAACCATAAGATATCTCTCAATGCTTATGCCAAATTGAAGTTGAGCAGATTGTACTGGAAACGTGGACAATATAATACTTTCAATCCCTTTAGTCTCATGAGGTACTTATTATATCATGAAATGAAATATATGTTAATTTTTGTAACATGTTCAGAGGCCATGTTCAAGAAACACATTATTTCTTTCGACTTTGAGTAGAATATGATATGTCTAGATGGCTATGCAATATTCATCCCCTCGTCTATTAGATAAAGTTTCTTTTCCCAGGCATTTGTGCAAGTAGTAAAAGCGGGCCTATAAGAGAGAATTCACCCAATGAAGACCCAGTCTAGACCCAATCTTAATTCAGCCTAAACATGATCAAGTTTTATCAAGTCTAGGGTCGGGCAAAGGTATACAAAATTGGCCTGGTCAAAATATAGGGCCAGGTTCAGGCTAAGCCAAACCCATCATAACACAGCTTGTGTACACCCCTAGTCTTCTTCAAAGCTAATCATTTTTAATTTCTCCTATAATATTAGGCGTGCACTGAGCAATGTATTTAATTGATTCTATGATTGGCACAATTAGAAGACATTATAACTTTCTGATCATTAACTTCTATAACTTTCAACCAGCCTTTATAAAAATATAAATAGATTCGATTAGGAGGGTACATTTTAACCTAACTTTAATAACTTAGTCCTAAGAAGTCAATATCATTCTCCAGTTGGTTTATTGGACCTTTTAAAATTTATTAGGAACATATGGATGAAACGTTAAAAAAGAAAAAAAGAGAGAAAGGAATGAAAAATACACAATATCATTTAGAAAGTGCTTTACAAGTAATAGGAGCAAAATTTCCCAACAACAAAAAAAAACAAAACACAATGATCACAAAAGCATGAGCCAACACCAGAAAAACAAAGAATTATAGCCACTGATGTTCCATGATTTAAAATGAAAGAAATACTTCTTTGATAAAACTAAATGTAGTTTCTTACCTTCTTTTGTGGCGCCTCTTAGGTTTCAAATTTGAGAAGTGAAAGAAAGAAGCAAAAGAATTAAAAAGAGAAAGAAAGAGAATTGAAAAGGAGTTTCAAAATGAAGTGAAAAGATAAAACATACTGAGGAAGCTTTAGGGCCATAGAACAATATTTTGGCCTATACGTTTTTTTATTAAGTGGTCTCTTTTCTACGAGCTCACACTTTCTTTATGAAGTAATTTTATTATGGGTTTGTTGGTTTTTTTTTTCATAGGCCCATTAGGGGTTCAATTAACTCAAATAAAGATCTATTCCTAGTACACTTCAAATTATTTTACCCAAATTTATCTAAATGTTATTTTTTATTGACTTCTTTCAAAAATGATGTTGAAGAGGAAGGAACATATACACTCCACATTATTGCTTATATGCATATTTTTATGGACATTAGGCCATTAATTTGTATTATTAAATTTATTATTATTATTATCATCATTATCATCATCATCCAACCTCAAAAACACAAAATCAAGGTAACTATATATTGTCAGTATCCTAATATACTATGGAACTAGTTGTGTGACTCGTGCAATGCACAGAGTGATAATATAAAAATAGTTTATTAACCATTAATGAAAATAAATAATAATTTATTTAAGTATATCTTATAGAAAATTAAGTATTTTAATTTATTTTGAAGATAAGTAAATAGCTAAATAATTAAATAAATGAACAAAATATAAAAATAAAATTATACTAACTTCCCTTAAGGTTTAATGTAATTTCATTCAACACCCCTCTATTTTGTAAAACTATCTTTGTAAAACTAAATTTGAATTATTAGTATAGTAGATAAATTTTATATGAAAAATAAATAATAATTAAAATGTAAATTAAAGTTAAAATATTAATTTAAAATTAAATATATAGATTGAAAAAGTGACGAGGTATAAATACATCTATTAATGACATGTGTAAAAATTTCTCTAAAATGAGTCTAAATTATTAGTATAGTAGTTTGTTTTAATTTTTAATTTTACAAATTTATAACTTTATAATTTTATGTTCCCTATAATTTTTTATTTAAACAAATTGTAATGTTTAATAATTGTTATATTTAATTTTATTTTCTGTTGAAGATGATTAATAATTAAAACATAAATTAGCTTAAAAATATTACTTCAAATATAAAAATTGAGAAAGCAATGAGGCCTTATACTTCTATGAATGACATTTGCAAAAGTTTCTCTGAAATAAGTCTGAGTTATTTGTATCGTAGAAGTAGATGACATGTGTAAAAATTTTCTTGAAATGAGTCTCACTTATTAGTATAGTAGTTTGCATTAATTTTTTATTTTATAATTTTATTTTCACTATAATCTTTTTTTGGATGGATTGTAATCTTTAATAATTGTAATATTTAATTTTATTTCCTATTAAATTAATTAATAATTAAAATATAAATTAAATTCAAACTATTACTTTAAATATAAAGATTGAGAAAACAGTGGGGCTTAAATAGCTCTACGAATGCAGTTGAAAAAGTTTCTCTGAAATGAGTCTTCGTAGATAGTAGATTTGAAAATTGTATCATTAAAATTATAATTTTTAATTCCCATTTAACTTATGAATTCAAAATGTAATTTCTTGTTTTGATCTGTATATTAGTTTTTTTTTTGTGTGCTGTAAATTAGTCATTGTATTATAAGATCAAATGTGATTTCAAGTAACAAATCCATTTTTTGGCATTTTGACATGTTGTGTCTACCATTTTGTAAAAACAATAGAAATTTATTACATTATCTATTCACTGATGCCTATTGTATCAAAAATTAAAAATATGAAACATAAATTTTATGATGAATAAACTTGTACAAATCAAAAGCATATTATGGAAAAAATTATAAATTATAAATTAGTAAATAATTCTCAAGAATGATAACAAAAATTCCAACAAAACATAAATCAATATTGAACAATCAAATTCGAACTCTTCATCATAAGGTAAATACGAAAACTTTAACAATTTTTTTTTAAAAAAAGAATAATGATAGAATTTGTCAACATAAAGAACCTTCAGTTTGGTTCCTTCAATTTATGATTGGATCTAGCATATATATATATATATATATATATAAACAAAGAAGTATTTTTTTTTCATAAAAATAACAGAGAATCAATGACCTCCATGACACTAGTGCAATTAAAGCATTCACGAGAATCACGAAGCTAGCTGGTCCAATCTTGAAATCTCAATATGTAAAACTTTTAATATCAAATGAAGAAAATGAAGATTCATAGCAACAAAAATCCAGAGTAATGGATAAGTTTGAAAAAAAAAAACCCAAGTTTGCCACCATTATTGCTGGTCTTCTCCTCAAATGTAGAATTTAACCTTTGATCTAAATGATGAATCTTATCATTACTATTGTTCACCTTTTGTTCTTCTTTGGCTTCGATTTCATCTAAGAGAACAATAGGGAAAAAAAAGAAAGATAAATAAAATTTTAGGTTGGGAAAGAAGAGAGTATCTAATTCCAAGCTTGAAAAGTGGTAGGTTCGAATGGAATGCAAGAATGGAGAAAATTTTAGAAAAAAATGGTGCAAATATAGTGCCAATTAGGAAAATTTATTCGGGAATAAATAAATGTTCACAATCAATTATTGATATAATTGATATTTAATAATTATCTATGATTGCTATGATTGATATTCTTGAATTAAGTTTGTTGAATATAATTGATATTGATATGTCATATTTTTTTAATTTTTAATATACATTTAATGTAGATTCATTCTAGTTGCGGCACTTGTCAACTCATCATTGTTCAATCCTTTGAAATATAATTAGTATATAAATAGATAATAGATAAAAGATTTAAAAAATTTAAAAAATAGAAGGGTTTGATGAGATTCAAAATAGATAAATCATTATCTTTATTATTTAAATTTAAAGGATAGTACAAATATTTAAATATTTAACTAAATGCCAATAAATTTTAAAGATATTTAATTTTTATAGTGGAATCTTACTATTAAATACTGAAGATTGTCAATAATATTTTAATAATATATAATAACTGCAATTTTATTTTTTAAAAAAATAATTAATAATTAACTTCTTAAAAACTATAGGATCTAAATCATTCTCATTGTGACCCCTCGAACACTTTTCCTCATAGGAGTCTAGAATTGACGTTGGATAAAGATTTATATGCTAAATAAAATCACCTTTAAAAATATATAACGATCTATTGATTTAATTTAGACTATATTTAAATTTGCACATCTCTTTACTCATTTAGTCAAATACATTTTATTTACGAGGAGGTCACTTAAGAATCATACATATTTTTTTAATTACGCTTCATATTATTTTAGTCAAATTTATCTAAATGCTATTTTTTTGTTGACTTCGTTCTAGAATGCATGATATTGAAGAAGAAAGAACATCTACACCTCACATTATTGCTTATATGTATAATTTTATGGACATTAAGTCATTTTTTTATATTATTACATTTATCATCATCATCATCATCATCTGTTAAGCATAATTAGAGTTTGTTAATTAGTTAGATACTTAGCTGTCATTGTAACTAACTTTCCCGCACAGAAACATTGTGCTTTTGTCATCTATATAAACTTGTACTTCACTCTCACATGTGATAACAATCAATATACAAATTCAGTTACATATTTCTCATTCTCTCTTTTTCTCTGTATCTGAGAATTGCTTCTGCATGAATCCATGGATTTTATCATGGTATCCAAAGCTTAACTGCTGCAAAGCCTTTGATCCATAGGCCAAAACCCATTCGCTCCGCCATGAACAACATCAATAATCAAACTCATTCTTCTGAATCAAGTGAAGATGAAACAAGTGATGCTAGATTTCCGAAACCTCCACCTTCTGCAAATTTCTCTACAATTTCTCAGGTCAATTTTTCTCACCCTCTCACCATAAAACTAGATGAAAAGAACTTCATTCTGTGGAAACGCCAAGTTTTGGCCAACATCAAAGGTCATAATCTTCAACATTACATAAATCTGAAAGGAAAACAACCTCCAAGGTTTGCTTCCTCTGCTGATCGACGTGAAGGAAAAATTTCTGATGCTTTCATACTATGGGAACAACAAGATCAGCTTCTCTTATCATGGATGCTTGGTTCAATGACAAACTCAATCCTCACCTTAGTGGTTGATTGCGATCATTCATGGCAGCCATGGCACAAATTAGAGGAATATTTTGCAACGCACACTCGTGCAAGAGTTCAAAGAACTCCGGATCTGAATTAAGATCGATCACAAAAGGTTCTACACCTATCTCTGAATATCTCCTCAGAATTAAGGCTCTAGTCAATGCAATGCTCTCAATTAGTTCCACCTTAACTGAAGAAGAACATGTTCATATTATTCTTGGTGGCTTACCTGTTGAATATCAAGCTTTTGTAACTTCGATTTCAACTCGTGCTGAGCCATGTACTATAACGCAACTTGAGTCTTATCTCCTAGTTCATGAAGCGCAACTAGAAAAACTGAATTCAGTTACAAATACTTCCTTGATGCAAGCACATTTTGCTAATGCTGAATCTCAAACATCATCACAACAGAATTTTAACCACTTCAGAGGTAACTTTCGAGGTGGCTTTCGTGGAAACTCTCGTGGCGTGAGGTCGCACAGTGTAGGCATCGTGGTCGAGGTGGACGTTTCAATGGAGGCCGATCTTCCCTCATTTGTCAACTTTGCAACAAGCCGGGCCATTCCTCCTTCAACTACTAGCACAGATTCGATCAAAATTATCAACCAACACCATCACCTACTCCTCCGTATGCCAATTTATCCATCACCTGGCCCCTTTCCAACATATAACTCATCCCAACCGCTTACAAACTCATTTTCCAAAGCAAACCTCACTCCATCATTTCCTAACCACACCATCACAACTCAATCCATCGCCTTTAGTAGTTACAGGAGTCTCTAGTCGATGCAAGATGGTATCTGACTGGCGCAAGTCACCATGTGGATGACCCACCTACAACAATCTCATGCATGCTTCACCATTCAAGGCACTGAACAACTCCGTGTTGGTAGTGGCCAAGGTTTGAAAATTGCTCACATAGGTCATTCTCAAGTTACATCATCTCATGCATCAAAACACCCACTGACACTGCATAATTTACTGCATGTTCCTCATATCACCAAGAATTTAGTTAGTGTCCAAAAGTTTGCAAAAGATAATAAGGTTTATTTTGAGTTCCACCCTTATCATTGCTATGTTAAATCTCAGGACACGAATGAAGTTCTACTTGAAGGAACTGCAAATAATCAAGGACTATATCGGTTTGTTTCATTTCACACTTCTGACACTGGGTCCTCATCGACAAAGTTTCAGCATTCTGAGCACACTTATAATAGCTCTATAACGTGTAATGTTACAACAGCATCTAATAATACTCTTTCTCTATGGCACAATAGGCTAGGACATGCATCCTTTCCAGTTGTATCATCCATCTTAAAACATTGTAATATACCATCTATTAATAAAGATGCTGCAGTTACAGGTTTATGTGAATCATGCTGTCTTGGGAAAAGCCATCGCTTACCATCCACACCATCCACTTCAACATATCACACACCACTTGAATTAGTTTTCACTGATTTGTGGGGACCAGCCCCTGTAACCAGCTCACAGAATTTTAAATACTACATAGCATTCATTGATGCATTCTCAAAATTCACTTGGGTTTATTTCCTCAAAACCAAAGATCAAGCATTCTCAGCCTTTTTACAATTTAAAGCTTCTGCTGAACTTCAATTAGGACACTCCATCAAGTCAATTCAATCAGATTGGGGAGGAGAATACAGATCATTCACAACTTACCTCACCACTCATGGCATCACACATAGAGTTATTTGTCCACACACTCACCATCAAAATGGCACAATAGAAAGAAAACATAGGCACCTAACTGAAACAGGACTCACACTCTTAGCTCATGCATCATTGCCATTACATTTCTGGGATGAAGCAATTGCCATGAACCTATACCATTCAGAGAATACCTCCCAGGTGACCTCAAACACCCTCACCTTATGAAGTCTTATTCAAAACAAAGCGACTACAATTTTTTTCTGGGTTTTTGGGTGCACTTGTTTCCCACTCCTCAGACCCTACAACAAACATAAATTTGATTTTCATTCCTCCCCTTGCACCTTCCTTGGATACAGTGCTCATCACAAAGGCTATAAGTGTTTAACTACTACTGGCAAAATTTACATCTCTAAAGATGTATTATTTGATGAAACAAAATTTCCTTTCAAACACATTCAGCCTACCATGTGCCCTTCCTCTACTAGTGTACCTGCCTCAGTCCCTCTTGCCATTGTCCAACCTGTTCCCGTACCTTCTCACACAGCCCCCCCAACTATTTCTGATTTATCACCCTCATCCACTTCCTCAACCACTCCCTCTCAGTCCAATTTCCCAACCATTCCTAATTCCACACCACCACTAAACAACCCTCCTATTCTTCCTACCACTCAAAGACAACATCCCATGCAAACCAGAGCAAAATCTGGAATTTTCAAGCCTAAATACCCTCCTTCCATTTTTCTAACCACCACTGAACCAGCCACCACAGCTGAAGCAATGGCCTCACCTCAGTGGCTTGCTGCTATGAAAGATGAGTATGAAGCACTCCAAAGAAACCAAACCTGGTCATTAGTGCCTTTACCTCCTGGAAGACACCCCATTGGCTGTAAATGGGTTTTTAAAGTTAAGCATAATCCAGATGGAACAATACATAAGCACAAGGCTAGACTAGTAGCCAAGGGATTTCATCAGCAAATTGGGTTTGATTACTCAGAAACCTTTTCTCCTGTAGTCAAGCCAGCTACAATCAGAGTTATACTCACTCTAGCCCTCTCTCAAAACTGGAGCATTAGACAACTTGATGTCAACAATGCGTTCCTAAATGGGATTCTTCAAGAGGAAGTGTACATGTGCCAACCTGAAGGATTCACTAAAGGTAATGCCAATCTAGTTTGCAAGTTACATAAAGCTCTATATGGGCTAAAGCAGGCTCCCAGAGCCTGGTTTGAGAGACTAGGAACAACCTTACACCAACTCGGGTTCAATAGTAGCAAGTGTGATCCATCACTGTTTATCAACTCTCACAAAGGACACAACACATATGTCCTAGTGTATGTTGATGATATCATAATCACTGGCTCTTCTTCTCAGACTGTTACTGATTTAATTACCAAGTTGAATTCTCAATTTGCTCTTAAAGATTTAGGACATTTGCACTATTTTCTGGGCATAGAAGTTCATACTTTTGCAGATGGTTCACTCCACTTAATTATCTCAACAAAAATATATCGGAGATCTTCTAGTGAAGAGCAAGATGGATAAGGCCAGAAGTATTGGAACTCCTATGGTTTCCACCTCAAAACTCTCGAAAATTGGATCAGACATCATGTCAAATCCATCTCTCTATAGGTTCACAGTAGGGGCCTTACAGTATGCAACAATTACAAGACCTGAGATCGCATATTCTATTAACAAAGCCTGCCAGTTCATGTCACAATCGTTAGACACCCACTGGAAGGCAGTGAAAAGAATATTGCGTTACCTAGCTGGAAGCCCGCAAGTAGGAATCCATCTCCTTCGGCCCACTCAGTCTCTTGGGTTAAGGGGTTTCTGTGATGCGATCAATTGGCCGATATTGATGATAGGAAGTCCACTTCGGGATCTTGTGTATTCTTGGGGTCCAAATTTGGTCTCGTGGTGGTCCAAGAAACAACCTATAGTAGCAAGGTCCAGATCAAGAATACAGGAGCTTAGGTGATACAATCACAAATAACTTGGCTACAATCACTACTCCATGAGCTGCATATACCAACAATATGACCTATAATTTACTGTGATAATCTAAGCACTGTGATGCTTGCTCATAATCCGGTATTGCACTCTCGAACAAAGCATATGGAGTTAAGTTTGTTTTTTGTTAGAGACAAGGTTATTCAAGGACAGCTCTTGGTGAGTCATATCCCTTCTTCCGAACAACCAGCAGACTTACTGACCAAAGCCATTTCAAGTAGCAGGTTTGGATACTTACGAAACTTGCTAGGCGTCAAAGATCTTTAGAAGTTGGAAGCTAAACCTAGCTCAAATTGAGGGGGAATGTTAAGCATAATTAGAGTTTGTTAATTAGTTAGATGCTTAGCTGTCATTGTAACTAACTTTCCCGTACAGAAACATTGTGCTTCTGTCACCTATATAAACTTGTACTTCACTCTCACATGTGATAACAGTCAATATACAAATTCAGTTACATATTTCTCATTCTCTCTTTTTCTCTGTATATGAGAATTGCTTCTGCATGAATCCATGGATTTTATCATCATCCAACCTCAAAAACTCAAAATCAAGGTAACTATATACTGTTAATATCCTAATATATTATGGAATATCAAATTTGACATTCAATAAAGATTTATGTGCTAAATAAAATCACCCTTAAAATATAACGATATATTGATTTTGACTCTTTATTTAAATTTGCACATCTCTTACTCATTTAGTCAAATACATTTTATTTACGAGGAGGAGACTTATGAATCCAAATGCCGATTGGATGATGTTTGAGATCGCATTTATGCATCATTACCAAGTAGATGCTCGCCTTATCCTCCTGAAAGTTTTCTGGAATGAAGTCTCTAATCTGGACCTTGCATTGGAAGAGATAAGGCATGCTTGTAGATCTTACAATAGCCATCACCAGCTCTACCCCAACAAATTCAAGAATCAAGGGCAACAACATATTCAACAAAGGGATCAACAAACCAGAATTGGCTCAAGCCTTGGGAGGGATTAGAAAATTCAGCAACAACAACAGATACTCAACCAGAGATTGAGAAATCATCATCAACACACTAATTTCAAGAATCACAAACTTTTGATCCAAAAGTTCAAGGTCCAGAACCTGTAATAGAGGGGCACGAGATGAGAAATTAAGGAAAAGGAAGTGGCAACTGCGTCATGGCTTTAGCGCATGTGAAGAGGATATAGTTTAGTAAGCTAATAAATTGATTTATGAACCACACACATATATTTTACACGATCGGAATAATTAAAGTTATCGCGTTCTTCAAAGCTAATCATTTTTAATTCTCCTATAATGCTAGCCATGCGCAGAGCGACGTATTTGATTGATTCCATTATGGAACAATTAGAAGACTTTATAACTTTTCTAATTGTTCACTTCTACAACTCTCAACCAGCCCTTATAAAAATATAAAAAGTAAAAAAATCAAGGGATTCGATTAGGGGGATATGTTTTAATCTGACATCAATACCTTTGTTCTAAGAAGGCAATATCATTCTCCAGGTGGTTTATCTATTGGACCTCTTAAAATTTATGAGAAGCATATAGACGAAACGTTAAAGAGAGAGAGACACAGAGACAGAGAGAAACAGAGAGAGAAACAAAAAATACACAATAGCATTTGGAAAGTGCTTCACAAGTAGTAGGAGCTAAATTTGAACCCAAAAAAAAAAAACACAATGAACACACAGGCATGAGCCAACACCAGAGAAACAAATAATTATAGCCACTAATGTTCCATAATTTAAAACTAAATAAATACTTCTAGATGAAAAGTAAATGTAAGTTCTTACTTCCTTTTGGAGCACCTCTTAGGTTTCAAATATGGGAAGTGAAAGAGAGAAGCAAAAGAATTGAAAAGAGAATTGAAAAGGAGTTTGAAAATGATGTAAAAAGATAAAACTAACTGAGGAAGCTTTAGGGCCATAGAAGAATATTTGGCCCTATTCTTTAGTTATTTTTCTGTGAGCTCACTCTTTCTTTATGAGGTAATTTTATTTATGGGCTTGTTAGGTTTTTTTTTTCATAGGCCCGTTAGGGGTTCAGTTAACTCAAATAAAGATATATTCTTAGTTCACTTTATATTATTTTAGTCGAATATATCTAAATGTTAGTTTTTGTTGACTTCTTTCTAGAATGATATTGAAGAGGAAGGAACATCTACACTCCACATTATTGCTTACATGCATATTTTTACGGACATTAAATCATTAATTTATATTATTATTATTATTATTATCATCATCATCATCATCATGATCCAACCTCAAAAACTCAAAATCAAGGTAACTATATATTGTTAATATCCTATTATATTATGAAATATCATATTTGACATTCAATAAAGATTTATGTGCTAAATAAAATCACCCTTAAATATAACGATCTATTTATTTAGACTCTTTATTTAAATTTGCACATCTTTGTACTTGTTTAGTCAAATACATTTAATTTACAAGGAGGGCTTATGAGTCATACATATATTTTTACCGGATTGGCCTAACTACAATTATCATTTTCTTCCCGTGCATAATCATTTTTTGCCTATAATACTAGTCGGCGCATTAAAAGCCAAGCAGTATATTTAACTATTGATCTTATGATTGGCACATTTAGAAAACCTTTTAAATTTTATGAATTAAGGGACTGGTTAGGAGGGACATATTTCAATCTAACAATACTTTTGCCCTAAGAAGTCCATATCATTCTCTGGGCACCCAGATTTTTGTTTGGTTCCTCTTTGAAGGAAGAAGTATCATTTGTGTTGATCCATTTTGGCCTCCCATTATATAAAAGAAATTTCTTTATTTTATATCATATTGTTAAAAAAAAAATACTAGTTTTGTACGTTTTAATTTTTTTTAGCAGTTAAATATTTTGACTTTTTGAAAGTACTAAAAAAAGTGACTTTGACTTTTAAAAATTGAAAGAAAGTCTAAATGGGTTTGACATATAAATTTGGTACACAAGTGGTTAGGGGTTTAAAGTTTAAAATACTTTTTCTTGCTCCATCATGCGGAGTACCGAAACATATTATAAGCTACAATGTTTATCTATCTTCATTTGTTTTGGTGATAATCTAACTCCACGACTTATATTCCCTGCTGTGATCTAGTAGGTAAATCAATGAAGTCGTCATAATTCACGCTCGAAAAGGGTGGTAAATGATTTCAGTTCATTTTCTTCTGATTTCACATTTGTTTTCCTTGAAAGCCCTACGATTCTCCAACCCTCTTGAGTCATTGGGACAAAACCAGCCAACCGTTTGGTGCTTTGGATTCCTCCAATGACCGTGGCGAGTGACTGTCGTGTCTTTTTTTTTTTTTTTTCTCTTTCTAAGCCAACCTCCTAGTGACTCCTTTGTATTAAAGGTTAGTTTTCAGCTCGTGATTGTCGCCACCTATTGAATGCAAGGCAGTGTAAAATCAGTTTTTGGCCCACTTGCGTCTACTGATGATCATGGACAGCGAGCCTTGCATGCGAGAATTTCGCCCTTCCTTCCTTCCTTCCTTTATTTATTTCTTATATATAAAATGGAAAATGGATAGTTGAATGGGTGATTCTCTCATTTTGATCGGCGTTTGGCTTTTAAATTCCCACAACTTTTATTTAGTTCTTCGTAGTAAATTATTTGTTGGTGCCTCTAGAAGTATACATACATTAAGCTCGATGACAAATGAAAATACAGCGCAGTGGTGCTGACCAGCGAGCCGTGCAAGGTTAGAAGAGGGCAATGCATTAGATGTTAGATGTCATCACCAGGAGCATCTCATACTAACGTGTCACACCTTCATACCTCCACCCACCCACCCACCGCCGTCTTCCACCACGTGTCACTTTATCGAGCAATACTTCCGTCCACATGTCACCCCCCTTTAGCATCCTTCTGCCCCACGTTTAATCCTTCATATGCATGTGTGTATATATCAATCTTCACACTCACCGGCCAGTTTGCTTCATCCATTACCATCAGAAACAGAAACCCAAAACCCGCTGCTTTTTATTCCTATTGTCTACCGTTTTTTATTCTCACATCATCAGTTACAGACAGTTGCGTTGAGAGAGAAAAAATAAACATTATTTATTGAATTCATCATCAATATAATGGCGTCGAGGCAACAATTCAAGGAAGATAGAGCCGAGGCAGCTGCCAAGCTTGCAGCGAAAGACATAGGCGATGTCAACAGAGAAAGAGAGCGAGACGAGGGGTTCAACCTCAACTCCGAAACCAACTTCAAACATGCATGTGCCGAGGCAGCTGCAAAGCTTGCCGCTAAGGATCTCGAAGACGTGAACAGAGCAAGAGACGCTGCACTCGGTGTTTCAGACCTGCACCAACAACAGAAACCCGGTGTTATCGGGTCCATGTTTAAGGCAGTGCACGACACTTACGAGCACGCAAAGGAAGCCGTTGTAGGGAAGCCTCACGATGTTGCCGCCGGCGAAGCAAGGGACACGACAAACTCTCCCGGAATCTACGATTCTGCCACTGGGAAGGCCAAGGAGTACAAGGATTACACAGCAGAGAAGGCCACGGAGGCCAAGGACAAAGCAGGGTCCAAGGTTGGAGAATACACAGATTATGCTGCTCAGAAGGCCAAGGAAACAAAGGATGCAACGATGGAAAAGGCCGGTGAGTATGCAGATTACGCGTCTCAGAAAGCGAAGGAGACCAAGGACTATGCTGCTGACAAGGCCACAGAAGGGAAAGATGCAACAATGCAAAAGGCTGCGGAGTACAAGGAATACACTTCTGATAAGGCTAAGGATGCTAAAGACGCTACGGTGCAGAAGGCTGGGGAGTACAAGGACTATGCTGCTGATAAGGCTAAGGATGCTAAAGATGCTACGGTGCAGAAGGCTGGGGAGTATAAGGATTACACTGCTGAGAAGGCGAAAGAGGGGAAGGACACCACAGTTGGGAAGCTTGGAGAGTTGAAGGACTCGGCTGCTGATGCTGCTAAGAAGGCTATGGATTTCTTGACTGGAAAGAAAGACGAAACCAAGCAGAAGGCTGCAGAGACCACAGAAGCAGCCATGCACAAAACGCAAGAGGCAAAGGACAAGACAGAGGTATCATATTCTATAGTTCGACTTAAGGGGCAAAAAAAAAACTTAATTACCACTTTGAGAAATTTTTGGTGCAATTAGAGAATGACAAAATATTTGTTCTGTCATAATTATCAATTAACACAATGGGAGATAATGAAGACGGACAAAATTAACCTCTCAATTAATATAATGAATTAGAAGGGTATGACAACATAACAAAATACTCGTTCTATCCTATTTATTAGTTGATTCGCAGTTAAAAGATCCATGGAAAAGTGGGAGATAAATGTTTTGTCTTGCTTAGAGTATCTAAGAATTTTTCTTGCCACTGCTCAGATTTGTTTGATTTCCTATATAAGATGACTAATTAATTGTATGTTGGTTGTGTAATTGTGGGGATGTAGGAAAAGCTGAGTGGAACGGAGGACGAAGCAAGGCGGAAAATGGAAGAGATGAAGGTGGAGGGTAAGGAAGGAATGCGGGGTGGTGAGAAGGTGATGATCAGAGTGGAAGAGAGTCGGCCAGGAGCGGCGAAGGATGCGCTGAAAGCAGCAGATCAGGCCTTAAATGACGTGGGACGCTTGGAGGAGGAAGGCAACATTCATGTGGAGCGCCGTGAGAAAATGTGACAGATAACAGTATGCCATGCAATATATAATGCATAGGGTACTTACTTTATATATGCTACTACTTTACATATGCTGCTACCATGGGGATATGTCATGTAATAATATCTTGTTGCTTCTTTTTGGGGGCTGGCTGGTTACTGATTTTAATCGATCCCCTTTATTTTTATCTTCTGAAGCTATTGTCCAATTTCTCTTTTGGTTTTTTGGTTTAGAGGAAATACTTTTGTTTGTTAATCAAATACGGCTTGGGTGAATGGTTTTGGTCATTATTCTCGGCCTTTTTTTTTTCTTAGATGATGGTTTTAGTGCATGTGAAGAGAATACAGTTTAGTAAGCCAGTAAATTGATTTATGAACCATACACATATTTTACGTGATCAGACTAATTAAAGTTATCGTGATCTTCAAATCTAATCGTTTTAAATTTCTCCTATAATACTAGCCGTGCACCGAGCGGCGAATTTCTCTGAGCTCTCTGGATCATTAGCAGCTAAGGAGCAGGAGTCTTCCCCCACACAGAAGACTTTATAACTTTTCTAATTGTTATAGCGGCGTATTTCTCGGAGCTTCTCTGGATCAATTAGCAACTAATTGATTGTCATAATTAGAAGACTTTATAACTTTTTTAATTGTTAACTCTTATAACTCTCAATCAGCTCTTATAAAAATAGCAAGAGTTAAAAAAAAATCAAGAGATTTGGTTAGAAGGGTATGCTTTCATCTGACTTCAATACCCTAATTCTAAGAAGTCAATATCATTCTGCTGGTGGTTTATTGGACCTCTTAAAATTTATCAAGAGCATATGGATGAAACGTTGAGAGAGAGAGAGAGAAAACACTAGCATTTGGAAAGTGCTTCACAAGAAGCAGGAGCTAAATTTGAACAAAAAAAAAAAACAACGAACAGACAAGCATGAGCCAACACCGGCAAAAAAAAAAGATTACGGCCACTAATGTTCCATAATTTAAAACTAAAGAAATACTTTTTAGATAAAGCTAAATGTAAGTTCTTACTTTCTTTTGGAGCACCTCTTAGGTTTCAAATATGAGAAGTGAAAGAGAGAAGCAAAAAGAATAAAAAAGAGAAATAAAGAGAATTGAAAAGGAGTTTGAAAATTATGTAAAAAGATGAAACTTAGTGAGGAAGCTTTAGGGCTAGGAAAAATAATTTATATATGGTATTGGTATTGGTGATTTACACTAATATGATAAAACAGACAAATTTATTTGTATATGGTGTTTTAGAATCCGCCAAAGGCGGATTCAATAAAAAAATATTATTTTAGTAGACTATGAAACTGACTTTGGCGGCGGGATTTTTATTTTAATATTATTTATTGGTGGATTCAATAAAATAATATTTTTTACACTGAATTTAATGTGAATTCAATACATAAATATTTTTTTATTGAATCCGTCTTTGGCGGATTCAATAAAATAATATTAAAATAAAGTGTTGAATCCGCCTTTGGCGGATTCTATACTAAAAACACCATATTGTGTGAATTTTTTTCAAAACACCATATTAATATAAATACACCTCTCAAAAACCATATAGAAAAAAAAGACTCGGGCTACAGAAGAATATTTGGGCCTATACTTTTTTTATGAAGTGGTTTCTTTTTTATGAGCTCACACTTTCTTTATGAAGTAATTTTTTTATGGGTTTATTAGGGTTTTTTTTCCATAGGCTCATTAAGGGTTCAATTAACTCAAATAAAGATCTATTCTTAATACACTTTATATTATTTTAGTCAAATTTATCTAAATGTTATTTTTTGTTGATTCTTTCTAGAATGATATTGAAGAGGAAGGAACATCTACAATCCACATTATTGCTTATATCCATATTTTTATGGACATTAAATCATTAATTTATATTATTATTATTATTATTGTTGTTGTTATTCAATCTCAAAAACTCAAAATCAAGGTAACTATATATTGTTACTATCCTAATATATTATGGAATATCATATTTGACATTCAATAAAGATTTACGTGTTAAATAAAATCACCACTTAAAATATAGCGATCTATTTATTTAGATTCTTTATTTAACTTTACACATCCCTTTACTCGTTTAGTCAAATGCATTTTATGTACGAGGAGGGGACTTATGAATCATACATATATTTTTGGTTGATTGGCCTAACTACAGTGATCATTTTCTTCCGAGCGTAATTGTTTCCCCCTATAATACTAGTTGGCGCATTAAAAGCCAAGCAATATATTTAACTATTTTTTTTTTTATCGAAATCAAGGTATTCTCGTAGCCGAAAGCTATGAGACTAATCCTTCGCCCATGGTAGGCACCTCAAAGGGTGGGAGAGCTGGCCCGGGATTTTTTAATTAGCTTTCCATACCCAAAGCCAGGGATCGAACCCCTGACATTTGGTTAAGGGAGGATGAGTCCTTACCACTCAACCCCACCTCCCGGGTTGCAATATATTTAACTATTGATTTTATGATTGACACATAGAAAGCCTTTTTACTTTTATGAATCAACAGATCGGTTAGGAGGGACATATTCCAACCTAACTTAATACTTTTGTCCTAAGAAGTCAATATCATTCTCTGGGCACCCAAATTTTTGTTTGGTTCCTCTTTGAAGGAAGAAGTACCATTTGTGTTGATCCGTTTTGGGCGCCCTTTATATAAAAGAAATTTCTTTATTGTATATCTAATTATATTGTTTAAACAAATACTAGTTTTGTATGTTTTAATTTTTTTCGGCAGTTAAATATTTTAACTTTTGGAAAGTACTAAAAAAAAAGACTTTGACTTTTAGAAATTTTAAAAAGTCTAAATGGGTTTGATATATAAATTTGATACACAGGTGATTAGGGGTTTAAAGTTTAAAATACTTTTTTCTTGCTCCATCATGCGGAGTACCGGAGCATATATATTATAAGCTACAGTGTTTATCTATCTTCATTTGTTTTGGTGATAATCTAACTCCACGGCTTATATTCCCTGCTGCGATCTACTAGGTAAATCAATGAAGTCGTCATAATTCAGGCTCGAAACGGGTGGTAAATGATTTCAGTTCATTTTCTTCTGATTTCACATTTGTTTTCCTTGAAAGGCCTACGATTCTCCAACCCCCTTGAGTCATTGGGGACAAAACCAGCCAACCGTTTGGTGCTTTGGATTCCTCCAATGACAGTGGTGAGTGACTGTTTTTTTTTTTTTAAAACCTAAGCCAACCTCCTAGTGACTTCTTTGTATGAAGAATAAGGGTTTGTTTAGTTTAAATTTTTAGTTTTTAATTTTTTAACTTTTCAAATTTTGTAAAGAAATTAATGAAAATTAAAATTGAAATTTATATTTTTTAAAATTTTTAACATTTCTTTCATAAAATTTAAAAAATTAAAAACTGAAAATTCAAACTACTTAATTTTCAGCTCGTCGTTGTCGCCACCTCTTGAATGCAAGTTAGTGTAAAATCAGCTTTTGGCCCACTTGTGCCTACTGATCGATGACTATGGACAGCGATCCTTACGTGCGAGAATTTCGTCCTTCCTTTATTTATTTATTTCTTATATATAAAATGGAAAATCAATAGTTGAATGGATGATTGGCTCCTTTTGGTCGGCGTTTTGCTTTTGAATTCCCACAACTTTTATTTAGTTCTTCTTAGTAAATTATTTGTAGGTACCTCTAGAAGTATACATACATTAAGCTCGATGACAAATGAAAAGACAGCGCAGTGGTACTGACCAGCGAGCCGTAGAAGGTTAGAATGGAGAAGGCAATTTCAATTAGGACAAGCCTCAATAATTCTTGAATTGATGATGATCCTTCTTCTCAAAGGTCGGCTGTCCCCAACTAAAACAAAGTAAATGACGCAAAAAGTAGGGACGATCCAAACCTTCTCAATTAAGTGGGAAGTGTGCCATTGATAATTGATTTTATGATTAAATATATAAAGTTTATTTAGTACCCCATGAGAATCTGAATCTTGCTGAAAATTTGTTGTACCTAAAACGCATAGTAGCGACTACATAATCAACGTGGGGTAGCTCAACTGGTCAGGCCCTTTGCTTCTGCACGCCAAGACTTGGGTTTGATTCCAGGCAATGCGTTAGTAGGCGATCTGTAATTTCACCATAAAACCTCGTTGAGGTTGGTAGTTTGCCCTGGCCTTGCATGGAGGTGAGCTTTCTCTTAATATAAATTTTTCCTAATAAAAAAAAAATAGTAGCGACTACATAGGTTAAGATATTGTCCCGCATTCTTTTAGTTTTTCTACATAATTTTTTTAAACTACTTTGTCAATCAGTCAATTCTATTTCAGGCACCAAAACTTGTACGAGGATTTCTCTGGTGATGTCTGCTGTCAGTGAGTGTAGTGAGATTGCCTAGATAGAAGCGCATAAATGCCTCAGATCAGATAGTTGCAATTATATTGGACTTAATCGCATTTTGTAAACGTTGTTAAATGAAATGAAACTAGTGACTAAACACAAATTCTCTCCTATGCTTTGCCACATTTGATTCGACCCGATTAGTAATTGGGCCCACTAATTAGGCTTATAGGAGATAGTAGTTAGTTAGAATTATAAATAAAGGATTATACTACTATAATTAAGAAGAAAATAGTTAATTGTTGAATAAACTTGGTTAATTGTGAAAGCCTAACAACCCCTCTTCCCCCGATGGTTCAGATAGACATTGTTGAGCCATGCATGTTGTTGCCATTGTAGATACTACGAGCTTTGTGCTCAACAAGCCCATGCCGGCCTTCCTATCTTCTTCATGAATCACACCCTCGACTGCTCCTCCGCCATTAAAGCGTCCCTTTCCTTCGACTTCCTATCTCCTTTCTATACACAGTCATGGTCGGGGAATACTTTTGTGAAAGGTCAATCTGGTCAATGTCAAGGCTACCCTTGAACTTGAACCTTGAGTTCCATTCTCGCTCTCACAGTGCTGCTCATCTACCACAGCAACAACAACAACATTGTTGTGGAGATGGAGCTTGAAACAGCAATAAAATCTTGAGAGATACAAAACTATAAGTAAAAAATAAAAAGTCTAAGACAGATGAATAGATCTAAGGGGAAATTTTAGGGGATGGACTGGAGGGTTCTAGAAGGTTCGTTTGAGGCAGCGAAGGTGGTGACCAATGGCTATGAGAGGCAATCTGCGACAACTCAATAGATGGGCTTCGACAGCTTCTTGAGGATCAACAATCTCGCCCTCAACTCAGACGCAAAGCTAGAAAAATTATTTGCAAATTTTCAAAATTTCTTTTGTTGGGTTTGCGATGAATCACCCTAAAAAAAAACATGTATTTGGTAAGCTTGAAACTTAAGCAACTGAAGCGCAAAGGTAAGGGGCTATTTATTTTCAGTTTTCCAGTTTTTAGGAAATTGTGAAGGAAAAACTGAAAACTGGAATTTTTTTGCATGTTTGATTTGCGTTTCTAGTTTTCAATTTTTATTTTCAATTTTTAGTTTTTCCTTTACAAAATCCTGAAAATTGGAAAACTGAAAACTCAAACCAAACAGTAGTTTTCAGAATTTTTAGTTTTTTTCTTCACAAATTATGGAAAACTGAAAAACTGGAAACTGAAAACAAATAGCCCCTAAGAGTGCGTTTGATTTTCGAAAATATTTCCTATTTCTATTTTCTATTTTCATTTCTCAAAATCATTTCGATTTTCTTTGTTTTCAGAATCTAAAAACATGTTTGTTTTAGTGCTTTCATTTCTATCTTTTCTCTCCACGTCAAATAATAGATTTTTTTTCACCTCAACACCATAACTACACATATTTGCTGCTATAACTTGTGACTCATTATATTTATTTATTTCATACAATATTTGAATAATGACAGTTGCAATTGTTGCAATTGAAATTTGACATTAAAGTGCTAATGGCCCCAAAAACATTTTCGATGCAAATTTGAAGGAAAATCAAAGATGAGGAATGCTTCTTACTCTCATCTACTCTTACTTTTATACATGCCCTTTTGCTTTCAACTACTAAAGTCATACCAGGTCATAATATTGAACCATCTTCTCGAACATGGTGAGGTTGCTGCCACCAAGCCCAGCCACCATCTTGGTGACATTGACAACCATAACAATCTTGCTTTGGGAAACCTCATTGTCATCTCATGGAGGAGGGTTGCGTCGTGACACTTACAAGGTTGAGATAGGACCTCTTCAGCACCATGGATGACCAAATCTCAATGGGAGTTGCCATTGAGGGCAAATTACAGAGAGTTAGAAGCAAAAGGTGTTGGCATTTGAGATCGTCTTTAGTGTCAGGGATGAGGGAGAGGTGTGCGAAGAAAGAAAGAAAAACACAATCAATGCTATTAAAACTATAAAAATGCCATCACGCAAAGATGAAAATAGTGAAAAACAACTTTTTCTCATTTTCAAAATTTTCGAAAATGCTGAGTTCATTTTCTAGCATTTTCTAAAATTGAAAATGGAAATGAGTTATCAAACATGTTTTCTATAGCATTTTCTATTTTTCGTAAAAATAAAAATAGAAAAGGGTGAAGCCAAATGCACTCTAAATGTTTCATGCTTATAAGTTATAGTTTCATTTTCCATCTTCTACTGGTTCATAGGGCAGAGGTCATCGGAGGGGTTCGGCCTAGCAGAGGTGAGGGGACGAGGGTGGAAGGCTGGAAGCAGAGGAAAGAGTTTGTGTTTAGCTACAAGATTTGTTTCATTTAACCACACTTACAAACGTGGTTAAATGCAATGTGATATCACTCATGCACACCCACCTGGGCAACGTCACGTCACTCATTGATCGCAGACATCACCAGACTATTCCCCAACTTGTAAATCTCTCTCTCTTCCCCGATTTTGCCATTGTCTAATTATTCTCCCTTACATATCCTAAATCTATCTATTCTTTTGTGAGTAGTGTCATTTCATCACTTAAAAATTGTGTCTCATTGAAATATTTATTAATTAGAGGTGATGTGTTAAAAGACAACAACGGGAACTCCATCAAATCCAACATTAATATAACATTTTTTTAAGGCGTTTTGCACATGATTATTCCAAGTGTATTATCAAAAGATGTGTGAGTCAGCTTTAACCAGGATTAAAATGGTATATAATTAAATTATATAATATATATATATATTATATATCTTATTATTATTATTGTATATGATATATGATTTTCATTTATTTCATCCATTTATTAAATCTAATAATAATAAGATATGTAATATATATTTATTATATAATTTAATTATATACTTAATATTAGTCTATGCAAAATTATAATTGGTTTCCTTATTAGAATAATTCTGATGATGTGAGGACGAATGAATGAAGTGGCGGTATTACATGTGAGAGTATCCTTTGCCTGCCACAGTTGGTTCCCCTGCTGTTGCGCCTGCCTTATATAGATAGGACACATGCCATAACGTGACTCCCGCCCTCCCTCCCTCCCTCCCTTCTTCCGTGTTTAGGTCCTCAAAATCAATTGGCGCCACATGTCCATGTCCATGTCCACCAAAGGATTCATCCTCTACCTCGTATCTTCCTTCTCCGTTGCTGTTCTCTCCGCCCTCTTCCTCATCCAAACCAATGACTACTCCAAACCATCCCTATCAACACCACCAGCACCATCATCATCACTCTTTCCTAATATTTCTCTTCCCACCCATGCCACTTATGGATCCGGAACCGATGAAGTTTGGCCCGTATGTCCTCACTGCACGTTCTTATAAGCAAGTTTGGCAGGAATAATATAATGATGATGTGTTATGGTTGACACTAATGATGGCTTTTTGGTTTGGTTTGTTGTGGGGGTGCAGGAATTGGAGGTCAGTTGGAGACTTGTGTTGGCCACGGTAATTGGGTTCCTGGGATCTGCTTTTGGAACGGTTGGTGGGGTTGGTGGAGGGGGCATTTTCGTTCCCATGCTCACTCTTCTTGTTGGTTTTGATACCAAGTCTGCCGCTGCTCTTTCTAAATGTATTTCGATTCTCTCATTCTTCTTCTTCTTCTTCTCTTTTTGGTATCATATATATGTTATTATGTGTTTTTATCGAAGTTTGTTTTTGTTGTTGAGTTGGTGTGCAGGCATGATAATGGGGGCGTCAGCATCTTCGGTTTGGTATAACCTGAGAGTGCCTCATCCAACCAAAGAGGTGCCTATATTGGACTATGACCTAGCTCTCCTTTTCCAGCCTATGCTCATGCTTGGTATAACTGTTGGCGTCGCTCTCAGTGTTGTCTTCCCTTACTGGCTCATCACTGTCTTCATCATTATTCTCTTCGTAGGTGATATCTCTATCATCATTCATCAATATTGAAATTAAAGACGAGTTTATACTTTAGAATTGAATCAGTTCTCGGTTGATCTCAGTTGTTTTTCTCGTTTTGATGAACAGGAACCTCCTCAAGGTCTTTCTGTATGGCAACCGAGATGTGGAGGGAAGAGACTATGCTCAAGGTAAAGAAAGTTTCATAACTCAAGATCATGAATATTTTTATGATCCGTTAATAGAAGCATCTAGCAGAAGCAGAAGCAACGCATTAGCTTAACTTCTACTTTTTGTTTGCTTATTATTGCAGAAAGAAATGGCCAAGCAACAAGCAACTATAGTTAATTCCCGTGGCGAACGTAAGATAAGCTTATGCATTTTTTCCGTTTTGTATAAAACTAGTTTGGAGTCATCTCCTAATAATCCATCTAGGATTTTAAATTGTGGAACGCATCACGTGATGCCACCGTAATATTACGGTTGCGGTCCTAAGCGCAATCGCATCAGGTCGTAATCACGGTGTGATGCATTTCCATGTAAATTAACCGCAATGGAACTGTATTAGGATCAGACCACATCAAGACCACAACAAACCGCAACGGGTTCCTATTTTCAAGTTGCAAACGAGCAAAAATTTCACATTGCGTCAATCGCAACAAACGTTTCAACGACCGCATTATCTGCAACCGCAACCACGACTGCATCCGCAATCACAATCGCAATTTAAAACACTGAATCCATCAAAACTCATAATAATATTTTTCAAATTAAACAACATATAAAAAGTATATGATTTTGTTTCTTCCATTGTGTTTGAAGTTGATATAACTATTTGTTCATATGCAGTTTTAATTGACACAGAATATGAGCCGTTAATCCCTAAAGAAGAGAAGACGGCTATGGTTTGTAAATTTCTCACATGCTTTCACAATTTTCATTTTGTTGTAGGTGAGTAGGAAAATGACTTTTTACTTGTGTTTCTTAAACCCATTCAGCAAATCCGTTGTTTCAACCTTAGATGGAAAAGGATTTTGGTTCTAGTAGTTGTGTGGATTGCTTTCCTACTACTTCAAGTCATCAAGGCAAGTCGCCCTCTCTCCCCCATTCACATCACGACTCCGTTCAATTTTTATTTCTTTTTCTAAATCTATTTGTTGTTGGTGTGCAGAATGACGTAGAGGTTTGCAGTGTATGGTATTGGGTGCTTTTCTGCCTACAGGTTCAATGGTCACAGCAGTTACTTAAGCTACACAACTTGTTAATTAGCTTATTATGCATTGGAGTCAGAATTATGAGCATGACACCTTTTCCTTTTACTGTTTCAGTTTCCTATTGCACTTGTGGTATTTGGCTATGAAGCGGTGAAATTGTACAAGGATCACAAGAAGAGGGCGTGCACAGGAAACCCGGAATCCATCTGCCAGGCTTCAATTGAATGGACTCCTTTGCACATTGCATTTTGTGCACTCTGTGGCATCATAGGAGGAACCGTTGGAGGCCTACTTGGTTCTGGAGGTGGGTTCGTATTGGGACCTCTTCTCCTGGAGATTGGTGTTATCCCCCAGGTATTGCCACCATTACAACCATGATTGGTTTTCTGGTTGTAAAGTTTCAAATCACAGTTTAATAGTTGGAAATGGAAATGCAAACATGCACTATATAGTATTATAGTTTAATCTGAGGCTAAAAATTCATACAGCTTAACTTCCAAGTATATATGTGGTTTGTTTGAATTGCAGGTTGCTAGTGCAACAGCAACATTTGTGATGTTGTTTTCATCATCTTTGTCTGTGGTGGAGTTCTACCTTCTCAAGAGGTTCCCCTTGCCTTTTGGTAGTTTTCATTAACTGCAAGCTCATATCTCTTTTCAATTTGCTTGCCCTTTTGATTGTCACTCTGTCCCTTGTAAGAGTGAAAATGTAAGAATGTGGAAATTAAGTAGGTGAAAGGTGACTTCATATCATATTCTTAAAATATTATATATGCCCAGCCATTTTTTTCTTGCCTTCTGGTTACATCCTATGTTTTCATCACATTCACTGCATAATGAACAAATTTTAAAATAGTAGACTACAGATAATTAATCTATGCTGTTGTGTTTGTACTTGTTTTGCAGCCTTATACCTCATTACAGTGTCTGTCTTGGCTGGCTTCTGGGGACAGTTCTTTGTAAGAAAGTTAATTGCTATTCTCAGAAGGGCCTCAATTATTGTGTTCATCCTCTCAGGTGTCATTTTTGCCAGCGCTCTCACCATGGGTAAAAAAAAAGATAAAAAATCAATCATTACTAATCTATATATACTGTTTTCTGCTCTTGAGTTCTAGTGTAATACATTGAAGTGACAATTAACAAATGTAACCCTTTTTTCCTTTCAGGCGTCGTTGGCATTCAGAGGAGCATTCAAATGATCCAAAACCACGAGTTTATGGGATTTTTAGGATTTTGTAGCAGTCAATAATTGATGAGGGGTGCAGTGGCCTGGGTAGCAAAGAAAGCGAAAATTCCAGAGTCCATATGAAAAAAGCTTGTACACTTAAGTGTGGAACAGCATCTTTCAGGAATGCTGATCAATGCCTAGTTGACCAATAACAAGATCCTTTTTCTCCGAAGTGATAAATAATAAATAAGGCTGGCCTAACACTGCTTCTGGTCGAGTGTTAGCTACTGGCTAACACTGTACTCATTGCAGTGCAGCATTTGTTTGATTTTCCTTTTTCATTTTAAGTTATTGTCCGGTGTTCATTCAATTCCAAGTCAATGTGAAAAAAAGGTTGTGAATTGAGGATGGGACAGTAGTGTTAAGGAACTGTTGGTCAATGCCTAGTTGACTGCCAGGAAGGTCCTTTAAGAAAGTCAGCACAAGTTCTAGAGGTTTCTAGCTTTGAAAATTAATATAGAAGTTCCTAGAGTTTGCTTTTACTAGACAGAACTTTCTAGAAATATAAAAGATAACCTAGACTTGATGAAAGGCTAGAACTTTCTAGCAACATGAAAATCGGTTGGTCAACCGACATTGAGGATTATAAATATGCGTTGGTAGATTGTAACAGCGTGTGCTTCAAGCATTGAGTGTATTAGTGAGTAAATGCACAGAGTGAGAGTTGGTGAAGTGCTTGTACAAGAGCCGTGAAGCACTGTGAGTGTAGTGCTTGTAAAGTGCACTTGGAGTAAGATAATATTGTTATACAAGTGGTCTTGTGTAATTGTAAGTAAGAAAAGATTATTATTTTTGCCAAGTTGTCCTCTTTCTCGTTCTACACTTTAATCCAAGTAATAAGCAAGGCCAGATTGCCCTCACGCATAAGAAAATCTGTTTGTGATTGAGTGTTAGTTACTGGCTAACACTTTTCTGATTATCATTAGTTTGATCCTTTGTTTATCTCCCTTCTGTTGGGTATTCAATCATTTGCGGTGTGTATGGCAAAACAAGGGAAATGATATTGGTTCTGCTATTTACTTATGTGGATAATCAAAAGATTATGATAGTTTAGCCCCAAAAGTTATTCTCTTGTGAGTTCAATAATTAATTCACTACTAGCTACTACGTATACAACAGTCTATTCCTGTTCCTAAAAAAATAATGGTTAAAACTTGGAAACATATTGTACAAAAAAAAAATGGTCAAAGGTATGAGGATTAAGAACTGAAAGGATGAATGTTTTGCTGATGCATCATGCATGATTGTATACTTCAATACGCGAGTGTAGTTGAATGTACAATTAATTTTGCTTAATGCGACTACATTTGGTGGTAGCGATTCTGCCAAAGTGAAGACTGAAGAAGAAGAAGAAGAAGAAATGCAACACTATCTTAATCACGGTTTTGTTTGGTCATGCATTATTTGCTGTGATAGTTTGGCTTCTTCCTTCAAAGTGACATAAATTTTGGAAGCTATAGATGATGCTTTCCTTTCATGCAAGGAGGGCTTAAGGCATGCGCTATGAGTACGTGGTTGGAATTTTGTTCTGTAGGTTTAAGGTATCTAAAAAATATTCTGCTAGAACTTTATTGTGCAAAGGGCTTCATCACGAATGAAGAGACCATGTGGCCTGAATTGTGATTATGCAAGAAAAGAGGAAAATAAATTAAGTGGTTGATGGCAGACATGTCTGGTTCATTTGTGGTTCTTTGGAATCACATACCCACATAATGAGGTGCGGCCGAAAGCTTTTCTTCCGCATGCCTTAACCTTACCCTCGTCAATTTGTCACTATGCTGGCTCGGATGGACAATGCCACATTACCATGTTTACTGGTGGTGGCCGTGGACCAATAAAATGGCTTTAGCGTTATCACGTTATGATTCTTAGCACCCGTTCAACCACTTTGGTTTTACTGCTAAACAATCTGTTTAACTCCAGAAAGGCAAGTTTTAGTGGCTTAAAAAGTATCTAATAATTGCTATGAACGTGTTTGTTTTTAATTGTTCTCAAGCATTGAGTCAAAAGCATATGGAAAAACTTTTGATAAAAGTGTAGGAGAATTCGTATTTTTACGTTCAAAGTGAACTAGATGCACGCTAACTGATGAATATATATAAGGTTGTGGGTCCTACCTCCTTAACAGATTGGAATATAAAAGTAGATTTTTAGTCAAACTATAAATTGTGTGTTTTTTTTCAGATTAAAAAAAAACTATTATGAAATTTAAATTTTATATTTAATTAAAAAATAAAAATTAATTTTTTTAAAATCTGCTTTTTTCAGCTTCTTTAAAAATTAAAAATTAATTTTTTATATTCTACTTAATTTTTAAAAATTATTCAAATATATGAATTTTTTTTATGAAAAAAAGGTAATTTTGAGGCTCTAGAATCGCAAACAAATGCACCATTAACAATGAGGAGATTAATCATAATAACAATACTAAAGGAAACTAAGGTGAAGTGAAAACTGAAAACTATAATAAAAGACGATTATGTGTGTTTGGTTGGGGTAATTGTAGAAGAAAAGACAACATATTTTGTGAAAAAATAGATATTGCTTGGGTAGTAATGTGATGGGAAACAATTAATGATGGTATAATCTTACTTTTGAAATATTGCTTTTTGATTGACGATTGTGTTTTATTTTTGTATTATTTCATTATTTTTCTATTTTATTTCAGATAAAGTTTTGATAGTTCAATCGGCCAAATAATAGACGTAATCGATCGGCTTCTAAGCTATAAGTTGGTTACAGTTTGGGTTTTGAAACTAAGGTTACTGGAATATGTCGACCAACGTCAATTTTTAAAAAAATTTACATAGACTATTTTCGAAAAAAAAGAAGAAGTTATGTTTAATAGAAGTGAAGATATTTTTGGACCTATGTCAATCATATATAGGTCGATCGGCTCAAGAGTCAAGAGGGAGCATGTATGCATGGTTCACTTTTATATTTTATTTTTATCATTTTTATTAACTTAACCAACCAAAATTATTATGATTTAATAGCACATCACACTTTTGTGATGAAAACGAGGGAAATACTATGTTTCTGCTGACAAAGGCATACTCTATGCCTCAATGGCGACAAAATAAAATATTCTTTATGAAGATTCTGAATCTTACACAGTATAACACCAATTATTATTCCGCCCAGCCAATGGCGTCTCTTTATAATGTAGATGATTTTTTTTTGGGGAAGAAGTCATATTCTTGTATCAATAGGTCACTTTCTTTCAAGTGGAAACCTTGCATGGAGTTCACCCAAATAAACAAATAAGGGTATGTTTGATTTCATATTTCAATTTTTCAGATTTTATAAAAAGAAATTGAAAATTCTGAAAACTATAAATTTTAATGTTCAGTTTTTATTTTTAATTTTCAGTTTTTTCCTTCACAAATTTTTAAAAATTGAAAAATAAAAAATAAAAACTAAAAATTAAAAATTGAAATCAATCAGCTCATAAATAAACCTCACAAGTTAGATTTCATGAAAATTGAATCAGTTTTCAGTTTTTTCAGTTTTTCCTTCACAAAAATTGAAAACTGGAAACTAAAAACTAAAAACAGCAAACTAAACAAGCCCTAAACGTCTTCAAACTAAAATCGAACCCCTATTTTGTTCTTCCTTTTATTTCTCATTGACTATTATTGTTTTAATTTAAGTTAGATAAACTATTGGTGTAAAAAAAATTACACAAACATTTCAATGAAAATGTTTGACTCCACTATCCACCATATTGAAAGTCTTATAAATAAAAGTATATGTAAGTTTCTCTTTTTCAATTTTGATCACAATTATTACTACTACTACTACTACGTTTTGGTTCGAGGTGACGATTATTATGTTCTTCCCTAAATTTTTTTTTCTCACTTTAGGCGTGGGCTTCTTTAATTCGCTAATAATATGGACAAATTCTTTAAGCCCAATATTCCAAACAGTGTTCTTCTGGACTAGGCCTGAAAATTTACTTTACCAGTAAGGGCTAGTCCGCCTAGGCCCAAACAATGCAACTCATCCATCCATACGGGCCGAGCTAAGTGACATTGACGCGATTACATAACAAGAGAAGGGTGCTACTGGAATTCTCGGGGGGTATAGATAGCGGTAGCGGCACCCGTTCAGTTTTTAGGGTTTTTCCGCAAAGGAGTCGTCGCATTGAGCAGCTACTCACGCAGCAGCAGCAGGAGGCGCAGCCATGGTCCTCAAGTACGCTCTCTCTTTCTCCTCCATTTCATCCTCCATCAGCTCCTTCTCTTGTGTGATCTCTAATTTACGGTTACGCCTTATGTTTGTTTTGTTGAACTTAATGTTTTGGAATCAATTAATACGATTTAACCCTATGCTACACTTTTTTTTTTCTCTTCTTTGTTTACTTTGGGAAGATGCTTTATTCTTCCCCCTTTATTTTGCTACCGTAGTGTTTGTTTGAATAATAATGATGCTGGATTTAGTCTTGCCGTGTTACAATCAGTATAGGTGAGTTTGGTTGAATACGAAAGCTCCACATTTTGTTTTTGTTTTTTCGCTAATTTCCTTGCTGGTTGAATTCGAGGCTCTGTACAAGGTTATGTTATTTTCATTTTTCATAGCCATTGCAATTCTATGAACATTCTCCTTTATTGTTATTACATGGTAATACCTGCTAGCAGTTTCAATATTTTGAAAAACACCAATAATTTTACATTGAAAATGCTGGCTATTTTTTCTAGCAATAGCTTTGAAGGAATCTATTGGTCTCAAATTTTAAAGATTTTGATTTGTTGAAATTGCTGAAAATACTTAAACCATTTTATTGAAGTAAATGGCTAATCATTTTTAAAAAAAATTATAGTTTCGATATGTCTAATGATAAATATTTGATGTTGCCATATTAGGACGGAGCTTTGCCGATTCAGTGGTGCCAAGATCTACCCAGGCAGAGGCATCAGATTTGTTCGTGGTGATTCTCAGGTAATTATAAGTGATACACATTGAGTGTGCTGTTATTTGGCACTGAATGTGCTGTTTGCTATGATGTATACTGTAGTAGTTATCGATATGAGGGATTCTGTTTGGTGATTGAATAGGTTTTCCTGTTTGCTAACTCAAAATGCAAAAGGTATTTCCACAATCGTCTGAAGCCATCAAAGCTCACATGGACTGCCATGTATAGAAAGCAACACAAGAAGGTGATTTATTATTTAACTGAAATTCTTTGTTGCTTAGATTAAACATTAAACAATATGAATAAATCATCATATCACTCCTGAACTTTAATTGCTGTTGGTTAGAAGGCTGGTAGTTCCATAGCCACAACTAATTGAATGCATGTTAATTGATTGTATATGTGCTTGTGATGAATAGGATATTTCTCAAGAAGCTGTGAAGAAGAGGCGTCGTGCCAGCAAGAAACCTTACTCCAGGTCAATTGTTGGTGCTACTCTGGAAGTTATCCAGAAAAGAAGAACTGAGAAGCCTGAAGTTCGAGATGCAGCTAGGGAAGCTGCTCTTCGGTGTGTTCTCCCTTCCTCCCCTGTTCTCTAACCTTGCTTTATTGAAATTATTCTTATGAGTTCATCCCTGTTTCTATTTTTTATCGGCTCGTGATTTTTCACATACAAATTTGGATTGCACATCTAACTATCTGTATCAATGATGATGTGCAGTGAAATTAAGGAAAGGATTAAGAAAACAAAGGATGAGAAAAAGGCTAAGAAGGCAGAGGTAGCAGCCAAGACACAAAAATCTCAGGGGAAAGGCAATGTTCCAAAGGGTGCTGCACCCAAAGGTCCCAAACTCGGTGGCGGAGGCGGGAAACGCTGAGTTACTATTTCGTTCCTCTTTTGGTTACCATTTAAATAGAGACGCTTTCGAACTTTTGTACTGATATTTTTGTTTGCTTGATTAATCGTTTGTTATACTGTTGGATCAAACCTGTGGCTAGACCTTTAGAGTTTACCTTGTGATTGAATGGATTTTGACGGCCGTGCTAGTTTTATGTCTTCGCGAAATATGCTTTATGTGAAAATGATTTTACTTTCATAGTTGTTGCTGTGGATGTGATGCACTCAAGTGGTGCTAGGGCTGGAGCTTAATCATCTGAGTTGTTTTGCAATTGGTTTGTTAGCCGATTAATAAGTTCAACTCATTTCATGAGTTAAGTTTGAATTAAAATTATATGTGCGTTTTTAAATTAAAAAAATGTTTTTTTATTACATTTAGTGCATATATAATAATAATAATAATTATTATTATTATTATTATTCGGGTGAAATAGATTGATCTGTTTTGAGGTTTGAGGAAATTCATTTTAGCTCCTTTTCATATGTTTAGGCGACTTTAATCTCTGCTGAACGTACTGATTAAATATGTCATGGAAGAATAATATTATAAATTAAGGGACCTTTGGAGTAAATTTTAAAATGAGAGAAGTTAGAATGTATTTTATCAGACTTTAGGGATGTTCAATGGAACTTGCCTTCATTATTAAGTTGAAAAGGTTTAACCTGTACTCAGCTCAAGCTAGTTAATAAGCCTTTCTTGCTGGGATTGAGCGGTGAGTTATATGCTCATTGGATTTCTGGTGAACTGAGTTTGGGGCAAGTTTATATTAGAATTTGAATCTAATCTTTATTGAGCTCGGCTCATGTCCATCTCTAGTAAATGTCATTTAAATTGTTTCAGGTTGCCATATTTTAACTTGAACTTAGCAGTTCGAATAATATTCCAAGGGCATTATGCTTTGGGGTCTGGGTACATTGCATATTAAAATTTCTATGGCTAGTGTCTTGCACGTGATCTGAAGTGTGGATTGACTCGCGGAGGATCATGACATATACAAGCAGAAAGTACTCTTACAATGTTTTAATTTTGATTAAGAGTTAATGTTCATTTTAGTCCCTCACTTTTCATTATTGAGTCATTTTAGTCCCTCACTTTTAAAATGGGTTAAATTAGTCCCTAACATTACAAAATGTGAGTCATTTTAGTCCCTTAACTCAATTGTAGTTAATTTTCTATCAATTAAATGATGATTGATAACATTAAGTGATACCTTGACATACTATATGTCATCTAAAGTAGAATATATTTTAAAATGACTTATTTTGATATTTAAAATTATATAAAATAAATCATTTAAATATTCATTATACATCATAAATTGACTCATTTTGTACAATTTTAGATACCAAAATAAACTATTTTAAACTCTATTATACTTTAGATGACACATGGTATAATAATATGTAACTTAATGTTACATATCATCATCTAATTGATAAAATGTTAAATAAAAGTGGAACAAGGGACTAATTTGACTCACATTTTGTAATGTTAGGGACTGATTTGACTCATTGTAAAAGTCAGGGACTAAAATGACTCATGAGTGAAAAGTTGGGGACTAAAATGATCATTCACTCTTTGATTAATGTTTGTAACTTTTATTTTTGCATTGACAATATTAAAACTTGAATTCGAAGCCTCCTACTGACAGTGAGGATTGATATCTAGAAATAAACACTACCGGACAAGACTTCATGCAATTAGATGGACGCTACTAAACAACTTATGCTTGCCCTGAGTGGCTTTGTTAAAATCGGTCCATATTAGGGACAACAAGGTGAAGTAGTCCAATGAGGCAGAGGAGCGGTGCTGTAATCTTCCACAGTGAAAGAACAATGGCCATCTACAATCAACTGATTATGAACCATTCCCCTTGCCTTGTTGGATCCAAGCAACATCTCTGACGTGCATTGTACTGTTTCTTTCCCTAACATTTCTGTATAACCAGCTTGCTGTCTCAGCTCTGCCTTCAACTTCATAACCTGCACAGGGCACAACATCAGCAGCTACATCAAACAAGCAAAAAATGTAATATTGGCACTCAGTGTCATGCCATATCTGTAAACTGTACGCGTGTGCAAGAGCTACATGGAGAGATATATGTGTAAACTGTAAAGTAAACATATGTGACAAAGGTGCCTACCTCTTGTTGAAGCTTGTGCTTTTCCTGGGAGATGTGGTCAAATTCTTGTTTAAGGGCAAGGTACAAGTGTTCAAGCTGCTTGGCCTTCCACCTTGTACGCCTATTCTGGAACCAAACAGCAATTTGGCGAGGTTGGAGACCTAGCTCCCTGGAAAGCTTCATCTTCCTATCAGTGTCCAACTTTATCTCCTTCTGGAAGCTTCTCTCCAGTGACTCAATCTGGTTGCTTGTTAGTCGCTTCTTCTTCTTCCGGTTTCCGCACTTCATTTCCTGCTCCATTGCCTCATGAAGCAAACCTTGTGGTGCTGTCTCCACGAATGCTGCGTGTTTCACTTCCGTTCCTGAAACATACCATGATATAGAGGGTCTTGTTGAAGAATGAACATCTTGGAATAAAGACTAACAGAAAGTCCTTCTTAAATTGAATAACAAAAATGCTCAAAAAGTGCTAGAATGAGATGTACAGATTACATGACAACAAAGTAGAAATACAGAAATCATGGGTGAAAAAATAACGAGGTGTCCACCCCACAACTATGCCACAGTACAATTAGGGCAGCGTAGCATTTTTCATTGAATGATATATTTTGGGATTTTGAAGTTGTCCCAGCTATAAACCAAGTGCAGTTTTCAAACAAGTTTTGTCAAGATTGCCTTACTTTATGTGACTTCAGGAAAACCAAGAAAATGGGGACAGTTGCTTGGAGTTCAAGTTAGCACTCATGTGCAAGAACTTGAGATATGAAGGGTCAAAAAAGAATGCAAATTGACAGGATAAAAAAGTCAATTCTTAGAAGAAGACTAGTGTTTTTTCTTGTTATTTTACCTGGATATGCGTTGTTGTTATAGTTGTCGAAGCTTAAGGAAGGCTGTGCTCGAGGAACAAAGGATCTTGTGCTCTCATCCCATTCCATGTCTGGATTCGTGTTCTTAATTCCCCCTTTTTTCTTTTCTTCAATTCCAACCCATAATTAGTCTGTCTTATATGGGCCTGAAGGCATCACTGGGTTGGGAATTGGAATGGACCACAAAATGCAGAGAAGATAGAGAAGTACATAGCGAGTGCGTGACTAAGCCAGTGAGGCGTGGCACTATTGTTCTGACTTGTGATTATGAGGAAAAGTAAAAGGTCCTACACTCCTCTCTTTTGGGGTGCACTAGTGCATAGTGTTTAGACATATAAAATAATTCATTAGCCTCTATCTAACATATACTTTAAGTTTAAACGTTTATGAGAATGAATTAATCTTCAACATAACATCAACAACATTTACGATCCGATGACGGTCTTCATTTTTCCAAATCAAAGTTGGTTTCACAAAGTAGAGTGATCCAATGCATTTTCTACACTTTAAGCCCATCGAACTCTTACATAAAGTAAGCCTCCACCTAATAAAACATTTTGGTAGTTATCAGGACACAAGTAAAGTGGGGCTAGATTTGTGAATCGTACCTGTGAGGTTCTTGCTACTTCACTTTTGGGAAGCAGCAAAGCTATGTGTTTAAGGCAGAGACTGCACAAGGGAAGAGGAGCAGCAAGGATAACGGCGTGGGAAGGGGAAAGCATGTGTCGGTTGGACCCCCAAATAGTCTTCATGCGGAGGACTGCTTAATTTTGATCAAAGTCGTGTCTATTCTTTTCTTATCCCTCTCAGATATACCTCCCAATACAAAATTACAAACATTTTTTAAGTTACTATTGATACCTTCGATGTAATTAATAAATATAGTCATAATCTTTAAATATAGTTGAATAACATCATTTAAACTATTTTATTGTAATTCAAATATGCTAAGTGATAAGTCACAAAAGCAAATCGGACGTTATATCTGAATTCAAAATCTTAAGATAACTATTCTACAACCCTTTTTAATCTTCTTCATTTAATCCATACTTAACTAATATAAAGTTCACCTCTCACACCTAAAATTACAAAAAGAGAAGGCAAGTCAATAGACAAAAGCAATCAAGCGGGTATAGTTGCAAAACAAGGTAAAATGAATGGCAGAATTGAAACATAGAGGAAGGGTAGGTGAACAATACACAGAACCTGCCACCTCTGCAGCAACAATAAAACAAATAAAGGACGGTAAACAAAACAGAGCTTGGGGCTAATCTCTGTTCATTCAACCCCCTCTTCCGTGCACTCCTGTGTCTCTGCCCAGAACTGGGATCTGGGTCACAGTGTGGTGATGTAATTGCTATCAATATCCTGAGAGATAGGACTGTCCTTTGAGCCAGAATGATTGAGAGAGATGGATGAGACAAAGGTCATTGTATAATCGAAGTGTTAAGTGTTGATTGAAATTGTGTAGGGAAAGAAGTCCTACATTGCTAAGAATTGGGATGGGAGGAAGTTGCCAAGGCTATAAATATGAGCCCAAGTCCTCCATTTCAAAATGCACCAGTCGGAAAATACTTTAAGCTTGTATCTGACTTTTCTTCCTCTATACTCTTGTTTTAGAGTGTTGTGAGGTGTAGTTTAAATATTTGCTTTGGAGAGTGTGGGTGTACTGGGGTGTGGGTGTTTAAGAGAGAAGTCTGTGTGTTGTAATAATTTTCACATAGTGATATTCTCTTGTTGTCTTTTTGACAACGGCCGTGGTTTTTCTTCGGTTTTGGAGTTTTCCACGTTAAATTCTTGTGTTGTGGTTGTATTCTTATTTTATTTCTCTGTTTAAGGTGGTTCTCAAGGAGGGGAAGTGGTGTATTTTCCCTACAATTGGTATTAGGAGCTTTGGTTCAGTGGGATTTATTCTTAGTATGCTCTGTGGTTGCAGCTTAGTCTGATCTTCCACATCAGAAAAGAATTTGTCCCTGGTGCTTGCAGATCATCCTTGGTTGCTGTTGCTGGAAGATAGTGTGATCTTGTGGAGTGCGCTTGGAAAGGTTCTGGCTAAGGAAAGACTTGGTATTTAAGCGTGTCCATTGTGACCCACCTCTCTTTCCTGGGAACCCTCCTGTGCACGGTTTACAGTTGATTTACACTATTTCAGTACACGGTTGCAACAATGTCAAGTTTTTCAAGTGCTGTGAAGTATGACATAGAGAAATTTGATGGAAGAATCAATTTTGGCTTGTGGCAGATACAAGTCAAGGATGTGTTGATACAATCAGGTTTGCACAAGGCGTTGAAAGGGAAGAATGCTGATATGGATAATGAAAACTGGGAGGAACTAGATTTGAGAGCAGCAAGTGCAATTCGTCTGTGTTTGGCTAAGAATGTTCTTGCAAATGTGCAAAGAATATTGACAGCCAAGGAACTTTGGGAGAAACTCGAAGGGTTATATCAGGCAAAGGGTATCTCAAATCGATTGTTGTTGAAGGAGCAGTTTTATAATCTACGGATGGATAAAAGCGTGAAAGTCTCCGACCATCTTAGTGCTATCAATGGTATTGTCTCTGAATTAGAGGCAATTGGAGTGAAGATTGATGATGAAGATAAGGCACTAAGACTTATATTGTCTCTTCCATCTTCCTATGGACATATCAAGTCTGTTTTGATGTATGGGAAGGAAACTCTGAATTTTGAAGAAGTTGCTAGTAAAGTCATTGCTGAAGAAAGAAGAATGAGGAATGAGGGTAGCACTTCATCAAATTCATTGTTTGTAGCTAGAAGTGACACTTATAAAAAGAATTGTGGAAGGAGTGTGACATGCTGGAAATGCGAAAAGCCTGGGCATGTAAAGAAAAATTGTCCAAGTGGCGTGGTGTTGGAGAAGGGTTCTCAATCTGATACTTGCAACATTGCTCTCCTAGAGGGAGAGGATGATCTTTACTAGAAGATAAGAAGTTTATCCTCATGGCATTACCGCGCTGCCATGAAAAAAGGATAAGTTGTTGCTAGCGGCTCCACAATTGCACACGGGCATTGGTTGGCGTTGAGATGCAGGGTGTGTGGTGGGGTTATGTCGATGGCTGAGGAACTTCCTGGGGGAGCCAACATGGAAGTTGCACCATAATATTTTCAGCAAGGTTTCGACATGTGCCAAGGTGAAATTCTTGGAATTGTTTCATTCCGAGTGAGTACACTTTTTATGGTGAAGTATGATGGTTCTTTGAAGTATGATTGTCGGTAAAGACAATGACAGCAAGGGATTGTCGATGTTGACAATGGAAGATGAAGCTGTGTTTATTTCAATCAAGGTGGAGATTGTTAAGTGTTGATTGAAATTGTGTAGGGAAAGAAGTCCCACATTGCTAAGAATTGGGATGGGAGGAGGTTGTCAAGGCTATAAATATGAGCCCAAGTCCTCCATTTCAAAATGCACCAGTCGGAAAATACTTTAAGCTTGTATCTGACTTTTTTTCCTCTATACTCTTGTTTTAGAGTGTTGTGAGGTGTAGTTTAAATATTTGCTTTGGAGAGTGTTGGTGTACTGGGGTGTGGGTGTTTAAGAGAGAAGTCTGTGTGTTGTAATAATTTTTACATAGTGATATTCTCTTGTTGTCTTTTTGACAGCGGCCGTGGTTTTTCTTCGGTTTTGGAGTTTTCCACGTTAAATTCTTGTGTTGTGGTTGTATTCTTATTTTATTTCTCTGTTTAGGGTGGTTCTCAAGGAGGGGAAGTGGTGTATTTTCCCTACACGAAGTTCTAATTGTAGTTGTTTTGTTTGTTTATCGATTCATGTACCATTATCACACTGCATATACTTAATTGGAAGAGCCTCAGTTCTGGTTTATGGACACGATAAAAAACATAACAAAACTCTAGCTTGATACCGAGTTTCAAATGGGAAGAATTGAAGGCAATTCTTCTCTACCAGTTTATTCTGTGTTATCATAAGCCTTGTTTTATCTCATAATACAAAGACAAAAGGTTTTTGCATATCATGTGTGTCGAAAACAATGCCATATAGATTGGAATGCAACTTCTGCAAGAATAATTTAAGTATTTTTACATAAAAGGGGAACATTACATGGGATAACAATAGTGGATTGATTATTTTTTTTAACACAACATATTATAATTAGGTCTCACGCTACTCTGTTTTACATTTCTTTCAATTGCAGGTGTCTGATTTGATATCTTTATTTTAGGTACAAATAGGAGGACTATAAAAAATATATGTATTGCTCCCTTACCTTATGTTCAATATTCCACGAGGTATCAGTAAAACGAAAAAGTCCATAAGATAAGTAGTGTTTAACTATTACATGAAAGAGAATGTTCATTTGAGGGATGCTTAGTATGTAAATAACTAGCTTCAATTGTGGAATGAAAAATCACCCTCTTGTAAGTTGACGTCGTCTTAAAGCAGGGTATAAGAGGTAACATAATTTATGAGACTGACAGGAGTTGTAGAACTTGAATGTCACTCCCCAACCTAGAACATCAACCCTTGTGAGTACATGTTTCTCCATGCAAACTAAGAGGATAAAACGGAGATGTTGCTTCACCTTTGCTTGGTAAGAAATGAGACCTCGTATTATTCTTCAGAAAATGCTTTATAGCCAAAATTTTTTTCCAAATTATGTGGCAAAATAGTTTTGAAGAATCTTAAATTTTTCAATCACTCATAATTTCCGTCCAACCATTGAAAATTTACATCTCTGCCAACCGTAGTTGACAGATATGCTGGCGTGATTTTTTGTGGGTATCACTCTTATTCTTTAACCTTAATCTCTTCTGAACTATCTCTTAACACTTAGAGGATCCACTTACGTATATATAATGAAATTATTTGCACATCTTCACCATGGATCAAGTTACTTTTTCCACATTTTATTTTACCTTTTTATTATTAGTTGATCAACGACTATTTGCATTGTATACATTAGCATATTAAGTACACTTCTGACGTTATAGATGAAAGAGTGGTGCATTTCAACACCCACTTTTAACCAAAGGAAGGTATGACTTTCTTTTGCTCAACCCGGATATGTATTGTGAAGAATTTCTAGCTTGGGAGCACACGATAAGGATTTCTGTTTATAAAAGAGGTGAAAGTTCTAACTATAACGATAATGTTACATCCCAAACGGAGTATCCAAGTTAAATTCTTCCAAACACTATCGAACAAAGAGGTCGTTGATGTAATTTAAAAGGTTAAACTACTACCCTACTATGTTTCTCTTCTTGAACCAGTGACAAATTAAGTGTACACAACATAACATAGTGAACCATGTATAGGATAGGCCTAGTACCCCAATTAGTAGAATTGGATTTAGTGAGTAAAGAACAGTATAAATAGATATGTTATGAATTATATTGATCATCAACCAATATGTTAAGTGAAATGTGATTCCCCTCCCTGATATTTTATCTCTCTCTCTATTCTCCTTCTAAGTTCATGATTCCCATCTATCCAAATTCTTATTTGTTACAATGGTGCTTTCATTAGCGAGCTCATCCTCAACCCCAATGCAAATGAAACCAGTACTAAAACGAATAAGAAATTGGATAGAGGGGATAGATAAAATTAAAGAGAATATTCAGAGGGGAAGAGAATATCAAAGAGGGGAATTATGTTTCATCTCACATATTGGTCGATGATCAATATAATTCCTACTATACCTAATTATACTATTCTTTACTCACTAAATTCAATACTACTAAGTGGGCTACTAGGCCCATCCTATACATGTTACACATAGCTGCAACCGGAACTTGTTGAACTTATATTAGAACTAAGCCAAATGGTGATTTATTTTGTTTCGATGCTAGAAAAGGTGTTAAGTTAAACAATTAATATTGTATTTCTTAGTTTACGGAAGAAAGATTGTCAGTTCAGCCTCACATGTAAAGAAACAGCAAAACCATAAAAACCTAAGAATATGTACAAGATAGGTAGCTAGAGAGCTTCAATTGCTCCACCTCGAGAGAAAAGTTACAGACTAACAGTGAGGCTCCATGCCATAATAGGATGGCTTTGAACCATACATATATTGATGCTATGCTATGTACTCAGAACAGATTTTAATATATATATTAGAAATACATGTTGCCTGAATATTGATTCTCATGCCATAATCTGCTTGCGTCCAGAACCGGTTTGGTGAATATTGTAAATTTGTACCTTAATTATACAATATTAGAACGTTGCAGCACCGGTCAAGTGGAACTTGTTACGTGCCGGACCCTATCTTAACACGCACTACCAAACCTGCAGCCTAAGAAATACGCCGTTCTGAAAGACTCAAACAAAAAGCGAAAGGGTGAAACCAAACAACTATGTACATAATTACATATATACGACATACACTAGGCAACCGGCGCCGAACATGGTCATGGACCACTGCTTGCTACTTGGCATGCATATGCATAGTGAGTGGTGATTGGAGCAGAACCCCCATCATATACGTAGATGATCTGTATGATGTCTTTATCGTAAGTTCGTACCCTCTAATAGTAATAATACATTAAATAAAAACTAGATAGAAATAATCAAGTTAATCGAACTAAACCACAGCTAGTAGCATTAATCAGAAGGTAAAGTTTAATTAGTGGATTCCACAAACTCACGAGGGGAAATCCAGACAGTACGATCTAAGGGGACCTGACTAGGATGTTCCTTCTCCTATCCCCACCTTTTCCTATAATTAGTTTCTTATTCTGGTTCAACAAAATATACGGGTTCAATATACCCTGTCGATTTTATCAGGGAAATTAATATTAACAACCACTATATTAAAAGAAATAAAAATTTAAGTCAAAGAGAATCACCAACCAAATGAACCAACCTAAGTTGGCTAATGCTAACAATCAGAGTCGCGTTCCTGTTAAAAGTATGGCCGTCTCATGTTTTTCATCACAAATAAGTTAGTGAAAGAACAGAGCAGCCGATGTAACAAATGAAAGGCAAAGCTTGTTTCGTGTTTCCTTATCAATGTCGTCTGCAAAGGTATAGAACATGCAAATGCAAATGGCAAATACATACAGAAATAATGATTACATAAAAATTATGGTGGCAGTACATATACCGGCTGCAAAGAGAAAATAGTAAAAAATGAAAAAAAAAAAAAAAAAGCCAAACCTAACTTCCTTGAAATACTTAATTTTTTTCACAAGAGTAAGCCGTATAATAGACCCCAGAGAATTATGGGATATCTGACCTCACTACAAAAACTTCCTATTCTGTGGCTATTTCAAAACTTCTCTTCTCTTGCGCGCTCTCAAATCACTAGGTATGATAAATACAGAATCTACACAAAGCCCACCTTTAGAGTGTGTACAATCAATCTGTTTCATGGAGAATCGAACTTCAGTTATAGGTATTGATCCCCTGACAATAAACTCACCCACCTTGTAATCTACCCAACATCCGCGCTTGTGATTGCCATAAGCTTCATCATGCTCAGTTTCATCCAAACAGTACTCACATGAGGCTTGCTGACCATCTGAAGTTGACAACTCAAATCTCACCGGTTTTATCTCCCAACCATGCGTCTGTTCATAATGGCATATGCGCCGTCCAAGTCTTTTGGAAAATCGTCCCAGGTGAAGCCTAAAGGAAAGAGTATAAATATCAGCAGGAAATGGAAACTTGACCTCCCCATCCACTTCAAACCACCATATTTGCTGCAAATATGCTACACTGTTGAACCTGAAATAAATGAATAATAGAAATATGTATCACTACGCAAAACAGAATGCTGACATATTAAACCAAGCAGGTGCATCGCCAAGATTATGACTGTTACAATTTGCAAAATGAAGCACATATAATAAGTGGCAATATGGCATAATTTAAGTATGGAATGATATTGAGAATGTCCAACCTAATATAGGCTGTGCAAACCAACAAAAACCAATGAACTGTTAGTGTTTGACTCATAGAACAACAGTTCAGCTCAATCAAGTTCAGCATTTCAAAGATCGGTGGTGTTCAAGGCTGTACCAGTGATCAACCCATTTAACATGAATCAAATAGCATATGGGATCAGGTTGTGCATAGAAAGTTTAAACAACATCATTCCAAGTCACAAATAATTAAAACAGGAAATACATGCCCCTTATCCATATTAAGGCATTGCACGTAAGCAGAGAAGTTTAGGGTGCATTTGGTTTGTGAAAATATTTTCTATTTTCATTTTCTGAAAATGATTTTCATTGAAATCAAAATCAGAAAATGTGTTTGGTTTATAAAAGTTTGTTCTGTTTTCAGAAAATAAAGATAAAGAACCGACAACAGTGCGTTTGGTTTATTTGGAACGTGTCTGCTTCTTCACACTAGCAGTCACTCCTATCTGCAAGCCTTTCCGTCTACCCCAATTATATCACTTGCTGTTGAAAGAGGTTGGACTAAGTCATCTTGTCCAAATGTGAGAGGCCCACCGACACTTCCTTTCAAATTGTCTCAATTAGATGAAAAGCTCAAAGCTGGTTACAAGTCAATTACTGCTGGGAAATTCAACGAGGCTCTTCACACATTTGTCAATATTCTTCATACAATCCCTCTGATTGTCATTCATCAATCAAGGAGGGAAGTAGATGATGTGAAGCAGTTGATTATCATAGTCAAAGAGTATGTTTTGGGTCTGCAGATGGAGCTGAAAAGAATGGAAATTAGGGACGACCAGGAATAGTGGAGGTTCGCTGGCCACCACTGCTCCACCATCATGCCTGTGACCTGCCACCACTATTCTTGTATTGCCGCTGCCGCCATTCTTCTTCCCTGCAATGTTTTGCTCGCTGTCACTAAAGACCAAAGAGGCCACACCAACCGCCATGGCGTCAACCTCATCTTCCGCCTCCCAGGTCTGCTCTCTGTCAACCAACCATGGCGTTGCAGTTCTTGCAATGAAGGTAAGGTGGAGAGGGGTCAAGCTTCGCGACAGTTTCGGTGACGGAAGGGAGCTTGGGGAGTGGGACAGAGTCCATCTTCTTCTCGGGCTCAAACCACAAGTTCCATCTTCTTCTCCGACACCTCGCAACAGCAAGTGTAGGCTGTCACCAGATCTGGTCTCCAAGAGCAAGAGAGTTGTGCGTGAATCTAAGATAGGAGTCAAGAGAAAATGTCCCCAAAACTACACAAATGCCACCGCTTCCAAGATGAAAATATTGGAAATGGCATTTTGACGTTTTCAAAATTTCTGGAAATAGAGAGTTAATTTCCTAGAGTTGGAAATGGAAATGATAAACCAAACATATTTTTGTTAGGATTTTCTGTTTTTGATGAAAATGAAAACGGAAAATGAGGAAACCAAACACACTCTTAATGTTCAAATTTTTCATATGAAGGCCAAAAGACAAACGTTGGACTATGAATTAGGGAAAATTGCATTTTACCCCCCTGAATTATAGGCTTTGTACACTTAATCCCCAGAATTTTAAATTTTAAAAATATGCAAATCAACCCCCTAACGTCTCCTAAATGTGCAATTAACCCTTCTATTAAATTTCCACTTATTGTTAATGAAAAATAGGCGTAGTATACCCCTCAAACTTTAAGTCAAGTGCAACCTGATACGCTAACTAACCAAAAAAGTGCAACTTCATACCCTAAACTTTCTTCCACCTGTGCTATTTCTATTTACAATAAATGAAAAAGTTAACAGAAGGGTTGATTTGCATTGTTAAGAAATGTTAGGAGGTCAATTTGAACGTTTTAAAGTTTTGGGGGCCAAAGTGCACAAGGCAGTGCAGTTATACCTAAGAATTATGATGATTTTCTTTCTGGTGAAAAAATTATGTTGGACTTTGGCTGAGGAAGCCATTGCTTGAATAAAACAATATAGTAATAGGACTGCCAAAGTAGTCCATATCATTTTAATAAGCTTTACATTAGGTTCAGGCCAAATAAAAGTCCAAACCAAGGAACTAACCCGAGCTCACTAGGTTACTTGGTTTGGCTCCAACAGGGTGGTAAGCTACTTTCTACCAGAGCAAATAATAAGTAAGGTCAAATGAAAAACTAATGAATGTGACGGTGATCTGTTCCTACAACATATGCAAAACTCAGCACCTTTGATTCCCAACAGCTTATGTACTAGCCAAAACTCCTAAGATTACATTACGTCCGACAGCACTCCGGCAGTCATACAGAAACTACCGCACTCCCTCTTCTTCCTGAATATCATGATTAAGGCCTCATACAAATAATAAACTTATACCCTATGAACAGAGTCTTTTGTAAATTGGAAACTAACCTAGATTCTTCAGTAGGGACCCAAGTCCAATATCTGCGGTCATCAATTCCAGTAATTGACATGGCTTTCGACGAAATGCACACGCAAACCCTTCCCGTGACCCTGTCCAGCCACACCTCCTGTAATAACAAAACCTTCCACCATCATCAATCTCACACCCATCATGCAGAAATCCCCAATTGACCAACTTAAAGCATGTGTTTGGATTAAGCTCATTTTCGGGATAAAAACAGCTTCTAAAACAGCTTTTGAAGGAAAAAAGTGATTATATCAAAAACAAAAAGTAATGATTCTAATCAGAAACATGCCTTGAAAACTTGGACGAAGAACACGCACCTTGTTGCCGTCATCGAACGGCACCGGCCGCGAAAGAAGCGCGAAGATGTCCTTCTTGGAGAGATTACGGTGCCTCTCGGGAGGCATGAAATCAAGCAGATCCCGGTAGTTAGGTGGAAGCTTCGATTCCCAAACGGAATCTGCGGAGGCGGCGCCGCGAAAGGCGCGATTCAGGCGCGCGAGGTTGCAAATCTCCGGCGGAGTGAGGTGGAGGAAGACGCGGGCCACGCAGCTCTCCGGTATGTCCCCGAGGCCAGGCCCGATGGTCGAACCGCTGGCTCCGACGTACGACAGAGACGCCCCCATCCCCCGAAGCATTCACTGACGGCCACAAAAACCTTACCGTCGCGTTTTCGCTGAGGTCATGGTGCATGTAGGAAAAATTCAACGGAACTGAAGGAAGGGAAAGAGAGAGGGATTGAAGGAATGAAGGTGCATTTGGTGAGTGGGATTGGATTAAGTGCTTCGCATTTGAGATTTTCCCCCCACTTTCGACGAGATTTTCCGGGAAAATGGTGATTGGTGGCGGAAAATAAAATAAAATCCAACCCAAAACAAACAAAAATGGTTAACGGAGAAGGGAAGGTGACGTAGGCCCATCCTGATTATTTTGTTGTTCTTATCCAGTGAAGGTGATAATGTGGTGTGGGAGGGTGCCCCGGAAGTTGATTGGTAGATCACCCCACGTTTCAATTGCCACACGGAAACTCCATGCATCGTAGCCGTTGAATACTTAAGAGAACGGGTGCAGCCACCATGACTGTGCTTTAACTGGGCCTGGCTTTGAATGGCCAATGCCATAAAACAGCCCTAAAGTGGTGTGGACTAAGGGTCATGTTCATTTAGGACAAACAGAGTTAATTAATAAAATGAAAGAGAGCTTCCTAGGCATGTCTTGGGTGACGTCTATCACTTTAGGAATAATATAAATATTGAGAAAGACAATAAATAATATTAATATTTGAGCACAATATAGTAAATAGACTAATATATTCCTATATATTAATTAATAGAGCACAATATTTAAGGCTAATATTAAATGGAATACTTTGAAAATATGAAATTAATTAAGCACAATATTGGAAGAAAAATTAATGCTTTATTGAAATGTGTAATTAACGAATATTATGGTATATAAAGTTGTCTGAAAGCTGACAGATATTCTGAAATGAATTGTGTAGTATTTTGTTATCAATGCTCAAAATTCTTTACTAATTTAACTAGAATCTTCATGTTTTAAAAATATAATTCTCCATTAAACGAGCATACAGACAATTTTATTTGTGAATAGATACCTATTTGTGGGATCCATAATCTGAATTAAAATATGGTATGTTTGGTTGGGGGTAAAATATGGGATGAAATTTTTTATGAATAAATTTAATGTCTAATTTAATAATTAAAATTCATTCATGAAATTTCTACTTTTTTTATCTATTAATCAAACATAAGCCTAATAACTTTTGAAGCATTAATTAATTAAAAATGTACATATCAAATATCACAATCCCACTTGCTTGGATTTTTGTCAAAGGTTTATTTTTTAGTTTTTCTTAATTACAACTCTTTTTTTCTTACATAAGAACAATTGTTACTTTAAGAAAAACTAAAATTAATTTAGTCATATGTGATTCACTATGCACTTCTAATTTTGGGATTTTTTTACTATTTTTATCATTATTTTGGAAACAATTTAAATTTGTCACTATTCTCAAACTATCTTTGCCAAACTATTCCTATTTTGTCCAATATAGCTTATAGCTTATTTTATTATTTTTGTAGTCCACATAGTAGTCATCTTTTTATTTGGAAATTTTAATCTGAAGGCGCCTTTCAATTTGACAATTTAACACAAAGTCACCAACTTGTCTTATGACTATGTGTTAAAGTTGCCAAATGGAAAGACGACTTCGAGTTAAAGTCTCCAAATAAAATGGTGATTTAAGATTCAAGCAGACAAAAAAATAAATATTTAAAAATTGTGATAAAAATTCAAAAAATATTAGAATATATATACAAAAAAGTATTTTACATTATGATAATTTTTAAAATAATATATAGCTCTAAAATATTAAAAGTAGATGTTAAACACAATGTTAACGGATGAGATGGTGACTTTATGTTAAAGTCACCAAATGGAATGGTGGTTTCTAGTTGAGGTCACCAAATGCAAAATAAAATCACCAACTAGATTAACATCATTCCCATGGACTAGAAAAGATAAAATCTTTAATGATAAGTTATTATTTTAATTTGATGTTTTATTATAAAACTAAAATTACAATAGTAATGATAAAAATACAAAAGAAATTATAACATAGAAAAATCCAAATGGTTTAAAAATTGATTGGTTTTACTATATGTTGTTATTCTATCTATGTTAAATATTGAGATAGTGGACAAAATGTTATGTCATCCAATCTTACATGGAAACTAGTAATTCTATATACTATATCATAATCTTATATAACAAAACTTTCACAAGTCATTAAAATCAACTCAACAACTCATCTTATTCAATTAAAATAAGCCATTTTACACTAAGGTTTATACATAAGATCATGGGATAACACATACGACTTAAGTGACACATTGAAAGTAGTAATTTATAATAAAATTTGTTTATTATCTATTTTCAATATTTTTATAACTATAATTCTTTAAAAAAATCAAAATGTAAAATATTATTTTTTATATGTTATATTACTTTTAAAATTTTGTCTTTATTATTTTAATATAAGCTTAAAATAAATATTAAATACAATTAAATTTTATTATTAATATTTATTTTTTTAGTCCACATGGATCTGAAGCCCCCATTTCATTTTGGAGACTTTACCCTGAAGTTGCGTTTTATGGAATGGTGGCTTCATGTTAATGTACCCAAATGAAAAGGCGGCGTCTACGTGTACTACAAAAATAATAAAAGATGCCAAGTTGGATAAACCAGAAGCAGTTTGGTAAATAGTTTGGGAAGAGTGAGTGTTTAGTAACAATTTTTTAAACAGGGATAAAATAGTAAAAAGATTTCTCTACTTTTGGATTTGAAATGTTCCATCCATTTTTTTTTATTAATAAAATTTTAACATACGCATAATAATAAAATTATTTATAATTTTTTATTTAATTAATTTTTTTTATTACTTATAATTTGAATAAATAACAAAGTTTGATTGGAGTATGGGAGAACATAAAGTGAGGTAGGAAAAGGAGAAGCAAGAATTTTATTCCCAATTTTGAGGCCAAAGTCAATTGGGGTTTTTTTTTTATAGAATTTTGACGGTATATTTACATTAATATTATATTTTCAGAAGAAAAAAATCATGTAATATGACTTTTTTTTTAGTATAAAATCCATCAAAAGAAAATTTAGAAATACAGAATCCGTCAAAAACAGGTTCAGAAAAATGAAAATAACACATAATCTATTACAGATAGATTCTATAAATATCAGATATAATTAAATTTACTCATTATCTCATATAAATATAAATCACCTATCAAAATATCACATGGTCAAATTTTGGCAAACTGTTGGTATGATTTTCCTTTTATAAAGCAGATTGTGCTTTTAATTAAAAGTTGCGCCTTGCCATTGTCAAAATCTTAACCGAGCAATTGATAAGGATTGAGTGTACTAATATGGAAATTGCTTTTATTTTTTTGGGAAGAACAAAATTTTAAATATTAATTTTGATGTAATAATAATATTAGAATAAAATATTTTGATAATTGTCCAATTACATATTATTGTATCATTAAAAGTGTTTATTTATGTTATAATTACCTTAAAATCCCGTGTATGAGCATATTTAGTTAGTTAATAATGTAAAATATTTTATGTTGACAATATATATATATCTCACAAGCTTTCAACTTAAAAAAGACAATGAGATTTTTTTTTAATCCAAATCATAAATAGGAGATTATTTTTTTAATAATATAATAATACACAATGAAATAATAATTTGAAAAAAATTTCTATTAGCCATTATTTCCATTAATTTCTTTTGGCAATTGTCTATTTTTATAAAATACATCATATCATATCACATGCATTAAATTAATTTTATTTTACAAACTACAGGAGAGAGCACTAATTAAGAACAAAACCACGAGTACATGACGCACTCGTCGTGCGCAACAGCCGCGTTATTCGACCAGACTCTTAACAGAAAAAAATATATTAATAATTTACGTTGAACTCTCTTTAAATTTAATATAATTATACTCAATATTTTTCTATTTTATATAATTATCACCAATCTCCCTATGAATATTAGTTCATAAATTTAAGTGATAAAAAAATAACATAAAATATATACATAATTATTAATAAAAAAATTATAATATTTTGATAATATTTAAAATATCAATTGAATAAAATACTTTTTTATCACATGAAAAAAAAACTTATAATTATAACTTATAATAAATAAAAGGTATTCTAGTTAACATATATACCTAATATTGTTAAAATCTTATAATTTTATCATTAATAATTATGTAAATACTGTATATTATATTTTTTTATCATTTAAATTAACGAACTAATATATATAAAGGAGGTCAATCTAATTTTAGTAAATTTCAAAAAAAGTTAATGATAGTTTTATAAAATAATTGGGTACTAAGTGTAATTACACTAAAATTTAAAAGTATGTTAATGTAGTTTTTTTGAAAAAATATATGTATACATATTTGGAAAGGTTGAAAAATTGGAATAAGGACTAAGAGAGAGAGGGAATAATTTATAGACTATATAAGCTTTTTGGGTTAGCATGAGGGATATCAATATCATGGAATAACCACGTATGCACAAAAGCAGAATCCAGTGTCCCCTTCGTTTGAGGATCGAAACGGCACCCCTTGTGAAGTGGATGTGCATCTGGCTCCCCCGTTTTAAACTAAACCTGTGGGTTACTCTTCCAAAGCTGAGGCCAACCGAAACCAAAACCATGGGCAGTATTCTGTATTCGGCCAGCACTTAACAAAACCGGTTGCTTCAAACTTCCTTTGTCTTGTTTTACTATGTACTATGTACTATATATCCAATCGTACCCTCTCTCCCTTCACACAGTTCAATACTTCAATTCATCACCCCAATTTAACATGCTTCAACCCTTCAGTCTCTGGGATTTTTGCTTTCTGTTCATATATCTTTGACTTTACTTCTGCCACTTTCAAAAAGCTGAAGACTACTGCTAGAAAGGGGTCATTGTGAACCGAGCTTTGGTGAGGTGAATGGTGGTGACATTTGTTACACGTCTGTCTCAACCATAGTCCTTTTGAATTTAGTCAATTGCATTTCACCCTTTATTTCAGTGCTCACCAATTCCATTTCAGTTCGTTATCTCGGTAAATTCTCATTCAAAGCCTTTCTTTTCCCTTCTGAACTATATAGTGTGGAGGTGTTGATGGAACCCAATGGACTAGGTGGTTCAATTTTTCCTAGCATCAATACCGGGTTGCTAGGTGTAGAAAACCCCTTGCAGCAACAACAACAGCAAAACCCCCACACTTTGCATCATCCCCAAATGGTTTTTGTTTCCCACCATGACACCGACCCACATCCACAAACCCAGCAATCGATGAAACATGGATACCCCTATTCTTCAGCCAAGACCAACAACAACAAGCCACAAAGCAGCAACCTCAGTGATGAAGATGAGCCAGGTTTTGCTGCAGATGACAGCTCTGGGGACCCCAAGAGGAAGGCCTCACCATGGCACAGGATGAAGTGGACTGATGCAATGGTTAAGCTCTTGATAATGGCGGTTTATTACATTGGAGATGAAGCTGGTTCTGAAGGAGGTGCTGACCCAACTGGGAAGAAGAAGGCGACGGGATTGCTTCAGAAGAAAGGGAAGTGGAAATCGGTTTCACGGGCTATGATGGAAAAGGGGTTCTATGTTTCCCCTCAGCAATGTGAGGACAAGTTCAATGATTTGAACAAGAGGTACAAGAGGGTCAACGACATTCTAGGCAAAGGAACAGCTTGTAGGGTCGTGGAGAATCAGAGCTTGTTGGACACCATGGATTTGTCACCAAAGATGAAAGAGGAAGTTCGGAAACTGCTAAATTCCAAGCACCTTTTCTTCAGGGAAATGTGTGCTTACCATAATAGTTGTGGCCATGGTAGCACCAGTGGTGGTGCTCCTAGTGTGCAACAATCAGCTGAGGTTGGAGCAGAACCATCACAATCTCAACAACCACAACAGCAGCAGCAACAGACACAGCAGAGATGCTTCCATTCATCGGTTCATGGGGTGGGGATGTTGAAAGAGGATGAGGATGAGGATGAGGATGATGACTCTGAGGACTATTCAGATGATGATGAGGAGGAATCAGGAGAAGGTGGATCAAGGGATCAAGTTGAGGATGATGAGAATGATGTGAGGTCAATGAGGAAGAGGCCAAGGAACAAAGGAGGGTTGTTGTGTGTGTCATCCTCACAGTCACAGGTGATGCAGCAGCTTAGCAATGAGGTGAATGGTGTGTTGCAAGATGGGGGGAGGAGCCCCTGGGAGAAGAAGCAGTGGATGAAGAAGAGGGTGATTCAGTTGGAGGAGCAGCAGATAAGCTACCAGGTGGAGGCATTTGAGCTTGAGAAGCAGCGGTTGAAGTGGGCAAGGTTCAGCAGCAAGAAGGAGAGGGAGATGGAGAGGGACAAGCTTGACAATGAGAGGAGGAGGTTGGAGAATGAGAGGATGATCTTGCTCCTTCGCCAGAAGGAGCTTGAATTGATTAGTAATCACCACAAGCAACAACAGCAGCAGCATTCTTCTACCTAGGTAGAGAGGAAATTACCGTGTAAATTTTATGGTAGGTGGGATTATAGCAGAGAGATTGTAGGTTAGGAGAAATAGTTTAAAGGGATTCTTCCATTTTGTGGGGTCACTCCATGTTGTTTTTCATTGAAAAATAATGTAATAACTAATATGCTTGTATCCAGACAGTCTTTCTATAAAGTTATATCCGAGCAATTCTTGCATATGGCTAAGTTTAGCTAAATATATCTCAGCCTCCTTCAAGTTCAATTTTTTCCAGAAATAAAACAACCTAAGCAGGAGTTATATTTTGTTCATTGTTGCCAAAAAACTAAAAGCGGTATACTTTTGTCTTTTGGAAGAAAAATGACAAAAATGGAGCTATGTTGTAATCACTGCCACGGGTGCCGACAATTGCCTCTTTTGCTATTTAAGAAAAATGAAAAAATAATGGAGTAATAGTGTGATCAATGTTACCAACTACTATTGGCAGTACACCCTTTTCTATTTGCAGGAAAAATGACAAAAGATTGGAGCCATTTCTACGTACAAGCTACGTTCACTGGTGCCACTGCTAACAACAACAACAACAACCAATCCACACTCGTGTTCTTCTGAAGAAAAGGGCAAAACGAAAAAGTATTATGTAGTTAGAAAATGCACGCCCGGTGGGACTCGAACCAACAATCGCCTGATTAGAAGTCAGGCGCCTTATCCATTAGGCCACGAGCGCTAGCTATTGTCATTCTTCTTAAAGTTAATTTAAACTTAAACAGAAATCATACCGGAAAACCAACCTCAAATATTGAATCAATTTGCCACTTTCTGGAATATTTTTTTGACCCTGGCGTGACAAAGCACGTCTAAAACCAATGCTCCTATAGCTCACGATTCTAGAAATTTAAGCCCCTTCTCCTCCATTAAACCACGTCAACCTACAACGCAGGCACAATTTTAGACTGAACAATGAGATGGTAGCTTTAAGGATAGCTGGTACGCCAATTTAGAAAATTCCAGTTTTCGAGAGCCAAATTGGTAAATATTGTAAGCTACTAGTCTATGCATGCATCTGGATCACAAAAGCATTGATTCTTGAGGAAGTCAATTCAGACTAAAGAACTTGGAGAAACCAATAACGCATCCTACATTTTTTTTAACAAACCCAGCGATAATAAGAGGCCTCTTAGTAGCCTACACTTCATCTTTTTACTTCAGACAAGTCAAATTCACTATTCACATTGGGAATACAAGCTAATGATGCCACTCAGCTTGACAATCAATTTCCAATGAACCCCTTTTCAAACTGCCTTCGTATCAAAATTTCGTATCAAGAGCACATTCTTGTCTTTTAAGTTTGACAGCCTTTTGAAACAGTTAGCATCAACATTCGTTTTCAATGCACAATATCAGTTAGCCACCAGACATTGTGGAGACAACTTCAAATCGTGGAAACATAATGATCTACAACCACCAAAAGCTTAAGGACCCACAAAAAAAAAAAAAAGGCCTAAAACTATAGTTGGATGAATGTACATTAATCTTCAAGCTCGATAATCTTAACCACAGATGCATCCCCAACTTTCTGGCAAACAACAACTCGATCGTGTGACTTTATAACTCCTGATGCTTTCCCATGATCAAGGGCAACCTTGAGAATAGACTCAGTTGTTGCACTTGTTGACTCAGCCTGCGGCAAAAGTATGAGATCAACATCTAGTATAAGTCTCAAGACCATTGTGTTATGGGGGTGACGGGTTTCTGGTGAAGCAGCATGTATAGTAGTTACGCAGAATGAAGATTATGCTTCAAAAACATAGACATAGGTTGCATCTGTAAGGAGCTATCCATGAAGGTTTAATTTTCCTTCCTCCCCCCAAAAGAACAATCCCATAATGCAGATAAACTAGAAACAATAACTGACACAGTAATTTTTCCACAAGTTCAATAACTTACAGGATGTCGGGGATCAGCAAGCATGGGAAAGAGGCCTCTTACAATAAGAGATTGCCTTGCCTGTGTCATAATTGAATTATAAGTTGGTAAACAAGATGATCCAATGTAAACACATTACAAATCCTGGTAACTACAAGTTTGAAATCACTAGAGGGAACGAATACAGATGCAGGCCAGTACAGCATCATCTTCCACTGTATTTGCTTTGTACAGGATAGGATATTTACAGAACAGAAAAAATGGCAATATAATTAGACAGCATTATAATTAAGACATATAAAGTGTAGTATATATAATAATTATAGTTCAGAACACTTGTCAGTAAAATAAGACAGTAATAGCATTGATATGTATATATTAAATATTAAATATATAGTAGAGAGTAGTACATTAATTACTTCAGTTGTATATAAGCTTTCCCACAAATGAATTAGTAGTTGGTCCTGGTAATGGAAACAAGAAACAGAATAAATCGTTCCTACTGAGCAATATAAAGCACAAACAATTGGTCTTACTTATAAAGTACCATTTAATTAGATTTTCTTAGCACACTATTCTTCATGTATGTATATAGGATGGGGATCAGTGGATGCAGATGTAATACTTTGCATCCTTGCACCACTTGATGATTTCTTACAGAAAACGATGTTGATCAATCCAGCAATTACAAGATAAGTGAATTTATATGGATCTTGCATGTATAATTTAGGAGAGGCTGAATAAAAAGTGGTTTGTAATTTTATACATTTCCATACAGTTAAACCACTTAGGATTAATTTAAAATTTTATGAACATGATATGCATGATGTACTTTCTATCTGACAATGAACAGTGTTTTGACAGAAAGTTGTCATTACTCAACCTACAAAATGAAATTCGTTAATAATTGATGTAGAATTGATTTTGGGGTTACATTGTGGATCCTAACCGAATTGTTATAAATCTCCTAAAATTTAAGTTACCCAATTAAAGAGAAGAGAATATAGTAGCCATCAGCCATTCCCTCCTCTCATTGAAGCCTAAAAATGGGGCCAATTTAGTATTTACTATGGGTAAATCTAAAATCATATCAACCACATAATCCAATCTTTCAAAAGGGTGGGGGTTCAGTCAAATTCATAGATAGCTTAAAATGAGATAGAAGTTAATAACGAACCTCAAAAGCTCCACTAAATTTCCATTTTAGCTGATTTGTCATAATTCGGGGAATCACAACAGAGATAACTGGCATTGTTGGCCTATACTTTGCTATCAATCTGAAAGTGCATGTGACACATAACTCTTTAGAAACAAAGTCTTCGGACATAAGCACAATGCAGGAAGTAAAATTTATATGGATAATAACTGATTTATAAAGTTGAGTTTTCTGAATCAAACTCAATTTTGAGAGAAGCTCCCTAGTTTAATCCTCCAAGATACTAAATATAAACACATTCATATCAAACTATCCATAAAGACAGTACCTTGCAGCCCTTCCAGATGAAGTGAAGCAAATGATAACAGAAGCCTTCACCTTAATAGCTGCTCTTACCTAAAAATGTAAAATTCTGTGTAAGAAGCCTCCTTCTTTCAAGGATGAAATATAACCAACCACCAAGACAGCAAACCAAAATTAATAGACAAAAAGGACTTCTTTTAATAGATAGGCATGCATTAGAAAATAAAAACTGGCCCACTTGCTGAGGTTCCCATTACTGTGAAGTCTATGAGGGTCACGTGTGCAGCCTTAATCTCATGAGCATAGAGATTATCACAACTAGAACCGACGACCATCATGTCATAAGGCATAAGGCAATAATCTTATCGTTGCACTATGAACGACTATTTTAAAAATTAGATTAAAGAAAATTGAGTAAAATGTTCAAATGTGACTACCGCAGAGGATGCAATAGATTCCAAATGGGTCATGGGCTCTCCAACGTATTTGACTGTCTTCTTAAAATAAAGGTCCTGATTGAAAACTTTCTCAGCCTGAAATGGAAAGGAGAGATATCAGCCGGCATTTTGAGTAACATTTCAAATAGGAGAACATTTTTGTACGAGTCAAAGGGACTCCCAACAAAGGATGCACACCATTCTTTGCAGACACTTCCAAAGATATCCTTTCAAACCATCATAAGATGGAAAGAAGAAAAAAACAAGATAAAGAAATTCATATTTATATAAAGATAAAATATGAACAATGTAGTTTCGTGCTTTGTCTCAGAAAAATAAAATGTATCATATAATTCATATTAGAAGCAGAAATGAACGGGTTATAACATTACATGCAACCAAATGTGCTCATCAAGTAACTTTCACATAGACTTCTGAGTCTCATTTTGCTTATTTATCTTTGCCAAGCATCATGAACCATCTCTCCAAAAAGATCAAGCTGTTGGGTGGGAGCATATGAATGATTTTATATTTAACATGCTGCCTCACACGAGAGCTTCTTTTGGGCTTTAAATGTGATCAAAGATCAAACTCTAAACTATTTAATTATAGAGACTCTGATACTATGTCATGAACCATCTCTCCCAAGAGCTTAAGTTATTGGGTAGAAACACATAAATGATTATATATCTAACACAAGTGAATGAATTTGGAAAAAGAAAAGCAGATATATCATCTAGTTAATGAATTCAGACCATTCAGATCATAATATCTCTGGTAGCAAGAAACTCCAGCAAATGGGAAGTTATATAATGGTATCTTCAACCAGAAAACATGCATGTATTGATTGATGTCTGAATAAAAGTGAGATATCTTGGATTGAGTAGTAACTGACTCCAGACTGCAGTATCTTCAGCAATCAGCATAAAGGACCCTAAGGCTCTGTCATTGGTGTATTAATTTCCTAAATAACTACATCAAGTACTGACATCAAGATAGGTTTGCTCCATGTTGGTAGCTTCATTTCCCAATCAAGTCCTGGTATAATGGCTCAATTTAATAATCATAAGAGTTGCACATACACTGAAATAAACATTAAATGTTGCATGATCCATCTCATGCCAGTGGATAAGATATCTTAGTTAAACAATAGAAAGATATTCAGTAATGCCCACAAGCCACAATAGCTCAAAGTACAGCACTCAATTATATCCAAATCTCAATCTTAAACAAACACTAGATAGAGGCAACATAAAATCAGCCCAATCAAACAATTGTCATGGCAAAAGTAGAAGTGTTCACAAGAACAAGTTATCAACCACAAAACCAGATGATACCATATCCAAACTCATGCAGGCAGTAGAGCAAATTCTAATTACACAAAACAATTTGATCAGAAATTTTCCTTGGAATCTGAGTGAACATAACAGTACAAATCTGAAGTATCGAATGAAATTAAAGAACTATGAAATGCACTTACCTCTGAACAAATTTTTCCTACAGTAGAGATAGTCTCAACAGGGTATAACCCACGTAAAGTCTCAGCACCCAGAAGTATTGCATCACTTCCTGTATATTCAGTAATAAAGTTCAAATACTCATTAAGTGGTTCTGATTAAATCAAACAGGGTAAACACAGATAGAAAACAAAATCATATGAAGGTCCAAAATCTGATAAAAAGGAGAAATAGTTCTTGACTGACTGGAGATCAGAAGGTTACTGGGTAACATGCAAACAAATATATCAAAAGCACAGCTACAAGCACACTGGACAACAAGGTATCTAAATTCTAAATCAAATAAAACAAAATTAAAAAGAGAAGGTAAATACTTTGTAAGCGTCTTTGATAAATGATGATCAACAGTTAAAAGTTACTGGAGAACATGCAAACCAATATCAACAACAGAACGGTCAAAGAGACACTAGCCTAACTATTGGCATCATATGATCAGTGACTCACCATCCAAAACAGCATTGGCAACATCAGTGGCTTCTGCTCGAGTTGGTCTTAAGTTGTCAGTCATGCTATCCACAACACGTGTAAGCACAGCAGGTTTCCCAGCCATATTACACTTGTAAAGGGCAGATTTTTGAAAGAAAAATACCTACAAAAGCAAATGGCAGTTGATTAACATCTCTGGAACAATCAGTCTTGGAACTATTAGGTGGTCTCTTAATGGACAAAGTCACAATCATTTAACATTCACAAGGGACATTCAAAGTAGGTGGCACTTCATTAAGCTGATTCTGTTCAAGCAAGTAAACGTTCCATTCCATTCCAAAAGCATGCAGGATTTAGCATAACTTCACAAAATCCTCTTTTCTTCTTTTGTTCCTAGATTTTGAGTCTATCATCAAATCTCCACCCACTAGATACCTATTGGTGTGTTAACTATTGATATAATGATAAATGAAAACTAATGACTTCAAGAATTTTCACAACCACCATGAAAAATCTTATATTTCAAACAAAGACATCTAGAACATTTTTGAAAATTTAGTTAACTCTGTTGCTTCATAAATGACTTTAGTAAGTTGTTAGGGTGCTTAGGGGAAACTTTACATATCTAATACCCACAGACCATAAGACAGATCACCAAGTACTTGGATCAATCAACTTATAGCAACATTGATCCATCAATCCCGCTCCCTCAAAACAAAAGTGGGCCAAATGATCTAGGCAAGAAAATGTTTAATCTATCATTTGCGTCTAATCCATTTTAAAAAACTCAAGAACAAAGAATTAAAACTGAAAGTATTTTACTATTATACCCAATATTGAATCTTCCTTAAACATATGGAAGTATCTACTGTTTTTATTATACACATAAATCTTTATAATATCTAATATTAAAGCATCAAAGACACTATCAACATGCCCAGAGCCACACAGCAAGTAGAGATTAATTCTAACAAGGAACCTGACCTTCTCCGGTGGAAGATCAATGCCCAAATTCCCACGGGAAAGGATAATGCCATCTGCTTCTTGAAGAATCTCATCAAAATGGGCCAATCCCTAGAAAATGTCAAAGATGTACATATGCAATCAGTCAGTCAGCATAGCCAATAAGAATCTAATTTAAACAGAAATAATGTATTTCCAGTAAATTATGAAGAAATGCAATTCACCTCAACATTTTCAATCTTTGCAAAAATTTGAGTCTGGCTGAGATCACCTAACTTAGAAAGAAGTTCACGGGCCTGCATTTTAAAAATATATAGGTTTGTGAATGTTAAACCTTAAACAGCACAGAAAAATAATTTTAAATTAAAAATTATGAGTTCCAGATGACTAAACCCAAGTGAAACACCAATTACCTGGCGAACATCTTCAGCATGCCTAGTATATGACAATGAAAGAAAATCAATTTTGTTTTTCACTCCCCAGGTGCTTATAATCTGCAAGGGAAAAATGATAACCCAAAACTTTAAAGAAAACTATATTATACAACAACAACAACAACAACAAAAAAACAACAAGCTAAGCCTTATTCCACTAGCCACTAGGTGGAGTTGGTTAGATGGATTAGACAACGCCATAGTGTTCAATTGTGTATCGCATTTATATCATAGGCACAAACAAATTCTACACACTCAGTGATAAGTAAAACATTAAAACATGCTAGTAAAATCCAGAAACTACATCCTTGTGGCATACCCTGACCTTGAAATGGGGCAACCTCCCTTCTCCCTAAACTACCTTCAACCAAAAAGGATAAAAAGAAGAAATCACCTCCTTGTCTTTCTCAGAGAGGGTAGGCAAATCAAGATGAATTTGAGAGGCATGCAAAGTGAACAATGACCCAGTCAATGTTGCTGAATTCTTTATAGTACAAACGACATCCTGCCCTTTGACTTCAGCCACCTGCACAGTTTCGGGTAGAATTCATAATTTACATAGGACTTCAACTATTCATGTTTATGCAAGCCTAGGCCCTTAAAATCCATTTTAAAATTTACCTTCAATAACATAAATCAAAAAATAGATGCAATGTATGGTTGATGCAGGTTTTTTATCCCAAAAAAAAAAAAAGAGGGAACAATACAGCAGTTGGATAAGAAGGGGCCAAACAGAAGAATTTTTTTCCTTTTGGCCCCCACTTATATTACCTCTAGCCATACAGAAGTGGTTTCACTTCCTGTGAACAAGTATTGACCAACAAAAATTGTGTCCCCCTTCTTCACAGACTGTAGTAAGCAATAAGAATAAACAAAAAGACTAACGTTAACAGTCGTTCTAAAGTTGTACATTCAAGAAAGTCAGTGACATGACATGATCACAGGAGGGGTTGAAATATGAAAATGTGAATGAACCTTGGCTAGTCCATCAAAATTGATAGGGAGCATCTGTGAAGAGGCCTCTTGTCCCTGGTCAGGAGTTAGAACAACGAGACCGTCCACCTGAAGCGAGATAGATTTCTCACTCTTGTTAACAACCTGCATCTCCGCGCCAACCGTGTCCAGCATAACCTGCCAAACCCAATAACAAAACAAGTAACCAACAAAATGCATGCATGAGCAGAGCAGTGAAACAGCAAAACCTTAATCTAAGCAAAATGGGGCAGTAAACATGACCAAAAAAACAGGGGGAAAAAAACACAGTTGTTGTCGTGTTCTACTTTGAAACCAAAACAAGTTAACTAATATAGAATGGAACAATTTTGTGTTGGCCCCTGGTTTTTGTAGTGTAGTGTGAGACGGTAACACAAGAGACATAATTTGTCTTTATGTGAAGCAACAAGAGTGAGAGGAAACAACTGACAGCACAGAGCTTGTTGGTGATTTTGATGGCAGTCTTCAAATTCTCGAGAGTCTCCTGGTGATACTCGGGATCACCCCATGAGAAATCGAAACGAGCCACTAACAAGAACAACAAACATTACACAATCAAACCCATACGAAAGAAAAAATGCGTAAAACTACAGTTATAGAATATATATACCAGACATTCCGGCTTCGAGGCAGGCAGAAATAACGTCGGGAGAGCGAGATTTAGGACCAAGGGTGCCAACAATCTTCGTCATTGCACGGAAGAAGCTCTGAAAAATAAAATATATGTAAATAAACGGTTACATTATAATTACAGAAATTATAAATGGTGATGAAATTTGGAATTGCGCGAAAGGGAAGACGCTAACGGGCTTGGATGGTTCGAGGATGGAAACCATCCGAATGGGCTCCTCGAGAAGCAAGTGACTCGAATGCATCTTTTCTTTGCTTTTGTTGTCTGTGGCTTCTTCGAACAAATGCAGCTCGCTCTCAAAGGAGGAAGGAGGAAGAACAGGTTCGGTTCGGTTTGGTAATTGGTTAGGAGTGGTTTGCGTCAAGACACTGCAACTTGATATCGCTCTTGTATTCTACAGAACGAGAAAAAGCGAACGGAGCTATGCAGAATATGCTGATGCTATTTAATTTTATATATATATATATATATATTGCTTATGCTTCCTTCTCCTGGTTCCCTTTTCTTTCCATGTGAGTGGCTGACTGATCCATCTTCTCCTGGTTCCCTTTTCTTTCCATGTGAGTGGCTGACTGATCCATCACGTTACCTTCATAACACTGGTTTGTCAATTCATGGCACAACATTCCATTCCAGAGATTTTTCATCTTCAACTAACAATTACAATTTCGTTTTCACATGCCTCATTCTATGAATTTTTTCAATTTAAGATATACGAATTTAATTTGTATATGTTATTTTATACTGTTAATCAATTAAATTTTATCAATGCAGCAAATTATAAAAAATAATTTTTCACCATCATAATCATCGTCATAATTTATATTTTCATAAAATTCTATTATTGATTGATAGTGTATAAAAATTTAGAAAACAAAATAGTATGTTATCTCCTAATTATAGTCATGCGCAATATATTTCTATAATTTTTTCTAAGAAATAATATAAATCAATAGAAGTTTCTTTTAAGGATATCAAGTTATCCGTGAATTAAAGTTCAACAACCATAATACACTTACTTTTTATTAACAATAAATTAAAATTTAATACAATAACTAAAAAGTACATTTCAAAAAGTTCAAGAGTCATCTTATATCTTTTTAAAATTCTAGAATAAAGCTCACATGATATAGTTGGTAAACTGTATTCTTTTCTTCAAACTTAATCTCATCAACCAATTAGTGTTTCTGTTATAGCATGGCTCCTTTACTCATATGAAAATGTAAAATTGAATTATAGTATATATTGTTTTACTATCAATCAATAGAATTCCATCAAAGGAGAGGTTCTTGAGTTCAGCATGAGCATCGATGGCAATAGAGGTTTGGTGAAGGAGCAGCTGATGAAGGAGGAAGACCAGGTGGTCCAAAGTGTAAAGAAACCTAAGACAATTGTCACTCCTTGTAATATCTCAAGTCTATATGTTCGTAGACAAGTCTAATATGGCCTTAGAGTTCCTAGGATCCATCGGTATTACCGGGAAGACCCGGATACATGAAAGGTCCTTAATATGCAAAACAGATATTTTTTACACCGTTATAGCAACCTAGGACCGTTATAGCGGTCAAGTGTGTGGGCTTAGTGGAGTTGGGGTCTTTGTCAACTGCTATAGCGGTCATGTGTTTTCTAGCAAGGTAGTGCAGGTCTCTTAATCAAGCGGTATCCTTCGATGTCAACACAATACTAAACGATTTTGTTTTCCTTAAATGATATCCTACCCTATATAAACCCTTTCCCATTTGTGTCCTTCCCCCAAATTCAAAAATCCTAAGGTAGTGTTTGTTTTGTGTCGTAGGACACAAATACAGGGACGCACTGTCCCTGTATTATGTTTGGTGTTGGGGACGGGGTACGATGATAGAAAAATTTATAGACAAAAATTTCATGTATTTCTTTCCCTCCAAAAAATGGGGATAGTGAAGACAGAGCATGGGATAGTGGTCCGGCCACCTACCACCATCGGTTAACGTCGGTCGGCTGCCGGTCAACGCTCGATCAACGTTGGTCGTCCGCCAGTCAACGGCGGTCAATGGTGGTCAACAGTCAATATTTTTCTGTTTCCGTCTCCAATCAAACATGATATATGGACAATATTTTTTCTGTTTTCGTCTCTACTATCCATCTATTTCTATCTCTGTCCCTCTTGGGACACAAAACAAACGCTACCTAAGTTTCAAATACCCTTCCACCCTCCTCAATTTAATACATTAACAAATTAGAAATTTTACACTTACCACTTTTTATTTCTTTAGCCAGTTGACTTAGGTGCTGCTTGCTAGTTAGAAAAATTCTAAATTTTATTGTCAAATTACATATTTTTGTTTTTTAAAATAATTATATAATAATTTTAACTTAGAAGTTGAAATATCAAATTATAAATCATCAAATGTAATAATATTACTTAATATTCTAAAAACATACAAATAATTTATCGCTTGTTTTTTTGTCAGGAAATAATTTCTCGCTCGCTGTATGATAGAATGTGGGTAAATGCCAGCACCAAAAAAGATAAAAAAAAAAAAAAAAAAAAAGAACGTGGTAAATGCTGGCACCAAGTTTTGGTGCGTTTCCGCACCACCGATTCCACGGCCCATCTAATTCCAATTGTTTATGCATCAATTTCCAGGGGCAGAGGTGGTCCTTCCATCATCATGTCTGTTGGCACTCTCGAGGGCTCTGTCTAGATATTTTTCTCATGCTTTTGAATCTTTCCCTAAGAAATTACTCAAATCAAATAATCAATAATTAATATGTAAACTAAACATTACTTTGTTCAAAATGTTTTTGAGACACGGCACTTTATTGATCTCTGAGTATGTTGCTGTCATTAGAGATATTTTCAACAATTACATTATTTAAAAAGGATAAAGACATTTTACCGCTTAAATTTTAAGTTATATACGATTTATAATCTGATTTTTAAAAAAGTACATTACAACTTCATGAGCTTTTTAAATTATGTAAAACATCCTCAGTATAAATTTGATAACTAATGAAGATAAATTTATGTGCACTTAAACCTTCTAATGTTTCCAATCTGTGTAACCTGATATCTTATTTGTAAATACTATGTATAATTAACCTCCCTATTTTTTATTGTGTACAACTTAACACTCTGTTATGATTTAAAGTTTCGCACTGTTTAAAAAGTTGGGTTCTTTTTTTACACAATTTAAAAAGTTCAGGGTATCAAAATGCAAGTTTCGAAAAGTTAAGGTGCAAATTATACATGATCTAAATTTCGGGGAATAAAGTGCATTTAATCCTATATAAAATTTGATCCTTAGCCTTTCTTAAAAAGAAAAAAAAAATGGTTTGTTTATCAATATCATGTATATGTTCCTTCTTGGTATTTGAGATTACTTTGTGGATTATTCTTGCTTATTATTACTTAGTAGTGTATTTAGTTTTGCATTTATAGAATTGATTCTAAAGAAAAATTGATTCTAACATAATTAATTTTGTTATAATTTATTTTAAAGTAAAATTATTTATGTTTGATAATTCCTCTAAAAATTATTCTAATAAAAGGTAAGAAACTTTTATTTGTCCCAGAATCAATTCTAGGAGCAAGAATTGATTCTAAAATTTTTCAACCAACAAGATAATAATAGTTTAGAATCACATTTATCACAATGAAATTTCTAACCTACGACTTGATTCATACTATCCAAATCCCTTATTACGAGACTAATTCTAGTGGTTTTATCAAATTAAATTACAACTATTATTTCTAATTTTTCAGCTGAATTATTATTTTAGAAGTTATTTTTAAATGGGATGGCAATTGCATTATGCAGTAATCAGAAGTAGGGGACTCTCCTAAATTGCCAACAATCTATTGAAGCCCATGTTGTTGTGACTTCTGAGAGCACCACGAAAGTAGCTCCTACGTGCGCCGCTGTGAACAAAATTTGTGTCTTAAACCAATTTTTTTCAAACAAGGTCTTAACTCAATAAGTCTTAACGTCGTGAATGAAAAATGGGCCTCCCTGTTTTTTCGTTTTGCTCAGTAATAGGCCTCTCTGTTATATGTGGGTTTCGTCCACTGGATTGGGTTCGAGGTTCTCTCGAGAATGACGGAGGGGACTGATAAGAACAGTGACTTCCCAGACCAAAACAAAGAAACAGAAGGGTGACCCTAAAATAAAGAAGAAGAGTGTGACTTGATCTGATTTCAATACCATGTTCCAGATGAAATGAGTGCATTTTGCATAATTTAAGATACTCATTGTATTACTGGCATGAGGATTGTTCATTATGAACATCAATGGGGCTTGATAGGTAGCATGAAAGAAATTCCAACACAACATATTGTAAGAACAACATTAAAGAAGATCTCAAATAATGAAGTAAAATTTGCTTACATGAAGCTTACTTGACGTATCAAATTTTTAATTATGGTTATGCCAACACACACCACACAACCTGTCTCAATCATGCTTGCTTTATTTTCATCTCTCTCTTTAGCTGCATTGCTGAACGATTATTCCATTTGCTTTATAACAAGAGAAATAATTTGTGCACAATAAAATCCTATAACAAACTTATACTACATACCTTATCATCATTAGAGGTGATGAGTGGTCCCACTCATTTCATTCACTTATCACTAATTTTTATTGTGGGATTTTGTTATGAACCTATCACTTCTTTTATAACAACAGCCATTGCAAAATTTTTTCATGAGAATCTAACTGCAATACTCGGGGCCATTGATTCAAGAGACCAGTTATGATAATCAAACAAATTGCAACGTGCAATAACAACATTACACAAAGCTCATAAGTTATTATACAAAATTAAAGAAAACAATAATTAACACAATTTGGAGTGGCACTGACGTCAATAAGCAACAACATTAATTCAGATAATGAACAGTGAGACTAGAAAGAGATCGAGGATCAAAATAAAGTTATGCCACCACGGTTAACAAGAATGAACAACATACACTGTGATTATTAAGCTCTTAGCTCTAGGCCATGCCATCTTCGGTGGTGGGAATGGAAGGCGAAAGCGAATTGCGCGACTCATCAAAATCCTCAACAATAGGAGACTGTTCCACCCTGATATCCTCAACCATCTTAACAACTTCCAACATGGTTGGCCTCTTCTCAGGCTCTGGAGCAGCACAAGCCAACCCCACATGCATCATTGCCACAAGCTCATCCTCAATGTTCTTGTACCTCAGCAGTTCCTGATCGAACACCTCTGGGGTCCACTCTTCTTCCTTGGCAACCGAACGAACCCATTTCGGAAGGTCCACCACGTGGCCTTGTTCCTCCAGTTCCACGCGAGGGCGTGCTGCTGGAGAAGGGTACTGTGACGGTGCTCTACCAGTGAGGACTTCCAAGACCAAGATACCGAAGCTGTACACGTCAGCTTGCTGGGACAGCCTCTTGGGTTCTGATTGCTCGGGAGCACGGTAGCCACCTAACCTTGCGATGGCGTGGCCAGGGTTTAGGAGCAGTGACAGGCCGAAGTCGGAGATGCAAGCAACGCCGTTCTTGTCGAGAAGCACGTTGGAAGATTTGATGTTGCCGTGAGGGATCTTGGCTGCACTGTACTCTGCATGTATCCGAGCTAGGCCTCTGGCTGCACCTAACACCAGGCTTATTCTTGTGGTCCAGTCTAGCGGAATCCTACCTGGGCCACGGTTCCCTGCCAGCCCCAAAAGTCCAAAATCAAGGCTTATTCGTACACGACTCTGTCCGAAACATCACTCTAAAAAAAAATACTAGTTTCACACGACCAATAGAAAATAGTAGCTCGGGATTCAATAGATAGTATGAATTTGATTTAATGGTGTAAAATCCAAGAGAACTTTGGTTATGTGTCTCAGACTCTAATTTGATATTCGACTTTTTATGTAGAAAAAAATGTTTGCCTATGTCACTAAAGAAGTGGTGTTGAATACTACATTGGAGAAAAGAAAACGACACCTAAATAAATTAGTTGTCTTTATTTCTCACTAGGTCCAAAGGTGGACAAGGAATCAAGAATAATCAATGTCCAAAATTCGTTAATGACATATTTGATTTTGATTAGCTCTTTAAAAGTTATTTTTTTCAAGTATTTGATCTTTAGCTGAATTAAGTAAACTAATCTAAGATTGCATATAATCACCGAAAAAAGGATTGCATACAAACAATGCAGAAAACAGCATTATTTGCATGGATGAAAGCTAGCTAATACTAACCATGAAGAAGAGTGTGGAGGCTTCCATTGGGAAGATAGTCATAGACAAGAAGCTTCTCTTCCTTGGCATAATAATAGGCTCTGAGCCTGACAATGTTGGGGTGCTTCAGCTTCCCAACAACATCCATGTACTGCTCGAACTCACTCCTCTCGCAAGGGTTCGCATCCTTGAGCCTCTTCACAGCCACGGTGCACCCATCATCGAGCACCGCCCTGTACACCGTCCCCAAGCTCCCCTTCCCAAGCATCTCCGCCGACGCGCGAAGCAGATCCTCAAGCTCAAACTGGCTCCTCCTATCGAAGAACACAAGCTTGCTTCTGTCCGTGTCAACAGTTCCATCACTGTCTCTTTCTCCACCACCACTTGCATACACCTTCTTCTCGCTCCCGTAGCTACTCTCACTCTTCCTCTTCCCGCTCTCACTCCCCACCATAGAGCTCGAGGTTCTCCCCCCGGCACAACAGTGCGCCACCGCGAAAGACACCACCACAAGAAACACCACGCAAACCGCCACCACGATCGCCACAATCACCCCGGGACTCAACCTTTTCCGAGCTTCGCTTTTCGAAGCTGCGATATCACTGCTCGGTCGAGGCAGCGAGCTAGGCTTCGAAGGAACAGTTTCATTGTTATTATTATTATTAGAAGAAGGAGAAGGAGTAGTACTCTCAGTGAAGGAACATTTTGGCAATGGAGTAGAACCGCAAAGTGCGCCATTGCCAGCGAAGCTTGCGATGCTGAACTTGTTGAGCATTGGATCAGGTAAGTGTCCGAAGAGTTCGTTGTTGGTCATGTTGAGTTCGCTGAGGTTAACGAGGGAAGAAGAGAGGTCAGGGACTTTGCCAGAGAGCGCGTTGTTCTGGAGGCGGAGCGTGATGAGGTGAGTCAGTTGGGACAGTTTCTCCGGAACAGGGCCTCGCAGGTTGTTGTCGGAGATGTCGAGCCTTATGAGGAGTTTCAGGGACGATATCTCCGGGGGTATCTCGCCGGAGAAGTCGTTGCGGGAGAGGTAGAGGAGTTCGAGAGCGGTGCAGTTGGAGAGTGGGGAAACGGTGCCGTTTAGGCGGTTGTCGTGGAGGTCGAGGAAGCGGAGGTAGGTGAGTGTGGAGAGGGACTCGATGGGGCCACGGAGGTTGAGGGATGGGAGGGAGAGGGATACTACTCTGCCGTTTGGGGAGCACTCGACGCCGCGCCATGCGGCGGCGCAGGCGTTGCTGCCCGTCCAGCTTGGGAGGAGGGAGGCGTGTGCGTCGGTTTGGAGGCGGAATTGGGTGAGGGCGTCTGTATCATTATGGCGTGCACCCTCCGTAAAGGCCAGGGCCAATGTCAAGGTAAGAACAAGAAGAATAAAAAAACTGTCCATGTTGTGGTGTGGGAAGAGGGGGGAACGAAGGCTAGTGTGTTCTTTTGAAATTAAAAGGAGGGGAATTGAAGAAGAAGGTTCTTCTCATTCTCATGCTCTCTCGCTTTCTCTTTCTACATTGACATGTTGTGGGTGAGTGTCAAAGACGGTTGAAAAAAAAAATTTGAAATTGGGTATTGGGCTATTGGCAGGTTGAGTTGGGTGAGCGAGAGAATGTGGTATGATTGGAGAGAGTGTGTTGATTGAGGAAAAAGGGGGTGGTGCTGTTATTATGTGTTCTGGTAAGGTAATTGGGACTGGGGGCAATGTGGTATGATTAAAGGTGGAATATGGTTATGGGATTTGGAAAGGGGGTGGTTGCTTTGTATGATTGCTGTTGTGCTGTGCACTCTTTCAGAAGAAATGGAATGAGGGACGAGATCTTACTTTTTCTTTTGCTTGTCCTGTTATGATAAAGGTGAAAAATAAAACAAGTGCTCTGGCCCCTCACCTTTGCAGTACTTATGTTACAGGAGGAATTCACATAGCAAATGTTACACAGGAACATATGGTATGTAATGTTACGGACCAAAAGCTTATTCAAATAATTAATTGTCATCTTTCTTCACTTGCTGGTTTTAATTATTATCTTTTGTGCATGCAACAATAAGATACTTTTGCCGCATTATTGTGGCGTAATATGGTCAGATTAGGGAGGCAAGCTAGCTAGCTAATCAATTTGAAGCCCTCAATTGTGCCACGGCCTATGCAAATTTGAAACTCATCTCTACAGGATGAATTAAGTTTTGAGTTTTTCCAAAAGGATGGATTTTAATTTGCTCTCTTCTATATCCGACACACTTTCGTGCCTTCACTTGTTTAGACAGATCTCAAACTATTTTCTACGTGGACTTTGACAGGAAATTAATCAAATGGCCAAAAGCAGAAGCTATAGTACAGCAATCTACATTATATAATAAATGAGTATCAAGGACATTGTAGCAGTCCACTCAGCCTTCTCCTAATGTAACTTTGGCTATGATGTGCCTTCTGTTGAAATTCAAGTTCACGTATGAAATGTAAATGTTTTACCGAGACGTAAATGTTATCTACTCACAATAATTTCGTTGTCATTTCCTCTATTACTGTCTGTCATATATGTTGGTGATATTAACTAAATAACTATCCAAGACCAAAGCCTCAACGAAGATGATTGTTATCTCATTATTCTTCCCATCACTTTGAATTTGCATTGAGTGTAAAGCTACGTACGTTCCAAGTTCTTGACAAATTTCCGTGTAGACGTAGTTATAGTCAAATCAATAAGTATACATGTGCTTGTAGCTAGTGTGCATTTGATAAGGTTTCAATAGATAAGAACACAACAACGCTGGTGCCTAGCTGTATATAGGTCAAGTTTTTATCTAATTATAAAGTATGGAAGGGTAAAAGGGGTTGACTGTTGACAATGATCCAGCACAATCCATTCAAGATAATTGTACTTCGTAGGTGATTCCACTGCTTCTTTTGTTTTCTGTAATCTTCCCCTTCCAATTCACCCGAGAGGTAAAAAATCCCACTAACCTTTCTCAAAAGAATCTATTTCCTCACTAATTAGCTCATGCAAGTAAAGTAAGTTTTTAAGATGAGAAAACTGAAAAATTCAAATTGGGTTCATGCAACATTATATAGTGGGTGTGTCTCTTCTTTATCTGCAGATTTTTCGATTCATTCTTTTTACCTTTTTCTGAAATCTTCTAATGGGGTGAGAAGCAATTGATATCAAGTGGTACATACAATTAAATTAAACATTACCAACAAGCCTTTATGTGTCTCTAATAATACTCTTTTGAATTTGGATCCCACCTGCATTTTAGGCGTTGAGCTGTGGACCACTAGGCATTGACTGTCGATGCAAATCATCTATGCAACTTTCACTGCTCATGATTTTTATTTTTAACCCGGATGAACATATTTTATTGCCTTGGGACAAACTTTGACGCTGCGCTGTCATCAAACAATAATGTAACAAGGTCAGAAAAATATACTTTTTATAAAAAAATAAATAAATATGAGACATTATTCTATCAACTAAAATCTAAGAAAACTTGTGGCTAGCATAGCGTTTTTCTTCACGAGAATAGTAGTGGTTCATTATTTGGTTTGTCTGCTCCTTGTCTTTTCCATGGCATGGAAGAAAAAAGAGACCTCTACTTTAAGTCATAAGCAAGCAAAGTCTTTCTCCCATCAGACCCAAAGTGATCGAATTCAATAATAAACATGCAAATGCCAGGGACAATGGCTGAATTTCAAACTAAAATTTCATGGCAGAAACGAGCACAACATTATATTGCCATAGCTAAGCCGAACACACCACATACAGTACACACCAGTCCAACACGGTAGTCCTATACTTTTATCTTTCTATTTTTTTTTCGAGGGAAATAATCTGGTCACTTGAGAGCTTTATTCTTCATATTTTAGCAGAAAATTGACACAATTTCATGTATCATAACTTAATCAGTTGAGTGAGCTTAGGCAATGTTAAGTTGATGCTATGATGTATATATGTACCCACAAAAATAAAAGGTTGATGGCATGAAGGATAATGCCACATGGGTGGGGCAACGGATAGTAGTCTAGTACACTGCTACTGGTCCAAACTTTAAACCTCAACTCCCAGCCCACCGGTATGGTGATGCATCTGGTCCAACGAGTGAGGAACTTGTTTCAGCTTTTTGAACCCTCCCACTTATAAGGATATGATTTTGTTAACGAGTAGTCTAGATATTCTTATTGGAGAATTGAAAACAAGAAGTTTCTAAACATGTTTTTAAAGCAATGAAAACCTCAAAAGTTTATTTTTAAGGTCAAAACTTTGTTTATTTGGATTATTTAATAAGTGCTACGAGGACACTCGTTAGTAAAATCTTATTTTTAATTAGTATTGTTACATCACAAATTTATAGTGGCATTCTGAATGTGTGTTTGAGATATTGTAAATTAAAATTTTTTCCAACTTTTATTTGTAAAGTATATAATAATAAATTTATATTTTGATACTTCAACTAAAATGTGAATTCAAGAAAATATGTTTTGTGTGGATTGTATAAAAAAGATTGTTTTGTATTATAAATCACTAAAAGAGGATGAAATGATTTGTACTTATAACTTTATATCATACCATATTTGATACTTGGGGTTAATTTGGCAAAAACATTTAATTTTAAAATGATGATCAGCCTCTACTTATAATAAAAATAATTTAAAAAATTCGTATAATTATAAAAAAATTCAGCTCTAAATTATTAGTTTTTTTTATTATAATTCATTCTCATCTTTTTATCATACAAGATTATTTTTTAAAAAACAGCATTTTTTTTTTACCTGTCCCAAACATGTGTGTTTGGATTGGCTTGTCAAAAATCAAGTTTGATGTTCCATCTTGGAAGCAGTATCTATCTTGTTTGCATGACTTTAGCTAAAATCAATTTTGGCTCTAAATTTAATTTTAAGTCCTTACACGTGAAGGTAACATTTTTCTGTTTTATATTGAATAAAATCATGTTAGAGTATTTTTTTTTAACATAATTATCTTTTTAACTTAATATATTATATCATTATTTAAATATTACTAAAATGAAATTTCATAATTTACCATCAAAATTTTCTATTTGATATCTACTCGTGATTTGTGTTCCGCCGCTATCTTCCAATTACCCTACTTCTATTTTTATCTTGTTTTAAACTAGTTAAAATTACTCTTCATGTTATATGTGTGAAAACTCGTTTTGTGTCAGATAGCAAATCTCAATATTGATAATAAATATGTATAATTGTTTTTTATTCATATTATTCAAGTTATATCTATCATATTAAAATCACTTTTTAGATACATATTGCCAAAGATAAATTATTGACCAAAATTAAATCCACAAAATCAAGTTTACTCAATTGAATTTGTGCCCTCTAGCCCAGGCACAACATAAAGCATAGGGAAATAAAGCAGCTGGATTGACGGCGAGACTGGCGCTCCAGATTTAAAGGAAGTTTATTGTGTTACCTTTATCCATGATTAGATGGTGAACACATTATAAGGTCCCAAATATTTATAAAATTTTCTTAGCAAGTACCGTAAATTAAACACTTATTAAAATTAAAAATACGTAAAAACTTATTTTTTATAATTTCTGATATATTTTTTTATTTCACAGGATATCCATCACTTGATGCAATGATTAATCCCTTCACGTATTATAGGCTCATTTAAGAATGTAGACATGGGTCATAGATTTTAAAGTTATTTCATTCTCTAGATGATAATCAAACTCTTTACATTTGATTTTAAAAAGGAGAGAACTCTTATAATTTTTATATATATGAAATGTTCTCATCATTTTTTTACACAATACTTCTTCTATAAAAATCTTTAACAAGTATAAAAGTACCTGTCAGCAAATTTAAATATTTATTAGTTATTTTGTATAATAAAATTTCGAACCTCTGGTGAATGTAAAACACTGTCATTAATAAAATTTCTTCTTTGTTTTTTTTTCCCTTGCTTATTGCCGTGTGCCCAAAAAAAACAAAAAAATTGCCTACAATGGGATGATGTAAAGAGGAAGGCAAATGGAGACCGGGAGCTATTTGCTTTCAATGTTCAGTTTTCAATTTTCATTTTTAATTTTTTAGAATTTGAGAAGAAAAAATTGAAAATTCTGAAAATTATAAATTTTAATTTACAGTTTTTTTAGTTTTTCCTTCACAAATTCTGGAAAACTGAAAACTAAAAGCAAATAGCCCCTAAAACTTCCTCTTATATACATTTCAGATTCTTTTTATTAGTTAGCAATGAAATTTTGTTTTCAGATAAAAAAAATGTCTTGAATTCATTTCTTTTTGGATATTTTTGTGAGTTTAGATTTTGGAGAGGAAGGGAGAAGAGGGGAGAGGAAAACTTGTAATATAATTTTAGACTACAAGTCCTACCCTTCCTTTTATTTTCCTCCAAAATCAAAATTCACAAACATATCCAAATTAAGTCAAAATAATAAGATCATGACATAATAAGATAGTGAACTCGTTGTAGCCCAGCATGTATAGGCTGACAAGTTAAACGTACCAAATTAATATTTTTTTTCTAAATATTAATGTGTTGGAAATATAACTAACTAGATCGTTTAAGGTCATCTCATGCATCTAAACGGGAAAATCCATTCTTTTATGTGTTTTTATTTGCTAATTTTTTATTTTATTTTTTTGGTCAGATATTTGCTAATTTTATAAGTTGTTGTCTGGCCACGTAAAGGTTAATGGACTTTTTTTTTTTTTGGCCTATTTAGGCTAATAAGTTGATGGTAAGTTGTTTATTTAAAAAACAAAAAAAATAGTTAGGGATTCAGTTTTTGACACTTGTTGTATGGAAGGGTCCCATGGCAAGATATTTACTTCTTAAGGAAGCTCTGGCTTGAAAAAAATTAGTCAGTATTACCAGTAATGAATATTTTAAAAAGACCAAAAAAAAATTAACAATTAGGCTGATCAATTTAACATGCAAGTTATATGAACATTCTATTTCGTTTTGCATAGATTGTAGTAGGGTTTTATACATGATGACTGGTAGTTAGTCTCTTTTGTTGTTTGGGTCTTTGACCCCGTCTTTTCATTTCCAAAAAATAAAAAATAAAAAAAAGATGAAAATATATGTTGTTAAATGGATTAGGACTTTTTAAGACAAATCCACTTAATTTTAGCATGAAAATGGACCGGCCCAATGGATGCGGCCTGTTTGGATGCCCCTGCTTGGCATTCCTCTTTACCTGCCGGATCAAAATGGTGGAACTGGAACAACTGGAGTAGATTATGATGTGATTATATTGCTTGTAGATCACATTAACGAGATCAGGTACGGTCAATGATTGAATTTAATTTACCTTTTAGGATACAACTAGAACATATGCGTTGTAGATTATAGAGGACCAAGTTCATGTGAAATCTCCGAGTTAAATTAATGCCATGATCAAGGTAGAGAACGAGAGAATTATTGCTAGCCGTTAGGTTATCCATGATATTTTTCATAATTTTCAGTTGCTAAAAGAGTAATCTTCTTCAGTGTTGCAAGGCTTTTCAAAGCATGAGTTCAATTATCTTGACCTTCATTAAAACTTCGAATGATTAATCGAAATAACCGAACAAAATTAGGGCGACGAAAATGAGACCCTTTTGCCGTAAATCCTTAACAGTACCTTTACTCGTCCAATCAATTGTACATTTGTACTTATTTATGTTCATTAAGAGATTTTTTATTTTTTTTATCATGGGGTTTCTCAGAAACTGTCAAGCCATCTTCATTATTGTCTAATGACTTCAGTCTTGTTGCTCAAGTTTCCCACCTGGTACACAGTTGCCCTCACAACTGATTTTTCATGATCGCATAAAAAAGATCAAATAAATTAGCAGATGCCTTCAAATTCAAAACAAATCGATCAATGTGATTCTCATGTAACATTAAAAATGGTTACATTGTAACTCCTATTTGTTGAGGCAGAACAGCTCACAAGAAATTTATAACTTAGGCGTCATTTTTTTTAAATGTATTATCTTTAATATAGTGAATGCTACACTTGTTTTTTAGTTAAAGTATCATTTTTTATAGAGTTGCTATATCAAGTATGATGAATTGTCTAAAATAATATTTTTTAACAAAGCTTATAATTTTGAGCTAATATATCACTTTTTATAGAGTTGTCAAAGCAAGTATGGTCAATTATCTAATGCAACATTTTTAAATAGAGAAACCAATATTTTTTAGACATCAAAAATAATATATGTATATAAAAAGTAATATTTTTATGTGTTCTTAAAAATAAATATTATTTTAAGCCAAATTTATTACAATAACAATTACATGCAAGGACAGAACATACGAAAAACAGACAAATAAGGAGAAATCCCCCACACATTAGCCGCCCGTTGTAATATAATATATTTAGTAAAAGGAACACAACATATAAAACGTACAAGAAACGAAGCTTCTGGCCCATAAATATTGTTGAGTGAACCAATTTTATGATAATGTTACAAAGAATTACACAGAAAGAACCAAAAACATGAAAAACGATAACAAGGGTTGCCACTTGCCAGAGAAGATCTTGATTTGATTGCTCTGTTGAAAAAAGTAAGGACACAAAAATAGTGGGATTTAATTCTTGAATCCTCTCTATTCTGATTTTCCTTCTCTTATACCGTATGTCTTTCAGCTTGCAGTTTCTAGAAGTCTTATTTAGAGGCGCTTCTGCCATGCAAGCCCACTAGATCAGTCGTCTTTAATTTGACTTCACTAAAAGGAATTACTAACAAACCCAAAACATAATAGGGAGTGGCAATACCTATTACCTTAGTCTTATTATAGAAAATAGAATCAAATCATAACTTCAGTTTTGGGATGATTATTGGTGTTTGTTTAATGTTGAAACAAAATATGATTACATATTCTTTTTTCTTTTTCAAAAATATCAAAACGTCTATAACTTAAAGAAATAATCACGTTATCCCCATCATTTTTGTAAAGAAATGGGAACATTGGGAATTAAATTTAGTTTAGATATGATTTTAGATGTATTATTATGTTAGGAGTGGCTATTGCTACTCCTATATGTCTATCACTATTTCTACTACATTAAATTTTTATTGAGTTTCACCAAATTACCCTTTTTCTTTCCTAGTTATATGAATAATTAATATAACTTATTTATTAGTCATAAAAATATTTTCAACACTTACTATTGTTAATTTAATTATTTTAAAATATTTAATAGATATCTCATTTTTATATAATCATTATATATTGTAGCTATTTAAACTTTATATAATTAGTATAACCACATGTTTATTGAATTGTTTTGTTAAAAAATTTCTTAAAATGATAGATATCTAAACAATATTGTACTGACTATTTTTGACAAATAACTAGTAAAAATTAATGATACAAAAGATAAATTACTAAATCATAATATGCAGCATACATATTAGTGTTTTTATCATTTAGCGTTTATATAATTTTCAAAAGTATTCAACATACATGTGATATTAGGATATATCAACAGTTACTTATTTTTTACTATAAATTTTTTTATTCGACAGCGGTATTATCAAAAATTAAAATTATTAGTACGTTGAATTTAGTTATATATTTTATTGAGGTGCAGTGCCATGAATAGTAAATTGAAAGACAAAAATGTGTATCTATCCATGGTTTTAAATTTTACTTTTTTTATTTATTTGAAAATATGTAAAATATAATTTATTTAATAGAAAATAAATAATAAAGCCTATATACTGTTCAATAACAGATTGAAAAAATAGCATTTTAAAATTTTTCTATGGATAAGTAGTTAATTTAATATATCAAATTATCTTAATATTTTTTGAGAAAAATGATAGCAAAGAAAAATTATGGTTAACATTGTTAGTCAATAGTAATGAACCATGGTATTATTTGTTTACTTAAAAAGTTTTAATTATAAAATGCTAAATATTACAAAATAAGACACACTCTTGTATACTATGATTTATTAATACGTCTTTATTATTTTTCAAAAATTACTCAATATTATATTATTTAAATATTGATTGAATAAAAGATAAAAAAAATATTTACATTGAACCAAGTGTATCAAATATATTAATTATCAATACTTATAATAACTATAAACTCTTTTTTTCTTATGTATTGGTCACCTTAAAACAACCAAATTTAATTCCCAATGTTCCCATTTTTTTACAAAGAGGATGAGAATATCGTGATTCTTTCTTTAAGTTATAGATATTTTGATATTTTTGAAAAAAAAAGGAATATATAATCATATTCTGTTTCAAAATTAAACAGACACTAATAATCATTCCAAAACCAAAGTTATGATTTGATTCTATTTTTTAAAGAAAGGAATTATGTTAAAGACTAAACTAAACTTAGCTTTAATACAATTGGAGTGGTAATAGATATAAAAGAGTGACAATAGTCACTCTCATGATACAATTATCAAACTGCTCACATCATAAAACTAGCTCATAATGAAGTGATTTAAGTTTTGTGTCAAAAGAAAAATGTGGAGATTAGCAATATATATATTGATATAGAGTCAATAACTCAATTAAAGCTCATATTATAGACGGGAAAAAATGGGAAAATAGTACAATCATCATCAGTCACCCTTATTCTGCAATAATTAATGACAACATAATTAGGGGAAAATTGTTGTTGAAACATTGTGGAAATTGCGATGGTAGACTATAACACTCTTGTACATTTTAATAGCCTCTATTAGTGCTTTTCATCGTAGTGTATGAAATAAAAACTAAAACAATATAACGTTTTTTAACAATCACTTAAATATACGTGTATAATATTTAATAGTTAAGATAATGATGTATAACAATATGTTTCCAATGTTTTTAATTTATTATATATGATAGTATCATACAAATCTTATTTATTGGTTAATATTGTTTATCACGAATGACTTCCAATGATTTTTTAAAAATTTTATTCTTACATGATAAATTATTTTTTATATATATTACTATATAATGTTCAAATGTGTTTGTAGCATATATTATTGTTATTTTGCTAGTACATGAATGATTAGTAAAAGGTAAAACAGTTAATAAAGGAAAAAAAAAGTAAAAAGTAAAAGAGACGGACGTACAATAAGCATCCATTTCGGTCACTTTTTCTTTTCACGTACACAATGAAATCATCAATCAAAATATCAAGTAATGGACACAACTTTAGATGAAAGGTATGACAATTATTACTCCGAATATTTATTGTGACTCTCACTTTTGTTCATTTTTATATAGGTTCATCAAAATATCCTTCTTCTATTATGATCGAAAGGTTTGATTGGAAGCCTCGAAAATTAGGGGAGTGGCAAGGAGTAGAAGAGAATAGCCGAACAAACTCTGTTTGAAAGTAAAATTCTGAAAGGGAAAGGCGGATATTAAGTGTGAAGGATGCCCTTCCTAGCCCTCCGTGATTTACTGAACCCCAAATCAAGAGGACAAGGAAGGACAAAAATGCTTTAAGAATGCTTTAAGTGAAATTTTCCTGTTATGTCATTTTGAAATCTTTTATATTTAAAATACACTTATAAAATAAAAAGATAAAAAATGAATAGAAAACTTGTATATACCCTTCTATTCCACTCACTCATTTTATAAATTGTCAAACAATAAAGTGGTCTTTCACTCCCCACTCCACTTATCAGCTTTCTTCTCTATTCTATTAATGATCATTAACTTCCCCTCTAAATAAATCTCTCAATGATAGCCAAAGGAACGTATGATTAAAACTAATTATTTATTTGTCACAATAATGCTAAAGTAAAGTTCTTTTTAGAAGATTTATATTCAAGATTTTAAATCCTTCTTAGAAAGAAAATGCTTCATCCACGTCTCATAAAGCTTAATTAAAACTAGATCGTGTTCTACGTGGAAGTGGAATTTCCTCTTCGCTTTTTCTTTTATATGGACATGACGTCAATTCTAACACTTCTTTTATATGATTGAATCATTATTATATATATAGATTTTGCATTAAAATCAAAGTCTATTTTATATCCCTTAAAATTATATACTTCTAATTTGCCCTCAAGAAAATATCTTATTAAGATACTTTGAAAAATTTAAAAGAAATTTTTGAAACGTCGAAATGGAACATAGGAAAATTTTTACTTTATCTTGCAAGTTTAACTATCTCAAGATTTATATAAAGATAAGATTTAATTGTTCAATAATAATATAAAATATTATGTAATGACATCTATATATTAAAATTGATCTCTCTAAGAAATATAAATTATTTTATAAAAGATTACATAAAATTTATTCAGAGCAAAAAACTATTAAAATTCGACTAATTCACGTAGAAATATACTCTAAAACATATTTGTAAATGGCTATGCTTGTTAACGAGTGATATATTATTTATTTTTAATGTGTGGTCATTAAATGTAAATAAATGGCTAGTCCTCAAATAGAGTGACTAATACGTTAATATTAAAAATTTGTAATACTTAGTGAGTATGAAAAATTAAAAATGAGATTGTCAGTGTTAAATATTTGGAATGGATTTTGGATTATAAATCTTAATATCATTATTGTGATAAATAAATAATTGGTGTTAAGTAAGTGTTAACTATATGTTCTTTGAATTATAATAGAAGAATGACATTTTAATGAACCTAAATAAAATGTAAACAACGTAGTAGGAATGACAATAGCCACTCCCCTCTAAATATTACAACAACTTTTAATTACAATTTAAAAAATTATTTCCATTAAAAGCTTTCATCTATAAATAATAAATTAATACAACCAAATTTCAAACATTAATTAATATTGCACAATATTCAAAACAATAAACTCAAAATACCCTCTCCATTTAGGTAATTGTTAAAAATCAAACAATACAAATACTAAGGAAAGCAAAAAAAATATTTTGATAGATATAGAAAATTATATTAGTTTATAAAAATATTATTCTATAGTTATTATTATTCATCCAGGTAAATATATTAATTACTTAATAAATATGTTTATATTAAGAATATAAATTGAAGAAGAAAATTAATATTATCTAAATATATAAATGAACAAATATTTTGATATATGAAAAAGTAAAAAAAGACAATAATTCTAAATCAGATGAAGTACAGGATAACATGACTCTACTTCCAAAAATTCATTAATGAATTCCGCTCACAATTCGCATTGTTGGGTTTAATGATAAAACTCAGAATACTAACAGCTTGTTTGGATAGCAAACATTTTCAAGTTGAGGTGAGAAAAAGTGTGTTGGGAAAAATTGAATTGGTTTGGTTTGCCATTTCACTTTTAATTGAAGCATTTCACTTTTAAAAAAAAAATGATTCATATACAACTGAAAAATATTGGGCCTATTTGATAGGTGTTTTAAAAAACAATTTTCACTTTTTAAAAATAAAAAAAAATCTGATTAGAATGATGCTTTTTTAACATTGATTTTAAGACTTAGAAAACGCATTTTAGATTTTAAAATAAAAAAATCCAAAACAGTTTAAACATTTTTTATTTTTTTGGTTTTGAAATTGGTTGACACGATGGCAACCTTGCAATTTTGTTTTTATTACTCGCAACACGCTTCGATTCTCATCTATCAGCATAAACAAAAAATCCCCTTCTTCTTACACATTATGTCCCCTCTTCCTCTCCCTTACAGCTCCACAAAGCCCTTCATCATCTGGTCTAGCGTATACAATTGTACCTCACTCGCAAAAATACCAGACTCCCACTCTTTGCCGCCACATGCCGTCGCCGCCGTCGCCGCATCTGAGCCCAATTACCCGACCCCAAACCTTCCTTCTCGCTAGTGCTCCTCCTTTAATTATCTCTTCATGGCCACCGCGCGTGAGGCACACCAAGGAAACCACAAGAACAAATAAACACTCCGTCTAGAATCTGATTATTATCACCACTATCTGGTTGTGCTTTTTCTTAGTATAGTTGTCGTATTAGCCCGTTAACACCTGTGACATAGTACTCTATTTTTTCGCACTCTGGGTTGCTTCGAGTGAACATTGATGAAGCAATGCATATGACATGGTCCTCCTATGAGATATGGAATAAGGATTTGATTTCACACAAATCCTATACAAGAAATTAATTTCGAATTCAAGTTATTTGATTATATATGAAGAGCATATTAGTGACAAATACTGAGGCTTGAGAGTTTCTATATATTTTAAATGAAGCGTTTAAATTTTGAATTGAATATTCTCTCAGTTGGTGGATAATATTAATTTGCTGCACAAGCAAGCATAAAGGTTTGCATTCATAAAAGAAAGGGGAGGAAAAAAAAAAAAGAACAGAAGTTTGTCAAACAAGTTTTCTATTTTATTGCTTTTAAAACTTACTTTTAAAAATGATTGTCCAAACAATTTTTTGTTTTTGATCATTAAGAAACTGATTTTAGAATATTGTAGTCAGACAGATGCTTTTGTTATTTTATTTTTGAAAATTGAATTTAAAACTACATTTTTAAACTGTTTTAAAAAACTAAAAACTAATAATATTTCCAACTAGATCTATTAATTTTTTCTTTTTCATCTCATATCAATTTTTCTAAACTCACTTTTCTAACATCTTTGTCAAATATGAATCACTTTTTTTAAAATCAGTTTCTTCCATGTCAATTATTTTAAAAGTAATTATATTCAAATCCAAACTAAACCGACGCTAGAAGTCTCTATTCTAGGAAATACAACATCACTCACTATGCCGCTCACTTTAAGTACGAAGAGTAATGTTACAATCTTGACTCTATAAATACATACGAGGTTTCCAGGATATAGCATGTCCTGCTTGAGCAGCTTACAATTCTTATACCTGGCTCTCACACCTTACATAGAAAAATGTATGGATTTGGCAGTTCCTCAGCAACCAATGCTTCAACTTGTTCATTCAATCCAGCCACTTCCAAATACACTGTAACATTCGCTGGAAAGTCTATAGAAACAACCGTCACAGACAAGTCCAGCGTCGTAGATCAGTGGATTGATGAGATCAATTCACTGTACTCAGGAAAAGAGACAGTGGTTGGCTTGGATGTTGAATGGAGGCCACACCGAATCAGCTACATGAGCAACAAATCAGCGACATTGCAACTTTGCATTGATGACAAGTGCCTCATTTTGCAGCTCTTTTATGTGGACAGTTTGCCCCTTTCACTGAAGAACTTCCTCATGAACCCCAGCTTCACCTTTGTGGGAATTGAGGTTGCTGATGACATTGCCAAGCTTAGAAATGAATATGGTCTCAATTGCAGCAAGAGTGCCGATATCAGGGAGCATGCGAAGAGGAAGTGGCCCGGAAGGTTCCGTAGGCCAGGCTTGAAGGATCTTGCTTCGGAAGTGGTTGGTTTGCATATGAGCAAGCCTAAGCACGTGTGCATGAGTAACTGGGAAGCTAGGGTGCTGAGCAATGAGCAAATCGAATATGGGTGCATTGATGCCTATGCGTCATACAGGATTGGTCACAAGATCCTCATGGAGGGTTGATCATTGTAGTGCTTATTAGCTTGTTGATGAAGTTCATGTCGTGTGGGTTTTCTGTCTATTTGGTGACTAATCTTAGCCTCTGTTTGCTGTGGTTTGAATGTGATAAGTTTGAAGTTTTAGCCGGTTCAGGAATGCTTGTTTAATTATGGTCTGTTCCTTTCAGTTTTTTTAAGGGTTTAATGTATTTGAATTATGAATTGATGATGGTATTAACTATATATTTGAAGTAATGATAGATATATGGTGTCACTTTCTAAATTCTCTTTCCTCTTGTTATGCTGCCTGTATATATGTTTTGATGATTTGCTGTTAGAGAAAAGCTATGTACACTCATATTAACTTTTTTTTAATACTAATTTGCATATTTATATCTATTTTTTGTATTAGTTTTTTTGGAGTTTAGATTTTTGAAAATCACTGTTGTTAACTATTTATTTAAAAAAAAATTAACTCAGGCTAAAATCATAAATAATTCATATTTAATTATTTTAAATAAGCATGATATTGGTGCATTTAATGGGAGATGTCATTATAATGGCATCTATTTTTATTAGTTATCGTTTTAATTATTTATTTTAAACTGCAAATCATAATGACAATTTTTTTTGGATACAAAAGGTTCTTTACCTTTAAATATTTAATAATGATAAATGTATCTATTGATTATTTGATTCTTTAATTATTTGAATTTACAGTAATTAGTTGGATCCAACGTCTTAAGCATACAACACGTCTCCATTATAGCAGAACTAGGGACTTAAATATATTAGCAAACAGTACCATTTATGTATATGTATGTACCTACTTACACAAAGAAGTAGGAAATGACTATTGCTACTCTTATGTGTCTATTGTTATTCCAATTGCATTAAAAAAAATTTAGTTTTATTATAATATTCCCTTCTTTGGAAATCAGAATCATATCATGACTTTGGTTTTGTGATGATTATTAGTACTGTTTAAATTCTTTGATTAATTATGAATTAAAATTCGATTACATATTCCAACTTGTATTTTTCAAGAAAAAAAAAAATCAATAACTTAAAGGAAGAATCGGGTTATCCTCATTTCTCTCTGTAAAGAAATGGAAACTTTGGGAATTCCATTTGGTTGCTTTATGGTGACTAATACGAATTGAAAAAAAAAATAGTTTATAGTTATTATAGGTATTGATAATTAATATATTAATATATCTGATACAGTCATTTAAATGTAAATATTTCTTTATCTTTTATTCAATAAAGATTTAAACATGTTATATAATATTGAGTAACTTTTGCAAAAATAATAGATAAAATGAAAAATAATAAAAATATATTAATAAATCGTGATACACAAATATGTGTCTTATTTTGTAATATTTAGTAATTCTATAATTAAAAAATTTAAGTAAACAAATAATGCCATCATACATTACTACGGACTAACAATTTTTACAATAGTTTTTGTTTGTTATCCATGTTCTTAAAAATTTAAAAATGCTATTTTTTTTAATCCAATTATTTACTTTCTATTAAATAAATTATACTTTACGTATTTTTAAATAAAAAAAATCAAAATTTAAAGCCATGGATAGACACACATTATATTTGTCTTTCAATGCACCATTCATAGCAATGCACCCCAATTAAATATATATCTAATTCAATGCACTAAATTATTTCAATTTTTAATAACAGCGATGTTGAACAAGAAAAAATAGTAAAAAATAAGTGATTTTTAATAAATCCTAATATCATATGTTTGTTTAATACTTTTGAAAATTATATATACGCTAGATGATAAAAATACTAATATGTATGTTGCATATTATGATTTAGCAATTTATATTTTTTATTATTAATTTTTACTTGTATTTTTGTAACATATTCACTACTCTATTGTTTAGATATCTATTATTTTAAGAAATGTTTTATACAAATTAATTCAATAAACATAGGTGGTTATACTGAATATATTCAGTTTAAATACCTACAATATATAGTGCTTATATAAACACGAGACATATATTAAATATTTTAAAATAATTAAATTAATTTTTAATTAAATAATTAACAATAGTAATTGTTGCAAATATTATTATGACTAGCCAATAAAAGCAAATATTATTATGACTAACAAATAAGTTATGTTAATTATTCATATAATTAAAAAAGAAAAAGGATACTTTGGTGAAACTCAATAAAAATCTAGTATAATGGAAGTTGCAATAGGTATATGAGAGTGACAATGCCACCGTCTAGATGAATAGTGATATAAATATTACCTATGACATGGTTCTTTTGTTATTGCGCCTGGGACATAGGTCTATTATAAGTTGTTATGATATCATCAGAGTCGGGTACACCCCAAGTGTAATAAACACTTTACGGATGTGGGAGCAGCCCAAATCGAAGAGACGGAAAAATGGAGTACGATGAATAGTAATTTGCAGTGGGGCCCACGTCACTATTCATGTAAATAGTACTATATAGTGGGACCCGCTTCACTATTTATGAATAGTACTAGTTACTATTCACACCAACAAGATAGATCAAGAGAACTGCACACCAATATTTTAACGGGAAAATATTGGTGTCGGTTCTGATCTATCTTTAATCATAATCTCTTTTTGATTTTTCAACGATCAAAACGCGTAATGGCCACTTTTTCTACATAAGTATGGTAGTATAACCTTTTTATCCCGTTCCTCCCTCCCCTTATTTACTTTATTTTATGTTTGCTTTCTGTGAGCATAAAAAGAAGATGAAATAGTGAAAATTATAGAAATAAGGTGATAAGAAAGCAAAAGGTAGGGACAAACGAAAATAGATGGGGCCTGCCATCTTCTCTGATGTGTTTTCATCCCAGCTGCTTGGATAGCTAATTGCATTCTGATGAAGTGTCTATATGTGGTCAACTATCGTGTTGTGCACGAGACATTCTTGCATCCTCTCATACCAAGACACATTTTTTTGCTATGCGCTCGAATATGATGACGAGGTTCCTGTTAGCCGCACCATCGGTAACTTTGTTGCGCTTCATATCGGTTAGCACTAATAATTAACTGGCTAAGGAGCACCCACATCCGTAACTTCATCAAAGAGCATACATGCAAGGTTCGGAGAGGTGCGCAAGCCAGGAATGTGGATCCAGTCCGACAAGTTTGACACAAAACGGTGAGCTAGTGCCTACATTCCACATCCTTCAGCACAATGATCATATGGCTAACAAACAAAACTCAAGAAACACAAATGAAAAATACTGATGGATTTTTTTTCCAACTCTCTTACAAACAGATTTACAGATGAAAATACAGAAACAGGAAAGATAGTTTTGGCAGAGTTACATAATCCATTTATAAATCCGTCTCTAATTGTTGGCGCAACTTTAATTTACACCACACGGCGCCTATATGTTAAAATGGCTTAAAGTGCCACAACCACATATTTTAAAATATGACATAAAGTGCCACTACGCTATATTTTAAAATGGCTTAAATATTTTCTGTATAGACAAAAAAAAATTGTCTCCTTTTGGCTTAGGTGTCCTGGTAATTTTATTTTTTTATTTTGGTCACTACTTTTTTCATTATTATTTTTGTGGTCTGCATCGTGTAAATTTGAATGTTATATGAGGCTATTTATTAGGATTAAAAAAAGTAAGATTCTTAAATTAATTAAAGTGAGAAACATTTTTTTAATATTTATAATGACTAAATATATTTTTTGAAATATTTACGTGGATGAAAATTTTGAACGACAGGGAGCACAAAGCAAAAAATAAAAAATAAAAAGAGGGAGCAAAACTAAATCACAAAATTTTGAGGAACTAAAACCACGTTTAAGCAATGTAATTTACATTTACTAATCGCAGTAGTCAGTTTGAAGTGAGAAATTCAGTTCACTTACTCAATTTGATGCTGAGGATTTTATTTTTTATACATATTTTTTCGCATTGCAGCAAAACACACGAATTAACGCTTTGCACAACAGTGACCGCGAGAAAATGTTATATGTATGTTTGTTAATAAATTAGAGATCGTATTTTTCAGTAATCAGGAAAACCACCCATGAGAACATTATTTATTTACAAGCTCCATTAAAACAATCAGCAAATCATCTATGCAACTTTCACTGCTCATTATTTTTATTTTTAACCCGGGGGAACATGTTTTATTGCCTTGGACAAACTTTGACGCTTTCATCAAACAATAATGTTACACGGTCAGAAAAATATATTTTTTATAAAAATAAATAAATATGAGACAATATTATTTTATCAACTGAAATCTAAGAAAAATTTTACCTATTTATCACCGCATTTTTCTTCACGAGAATATAGTGGTTCATTCTTCGGTTTGTCTGCTCCTATCTTTTCCAGGACGTGGAAGTAAAAAGAGACCTCTACTTTAAGTCATGAGCAAGCAAAGCATGAGACCCTAAAGGTGTCCTTTAGAGTTTGGATTTTGAAGAGTAAAAGAAGATAAAAAAGAACTTACAATATAATTTTATACTATAAATCCTTTCTTTATTTTCTTTTTCTTTAAAATTTAAACTCACTTACATATATCCTAAAGTGATCTAATTCAATAATAAACATGCAATGCCAGGGACATAACGGAATGTCAAACTTTCACGACAGAAACGAACATAACATTGCCATAACTCAGCCAAATACACCACATACAGTACACTCTAATTATTATTATTATAATTTTTTGTTCGAGTCTCTAATTTTTAGTATTTTGAAAGGCCTGAAAGAAATGATAAAATAGTCAGAGTGGTACAGCCCAGTCCAACACAGTAGTCCTATACTTTTATCTTTCTATTTTTATTTCAAGGAAAATAATCTGGTCCCTTTTTTTTCGGGTCGTAATTATCTGGTCACTTGAGAGCTTTATTCTTCTTTGTTGGCAAAAAGAAAAAGGGCTTTATTCTTCTCTTACACAAAAAAAAAAAGAGCTTTATTCTTCTTGACAAAAGATAAATTTATTCTTCTTGACCAAAACAAAAGGTTGATGGCACGGAGCAATAATGTTATATGCGCACCACAAACCCCAACATCTATGGTTCCATCTACTGTTAGTGAAGGAAAAAGAGAAAATTGAAGTATATATGCACACACTTAAACAGAATATTTCTGTAAAGAAAAAACCAGCTTCTCTCTCTCTCTCTCTTGCAACTCTCTTATCTCGTGTGCAATTTTAACCAAGTCAACTAACTTCTAATGTCAACCGTATACTCTATTAGTTTTTATTAATATGTAAAAGTGACTGGTGGACTGCTTTTGGACATGTAAAAGTTAATGGACTTTTTTTTTTGGTTTGTTTAGGCTAATAAGTTGATAGTAAGTTGTTATTTATTTAAAAATAAATAAATATATTTACCCATTTGGCTGATCAATTTATTTTATCTATGAGTCCTTTTTTTTTCATTAAAAAAATAGTTAAATGGATTAAGATTTTTTAAGTCAAACCCACTAAATTTTAGCACGAAAATGGACCGGCCCAAGTGATGTAGCCCGTTTGGATGCCCTTACTTAGCATTCCTCTTATGACCAAAAAATAAAATAAAATCATTCCTCTTTACCTGCCGGCGGATCAAAATAGTGGAAGTGGAACAGCAGGAGTTAATCAAGATGTGGTTATATTGCTTGTAAATCACATTACGGAGATCGAGTATGGTCAATGATTGCATTTACCTTTTAGGATACAACTAGTACATATGCGTTGTAGATTATATGAGGCCCAAGTTCATGTGAAATCTCCAAGCTAAGCAAGTATAATGCCATGATTAAGATAGAGAACAAGAGAATATCAACGAACATGAGACACTTGTGAGGCAAATGCTTCTGCGTGCTGGTCCCCTTAATTATCCAGTTACCCGATCGTTTTTCATTTCTTCTACATCCCTTCCCTCACTGCACATATTAGTCTACGTTCAGAAATATATATATATATATATATATGATCTGCTTAATTTGGTGCTTTAACAATGAAGAGTTGTAGAAAACTGGAGGAGGCTGGTGAACGAGAAATTGTTACACATGCTCATGGGGCGTCACATGATTCAGCAACATTTCAACTAAAGGAGAATATTAGAGGTGGGTTTTAGTTGAAATGTCACTCAATTAATGAGTGTGGATTAAGAGCAGAGCTAGATGTTTTTGTGGGGAGTGCCAATAATTAACCATTATCTTTATGTGTGTATGTATCTATATATTATTGTTGTTATCTAAAAATTTTAATAAAAGTTATAGTATATATGAAAAAATAGATATTTTATAATATATATATATATATATAGAGGAAACATATCATATGAGAAATATGTTTTATTATGAAAGTAAGAGGAGTTAATCTTGACTATTGGATTTTATATAAATGGTCAAGTTTAAAATGTAAAATCACATTACCTTTTTTAATGAATATATAAGCATTAATTGTCGTTAATTATTTTTAAATATTGACTATCCATGTATGGTTATACAATCGAGATTTGCTCCTCTCACTCTCATAATAAGACATTTTTCTCATGTGATACACCCTCATACATATATAAAACATGTTGTCTATTATAATATTTAAACATACAATTAATTAAAGTTTATAGAAAGTGGAAAATTATTTATATTATGGTGTATGGATTGAACATTACATTAGATATTATTTACGAGGAAATATTATGCTGTTGTGGTATATTAATGGCGAGATTTGAACTATTTGTGATGATTAGCGAAACCCTGTCATTGGCGAGATTTCAACTCTAGCATGGACAAGACTGCAACCCAAACCCCACCACTAGCAAGGTTTCATCTTGCAAAGCGCCTGTTTCATATTAGACAGCACCTAGCTTGGACTGGGTAGCGCATGAAAACTCACTATTGGCAAGGTTTCGCCAGTCAAAGGCTGCACTACACATGCTGTTCTACCTCTCCTGGAAGGATTCCTTCACCCATGAAATCTTGCTTGGCACGAGTAGTGTAATGGAGGTCACTCGCACTTGCTTGATCTCCATGCATGGATATATATATATATATAGCCTCTTGCTTGATCTCAGAGGCAACGGCTAAGAGTAGAGTTAAGAAGGTAAAGATAGAGTTATAAGAGGTTTTTAATTTTCTTATCTGAGTGCCAAAAAAAGAGTTAAAGAATTGTCACGACCCACCTAGAGAACGTGACCGGCACGTGAGGATTTGGGTCCCCACAGAAGCCTCTAGTAACGTGACTGACTAATATGCATAAATAACCCAAATTTATTTAATATATGTCAAGTTCAACTAAAACTTGATAATATGGAATTATTTCTAAAACATAAATTCTGAACATAAATCTGCATAAAATCCATATTCTAGGCCAAAGCCAGACATAATAAAACAATTAACATAAATTCTGAAAATAATATCATGCATGTTCGGGGATCCTGCCTACACAATTTATTGGAGCACTACTAGGCTGACATAATTGACAATAAGCTCCACTTCAAAGCGAAGCTCACCAAGGAAGCTGTAGCACTACTGCGGAGGATTCTGTGGTACAACTGAACCTGTAACTGTATCTGTAGGGAAAGGAAAAGAGAGGGGTGAGTTCATCAAAACTCAGTGAGCGAGCCTCCACTCACAACCCACATGGGACAATAACAAAATACATAACATATACATGCAATTGATGTGAAATATATTACATATATAATTACATATAAATTAACTGAATCTATAGCAACAATTAGTAGAGAAACATGAATTATTCTGTACATAATTATCTGAGCTGAATAGCTAAATCTGAGCCAATGGCTAATCTGATGGGCACCTAACTAGGTCCCATAAATGGACACCTCACTAGGTTCCTTATTGTGGGTGAGCTAGTCCTCTAGTGGACCACTTGGTACCAAGGTTAACGATCAATCCTGCAAATTGCTAACTCACGATCTGTTTCTCACTATTTATTGGCTAAAAAAATAATAGTAATAATTTCATACAAAACTGAGATTTAAAATATTTTCTAACTAATAAATAAATCTAAATAATTCATACAGCAAGCATGGTCCCATGAGTTTTCCAAAATAATTAGTTCTCATGATAATATTTCTAAAATTGACATAATTCATAACAACATGTTCTCTTGACATAAATTATTCTAAAATTTCATAAATAATTCATATACTTTGAAAATATATTAATAATGACCAAAAGTATGGTCATGAGCTTAAACCCACTCACCTTTGATAGTCGGGAGTGTGCTTCTACTAACAACTTGATTTTGGAAAATTGGAATGGTACAAGTAACCAAACTCGTCGATTAAAGGGAGGGAGCGTCACAACGTCTTAAGAGATGATTAGTTAGGTCCACTGAAGTTCGGCCACGAGGATTATGAGCTTGACAAGAGATGAATTCGGCTAAAAAGGGGTTTGGCTTAGAGAAGTTTTGGCTTAGAGGAGATTTGGTTTAGAGGAGATTTGGTTTAGAGAAATTTTGGTTTAGAGGAGGTGGAAGCAAAACTTAGCAAAATGAAACTAAACATTTCTTACACACACACACACACACACCTACACACATATATTTATACACAAATATAATAATCATAAATAATATTAGTGCTATATGTCTATACTTACTAATAATAATAAATAATATTAATGCCTACTACACTTAGTAATTATAATGTTAAATAATATTTGTGCTATTTACACTTTAATAATAATAATACTAATGCTAGCTACACTTAGTAATATTAATTATAATTAATGTTAGTGCCATATATCTAGATTTAATAATAATAATAACTAATATTAATGCTAGCTACACTTAATAATTATAATGTTAAATAATATTAATGTTAGGTGCACTAAATAATAATAATGTTAATGCTAGCTACACTTAGCAATATTAATTATAATTAATATAAATGCTAGGTACACTTAATAATAATAATGCTAATGCTAGATACACTTAGTAATATTAATTATAATTAATATTAGTGGCATATATTTAGACTTAATAATAATAATAATTAATATTAATGCTAACTACACTTAGTAATTATAATATTAAATAATATTTATGTTAAGTTCACTTAATAATAATAATACTAATGGTAGCTACACTTAGTAATAATAATTATAATTAATATTAGTGTCATATATCTAGACTTAATAATAATAATTAATATTAATGCTAACTACACTTAGTAATTTTAATTCATATTCTAACTATAATGCATTAACACTACTAACTATAATGCATACTTAAATTATAATGCATGCAACACAACTAACTAAAATGAATATACTAACTATAATGCATATGTATGCTCATAGTTTACTATTAACTATAATAATAATAATAATTATTATTATTATTATTATTATTATTATTATTTCTTTATTTGGGATATCACAAGAATGTTTTTAAATTGAAAAGATGGTGAAACCTGATGAAACCATGAATTCTACAAAACATATTTTAGAGGATATCCTTCATCACAATATAAGTAATATATTATTTTAATTTAAGTTTTAGCTTATGTTTTCTATGAAATTTAGTTACCACAAATCATTTAGGAAAAGTGTTATTTTTTTAATTTGTAATAATAATAAAAATTTATACTATCTTGTGTTATAAAATAAATAAAAGAAACTTTAATTTAACAATCTTTATGATTTTATAAATATATAATCTTCTGCTTGGTAATTTAGAAGTTGCAGTAGCCAATAGGTTATTATTTTATATTAGCTTTTGGCACTATTATAAACAAAACAAACAGGAATGTTTATTAGTTATTCTTATTATATAAGTTTGTATCATAAAATACAAAAAATTAGCCTTCTGGAATGTAATAATTTAGGAATTTCGTTTAAAAAAATTATATTTTATTTTCGAAAACTTGCCATTGGTGACTTTTGAATTAAAAATTAATATTTTATTAGTAGAATCTTGCCATCGGTAAAATTTCGTTTAAAAAAATTATATTTTATTAATATGATTGATGCATCACAGGGTTGATTAAAAAAATAATTTTTTTAATGAAATATTGTCATTGACGGGATTTCATACCCCATAACCATGTAATTAACTAAACTAACTCATTTCATGGCAAATTTTGCCTCTCCCCACCATATTGAAAAAAAAAATGACCTATAAAAAGTAGCTAAACAAAAGAAAGTTGAGAGAGGGCCAAACAAGAAAAAGGAATAAATAACCAAAGAATATAATTGGTGACTTTCTTGTTGGTGAATATAATTGGAAAAATATTTTTTATATAGTAAAATTGTAAAATAAATACACATTACACATCTTATAATCATTAGATGTGATAAATGATTTCCACTCATCCCACCAACTCATCATATCTAATAGTGATAAGGTGTATTATGTACATTTATCGTGCAATTTTATTATTTACCTAACATTACTCACATAATTGGCATGCGTCAACAGAACCTGCAACTTTAAGGAAATGTTAGCCGAGAATAGCTCCAGCAAGCCAGCAACCGTAAGATGATTGGTGAAGGATGAATTGAATCCATGCCTAAGTGATGTTAATTAAAAATGCAAGAATGAAAAAGAAATTTTACTCAATATTTATTTTTCATCACTGTTTTAATCAATATTTATATCTCATCAAGGATGGTTAATCATAATAAAATTGAATTATAACTTTAGCAAAATTTTATTCATATATAATATATCAAGTATTCAAAATTTTAATCTGAAATCGCACAAGATTAAAATAATAATGATTTGTTTATTTGGGATAAAAAAAAATAGGAACAAAAAATATAATTATGGATGGGCTTCATTTGTCAAAAATTTCTCTTTTTTTTTTATCCTTAATCAAACACACCCTGAAAGAGACTTCTTCTTTATCTAAACACTTTAAAAGTAGCAATATAAATGACTAATATTTAACCATGATTCGCTAATTTGAAGTATATATTGTTTGGTTCTTTTTAATAAAATACATAGCTTAATATTAACTACTACCTTTTATAAAAGAAATAATACCGTCAAAAAATCAGTTCCTTCATTTGAATTAATAGATTTGGAAAATCAAATCAGCATGCATATATCATTAATCGCAATTCAAAGAAGAAAAATGTCGGTATTATAAATGCTATTATTTTTATTAAATATTATATTCAATTTATATAACTTAAAATTCATATTTATATATTTTACTTCCAATCACTATATGCCAATTTTGATCTCCATACATTATAAATAAAAATCTCTTAAAAAATTAAGGGTAACAAAGAATCTCCCCAGTAAGAATCTCTTAAAAAGTTCAATTTTCAAACTTATTAATTTACTTATTATATTGAAAACTTAAGAAGTTTATTCTTCAATACAAAACTAATTCTTTGTGATTCCAAAAGTTATTTTCTGTGATTCCCTAGCGAGTGCTCCAAAACAACTCTTTAAACAAATTCATTTAATACATCAGTTTGTAAAAAAATAGAATATTTTTCCAAAACAATGAGAGCACAATCATAGAGCTGAGATAAGATGATAAAAAAATTTTCCTTCTTAATCAAGTGTGAAAATTTATATTATCTTCTTGAAAATGGATCGAAATAACTTTAAAACTCATAATTAACATTTATCCTTTAAATAAACTTACGGGATTAGTGAATATATCTCGCCATAGATTCTCGACAAATGAGGGAGAAAAACAACATCAATAACAACGGGACTACCCTCTACACAGCTGGAATTCAACTCGTTCACATGGACCTTACACAAAACCTGATGAAAATATTTAAACACTTTGTAAATACGTCGTTCTCCATGTCAAGCTCTAGAATATTTTTTTCAAATAAACAGCTATGCATGCATTATTGTACTTAAAAATCATTGTACTCTGCGTGTGTGAGGTCTATACAATCCCCACAAGAAGTTGCATCACAAACAGCATCATCATGGCCACCCCTTCTACTCTCTCACTCCTCCTCCTACTCCTTTCCCTCCCTCTCCTCCTCCTCTTCCGCCGCCGCATAACCTTCTCCTCCCGGCGCCACCGCCGCCTCCCGCCCGGACCGCCGGGATGGCCCATATTCGGCAACATGTTCCAGCTGGGAGACATGCCCCACAGCACCATCACCAACCTAAGGGACAAGTACGGCCCCATCGTGCGCCTCCAAATCGGTTCCATCAACACCGTCGCCATCCTCTCCGCGAGAACCGCCACCGAGTTCTTCAAGTCCCACGACCAAAACTTCGCAGACAGGACCGTCACACAAACCATGCGCGTCCACAACTACGAAAAGTCATCTTTGGCCCTTGCCCCTTACGGCCCTTACTGGCGCCTCATGCGCCGCCTCGTAACCGTCGACATGCTCGTCGCGAAACGCATCAACGACACCGCACCAGTCCGCAGGAAGTGCGTGAACGACATGGTGTCTTGGGTGGCCAGGGAGGCGCGAAAATTGGAAGAGGGGAAAGGTGTCCACGTGGCGCGATTTGTTTTCTTGATGAGCTTTAACCTTTTGGGGAACCTGATGTTGTCGAGGGACATGTTCGTCCCGGAAAGTGAGGTCGGGTCGGAGTTTTTTCAGGCGATGATGGGGTTGATGGAGTGGACGGGGCATGCGAACGTGGCGGACGCGTTCCCGTGGTTGGGGTGGCTGGACCCGCAGGGGTTGAGGAGGAGGATGAGGAGGGACATGGGGAAGGCCATTGAGATTGCTTCCAGGTTCGTGAGGGAGAGGTTGGAGGAGCAGCGTGGGGACAAGGCTAGGAAGGACTTCTTGGATGTCTTGCTTGAGTTTCAGAGCAGTGGGAGTGATGAGGCCCGCAACATCTCAGATAAAGACCTCAATATATTCATACTGGTAACACCAACTCACATGCATAAACCAGTGCAGTGATTATATACGTATGAGCACAAATTAAATAAATTTATCCTTTGATTTTCATACACATGCTAAAAATAGATCATTACTTTGGGATATGTAGGAAATATTCTTGGCTGGATCAGAAACGACGAGCAGTACAATTGAATGGGCTCTGACAGAGCTGCTGTGCAACCGCGAGTGTCTGGCGAAGGTGAAAGCCGAGCTCGATGCAGTGGTTGGTCCTACGAGAGAACTGGAAGAGAGTGACATAGAAAACCTCCCTTACCTTCAAGGTGCAGTCAAGGAAACACTTCGTTTGCATCCACCCATTCCACTACTTGTCCCTCGAAGGGCGATTCAGGACACAGAGTTCGTGGGGTACTACATACCAAAAGACACGCAGGTTTTCGTGAACGCATGGGCCATTGGAAGGGACCCAGATGTGTGGGAGGACCCTTTGGCCTTCAAGCCCGAGAGGTTTTTTGGGTCAAATATAGATTACAAGGGTCAACACTACGGGTTCATCCCGTTTGGGGCTGGAAGGAGAATGTGTGCGGGGGTGCCCTTAGCACACAGGGTGCTTCACCTTGTGCTTGGGTCGCTGATTCACCGATTCGATTGGGAGCTTGATAGCAGTGTCACGCCATCAACCATGGACAGGAGGTACAACCTCGGCATAACCATGCGGAAGCTTGTACCCTTGCTTGCGGTGCCAAAGTTTACTGGTCCATGATGATTACTCATGGATTAGGTGAAGACAAATTCAGAGTAGAGTTCATATGAATTATATACTAGGTGGTGCTTCGGTGTATGATGAGATAATCCTGTTATTATGGTTTGGGATGGAAAAAATAGCAACCTTGCGAGTATTAATTATTATGGAATAGATTTTTTTTTTTGGTTACATTTATTATGGCGTAGATTGAAAGTATATGATGAGATAATCATGTTAGAAGTATATTTTTCTTTTTAGGTGTCTTGTAATTTTAGAGTTTTAATGTATGGTCCTGTAAATTTTCTCAAAAATTCTCTTACATATGATAATATAAAGTAAAACTAAATAAATATAGTCAATATTTTGAAAAAAAAATTTTAAAAAATTAATACTGATTTTATTTGTGAATTTAATTTTAAAGCTCTAATAATATAAAAAGAAAAATTTATACAGTCATTCCAATCAAATAATGTCATATAAATAAATATAATCAATTTCTACCCCACTATTTAAAAAATCATGTAAATATAGAGATTTAATTAGATAACTGTGTAAAACTCTTGTTATATAAAAATATTTGTCAAAATGTTTAGTACAAGGGTTCAAAATTGTTCATTATTTGTTTTTTTGTCTGAATTTTCATTCTTCTTCCAAGTGATAACTTTATTAGGGTTTTCGACCATTGGCCTCCACTGGGGTCTGGGAGGAGACAGTGGTCCCCCAAGTAGACTACTAAGTAAACATTAAGAATTGTAAAGTTAGGAAACTCGCTGTGTCGTGATTAAATAAGAACGACGAAACCAATATGACAAAACTAACTAGCTAGATTAATATAAGAACTACGTAAGACAAGACAAGTTAGATAAATAAAAGACGGAAGAATAAAGGCAACTATAGTCAGGTTGTAAATGGAATCTCCACTTCCTGTAAAATCCAAGCTCGGCCTCTCGCTCTTCAGATCTCTACAGAATAATGACGTTAGATATTTGTCATCAGCAGAAAAAATTTCACATGCTAATTAACTTGGAGATAACTACATGTATGAAGTCCTCAGTCATGCATGTTAATATCTCTTATACCAATAAATTTTCTGCGACTAGTTTTTAATTTTAGTTTCCATTCTTCTTGTTTTTTTAAAATTTTTTGAAGAAACAAGATTGAAAGAAAAAAGGCGAATAGTTTATGCGTCGATCAATTAAGCGTTATGATATACGAATTTAATAACGTAGTGAAAAAACATGCAAGGTTATAGTTAAGTTTTAGATTAAGTTTAATATGTTGGATAGAGGAATATAAATAATGTTGTACTATCTTGTTTGGCTGTTGATGTGCCTGTACAGTTTAAAAACATGAAGTTTGACATTTATAATCAACATTATTGATAAAATAACGAATAAACATCAATCCCTTCCTCTTCATGACATGTTTATTAGTAGAGAAAAGGTATATTTAAAGATTTATTTTAAGTCATCTAGTAAATAATACATATCATTATGTAACATGACAACGCATAAAATAATTTTCTAACTAAGGCTAATGATTGGACCAATGTAAAATAAAGATTAATTTTTAAAAAAATGAATTAACATCACTAATCTCTTAAGGGAGTGACTATTGCTACTCCCATTTATCTTTTGCCACTTCATATTAATTGCCCTCATTTACATATTCCTAAAATGCAGTTAAAGTTATTTTAATAGTTATTGTGTTAATATTTTTTTAATTTTTAAAATTAAATCAAGAATTATGCATTAGAATCTAAAATAATTTTTCTTTTAAAATTATTTTAAAAAAAGAGAGGTACATTTTTATTCAAATAATAGACTAATTTTTTGCTAACAATTACGTTTTACTATATTTTTCGCTTCAATGATGGAATTACTATTTTTAAAAAATAACTCATTACAACTAAGAGCTAGCCCACTATATGTCATTATTTGATAAGAAATATTTTAAATTTGAAAAAAAAATTATGATTTTTTTAATAAGTTTAGGCAGAAATCTTTAGTAAAAACAAAATTATTCAAAAAATATAAAAATCTTATTTAACATGAAAAAGACGTTTAAGACTTAAAGAACTCTTAATATCATATTAAAATATAAATTAATTTTATATTCACATGTAAAATAAATTTTATTTTTAAAAATTTTGAATCACACCAACTCAATATTAGCCCTCAGAAGAGATAATGTTGCAGGAAAAATCAATTAGCAGCAACACCTCATATCAGTGGGCACAAGCGGATATTTTAGGTAAGAGTCATACAATTGAAAATTTATCCCTAAATTATGAGAAATACCGATATAAAACAAACTAGTATCCTACCATAAATTTATTGAAAGATCAGAAATTACGTGAAGTAAAAGAAATTCAATTTAAAACTATTAAAATTAACACAATCAATTTGTTATTTTTATTTGTTCAGTACGTGAAAATATAAATTTAATATATTTTGTTAGAAAATTGACCAAAAATTAAAATATTTAATTTTCATAAAATAAAAGACTACAAAGGCTGAAAAATTTGAACAAAATATTAATTAGCATGAATAAAACTAAAAGTAAGATTAAATTAGAAGGGCAATTTTGAATAATTATGCAAAAGCTCACTAAATTAAAAGTGACAATAGTTAAAATGGAATATCTCAATTATAAAATTGATGTCCATGACTCTTTTAGAAATATTGATTTAGAATTTTATGAATGAAAATCATCTGTGCTGATCTTATTTTATGTCAAACAAGAATATTAAATATTTTCATATTTATGGTATTAAAAGTATTTGATATTTTTCTTGTTTAAAAATTCTGAGAATATTACAAAGATGATGTACTTACCTTACTGTTTATATGTGATTTAATTTATATTTTGTAATTGATTGACATTTATTTGTCAATCATGTTTATGTGCAACTAATTAACGACGAAACCAAACTCAAGCAAGCTGACAAAAGTAATTAGATTAATGTAAGAAGTGCGTAAGAGAAAGATCAATAAACGATGGCAGAATAAGGAGAACCATAATCAGGTTGAAAAATGGAGTCTCCCCTCCGTCCAAAACCCCTGCCCTCCCTCTTCTTTCCGAATCATGAGTTTGATAAAGTTTAGTGCAAAAGACCTCTCCTTTTTTTTTTTTTTTTTTTGTACATAAAAAGTTCATATTAGAGGAAAACTCGCTCCCATGCAAGGTCAGAGTAAACCACCATTTTCAGCGAGAATTTACAGTAGAATTACAAATTGCCTACCAAATGCATTGCTTGTAATTGAACCCAAGTCTTGGCTAGTAGAAGCAAGGAGTTTGACCAGTTGAGCTACCCTACACTGACAAGACCTCTCACTTTAATAACATGGAGATTAAAAAAAAAATAAAGATATTTATACCAAGAAAACAAAAATGATATTTGACAATATAAAAGTTGATGTTCCAATGAGATATTTAGTGAGGAGATGATGCATAGCTCTAGGAAAAGGTTAGGGCGCACGCTACCGGAGATGGTCTCTATGGCAGGGGTATTTCAACGGAAAAGTATGCCAACAAAGATGGTCTCTACCGCCGACAATATTTTTGTATGTAAGTGTTATACTAGTTTTGGGTAAATTAATCTTGGGATTATTATATTTCAACGTCACTAATAATGTCAGAATAAAATTATGGAACACTAGTCAAAGTATTTAACATCCATGTGTCTTATATTGATTCGTGCAAATGTGACAGACACTATTCCTTGTCTAATATAAAAGGCACTGTAGAACGTACCTTTCTTATATACATGTGTGTTTGTAGGTAAGTTTAGGTTGAACAGGAAGTTGTTCTAATCTGTATCAAAGCATATCTTGAAATTTATCAAACGCTTATAAGACCACATCCTCAATGACGTTAATCTAGTTAAAAACCGTCAATTAAGTATCTTTCTTAGCTATATTTTATCTTTTGGTAAGCTTTAGTTTTTGGACTTAAATTTTGTTTAGTTAACTCGAGAGACCATATTGAAAGATGTTTGCATCCAATTATTTGTGATGATTGTATATGCATTTAATTGAGTAACCCAAAAGAGTGAGACAGCTTGATGGGATTTTGATATATAGTCTTTCTAATGTTAGGTGAAATATGTGAAACGGGAATATCGATCACTGATGGCAATATGCAATGTTGCCAATTAACAATCATTAACGGAGGGCCAAAAAAAAAAAAACAGCTTGGATTAAGCGGGCCGTTCGTTCAATTTTCTCATGCAAAAATAACCAAAAAAAGTAGTCATTGTATCTTGGCGTCGCCCGGACTCGAACCGGAGACCTTCAGTGTGTTAGACTGACGTGATAACCAACTACACCACGACACCTTGTTGGTGGTGGCTATACATAAAATTAGTATTTTCTTTATCCTTTGTTGTGGGCATCTATCTCTCTCACCACAATTATAAGTTACATATTTTCTATTCCGTAATCCTTTACACCAAAGGAAGAGGAGCATGACCAGACCAGAGAATCTAATTGATAAATGCTGCATAAGCAGGTGGATACAGTACATATTGCAGCAATAATCTTATCTTAGAACAGACAATAGACACCATTCAAAGCACTTCCAACTAACCCACGAACACGACTCGCTAATTTAATTCCTTTTGGTAATTATCTATTCCAATCATATAAATGTATCTTTTGATGAAAACTTGTCGCTTTTTTTGTTATTGGTAAAAGAAAAGTTGGCCTTTAATTACAATAACTACTAGATTATTTAACCCCTGCGGTACCAATTGTCTTTATCCTGTTTTTGTGGTGTGATGAAAAGAAGAAAATTAAACGGATTAAATGAGGAAAACCTAGAGTTAACGAGAGAAGGGAGTTCAGATAAAGTTGATAAAGTGAGCAGGTAAGACAAAGCATGCCATGCAATTAACAGAAGGATCTAACTTGTTAGATATGCAAAACACGCAAAGTAGATGCCTCCATGACAATGCAAGTAAGAAGTAAGAAGTAAACTTCGCATTTCCCACAAAATCATCGAGTGTGATTACTTTAAACTAAACTGATTTGATTCATACAAATTAACCTAAGCATACAATCGACGTACAAGAATTACAATTACTATTTGGTCATGCCTCCCGTTTCAAAATGATAGCTATACAACCCTGATGAAATTCAACACCGGGACATGGGCAATGTCCTACATCATAAAATTTCATCGTACATTCTATTCCTTTTAAAACGAGCACCATTAAAAGATCTAGTGCCAGCAAACTCCATTGTATCTCTTAAGTCAACTTTTCTATCAACCATGCATACATAGTTAAGACCAACAAGAAGATCAATTATTGCAGCTTCAGTTTTAGCTTGATTTGCAAAGTGGAGGGTCTGGACAAGTAAGACATTTACGTTCAACGTTGCATCCTCCTTCCCAAAATTCCGAACAGAATACCACCTTATCATGTTATGGGCGAGCGGAGCCAACCATTCCAATATTTGTGAAAGTGCCAGGCTCCATTCTGCTGCAAGGTTTGCATCATGGACCGAGGAATGCTTACTTTTGGCATATGGCTTAAGCTTAGCCCTCAGAACAGGTCTTAGAGTAGTTGGTAGCATATTGTACAGATCATCTCTTGTTTGAGGATCAATCAGGTGAGGTGATGACACCATCCTCTCGATCAAGACAACCACATTTGCATAATGTAGAGCTAAAGCCGCATCACCGAGAGTATATGAAGCTGGCTTTAACCGATTGTTGGAAGATAACTTTGAATATATTCTAATCCTGTTAGAGAGAGATGTTTTGTCCACTGTTTTCATTTTATCAATATTTTTCAGATGACAGTCAGTCAACCTCATGGAACCACCATTCTTTGCAATACAGTTCTGTATGACAGGAGAATTGTTTGCAACAGACATGCAACCTGTGATGGCCGCAATATGTCCTAACTGCTTGGTTCCTGCATGTGGGTCTTTTCCACAGAAAGCTGGTGGATGAAGTGCCAGCTGCTCTTTCTTCTTTCTTTTGCTCTTGTCAGCTACAAAACCTGAGTTTGATGCTGGCCTCCTCCAAATAGCTTCTAAACTGAATCCATAGAGATCATTCTCTGCAGGATGAACAGAAGAATGCATAAGAGCAGAAAAGGAATGACTACGCAGAAAATTATTGGCATGCCCATGGAGAGAATCATTTTGTTGCTGATCAGTTGGTAGATGATTGCTCCAAAACACAATTATGATCTTCTCCAGTATTGTAAATAGTGATCTTGCCAATAACCGGACAACATAGTCATAACTTCTATTCCATGGAGACATGTCTCTCAGATTTCTGACTTCCTGGCGCTGTAACATGACCTTCTTCTTAAACTCGAGCAGTTTTGCCCGATGCAATTCAGGATTTGCCTGCATTCTCCTGAAAGTTTGTTCAAGCTCTGCTAGTACCTCAAGCTCTTGGGAATACAGTGACATGGCAGTAGCAAATTTTTCCATTTTCTTCACTTTCCTCTCCATCTTTTTCCATCTATATTCCCACCCAGACCATTGGATATAATTTTGAGCCGGGTTACAAACAAAATGTTCATAACGATGATACACTGGATCCACACACCTCTTACCCAACCTGGCCACAGACCGTGCTAAAGATTTGAAATTATCAAGTATCTCATTCAGTGCAAGTTCCATCAGGAAATCATCATCCTGAGAAACCAGCAGTTTGACCCCAACCGAGTCGACTATCCCTTCCCTCATTCTCATTACCTCCCCATCACTCAAAGACTGCCATAAATTAACCACCTTCAACATCAAACCCGAAACTTCTAGCGCCAAAATTCCAACCACAGCCTTGTCATCCGATGCACTCTTGCGGGAGACTGGCCACAAGGCACTGAGCCATGACCCATTCACCATGTCACCTCCCATCTATACTACCAAATCCAATGGATCAAGTAATCAACCTACTCAATAATCCTAGCAGACGCACGTTACCCTGAATCATGCAATAAAATCCATAAACACAAAGTAGAAAGTCAAAGCCCCTGGAGTCAAGAAACACATAAAGCATAGTAGAAGACCTGAATTGCATATTTAAATTATTATGAAAAAAAAACAGGAAAAAACAAAAACCCTAGCCCCCAATTATTGTTTTGGACATGAATGAGCTAAAAAAGACAAGGTCTACATAGATTTGTTTAAAGTCAATCATGCGAAGACTAGCTACTGCAGGGGCTCAAGACCCACTTTTCAAAATTTAAAATTTTTTGTCTCCTAGAGTTGCCATTCGCCTAAGTTTCTAATTAAGCAAGTACAGGGCTACCAATACTAATTACTAAAAACGAAATCAAAACACCAAACAGAACATAATAGAGAGATGGAACATACCCTACAGCTCCACAAATCTGGTGCAGCATTGAGTTGAGAAAAAAGAAATTGAGGAGAAAGAATAGAAGAGTAAAGCATGAACTGAGGACTGAAACGATAACGGAAGGAATATGGAAACAGGATAAAGGGGAGAGAGAGAGAGAGAGAGAGAAGGAATTCGGTCAAAACGAGGTGAGAATGGGGGACTTTGGAGAACGTGGGTTGGATAGAACGTTGATAGTTGAGGCGTAGATGGTGTTTTGTGTTGTTTGGTCATTGCTCCATTTCATCTGAGTGTGATCATGCGGAGATGCCTGTGCTCTGTTTGGCTGGCCCCCATAAGTGAGCCTTTGGCTGCTGCCGTTGGAGTTTGCGTTCGTACCTTTTGCTTTGGATTTAAAGTAATGTTATTTTAACTCATATTTTATGAAATATTGTGTCAACACACTCATATTTATTATTGAATTAGATATAAATCTCACTTAATTTGGATCTCATACACAATCCAATAATAAGTATGAGTGTGTCAATATGATATCCTACAAAGTGTGAGTCAAAATAACACTTCTCTTTTATTTAAGCCATTTTAATTCATTCCGCCTCAACCTTTATGATTTTCTTTTGAAGTTTACTTTTGACCTACTCTGACTATAAAATGATTTATTTTCTTATTTAATTATATTTTTTCATTTGTAACACTTTTTCTTTTTATGTAGTAATGATTAATTCAAATATTCGGACTAATTTAATAATTCATAGTTAAGTATGTGTTAAAAAAAATGCCAATTATATATTTAAAGCAGTTTCTCCGACATTTACTAATTATTTGTAATTGATAATGAGTCTCATATCTCAATAATTTAAATTTGTTAAAATCTATCAAATCAGTTGCTAATTGCACAGAGGACATCAATATTCCATGGGGAACTAAGCCAAAAACCATATTTAAATTATTATCTTTTACACTTTTGTCTTTTACTTTTGTGGCCATTTCAGACAATTGCGTGGTGGGCCCAATGGGTTGTTGGCATGGTTGCGTTTGTCGTTTTATTCTTTAACTTCTCCCCCGTCGAATTGTCGCACTCACACGAAGCACTTGGTGAATGTTCAGCCTTCCTTCTCTTTCTAAATAATGGGGCCTGAGCGTCCATCAGCATGTGAAAAAATAAAAAGTGTGTTATTTATAATTATACTCTATAAAATATTATGTTAACTTATATTTTATTTATTATTAGATTGGATGTAAATTTTATTTAAATATAATTTATACTTAATTCAATAATGAATAAGATGTAAATTAATATGAAATTTTATATTTTATAAATATAAATAATATTTTTTAAAAAATTAAATGTGATATATGTTATTATTTTATCTTATTTAAAATTAATGTAAGTTCAAGTTTAATAATATTATATAGGCAAAAACACATATATCTATATAATTATTAAAAATATTTTGAAATTTTTGTGAAAGCATATATCCCAATATTATATAATATTATATAGTATAGATCAGCCTCTCAAGAAGAAAAATGTTTTCTTTAAAAATACCTGAGCATTTTTTCAAGAAATAATAGAAAATATTAATAGCTCAAAATTCTTATCTGCGAATCTTGTTTCAAAGAATATCTGCCCTTGAATCTAGACTTCTCATTTATGTTGATTAGTTATAAAACAATGTGATGGGTAATTTTCTCCTTAGTCGTTTCCTTCCAAGACTTTTCCAACCATTTAGCAAAGAAAGCATGCCTAGTCCCTCCATTGTCAATTTTGTCATTCAACTTTCATCTATTAAATTACTTTTGATTTTAAATATAGTTTTAATTAATTTAACCATTATATTCTATTCTATTTTTCAAACGTGACCTCAATACTAATGTGAACAAAAGATTTATATAATAATAATACTTCAAAAATTTTATTGAAAGTAATTTAGTTAAATAAAGTTATTTATACTTATTATTAAAATCATTTAATATTGTCTTAATTCTTATGTAATAAACTTTAAAAAAAAATGCACACCATGATGAATGGAAGCGTCCAAAAGCAATGCACACCATGACTAACAGATGGGTCCAAAAGATAGTGTTTGTATAGGAACAAGTTGGTTGGTAACTGTTGATGGTATATTCCGTTTAATTAGAGGTTGTTTTGGTCTTAGACTCTTAGGCTTTTTTGGTTTTATTTTAAGTTTTTTATTTTTATTTTTTTAGATTTTATGAAAAAAATTCTGGAAACTATAAATTTTAAATTTTTTTATTTTCTTTCATAAAATCTTAAAAATAAAAATAAAAATTGAAACTAATTGGGATAATTATACTTCATGGACAATTCATCAATCATTGTAAAAGAGCACAATAACTTTGGACTTCACAATCTTTTATTGTAAGTTTTTTTTTTTTTTTTTAACACGCTTAGTTGGTATTAAGTAGCAAGAAATTTAATTTCAGATTTTGCTATTTACTAAAAATGTTTGTATATACCATTCGAGACGCAACACTCGTTGACAGCATAGAATCTTATTAGGATTTAGGGCATTAGCACAAACACCAGGACAAATTTTATGATACCTAAAATCGTTCCAGCTCAAAAGCCAAACCGATTGTAGATTAGGGAAGATAAATCCACTAGGCGATTCGCTAAGGCCAAATTTTACTTTAGAGATTCTTATGTGCTCCTAAAATTAAAATATGATTTAATATTTAACATTGTGGTAATTCTGTAATCATATTACGAGTATAGTTAGACTGAGAGAAAATAAGCCATAAAAATAAGATGGCAAGTATTGAATGGAGCATAACATTTAGCATAGACTCATCTTTATTTGAAGGAAAAAAGATTAAGAGCATGTTTGGGAAAGTCGTAAAATTATGCTTATTTCAATAATTACTTATTTAGATAAATAATTTTTTATATAATCGTTTATTTAAGTTAATTTGTGTTGTTTGAATGGTTATAAAATAATCATTTTTTGTGGTAAATAACTAAAATGTGGGTAACTTGAGTTTTACAAATAGCTTATTTTATTTGAGCTTTAGCTTCTTTTTTTTCCCCCTAAAAAATAGCTTTTTTTCTGCTCTAAAACAGCTAAAATTATCCCATCAAGTTACCCAAACAAACTTAAATTCTCAAAACGGCATTTTTTGAAAAACAAATAGTTGTTTTATTAGGTTCTCAAACATGCATTGAACTTAAGAATACCAGTAACTAGTTTGTCTTTTAGATGAAAGATTTAAAAAAAAAAAATCTTTGCATGTTTGAATAGGTTTGCATCCTGTAATAAGATTTAATTAAAAAATAAAAAGCACAAAAATATAGCTTAAAAGAAAACAATTATTTTCTTTAGTACTTTAACTTTTAACATAAAAACCATTGTAAACACTCTAAAATAGTCAAATTGAAAATCTTTTTTCCCTGAAAAATAATCCTCCGAAGCACTGTTTTAAAAATCGAACTAGATCGGCTGGTTCACCAGTGAACCTGCCACCTCACCAATTCATCGTCCACCAAACCAAAGGAGATTTTTTGTTGCCACTACGCTGCAGGGTCTTCTTGTTATATATAGTGCATTTAATATATATATATAATTGATTGCACATAAAAGCACAACAACAAAGCTAGCTTAATAGTTGTTGCATGCTCCTTGTACTGATACAACAACATATGTAGCATGAGGAACTAGTAGCCTAATGGCAAAGGCGTTGCTCCTTCCAATGACAGCATGGGTTCGAGCTTTGCCAAGCAAATTTTGGCAAAAAATTCTGGTTTGGTGGATTGTAATATATATATATATATATATATATATATATATATCATATTTTGTATTTTTATACAATAATTAATAAAATCCGGTTGAATCAGTGACCCAATGATCTAGTGTCTCGACCGAGTTGATCACCGGTCCGGTTTTTAAAACTATGCTCCGAATAACTAACTTGCTACCTTTTTTCTTTTTTTTTAACTTGCATATTGTCATTGACAGCAACCCTTTGTTTTTTAATGGTCGTGATTGGGGCATGGTATGTAAATTGCTATTTTCTCTTTCTTTGTATTTTTTTTTTTTTTCCGGTCAGAACGTTGTATTTTCTCCCTCCTTTTTTGGGTTTTATATTTTTGGTCAGACATTGTATTTTCTCTAATAATATTTAAAAAAGAGAAACACACACACACACACTCTTACTTCATGCTTTTGGGCCAGGCGTGCTAAACACAGCTCACTTATTTCATAGTGGACATGACTTTAACTTTTGGGCCTTTGGTATGTCTCAGGCCTTGGCACTGAAGAATATCAATGCAATGGGTAGAGAAGGCCCATAAGTGATATATCCGAATATGACCTCAACCAAACAGAGACTCTCGCGACCCCGCTATGACCAAAAAAAGGCATGCCCTGATCTGGAAAACAGTCATGCAGAAAAAGCCGAAATAAAAAATAAAAAATGAAGTCATATTCATGTAATTTTGCTGATGCACCAAAAACAAAATATACAAAAACCAGAGAGATGTAACCATAGAACAGAAAAAATAGATATGTGCAGACTAATCAATAAGATAAAGTTAATATTACCTTGGTATTGCGTGCTGGCGTTTAGCAAGTTTGGCATTGTATATTATGAATATAAAAGAATGTGAATTAATTTGCTTCTCGTGTATAGATGCTAATTAAAAGAAAGCATTCTCTATTCGGTTGAAAGAAAAGAGAAATACTTAAGCTCATTGCAATGTCCAAAATAGATGCATTCTTGTGTCACGACTCATGACCTATGCAGTGATCTATACGTTTGGCCCATGGTTCACGGATAGTCAAATTACAACGTCGATAGTTAAAGTTGCTAAGAATTATGTTTATATATATAATGTTTTCTTGAGCTGTAAAATCTAATTGGAACTTCCATCCCAAAATCATGTAATGGGGAAATTTTATACACAATAGTTTCTTTAAATTATAGAAATTCTGTTGGGCCATATAAAGGCTTGTCAATGGGGATTGGAATTTTTCCATAGAAGCTTGATGGGTTGGGTTAGGTTATGAACATTAACTAACAGAAGAAACTCACATGGAGTTGTAACTTTACAGCTATATTTATATCATTAATTATAAACCAAGTGAGAATTTTTATTTTTTCCCCCCTCTAAATTGTGGTCCCGTAATCTTCACGCTTCTCCATATTAGGTATCGACAAGGTTGGCATTTTTTCTCTTCTTTTTTCCCCGGTTCATCCCCATAGTTGGGATTATTGAAAATAATTTATATACATAAGGATTTGATTTAGCCTTCCGTTAAAGGCGTCAATATAGATAGAGAACAAAGTTGTTTAGATTTTCAAAGTAATTTAAGGGTAGCTAGCCCACTTTGAACTGTTACGTAAAGTGAAAAATATATAGTCATACAATTAAATAATTAAAAAGCTAACCTTGAAAGTTTGAAACTCCATAGCCCCACATGGTAATCACTTGGGAATCTCCCTTTCATGAACCACTTTTCCCTTATTTTAAAAAAACATATTTGTTGTTGAAAGATTATCATTTTCCATACGCGTGCTTGGGTAAAGAAAAAAGAGATATATTGTAGGGAAAGGAAACCGTTTGTTATTCTATATGATTGCGGCAGAAAACTTAAATTCTTTGAAAAATAAAAAAAGAAACTTTAAATAAACGGGCTTATCTATAGAAATATAAAGCACATACATACTATTTTAACTAATAAAAACAGGATGTAGTGATAATTAGGTTATACTCTCACATAGAAATCAAGAGTTGAATCCTAAATAAGATAATTATGTTTTTCTTTTTGATAGAACAATAGATAAGGCTTAAAACCCCACAAATGGGGGAGCAGTAGTATAGCAGAACAAATAAACAGCCAAATTGTAAAAACTAAGAATAAGCAATAGACACAACACAGGATGCCCCCAAAAATTGCTTTCAACTTGAACTAAATCTCCACTTGAACTAAATCTCCTCCAAAAAAATACTTAATCCAAGAAAGATCTACTAAGAATAAGCAGGATACCCCAAAAGATAATTATGTTTAAACAAACTTTTTAATAGCAAATTAGCAATAGTGCTTGAGATCGATAAAATCCTTATTATACAAAATAAATAAATAAATAAATAAAATTACTACTACATATGATCTTCACGTTCATTGTCGTTATGATGCGAGATGACCGTGTGCCAGTCCTCGACCACGCAAAGTTTGGGGAAGGAGAGGCCCACACAGTATAAAACAATCAGTCAAATACACATCAAATGGGTTGACCAAAAAACAACACATTAAATGCTATCGACAAAATAAACAAAAAAAAGAACAACGAACAACTCTGTCCAGCTACTAAACGAAATACTCCCTTCATCTTTTAATAATTATTTATTTTAAAAATTTAAATAATATTAATTATATTTTTAATAATATTTCTATTATACATTATTAAAAGAGAAGAGAGATATAGTAGAATAGAGGAGAGAAATTTAAAATATTAAAACCAAATAAAGGCAATTTAATAAATTAACTATAACTTTTTTCTAACTTTAGTGTTCTCTTAATTTCATTATACATTTAAAATTAGATAATTATTTAAGAACAGAAAAAGTTAAAAAATATATATTATATTCATGCCTTGAAATCTTAAAAAATAATCAAAATTTACTTTATTTAATATTTAAACGAATTTGTATGAAGACAAAATAAGAGGGTATATCATTTTTTCAAAAAATATATATATATACTACTTCTTTTCGTTTCATAATAAATTTTACTTTGAATTTTTGGGCACAATAATAAATCTACGCATATAAATAGTTTTTTTCCATATATTAATTTATAAATATATAAAAAAAAATCAAAACGATGTTTATCACAAAATGGATGGAGTTCTTTATTTTCTCTCTCCAGTTCTTAAAAGCAAAGGAAGAATGCATCTTCAAATAGCACTTATAGAATATTTAATAATTTTTTTCTTTGTTAGAGTTTACTAGGAAATGTTTATCATTTTCTTTTAGTCATAAAAATTTAAAAAATTACATCATAAGATTTTATATTAAAATAGATTTTAGCAAAAATTAAATATAATGAAAGCCTTCTCATTAGTTTTTTCCTAAGTAAGTAGCCGTATAATTTTTATTTGATTTTGGTGGCATTTAGTGTACATTTAATAACAGTTCATTTTTTTAAAAAAAATCGTTTTTAAATTGATTAACTTCTGATTATAAGTTGTTTTAAATAATTCTTTTCAAACACGCCCAATAAAGTTGTGAGACCGTTTAATAAATTTTTTAAAAAAAAGTTGTGAGACCCTATGATTGGAGTTAAAAGAATATATAATAAAACCAGATATTAAAAGTTTATATTATTTGGTATACATTTTTCAAGGGAAGAAAAAAAATAGGGCAGGATACGACACAATTATAGTACTACTTATAAAATCAGTAACAAAATAAAGTATAAACTAATAAAAGTATAAATTTTGTGAATAATATGTCAAAAGTTAGTGTAAATTATTTTAACATAATAAGATATACTGATCTATTTAATAATTATGATATTATCACTTTATATAGAAGCAAAAATTTGAAATATGAAAACACAAAATATCTAAATAATAATTTTGAAATGGTTGAAAGTATCGGTAAAATGGTTGAAACAAACTAGTTTGTCTCAGCCTAGCTTCACCGAGCATATTTAGAAATAAGCAAGGCTTAACTGTTTCAAAAAGTCTTTTCTACTAAATAGGTTAGACTACAGGAAATGAAACTAAATTATTAGACCTAACAAGCTAGTCTTATTATTATTATTATTATTATTTAAGAAAATTTAATAATAATAAAAATATTCTAATCTATTTAAAAATATATTATTCAACTTATTTAAGATGTCTTTTAGCCAATTTAAAAATAAATAGTTTTTGACATATTTATAAGTCCTTTAACTTATTTAAAAGTATGTGTTTTTATTAATTTTTTATAATAATCAAATAGATATCTAAATAGTTTTTTACGTTAGATCAAACTTTCCAAACGGTTGAGCTAAAATCATAAAAAAAAAAAAATAAAGCATACGTTAGATAATAAATTCAGACTCACTAGTTATTAAAAATACAAATCGTATCTTTTCAAATAAAAAAATATTGAACTTCCACCTGTAACCCAAACGAATACAAATATACAAAGAGTATTTAAAAAGTGGCTATGTACTTCTCACTTATTATTTATTTTTTTTAATCCATTATAATTTTAACTTTTATAAGTATCGGAAAATGAAAAACACCGTAACAAATGAATGTAAAATCACGTACACCATAAAAGATAGTTACCGATTTTATTTTTATAAATAATACCGATTTTGTACCCCAAAAAATAAGAATACTGATTTTGAACTTTAGGTCTTCAGATAAGTGCCTAAATAGTAAATATACAGCTTAGAAAATGATTACTGTAAGTAGGTCATCGATCTCCCGGCCCGTCGCCATATTAGGTTGCTTATATTGAGCAATAGTAAATGATGGTTTAATTAATTCCCTGGAGTAATTAACCATTGACAAGTAACACAGAAAAAAAAATGGGAAAAAAAACTGTCGAAGTAACAGATATCCTCTTATTAGAATATAAAAAGAATATATCAGTTTTAACACTTTTTTAGAAGCATAAAAAAATTAATTTTCAATTTTTTTCAGTTATATATAAATTTAAGTTTGATATTTACTTTTTTTTTAAATAATGAAACAAGCACACCCTTAATTTACTTTAACTAAAAAAAATTTCCTTGATTTTCATTCCTTACTATTTTTTCTCTTACATCTTCTCTTTTGCTTCAGTATATCAATTGATATTGTTATTATTTTGTTTAGGCGAGAGAATATGAGATAAGAGTAGAATTAAAAAAATAATTAATACTTCCCTTTAAAACTCTCAAATTAATGGATGACTTAAAAGAACAACTAATGTAGAGATAATTAAAAGTGAAGAGAGAGTTTTCAAGAAACTTTGCTTACAAACTATATGATCACTTGTCGTCAAGTTTTACCAAGATTAATTAAGGTAAATTATTACTCCTTTATTTCAAAATATAAGTCTTCTTTATTTTTATTTATTGTTTCAATTTAATTATTATCTTCACATTTTAAGAAATTATTAATTATGGCCAAACACTCATTTTAGTCCCTATAAAATTTTAAATCAGATAAATTAGTTTCTGTAAACAAAAATTCTCAAATTGGTTCATACAAAATTGAATAATAAACCAAATTAGTCTTGTTGATAAGTTGTGTTAGGAGGACTAATTTATCTAATAAGTAACTTTTGCAACGACTAATTTGAAAATTTTTTGTATGGACTAATTTATCTTATTATTCAACTTTTTTTTTATATAAACACAGGGTATCCACCGTCGAGCACAGTAATTAATCCATTTGATACTAGTAGGCACCTTAAAGGGTGGGACAACTGGTCTGAAAATTGAAAGCGCTCCATACCCAAAGGTAGGGATCGAACCCTTGACCTCTAGTTAAGGGTGAATGAGTCCTTATTATTCAACCGCACCCCCCATATTTGATTATTCAATTTTATAATAACCAATTTGAGATTTTTTTTTAACAAGAACCAATTTACCCTACTTGACATTTTAGAGGAATTAAATTGGGGGTTTTTGTCATTAATTATTTTATGCTTATTTTACCTTTTATGAGAGAGAATTTGAAATTAAATAAAGAATGAGTGAGGTGATTATGATTGTTTAGTAGAGAGAAAATGTATGAGTGATAAAAGTGTATCTTCCTCTTTTACTTTTATTTTTTTCAAAAAATCAATAAGATCAAAATATTATCTTAGTACATGTATACAGCCAAAAAAAAAAAACAAATGACTTATTTTTTAAAATGGATAAAATAAATGGTATCATGAAGTTAATTAATTTAGTTGTGATAAGATGTTGCTTGAGTTGGAATAGTATCTCTAATGAAACTCATTGCAGAATACATGTTAGTGTTTACAAAATTATACTACATCTGTTTTTTAATAAGTATTGTCCAATTATAAACTCACTGCTGAAACTCATTATTATTTCTTATAATTATTTGAATTTTTTATACCTTCAGTAAATAGTAGGCGTAGGAGAGAAAGTAAAGTTAGGAATTAAGTATGATAAAGAATATTAAGAAAAAAAGAAAGGAGGAATTAAGTGATAAGAATAATTGTATAAAATAAGCTTAAATTTGTCTAACATCTGAGTTCATTAAATCATTTTCTTAATTTATATACATCAATGAAAATTGAAACTTATTAGAGAATGAAGGGAGTATGTATTTACAATTTGATTTGGTTCAGGATTTAGAGTTTATGATTTAGAAAATAAATTTATTATTATTTTTCCTATAAAATAAAATAATAAATCTTAAGTTCATCATATCAAACTAATTATTAATTTTTCTATAAAGATTTTGAATTTCAAAATCTAAATAATTTATCAAAATTTATATCAATGTCTAACAGTAATAGGCTAAATATATAATAAAAGATTATAACGAATGCATAAAATCAAAATTATTTAATAAATTAAAAGAATAAATTAAGCATTAGAAATTTAAAATGTTTGGTCATCATGTAATATGAATATAAAATTAAAAAATAAATGTATGTAAAAAATGACAAGTCAAAAAGTAATTAAGAGAAGAGATAAAATAAAACTGCGATTGGCACGTTGCGTATTAAAATTTTGTCACGGTACTGTTATTATATTAAACTAGCGTGACTTGATACCATTCACATTTTCTATTTTGATGGATCTGAGTATTACTGTAAGTAATATTTCAAAAATAAAAGTATTATAACAACTATTAGGTATTTAATATTTGTAGGTATATAAAATTTCAATTTGAGAGAATGCTTTGAATATTGAGATAAATGATAATTAATTGTATTTGTAACAATAGTTATATGTAGAATTTTATTTAATTTTTTTTCTTTTCTACATATAAAATTATATTGACGAACCTAAAAATATAATTTAATCTAATTAGGGGATAATGAAAAATAGTTATAAAGAAAATCCTATATATATAGTATACATAAATGAAAGGACTGCGTGTACTGCTACGGCCGTCAACGGTCTTACCGACAGCTTTTATTTCATTGTTCGCTTTTTCAGAGCTAAAAATGGATTTATCTGCACTACCTTTTCTTTTCAATATTTCCCGGTTTTGTTTTTGTGTGTACCATTAACCATTTATTAAAGCCAAGTTATCTGGCAGCGGCCACCTTCTTTACCCCATACTGCAAGAGCTTGGCCTATTTTATGGTAAAAGTTTTTTTTGAAAAAATCAAGTCACTAACGATTGAATGAAAATGTTAATGTTAATATATTATCAATTCAAAATATTTATATTGTTAATTAATTAATCACATCTTTTGAATAACTTTAAAAAAATTTATCATCAAGTCAAATAATATTTTTATCGTGAACGTGAACGCATGATAGTAGATGATTTTTTTTTTTTTTTGTACCTGATAGTAGATGATTTGATAATTATATAAAAATAATTTATTTAGTAAACATATGTAAATGTTGAAAACAATTTGACCTTGCATATGCATTGAGTAAAGAAAGCAAAAGGGACTCTTACAGCTTATATATATGATTTTATAAATCAATCTATTAATTCAGTTATAGGATATTTGGAATGTTTTAATAAGATATAATTAAATTAAATTCTATCAAAAATTAAATTCATAACATAATTGAATTTAATTTTTTGATTTGAAATATATTTAAAAATAAATTGATTTAATTATTTTTACTATTTTATCATTCATTAATAGATTATAAATAAAATATTATATTTAAATAAGATTATTTTAATATTTTTATTTATTAAAATTTAATTCTCATATTAAATCAGACTCATCGGGATCTAATTTCAATTCTATAATTTTGATGGATTTCAATTCTCATCAAATATCAATCATTTGAATTATGTTGTTTCCAAATCAGAAAAAAAAAATCAATTCCTTTGTAGAATTGAATTTAAAGAGTTTCTAAACACCCTCTAAAAAATCTTATAATTTACCAATCTTAAAAATATCTTTCTCACGCTTAGGTAAAATATTAGTTTATATCACTACTATTCACAAAACACACGGCCTGCTGTTCTAGTCACAAAATATGTTACGATTGCAACGTCGCTGGAGAAAACTACATAACCTATTACCCTCAATTAATGCAATTTTTTTTGTCTTCAAGTTATAAATCTTCTACTTACACACCTTTTAGTTATTATAGAAAGTTTTTTCACAGTCAATATTGCTATGTAATTAAATGCATTTTTTCGCGGCTATGTAATTAAATGTATTTGACTCTCATTAACTGTTTCGAACTTAAAAAGTCTAGGTAAAAAATTATTAAATGCATGTGATTTGCAGAATAATAAAGTCTCTTAGCCTCATTACATCTTGCATATTGAGTTAGAATCTCGCTGGGAATATTCGCTAAAGGAAGTGAGAATAAATTGTTTTTATCGTGTAATCCGTTTTATCTTAAATCTTTTTCCCTTGGTTTTCGTTTATTTTAATAACACAGACTAAAGGCTTTACCGAAATATTAGATTTAACTCATCTAAAGTGATTAAATCGTGATTAAATCAATAAAGTAGAAAAGTGATCAAGTTAATTGTAAGGCCTGGGGATGAAAGTAGGGAGTAATCACCGGTGCAAAGAAGGTACGGATAAGGAGCGACTCCAAACAAGACTTTCTACGCGGATGGGTAAATGAATGAATCGATTACACACCAGAATGTGAGAGGGATTCTAAAACTGTATAGGTATGAGACTATACAGTTGAGAATGATTTATATGAATTGATTTGTACTACCTATATCAATAAAATGTATCTTCTTTTAGGTAGTTCATCACTAAACAACTTCATGGTTAATCGTGCTTGACTTAAAGCAATTTTGGGATGGGTAATCTTCTGGAAAGTTTTTCTAGGAAGCATGTAAGTGAGGACAAAGCAAGCCGAAAAGACCCATATTAGTTTATGTAAACAGTTATCAATCTATAAAACAACGTGTGCTGTTACATTAATTACCCTTAATTTCCATTGTTTATATATCTTATTGAGTAAGCTAAGGGTGATTAATCTTTTATTAATATTTTGCATGGTCATTCAATCATATATTACTATATCAGTAAAATATATTTAAAGTTCTTCCAAATATTCTAAAAATCATACACATAAAAAGATTTATTTGAATAACCAGATTTTTTTCTTCACATTATTAGTATATCATAATTAAATTTATATTTAATTGTGCATGGAATAAAATAGTGTATAATTCTAAGTATTTTTCTGCAATATTATAATGAATTAAGAAGAAATAGTTGTTGTAATTACTTAGAGTTAAAAATAAAAGTACAATTTGTTAAGTTTATTAATAAAATGTAGATGTAGATTGGCTCTATTGTATTTCTTTTTATCAAAATTAAACAAGAAACATACAAATATTAAGGGTTTACTTTGTACCAATAGTATAAAACTTGTTTACACTAGCATCAATAAACTTCTTTCATTTATATGACTTTTGAAATAGTTAGAGAGAATTAATCACACTTGTTGATATGATAAAATAAGATTGGATGATAATATAAATAAATAATATAATGAAAATACATTAAAATTAAACTAAAAAATTGAATAGAATAACAGAAAATAATAAATCAAGTTTTTAAGTATTAACATAATAATATACAATATTATTTCACACTCTACTTTATTTTATCATTTTTTATTAATTAAAACATAGAACGAAGAAAAACTAATGTAATTTTCCCCCTGTAAACGACGAAGGGTGAATCGTATGAAATGAACATAAGATGGGCTTGAAGGGGAAGCGGACTTGGAGATGTGAAAACGTTTATGAAAGCGACAAGGCGATGATATTCGGGGAGAGTAACAAAACCAATAAACACCTGCATAGTCTTTCAAGAAAATTTTATAAAATAATTTAATCTTTTAAAAAACAAAAAGATAAATTTGTGATTTCTTAGTATTTTAATTATAAGGCACGTTACTTTTTCTTTATATTTGACCAAGACTAACAAAATTGCACACCTAAGCCATAAAAAGAAGGGTTAAATACATTTTACCCCTTGAATTTTAAATCATGTGTAATTTATCTCCTAACTTTTTAAAATGTACATTGCGATACCTTGAACTTTTGAAACTATACAAAACATCCCTTAATATAATTTTGACAACTAATAAAGGTAAGATTTATATGCATTTAACCCCCTGAAAATTCTAATTTGTGCAACCTGATATCTTGTCTGTGAATAATACGTGCAATTTATCCCCCTGACTTTTTTACTGTGTGCAACCCAACACCCTGCTATGACTTAAATTTTTTGAGGGGTTTTCTGCACAGTTTGAAAAATTCAGGGGTGTCATAATGTACTGTTTGAAAAATAGGGGGTTTTTGCACAATTTAAAAAGTTTAGGATGTCGTAATGCACATTTTGAAAAGCCAGAGTTTAAATTACACATGATCTAAAATTTAAGGGGATAAATGCATTTAACCCTTAAAAAAATGTTAAATGACATGTGACTCGTTTGAAGTAAAATGAATTTTAAAATAATTTATTTTGTTTAATTTTATATATCAAAATAAGTTATTTAAATATTTATTATATGTTTAATGACTCTTTTAATTTTTTAATGACATGTCATTATTATATTATATCACATATATAATCCACCTAGAAAGAACTAATGAAATGATTAATATATCTATTGTTTTCAATTTTAAAAGATTATAGGGTCAATTTCTTTTATTGAAAAACTATATAGTCCTATGCAAAAAATTGAAGTGATCAACTATGATGTTCACTCTTTTTTTTTTTAAATAAAAATATGATGTACGCAAAAATAACAACTGAGATTCCAGTTTAACTTCTGAAACGTAAGAAAGGGACATGGACTTTCTATTTAGCTCAGATAAAACACTAAAATATAAATGCAGTAATTTATTGCTTTTACAGAACAGCACTAGTTTGACTGCACCTTTTTAATGCCAGCAGGTTTCGTTTTCAAGAACTCCCACAATTATCTTGTAATTTACTTTTTTGTTTATTTTAATCAAAGACAGCTGCGTACATGGAATGTTATTTTAAAATGCCCTACACCCGAGGTAACATTATTTTTCCTCCTTTGCTTTTACCCTTTTGGGTGGGTATAGTATGAAGTAAAATAGAATAAATTGTATTAATAAATGCTATATATAAGATTTTACTTTGATTTTTATCTACTATCAAACACACCCTGATTTTCTTTGTTTGTGTTAACGGGGTAATTACAAATTTATATTCTCGAAGATCATAGTAATTCTTATAGAGTAATAAAAACTTAATCAACTTTACATAGTCTGATAATTAAGATTCACACACAATAACAATTATTAATTCAAGAGTGAAAAGATCTTTTATTTATCAATTTACAATTATCCTCGATCCAATTCAAACGGTACAGCTATCTACAACAAATACAAGAGAAAAATAGCAATAAATGTACCGCTAAAGATGTTTATTGAAAACGAAAGAGTTTATTGAACAAATCTTTTTTTTTTTCCTGAGACAAGAAGAAAATGTCTCTATATATATATATATCTGTGTGTGTGTGTGTGTGACACACATAACATTTAGAAACTTAAAATATTTTTTTTTTCACGGTATTGCTATGGGCAACCTGACTAGATGGTTAAATAGACTAAATAATTACTAGTTGTGTTAGATCCTAGGAACTTCAAATATTGAATGTTAAGTATTGCGATGAGATTCATTCCACATTAAATATATTAATTTAAACAATAATTAAAAAGTAAAAAAGGATAATACAAAAAATAAATACATTTACTTGTTTATTTTTGTCAATAATTACTATGTCATAAACTTAACAAAAACATTACTATATTTAAAATGATTGAACACAAAATAGAATTTAATTACTTTTAAATAAAAGGTATATATTCCTTTTCATATGTACAACAATAAACATAAATTATTATTTACAAATAAAGTTTGTCAAAGTGTCAAACATTGAGAATCATTAATTTCCAATTTGAAGTGAGGGTTTGAAAATTTAATCTTTGCATTGATTTTTTCTATTTTAATTAAAATGACAAATGAGTGAATTGAGAAGGATTAAACCACATACAATTCTTCTTCTTCTTCTAACCTCTATTTGGAACATTTTAGCAGAAGGTTACGGTTTGTTTGAATAATTTTTATTTTAAGTGTCATAATATTTAGAAAAAGGTAATGGATCTGATGTTTGAGAAGCATCCAAAGTCATCATTTGAGATCCTCGAGGCAAATTATGTGACCAAAACACATCCTTAAACAAATACCTTGAACAGGAGCAGTGGCCCTCAGAAGAATACCATAGTTAAATTAAAGAGTACATCAATTAGGTTGTGAGTGGTATGTGTTATTCCTTATGGCAAGTGAGTTTGGGAGCATCATAAGGTTATAATACTTTTTGAATTCATGCTAAAACAATATGATTATGTAGCTACCAAATGTGTTCATATTTTTTGTATCGGTAGTTTTAATTGTATACATAATATTGAAGATTATGATTTTTAATTACTAATACTAATGACTTTATTGTATTGTAATGGTCTCTGTGTAAAATTATTGAAATATTTTGAGGTTTGTATTTTAATTAGAAACCCTATTTACGGAGCATTTGTGATTATTTTTTTCAATAATGGATGACCCTTTCAAATTTTGAATCAAGGTTAAAAAGCTTGATTTCAATTTTTTTTTGCCATTATGTATTATTTTTCTGTTAAATTTTTTAATTCTATAATTGATAAATTTGAATTTAATTACTTGCTTTTATTGTCTCCATTTTGATTGAAATTTTTTTGGTAACGTTTGGGTACCGCTTGAATATGTATTTTTGTGTGTGCATATTCTAATTAAACATCAATAAATACCAAAATAGGTACTTTAATCATAACATCATATCCTAATTAAATATCTTTTAATAAATCTCATGGATTTTTTGTTTGGTTTTTAAATCATATCAATTTTGGCTGGTGGGATTTAATTTTATTTTAAATTTAAATTCAAATCAAATTGATGTCTATTTTTTGTTTATCTGAAATACTACTTAATATATTTTGAATATAATAAATGATTTATAAATCAATTCAAATATCATTTTATGCAATTATTCTAAATATGATATTAAATTCATAAATCAAATCAATTTAAATTAAATGAATTCAAGTTTTATTCATTCTAAATTTTAATTAATTATACAAAAATGGTTTAAATAAACATGCTGAATAAACAAAATTAAATCAAGTGAGATAATAATAAGATGACTTTATACTTGATAGTTCTCTCACTTTTTTTGTGATTTTATATTTAGTTTTATTTTTTAAATTTTCATCGTTGAAATTTTAAAACTTGCCCCCAACTGAATTTTTACACAACAATTCTTTATTAATATAATTTTTATGGCTTTTAAAATACAAGTTTGTTTTATAAATTAAAAACATGCTTAACTAATTCATATGAAAGATTACTTTTTTAAATTTTTTAAGTTGGTGATTTATTTAAATACTACTTGAGTTGTGGTTATACAATGCGATCATTAGATAAAGCTTAAAATTTCATATAACTTAATATATATTTACCATTATACTATATACTCAATAACTTCTACCATTACTTACAAAACTATCCAACAAATTCTAACACCATTTTTTAATATTACTTCTATATTTTAATTAATGTATAAATTAATATTTTTATTTTTTAAAATAAAAATATTACTTCTATATTACTTCTATATTTTAATTAATGTGTATATATATATAATTTCATATAAGAGTAATACACTTTCAATGATATAACAAAATATGATTTAGGGATTGTGATAGTATGTCAAAATTAAAATGAGTTAAGATTTAATTTGTTCTTTTAAATTATATGTCTATTTTGCTTTAATTCCTAAAATATTAAAAATTAATGATTCGATTATTAAAATTATAAAATATAATCTAAGTCTTTATAATAATTTAAATTAGTTTATATGATCATTATTTTGAGATCTAAATTATATTACCTTTGACAACTTAAAAAAATAAGTAGCTAATTTATTAATTTTAAGAACTAAACTAAAATATACAAACGATGTCAAGGTTCAACAGGGATATTCATGTAAGTTAAACTCTTTTTCTTTCCAATATTTTATGTTATGTTATGGCAAAAGAATCCAGACGGTCCATATAAAAGGTGGGGGGTAATTTGGGCATATGACAAGTGTGTAGTGATTATCCTCATGGAGTTAGTTACACACCTTCATGGATTATTATTACAAGAGGCCTCGGGCGAATTAAATTTTAATTAATAATTTCACTTTGGAAATAATAGATAATAATTATAAAATAATCAACAGTGGAGTACAGTCAGGAAAAGGGGAAGGAAAAAAATAGCAGTTTTCTCAATCTTCAATTTTCCTCCATTAATGCCAATGCACAAACAGAGTGAGAAGGAGAGAAACAACAAGTAGTACTAGTAGTATTCATAATTTCTCTCACCAAAAATTAAAAGCAAAAAGAGAAAAAAAAAAGAAAAGAAAGAAAAGGCTACACCTTCCCCTGCTTCTACTGCTACTTCTTGTGGCGCCATTTGCAGAGTTTCCTCCTTCTTTCAAACCTCTCAACCATTCCACCTCTCTAAACAACACAATCACACTCCACACAACACACCCTCTTTCTTTTTTATTTTTTTGTGTTCTTTGCTTTTCACTCTCCGTGTCAATGGAAATGATGAAGGAAGGCACAGTTTCCGGTTCACCCCGGAACACAGACGCCGGTTCACCGGCTCAACCGGTGACCACCCAGTTGCCCCAAGTGATGAACTTGAACGTTGGAAACACTGGAGGACTAACACCACCGCCACAACAACCATTAGCCACAGCTACAATGACAACAACAGCAGCAGCAGCAGCGGCAGGTGGAACGGGACAAGGGAGTTTGGATTTGCTTGGGAAGAAGAAGAGAGGGAGGCCAAGAAAATATGACTCAGAAGGGAACTTGAGGGTGGTGACATCACATTCACACCGGCAGGGTGCAGCAGCAGCTGCAGGACCACCGGGATTTTCTCTGACGCCAGGTTCAGCTCCTGAGTTCTCATCCAAACGGGGTCGTGGAAGACCACATGGCTCTGGCAACTGGAACCTCCTTGCTTCTTTAGGTGAGTTTGTTGAGTTTCTTACCGTTTTTTTTTTTTTTTTTTGTCTCCGCTGCTTGCTTGGTTTGGTGACCTCACACTCTTTGTACTGTTTGGTTTATGGGAAAAAAAAAAAAATGCAAGAATCCTTGTTTGTTGTCTACCAGCTAAAACAACACACATAATATATAATATACCATTATGGGTTGACGCATCTATTGTCAGTACAAATATCATAGAATCTCAATCTTTTTTTTTCCCCCATTTTCCACCCTTTTTATTCTTGTGTAGATGCTGGAAGAAGGAACTTTATGTCGGGGGTTAGAGGGTTCCAGAAGATTTTCCTTTTTTGGGGACTAAAGGGGTTGGATACAAGATTTCACTATTTCAGCTCATTTTTTTTATTGCAAAAAAAAAAAAAAAAAAAACTGAAGGAGTACCTTGATACCAAGTTGTTATTATTATTTGTTTGGTTGTTGTTTCTTTCTGATAATGGACAAACAGTATGTTTGGGCTCATGATCGGTGAGAAAGATGTGAACTTTTCCTTTTTTTAGCTTATAATCTAGTGTTGTTATGTGCATCTGGTCGGGGCTTACATAAGAAAAAGTTGGATTTTTTTGGCTAAATTATGAAAACCAACTAAACCGACATGTAAGTGCTCGGTATGATGCTACTTTCCTTTATCTACTAGCAAATATGTTGAGCATGGAAATTTACACATCTTCCTGTGTGGTCCTTGAAGGTATGTTTGCAGGCACAACCGGTAGTGATTTTACACCTCATGTGGTGACAGTTTATGCTGGAGAGGTAAATCCAGAACCAGTGTAGATTGCTGGCTTTATAGATTCATATGGTTGTGTTATGATTGAGGTCTTAACTTTTTCCTCTTGCAGGATGTTGCTGGAAAGATCTTCTCATTCGCCCAGAAGGGTCCTATAGGAATATGCATTCTTTCTGCAACTGGAGCTATATCTAAAGTTACCTTGCGCCAACCTGGTTCTTCTGGTGGCATATTGACTTATGAGGCATGATCTCTAGTTCTATAAGCTCTTTCAGTAAAAAAAATTATTTTCTTTACCTTTATCCCTTTTTCTTTCTTTTTTCTTGGTGATGTTAATTAGATTGATTATAGTTTGTTAAACCATTACTGGATTGTGTAGTCTTTGCTTGTAATTTCATGGGCTACCCTGTTTATATATCTTTTGCTAAGTTTGGAATGTAGATATAACATATGTGATAGCATTGGGCACCTTTATGTCAAGTGATCTGTGCTTGCTCTCTCCCTGGAGCGTTGGGCAATTTATTTTTTCTTATTAATTAGCTGCTTCCCTAGAATTGAATTATCCTATCATGTCATCGGCAGAAGTTTGCTGAAATCTAACATTTTGCAATAAGTTAATTACAAATATGCAGATCTTGTAGTTTAGTAGAAATGGGATCCATTTGCTAAGAAGTCACCTTTTCTCATCTCCTAGTCGTTCTAGGCATACTTTTAGTTATGTCCTCTTTACTGAAGATAGTCATTGGTTCTGTGAAAACTGCAAATTCGTTTTCAATCTAATGAATATCATAACTAAAATCATATTATAATTTACTGGCTGTTTCAGCTGTCCTAACATTTATGTTGTTCAACTGTAACACTTAACTGTAAAAGCTTATGCTTTCCTATCTGTATAAGCATGTCTTGCAAGAGAGAAATGCAAACCCATTGTCATAAATATATTACTAGCAGATTATGTGAATTTTTTATTTGTAAATACATTATCAATATCAGAAATTTGAAAAGTGACCTGCATGTATCTTTAATTGATATGATTCCTTTAGATATACATCAAATTATGATAATTGTTTTCTGATATTCTCGAATAATTTAGTCCATTGTTTTCTTTCAGGGTCGTTTTGAGATTTTATCCTTGTCTGGGTCCTTCACGGTCTCTGAAAGTGGTAGCATAGTTCCAAATGGTGGATTGAGTGTCTCACTGGCTGGCCCTGATGGTCGTGTGATAGGAGGGGGTGTTGCTGGCTTATTGACAGCTGCTGGCCCAATCCAAGTATGATTCTTCTTTACTCTTTTGTTCCAATTTCTGATTTATGATTACTGAAATAACTTGAAAGTTGAAATTCTTGTACTTATCGTGTGAATTGCAATTATTTTTTGTGGGACTTTCAAAATAATGTCCTCCATGAGCTTATCCCACAGCACTGCATACTAGTGAGAACAAAATTAAAACATACATCAATGCTACATCTGCCAAATGATAGGAGTCAAAACCCTGTGTGTTATATATTAATCAAGGATACCTTCAGGGTTCATGACCAAATGTTTGAGCCTGTAATGTTTAGTTTAGCATTTTCATGGTTACAATTGAGTGTAGTGTCAAAAGATTGATTATCTACTTAATACATTTTTGGTCCTATACTCCTCACAAAGGATATCTTACAGCACTTTGCAGAGTTCATCAGCTGATTTTATAACCCACATCATCTAGTTCTGTTGGAAATTTATGTTAGCTGTGGTTTCAGATTGTAATTGGAAGCTTCATGCCAAATGGTCACAAGACCCATAAGAGGAAACAGCACCGCGAACATACAGCAGCCTACCGCTCTTCAGGTGCTCCAGAGACAGTGGCAGGAGCAAGACCTATCTCACAATCAAATCCTGGTAGTGAAAACATTCTGAGACCTTCACCTCAGTTACCAGAACAAGGTCAGAGAGAATCTGTCAGTGCACCAAGTGATAGACTGAACTTAGATGACCCACTCAATGCTGCTGATTGGAATGGTGCTGAAGATTTTTCAGATCATAGGCCATCCCCAGACATCAACATATCTTTGCGTGATGATTAGAAGGTTTTGGCTCTGACTTTTTTTTATTCCAGAGCATGTCAGAACTCTTCTTCCAATGTTCCGTCATTTTGTAACTTTTGTTTTAATCCGTTTTCGGGTGATCTGGAGGCTCACATAACCGAATGCTAACACCAAAACTTTGTCATGACAACTAGATTATTTGACATGGTGTACAGTTGTCAGAAATTAGAGATGATTATTGAAGCCTCATTATTTTTGATCATGAGTTACTGCTGAACGCTCAAAAGCTGCCTTTTCTTTTTTCCTTTTGGTTTGAGGGTTAGGTTGGACATGATAATGGTAGGGATTTTAAGCTATTCTGAGCAGTCTGTTGTGATTGTTGTTTCAGTGAGATACCTGGTATTTTTCCATTTATGCATCCATCAACACTTCGCTTTCTTACAATTGTGGTATCAGAAGAGCCTTATGGTTTTGAATCCAAGTACTTACTGACAAATCAAACTGTCTCTGGGAATGATAACAGCCAAGTTCTTTCTCTATCTACATTCTTAAAAAATTGATAAATACCATCATTTGCTTATAGCCGATTTTGGCACGGTGTATCCTATCAGATTCTTTGTTGTTGCATTCTGTGATCAGTTGAGTAAGTACCTATGCATGCGGCATGCCTACAAGACACTATTATTCATCAATACGTATGTAGAACCTGACAAGTGACGACACTGAAAAGTGATAATTTAAGAGTCTTGCGAAGCTCGTCATTGATCATTTCTGGTGAACTGGTCTTCACTCAACCTAACTATTTCTAAAGAATCTTAACAAAACTTCGGCAAACAGGTGAAAACTTGGGGGGAGCTGAGCTGTTTGTTTGGAATCTGGCAAACTGAAGAACATAACATGCTAATATTCTCAAGAAAATTCGATAGGGAGCACTATTCTTTCATATTCTTTAAAGCACAGCCACCTTTCGGGTATATATAACAATTGCAGTAGACTTAATTAGAAGCTAAAATAATAATGCATAAAAGCTCAAGACTTATAACACAGGTAAATTTTAAAAATAAGACTAACTGTAGTAGATATCATATATCCTCTCGCAATGCCTTATCAACTTCATTCTCGGGCGTATTTGACTTGGGAAGTAGTGCGGTATTAGGCTGCAAAAAGCGGTGATTGGGATTGTTAAAGTGGATTCCAAATGATGAATTTACATGAATACAGGGTTTCAGATTACAGGATTGAGGAAGGCCTTCAGGGTTTGTCTTCTAACAGTATTTGGTGCAGAATATGGGCCACATTTATTGAATTCTTTCCATACTTTCCTTCTGTACATCGACCTTGATCCTGCGCAAGTTTTTAAGCCACCAACGAAACATTGAAATATGAAATACGATTAAGACGTGCGTTGGAGCTTATCAGAGCTTTGAACTGGCAACAGGCAGTGTGCAGAATCCTGCCATTATATTGCTCAACTATAATCCAGTTAATCATGCATAACATTCTATTGTTTGTCAAATGATCTAATGTATAACATAAATTGGGGTGTTTTACCTCCCACATATAGTTGTCTCTAAGAACAGCCTATATCCCCAAAGATTATAACCTTGTCAAAGATGCAAACCCATTTTCAGCAATGATGCGTGAGCGTGATTCTTGGCATCGCAATTCACAGGCAAATGCATTAGTAGTCTCATAGTGTGCGACTTTGAATGTTTCTAGGGGCTCTTGAGATTGTTCACCTCCATGCATGGTTCACACAAGAGTCTTCAGTACTAGATTAACAGCGCATGCACGGAGTTATGGAAAATTGAAATCACAGCTAAAAGTTTTAAAAATTTAAATCATATAATAAGATATCAATTTTATGTGGAATTTAATTATGATCAATTGATAATTGACACCGCCATCCAATTAGATTATTCTATTTACATGACCATTTAAGTAATTAATGTGAAATACAATAATATACGATTGAATAATAGTAAATGCATCAAAAAAATATTTTGTATATTAAAATTTTTATCTAATAAAATTAAATTTAAAAATCATATAAATGAATTCTTTTTATAAATAAAATAATAATGAAGATTTGAAATTACAATTGTCTAACAAAATAATAATTTAATTTTTATCGGCTAAAAGTGTCTAATTATTTGATAAAAATTACACACGAAATCATAATGAAAATTTATATTTTAATATTTTTTACAATGATTTCATGTGCATGAGTAACATGACATAGAAAAGTTACGATACATGTTAAACTTCCAATGAAATATCAGTCTTGCGAATTGGAGGAGTCAATTGGTAGAAGCTTGCAAATTAAACTGTGTGTTTACATATGGGTATAATTATCTCAAATATTTTAAAAAATAAATAAATTCTTAATTTGGCCCACCATTAAGATGTTCTTTCACTTTAGTCCCGAGTTATTTATTTTTCTTAATATGTACTCACAATTAATAAAAGAAAATCTTATGCTGATAAAATTTAATTAAAAAAAGTGTGTAAAGATAATAATACTGGGCAACTACCATTAGTAATTTGAGATGCTTGTCTTTTTTTTTTTCTTTGCCTTTTGGTCTGTTGTTTTTAGGTTAAACTTTTTGTTTGGTCTGAGGCAAGGCTATTGGTCTCTAATAGCAGTAGAGGATTAATATGGCCCAGCCTGATTGATTAACTTGAAAACTTTGGCAACAGTTAGCCCAACCCAACTGATCCATAAACAAGAATAGCGAGAGTCTTGTTGACCTAAGGAGACAAAGAACAGTGTAGAGTCTTATGTACTCAGTCCAGACATGACTCAACTGTGACCTGTACAAGGATCCATTTTTAGAGAAGAAAATAAAAAAATGAATTGTATTATTTAAATTTATTGGGTATGAGACACATGTATATTCACATATTATCTATTATTGATAGAGTGTGAATCCAATTAATTAGGGTCCACACCTCTCTTAATGTGACTTTAGACGGTGTGATGACATTTTTTTCCCCTAAAAGAGTAATCGATTCGTATGAGTCTAGAAGCAGCATTTTGCCTCTAGAACTAGAAATCACCATCCGCCCCTCACCACGCAAAAGGAACTGCAGCATGCTTTGTCCGATTTCGATTTACAAGAACCCATTGACCTGACATACAATAATAGGTCGGCGTGACAAAATCCTACGTATCTAAGATGCAAAGGCAAAACAACTTGTTTACAAAAAACAAAAAAAGAAAAGGCAAAACAACATTATGCAGATAGATATTTAAAATCATCCAACATACTTACACGTGTACAGCCCCGATCGAGAGGTGCATCACGTGCCCGAGGCTTCTAGCATCTCCGAGACCTCCAAGCCCCGAAAGTATCCTCAATTTCCAGCACATTCTAGCCTCCAAAATATTCCAATAACTTAACCTTAGCTTATAATATATAAATAAAACCGTGCACCACACTTAATAACATCATTGCTAGCTTAGCGCAATATTGTACCCCCATCGCTAATTAAGAGAAAAAAATGAAGCCAATTGATGACAAGCAAGAGAAGGTGACAATAAGAGCGGTGAGTCGATACGAGGAAGGAAGGAAGAAGGTAGAGAAGACCGAACTGAACACACACAACATAGACACGGTCAAGTACGTGCAGAAGAAGCTAGCTGACAAGGGTGTGAAGCGCATGGAGCGTCACCCTGCCGATGGCAGAGGCATTGGGAGGCCACCACCGAAGTCTGGCCATGGAGGCAAGTACACGTGGGAGGGCCCTGCTGACCTGGTGGACAACGAGTTGAATGCACCGGCGGCCATTGACGAGAAGGATCCAAACTATGCCGATGATGAGGAGGAAGAGGGAAAGAAAGATGGGTTGGTTGTTGGGGAGGTTGAAGTGCACAAGGTTGTGGAGGATCGTGAAGGGGTTGCAAGGGTTGATGTTGATCCCCGCTTGCAAGCCAATAATCAACTTTAATCTTGGATCAATAATTTGTTTGATGTGATTTCTAGTGTGTGTGCAGTGGGTGTGTGTGCTGTGTTTGATCTGTTTTAATTTTGTGGGATGTAGGTGTTTTGGTTGAATTGTACTCATGATCAGTAATCACATAACTAGTGAAAAATGTGGAGTTCTTAAAATAAATTGCATCCGAGTTACTAAATTTCTTTCTTCTTGTGTGCCCGGTTGTTGTTAAATGCAGCTTCGGTTGATAAATTGCAGAATGAAGTGAGTGGTGGGATGTGTAACTTAATAAAGTTAGGAAGTTAATTTTGATTTAGTACGTGGCTTTAATTTTGAATTTGTACGTGGCTTTGCTAAACAATTACATTGGTTTACTTCTATATCGTAAAAGGTTCATTTTTATCTCTTGTTTATTTCATTTTATCTATTAACTGGATTGTCTTTTCCGTCGTCACATATAATAACTAAACTAAGATAAACACTCCTTGATTAATAAAGTTGTGTTTTTGCCAATATCTGCGGCTTCTTTGTTCAATTCCATTGGCTATTAGCTAAATAATTATTTGAGTCCACACGTAAAAAGATTTGAGGCCCATTGATCGGGCTATGAAGACAAAAGAATAGGATACTTTTTAATAAGAGTTTTTTTTTTTCAAAGAAAAAGGTCCGAGACTAAACAGATGCTCATGGGCCATATTTGTATGAATCTTCAGTCAATTTTTGTGGGTGGAGATTTTCTCTCTTTTTTTTTTTTTTGGGCTTTGATATTTATTTTTAGGATATGTTTAGCTGGAGAGTAAAAGTAGGAGTAAAATTCCTATATGAATTTCATACATAAAATTTCATAATGTTATGTGAGGAATTGTTATTCTTATTTTTATTTTTTAATCAAATACATTCCTATTGCTTGACTTTTGTAAAGGAAAAAAAATATTTTTCAATTCTCAAACAGATGTGTGAACTTCAATTTTAATCTTGATCCTTTACTTCTTTTATGATTTTGGTTTTAATATTTTTAAAAATTATTTAATTTGAATCTTTATTTCTCTTGGTTTGTTTCGTCTGGTAGCACTATCTTAAAAGGGTAAATTTCTAACTATGAAATTCTTTCTATACATAATTTAAATATAGTGTTTGTTAGTGATGGGTCCAGAAAATTTTAACACTAGGGACAAGAATAATTCATTAGTGTAAAAATAAGTAGATTACATTATATTTTATTATTTTCTCTCATCTAGAATTGATATGGGGTCAAATTCAATGAAAGAGTGGGGTAAAAATATAATTATGTATATAACTACTAAAAAAAATTAAAATTTTTGTGGGGCATAAGCCCCCACCCTTATTAACGTGAGTCTGTCCTTGTTGTTCGTGTTAATTGTTAAATTAATTACTTAATATGAGATCACATCATTTAATTTTACATGATTTATAACTTTGTGCAACACATAAATTATGTGTTAAAATTTTCAGTTAATCTGATTTAGTAGTACCTTTTGCAACAGAATTTTGAGATTTGAAGTTATGATGTGGTACATGACATTAAATATTGCTATTTAATCTTACTGTTTAAGATTGAATATTTTGACAATTTTGTCCATCAGCTTAGCCCTTAATAAAAATAGATTTGCATGGGACTAAACCAAACCATTTTATACTTAAATCCTTTTTATAAAATATCAAAATTAAAATTTGATTATTTTTCAAGAACTTAAAATATATTTTAATATTTTCAGAAAAACAGTGGGTTTCTGCTATTTTTCAAGTCAGAAGTCCCAAATTGATAGATGCTAGCACATGAGGTCCACTAATTTTCTAGCCCGAGTAGCATTACGAAACTAAATTCAGTAACAGCCAGTACAAAAATGGATGTTACTGGGACATGAGGGCCACTAACGACGAACATGTTCCCTGTTGTTATTTTTTTGGGATCAAAGAGCATGCAGTCAGGTTGGGCTGTGCATATAGCGCTGGGTTTGTTTTGTTCCGTTTTTTGGACTTTTGGAACTAAGGACACAATTAGTTCAAGCAGTTTGTTAATCACAGTCTTTGAGTCTGCTAAATGCCGCTAACAATAGTGCCCCTTACTTCAATTTAACGTTTAAGGTGTTCGACGTGAAATTTCACGCCCAAGAATAAATACAATTGAATATTTATTATTTTAAAGATTATATAAATGAAAGAATTTGAGTGAATAATACTTTTAATGTATTAAAATTGAAATGAAACTCAAACAAAATACCTGCGGTTTCGACTTTTACTCATCGTTGGTTTTGATAGAAAACTAGTTAAAAGAAAACGGGTGAGACAAAAATGGGTAGAATTAAAGAAAAATTATTTGAATTTAATATTTTTCTTATTTGGTTACAAAGCCAGAAATATAAAAGAAAGAGAGTATTATCAATTTTTGATCTTTCAAGACTATTTCTTTTCATTTTTTCACAATGCATCCTGAGAGTGATTAGAGTGCCATAGAAGTCATTTAGATATAATTATTTTTTTCATTTTTGTTTTATTTTTTTCATTTTATTTTCTCTCACTTTTTTCTTCCAAGCATTAAAGTGTCACCTGTGTGACCTTTAAAATTACATAGTACGACAATGTATATATCACTTTCCTAGCCTCTACAATTACATCGCATGCGTATAAATGGAAATTATCTTATCTCAATTTATGTCTTTTTCTCTGTCTCAGTTATCACTTTTTGCTTTATTAAAAATAGATATTTAAAATAATTATCAAATATGTAGTATTCTTTTTCACCCTTTTTTTTTTTTGGTAAACTAATGCTATCTTGGTTTTTGGTAAACTCTTTTCCACCTTTTTTTTTTAGTCTCCCAACGGTATCCAACGTCGACAATGATGACTAATTCGCCCAGGTTTGTGCGAGACCTCAAGAGTGGGATAAATTTGAGTTTTTCCATTCCCAAAGATAGGAATTGAACCCCTCACATTTGATTAAGGGTGAACGAGCCCCTACCGCTCGACCATACCCCAAGTTCTTTTTCACGTATTTATACAAACATAGAAACAATTTCTCATCCCCCTGTAGTAACTACTAGTCAGGTCCATATGGCAGGCCCAAGAACTCCTGGGTTTCAAACTAGGCAAACCCACATGCCTTTTACCCTATTTAGACAGTAGCCTAATGATGTTGAGCGCAGTGGAACGTGCTACTACAGACTTGGATAGGTTTAGCGAAATGGGGCACCCATATATGTGGGTCATTTCCTCAATCTAATCTAATTCATATGTTATTACCAGTTCCCGCATGGGCCAATTCACCATACGACGTACTTGTCCGATAATCAAATAAACACAGAAACTTCAAAACAAAACCACCAGACAAGGGTCCACAATCAGTGCTTGTCCTTTAACCCAAAAATATGGAACCTTTCGCGCATAACAGTGTCACCATACTAGACAAAAATGGTTTTGCATTGAATTAAGGATGCTGCATGTGAAAAACCTAGAACAGTCGTTGAAATTTATTGGGCTCCAACAACCCGTTGAGAATACCATCCTACGAGAAGAAAATTATTGCCCACAACCCTTCCCTGAAAACAAAGATGTAACCTTTCCCTGTACCTGGAAACTTTTTTTAAAGTTCCAATTACCAACAGCGTTTTAAAAAGGGGGAAGGGATTTTCGATGCGATGAACAACAAATCTATCTATAAACTCTACAAAGCAAGAGTTACCATTCAGTGTATCATTACTGTTCAAAAACATGTGTAATCTTCCCCTGTTTTCACTACAGAAAGTAGAGTAAAATTTTTCTTTTCACTTGCTATTTAAATGTGAGCTGTACTATCATGGTAATACAAAATAATTTTTAGTACTACTTGGGTTTCTCTACTTTTAGTTGGCTCGGTTTAAAAACTTAATATATTAATAAAGTCTTTTTATTAAAGTTATTTTTTTAAAGTTCTTTTTATTTTTTTTGAAGGTTATTTCATTTAATTTTTTCTGTTTTATTAGAAATTAAGTTTTCAAGTTACATTAGTTATTCGTATATTTTTAAGTATTAATTTTTTTTATTGTATCTTATATTGAAATTTATTTTTTATTTAAATTTATTTCCTAAATTTATATAACCTTGTTTTAATTTTATTTGTCAAAATTTCAATTTATTTATTTATTGTTGTGAAATATGTCCCGATGATTTTTTTTCATGTTAATTCGTTGAAATTTTTTGTTAGAATTTAATATCTATGTAAAGGTAGTGTATATAAATTTTATTGTGAAAAATTTTATATCATCATCAAATTATATATTATCACATCAATAAAATAGTTGCGGTCTTATATTCATTGTTTAAAATATCATTCAAATGAGATGATTTTTAATTGGATAATAAATATGCACTAGTTACTCATTCTATATGCATTTTCAATATGCATTAATTATTCCTACCCATACATTCATGAGCATGTACTTATTTTAATGGCTTAATTATTATTCTCATATACACCTGTCAACATATGTTTAATTTGGTGGTATGCTTAATGCGTTTGTGGAAGTTGTGGCAATAATTAAATAAATGAGTAAGCTTTTCCACTTTACACGTCTTTATAAAACTTGGGCAAGTATGAAATGATATAATTTATGAAAATTACAACTATGGATTAAAGAAAGAAAAATAAGCTTTTTGAAATTTTTGCTTTATTTTTTTCTTTTTTATCAATTCTTAAATGTTGACAAAAAATATATATGTTTTTTCCTCTATTTGGTTGTTTATGCTTCAAATGTTTTTCAAAATTTACGAAAGAAGTTGAGGCACAATTCACATTACATGCACGTGTGTCACATCAACATTTTTGGCCAATTACGTAACAAACCATTAATTTGGGACCAATCTATAAAAATTGAAATATAAGGGATAAAAAAATGAAACATAAGATATCAAATTATAAAAATTGAGTAGAAGTAAGGGAATAATAGTTATATATTGCTAATAAACAAAAAAAAATCAAATTTTATCCGAGATAAATTGTCATCATTATGTGATGCTTTTGTTTGTTTATAAAACTCTTTCATTTTATGACTAGCGTGATTTTTCTAATGATTCTTGCAACATTCTTTTGATTGTCTAACATATATTTGTAATTGATATTTATGCATAGGGGTTTAAAATTGAATTTCTACAGTAAATATGATTAGCCAGTTATCTTAGGTTGCGTTTGGTAAGGGGGATGGGGACAGAAATACAAGGACAATGGAGATGGAGACATAAAAAATATTGTCTCTGTATCATGTTTGGTTATAGATATAGGGACAAATGTTAACTTTCCATTAACCATCGTTGACCACCGTTGGAGACCGCTGACCACCACCGCCTAGCCATTGGCCGGCGTTAACCAGTTGTTGACCACAGCCAGCCGGCGTTGACCAGTGGTTGACCAGTAGCCTAACTATCACTGGAAATTTGTGTCCCCGTGTCCCGTGTCCTGTGTCCTATTCTCACTTTTTGGAGGGACAGAAATACAAGAAATTTTTGTCTCTGGAACAGAAAATTTTTCCATCCCACCCCATACCCCGTCCCCTTTACCAAAGAGCATACAGGACAGACTGTCTCTGTATTTATGTCCCCGTCCTTTTTACCAAACACTACCTTAAAGTTGATTTTAAATCTTGCGGTTTGAATAGGATAGAGTCTTCTAAGTAAATAATCTTAAATCCTTTGAAAAGATCATTTATGCACAACCTAATAATTTTGTTTGAGAACTCATGCCTTTCCCTTAATAAATAATATATATTTACTATGATATTTTTTTGGCAATGAACTATCTCATCTACTTAAATGTTTAAAGGGTAAAGTGTTAGGATGAACATTTATAGCTAGAGACTAAGTTGTCAATTTATTCAAATATTTTTATTATCTACGATATTGTGAATTGGATGATCTTTTACCTTTATGTAATCAAAGATCCTGAATATATAAATGTTGTTGGGAAAAATATTCGATCGAAGCGAAAAAAATTGGCTTTTCATGGTAAAAGAGATAAAAAAAGTTAAAATGTAAATCCAAACATTAGTACCAATATTGATAAACATAAGTAGGTGAATATGAATATATCATTTGAAGAGACTTTGCACTTATATTATATAAGGAATAAAAATTTGGCAAAAGCCCGTGCGCTGCACGGGTTGTATGCCAGTTGGTAAATATCAAAGGGAAAGAAATATGAGTCGAAGAAAATTAATTTCCTTCGTCCATATCATTTATAGGGCTATATCACATTAATCAAGATTTATTTTCTTGTCAAGTCTTAAACTGCGTGTTGGTGACGTTCTGGGATGGGAGGAGAAGAGACAATATTGAATGCAGTAGAAGAACTATCAACGTTAGGGCCGGTTAAACATGGGATCTTGGGTTTGTTCCAATTAAAATAATAATCAGATTCAGGTGAGCTTTCTATTACAATTTCTTCCCGAACATGAACTTAAAACTTGCTATTTAAGTACTTTGAAGTTTGAACGACTGAAGACATTTAAGTACTAAAAGGACCTTTAGGCTGCTAACAGTCTTTGCTTTGAGATGTCACGGAATTTTCAATGTGGTTGTAGTGTCATCTTGTGCTTGCCACTAAACTTCATGAATGGAAATGATTGTTCAAACAGAGCAAAATGCTTGGCGCTAGCTTGACAATGATTGGAGTGCAGAAACCAGCTGGGGAAGGCCGGGTTAACGATTGAGTTGCAGCTGGCATTTTGCAAAGTTAATTTTAACCATGGTCCATAGTTTTGTTTTTGTGTTCCAAAATGGAAATTCACAAACTTTTTTTATTGGTTGGTTGGTAGCGACACATCACATTTGTTTTTTGTGATGTCTTGAAATTAATCGAGTCGTGTTCCACATGGCTTCCAGTATAGTTAGCTTCCCTGATACAGAAACGTTATGGTAACTCATAGTCTGGTCCATACTTGGTAAAGAGCTAGAAGGCGTGCAATTGATATGCTTCCACAGGTTGCATCTCCTTCATTATTAAAATTTCTGGTGATGTATGTAAGAAAAGGAAAAACAAAATAATAATGTTGCATCGAAGTCTTTTTATTCTTCAGGATCCGTCTATGTAGAGTCATGTATATGCATATCAGAACATGAATTTTTTTTTTAAAAACTTTTTATTACGCATTCTTTTTTATGATAAGTAGCACTGTTAACTATGCTCCGAAGTTAAAAACCAAGATGTGTTTTTCGAAATAATTTGTTACGAAAATGCATGCACATCACGGCACAATGATGTCAGCCACAAAACTGATCAGATTGGTTCAGGTTATTTGGTTGATTTAATATAATCCTTCGTGTTTTAGGTGCTTGAGACGGTCGTGGAATTGAAGCATTTCATTTGTTGCAATCATTAATAATTAGTTTGATGACTGATCAGAAGATTATTCTTTTTGTTACCGTTTTGATTAATTAATTAGTGGTGCTAGTCTACACTATCAACTCATTATGTTTTGCTTTCCACACACACCCCGGCCCAACAAAAAATGTTTAGCCAATATTAGTCCTATAGATTATTCAATGAACGGTTTTGTATTGATAGTGCTTATTTGAAATTTTTGGAAATGGCACGGGGGCTCATATTCTGTGGAATGATTATAGCAAGAGTTGAATAGTAAATCATTTGAAGTTTAACAAAGGGGTTAGCTAGAGAGAAGTGATTCCTCTTGCATCTGATGATATCATCGTAGTATAAAATTTTTAAAGTAGGTTATAGCACAGATTATTGGGGCAAGTTAAGAAAGAAGACTGTTTAGCTTATAAATTCAAATTAAGTAATAACTTGACCTTATTTAAGAAGTTATGTTCTTTTTTAAAAAAATAAAGCTCACTGATTGAGACAGAAGAATAAAAAATAAACATTACGAAAGAAAATTTAACACATGGAAGGCTACCATACTCTTTACGGTATTTTAATAACTAGTCTACGTGTGTTTCATAATTATTTTAAGCTCTGTTCTTTACTTTCTCAGAAGAATAAAAAAAAAAAAGAATATATCCTAACGCAAATTAACAAAGGATTGATGAATTAAAAATATGATTCACCTCGTGACAAGGAAGCTAGATTGTTCATTAATCTATGATAAGATGGTTGTCCTTATTGCCGAACTTACAAAAGAAGGGATCACATTGGTTGAAGGAAATTTTATATACATATATAAATAATAGTTGGATGGATCTAAAACAGACTTCTAGTTTTCACTTTCAACCAGTATAGTAAGCAATGAGTGGCATATGTAGATGATATAATATAATAGTCAATGGGTTCTCATTATATAGTGGGACATAACTAGCACAGTATCTCTAATTGGTTTATTCTTTGGCAGTTGGCATGGGTAATAGTAATGACAACGATCAGAACAATGATAAGAAATGCGGAAAAAGTATGAACCTGATAAAAGTTAATAACATAGAATCCAATGAATTGATCCCAGCTTAGCTGTTTGCTAGACCTTTCACTGTTTCTCATGCCAACTGGTGCTCCCTTTCCACATGCATCGCGTGTTGGCTCTCTATCAAATTCAAAATTAACTCCCTAATTTTTTATATCACAATTAATAAACAATTGATAAATTATCTATCAAGTGCAGTTTTTTAAAATTTGAATTAGCTAAAGATAGTTACAAGATGAAATACGTGGCAATTTTATAAAAATATTTTATACTAGTAGTGCATAATAATTAAACTAAAATTAAAAATTACATTAACTTAATTAAATATTAACATGGGCAAAATAGATCATTCTGCAAAATAATTGTGTAGTCGAAGCCTAAGGTAGCAATTAATAGAAGTCCTGCTATTTCAACCGAAAGATCAATCGAAATAATAGTGTTCTGATTCAAACATGACAACAGTTAGACCACAAAACAATGTATTGAAGTCTGAATTAATGCATGATTGCGTAGATAGAAACCATTGCCCTTAATTTACTCACTGTGTTCCGTACTTTTTTCGGTGCGCATTGTTTTGGTGCATTTATTGTTTTGGTGAACGAATAATAACAATCAATTAAGAAGAGTATTTTTATTTTCTAAATGTGCAGTGGAAGACAGTCAATGCTGTGAAGACGAAGACGAAGACGGGTGGACAACCTTAGGATTCAAGTCTGCAGAAGAATGGCTGGAACATTGAAAGGGTGATGAGAAGGTACAATGTCTGGTCGAAGAAAGGCACGCGCACTCTATTCACATTCACATTTGCAAAGGAATGTGAAAGTTCTGCCACCACTCGTTACCGAACCCAATAGTGATGCTATTTCAATACTCTTTGCAGGTGTTCCATTCGGATATCAATTCCATCACTATTGGATAAGATGGATGAGTGGGAGCGAGTGTAAATCAATCTCATCTAGTGATAGTTAAGTAAGTGTTTAAATGAGATCTCTAAAAATAAGTGTTGAAATAGTATTAATATCGAACCCAATTGGGGTCTCTGGGGTCTCTGTAGTGTGTACTACATGAAATGTTTTCAAGACAAAACAGAGCATCGACTACCCACACTTCGACTCCAATATTGTTCAAATAATTGACTGCATTTCATCCGCTCCCTGCTTTATGTTTTGTTATTGGAAGAGATTGAGAAGGATATTTTCTTCCTTTCTTTGAAAAGGAAAAATTATAAAAATCCGGAATCGGTCATTGGGTTTATTAAATGGTTCCGTATTTAAAAAGGAATAAGCAGACAATAGATTAGAGAAATGGGGAATCCTCTCAGCCTGCCTTTGAAAACGAAAGTTAAAGGCACTACCTTCAACCAAATAGTTGTTGAGGGGCTTGATTTGTTTGGCTTTTTCAAGACTTTTAATAGATAAGTAAACGAGAATACGCATGCATGTGTTTAGTATTGTGCCCAAAACAAATGCCGACGCTTGGATTAGCTGTTAAAGTGTAAAAGAATGAGACAAGAAACTAATTAAAACGATAATAACACTATGTATAGTCGACATTAATATTCATTATTTAAAATTTATTTTGTAATAATGATTTCTTTGACTTCCAATCATCATGAAATTTATTTTAAATTTAGTCAATAGTAGGTGGAGATTAGTATTGTGGCTATTTATCCTGATCATCATCTCCCCCAGAAAAACCCAAACCCAGCGTATTCAATACAAAAGGCACATTGTGTAGCTTACGGTTTGGACACCAACATTAAAATAACACAAATCCATACGAAACTACACATTAATTATATTGATGGGATAACGATCTCACATTAATTAAATCACTCAATCCTTTGAATGAAGCAAATTTGAAGTTAATTCAACCCTTCAACCCACTATCGATCGGATTGTTTGCGCAAGTTTTACTTCTCCTTGACACTACTAGGCTTTTTTCCATGCAAATTGTTCACGTTAGTCCAAAACAAAGTTAATCTTTAATGATTGATGTTAGTACCATATACTACATAGTGCTTTGTCTGTCTGTATGAGAAAGACTTGAGACTAATAGATAATGCTATATGAATAGAGTCTTAGATGAATAATAGTTAGTGATGGCCGAGTGCAGATTAGATTATTCATAATGCAGAATTTAGGTGATTAGAAAAAAAAGGCAATCAGTATTACACATCGGTTAGAAGGTCTATTTATATATAATTTGACTAAGGCCATCGCATTAGGTGAAGATTTAGAGCGGTATGTGACTATTGATAATGATTATTCCCTCTGCTTCATCTTAATCTCTCATGACAATTCCTTACAAAAGGTACATCACACGACTGAATTTAGCTCTGTAAAATTTCACTAGATAAATATTATTTATACTTATTGTGTGTGGATATCATATTAACTCATATCACATCTATTATTAGATGAAGTGTAGACTTTACAATAAGTACAAATAATATAACTCATTTTACTATACTTCTAAAATCTATAAAAAGCTCGAAGATCCACAATAAAGTATTTGACATAACAATTACATCATGATAAGTTTTTCAAATTCCGCATGGCTAGTTAGAATTAAGAGTGTACGACTAGTTACTAGGTCAATTGCAAATGATAGTTTCACTTAATCCTCTTAACACCTCCACATATTCCATTGGTAGATTCGCCAATGTAAAAATTTATTTTAGAGTAAATACCCAAATATAATTAGTCCTGATAATTTTATTGATAGACAGATTTGTCTCTAATAAAAAATATTAGTGTTGAAACCTCTCACAATTATAAAAATATGATACTATAGATCCTTAACAATTTTATTTATGAATAAATTAGATATTGACAATAAAAAAAATAGTATTAAAATCTCTTACAATAGTAAAAATAAGATATATAAGTCTCTGACTCACGTACAGCATGTTAAATGTTGAAGTGGATTTCAATCATTGATCTATATGATACCTACTAATTCCAATCAATGCTAACTTAAATACACCCTTTTATTTTTTCTTTTTCCCAATTTTCTTGCAAAACGTTCCAATATTCCACTATATCAATTATCAAGAAAGAAACCCCTAATCCAAGCTTGTTGTTCTAAGAAAGGAATCAAATTTGGAATTAAATTCTTCATATTTTATCTTAGGCACTGTGGTACCAATATAATAAATTCATAATTATTTCCTAAAAGCATTATATACTAGAGTACAGTAATTGCATATTACAAAATAACAAAATACCAATATGCTTAGTATAGAATGCTATATTAATTTTGGAATATGTAGGGAGGGATTTGCAAAAATAAAAGGGTGCAGTTTAGTAAATTGAGGATGATTAGGATTAGTAGATGTCATATAGATTAATAATTAAAGTCCTCCTCAACATTGAGTATGTTGCAACTGAGTGAATAACCTATAATGTTCTATTTTTGCAATTGTTAGAGATTTCAACACTACTTTTTTTTCTTTATCAGCGACCAATTTGTCCATTAATGAAATTATTAAAGACCTATAATACTCTATTTTTGAAATTGTAAGGATCTCAATACTAATATTTTTTATTTAGGACTAATTTGTCTATTAATAAAATTTTTAGGGACCTATGGCATCTTATTTTTGCAATTCTAAGAGCCTAAACACTAATATTTTTCCATCAGTGACCAATTTGTTCATCAATAAATTGATTGGGATCAATTTGATTGTTTACTCTTTATTTTTGGTACCACTAGATTCACGATAAAATAAATAAACAAATAAAATAATTAATAAATTTGCACATTAATTTCTCATTAAGAAACATTTCCTTATTGTTAGAAAATATTATATTGTAATTATGATGTCTAACACTGTTAGTGGTTAGTTGGATTCTTTAAACATATGATTAGATGTTCAATTCCTGATAGTTCGTATAGAGATGGTCTCATAGCTAGAGGTTTACCCTCTTAGGAGAGCTCTCACCGTAAAGGGATTAGTAACTACTATTAGCGATAGATACCCTGGATAACTGAAAAAAAAATTATATCGGTACATACACTTTATTTTCTAGACCTTTTTAATACATGATATTAGAATTGAACATCAATCTAGATAATTAGTCACAAACCAAATTGTACCTATTTGTTCCTATTTTTATATTATATATATATATTAATAAAATATTTTAAAATAAAGTGTATACATAACAAGAAAATGTAAATTATATATAAAATTTACATTTTCTTGTTATGCATACACTTGATTTTAAAAGGGAGAATTGTATGATAAAAACCTATCTCAAAAGAGGGTCGTAATTTACTAAAAGAAAAGCTAATAGCAATAAGTATCATAACAATGTAATTTTTATGCAGAGTAACGATATTAAAGTCTTACATTCAATGAACCTTACACATAACAATTCATAATATATATTAACCATCTCAAATATAATTTAAAATTATAAATATATAGATATTATAAAAATAGTGATTGATATCATGCTTAACCTTTTCTTTTTTATCAACTTATCAGTACATTTGCTGAAATTTTTAATCAATCTATAAAGCATAGAGTTGATTATTATTATTGTATTTTTTTGCTGGGCGCAATATCTTCAGCTTTCGCTTCATTATTGCTAAAAGCATGCTATCATTTACTTTCGGAGTTACACGTTATGATTAGTTAATTTTAATTTAAACGTTTTCTTTATTTGCTTCACGTATAAAAAAATTAAATATAATTTCAGTATACAAAAAAAATAATGGCTTCACTTTATTATAATCCTCAAAAGAAGTTCTTTGCAAAGTTTAGAAAGTAAAGACCCAATTAAATACCAACTTATTTCAGTAATTACAATTAAAGCATGAATAATAATTGAGAGAAAATATGTAGTTTATATTAGTACTTTTGTGACAATGAAAAGGTGCTCCCTTTTTTAGTTTTTTCGTTGTTCTACACTTCTACTCGACAATTCTCTCTCTCTCTCTCTCTCTCTCTCTCTAGTTCTAACGTTTGTGCTTTACTAGCATTAGAGCCATTGCGATGCACTGGACATATAAGTTTATTATTTTGTTTATCTAATTATTAGTAATATATAAGTTTTGTTCTTTTTTTGTGTTTTGGTTCAATATATAACTTTAAACAATCACAATTATACCAATCCAACTCAAATGAATTATCCATACTTTTAAAAATTTTAAACAAATAATATTATAATAAATAGCTATGATAATTTTGTTCTCCATAGAAAAATGAGTAAAACAACAAAAGAAAAATATTTCACTATTATACAATAACATAAACTTGATAAACTTTTTTTTTGGGACCAAAAATAAAACTTAATTTTTTCATCTTTTACAAAATGGCAACACTATTTTGCAAAACAAACAATTAAAATATCTATTTCGTAGCACTACCCTGTGTTCATGTTTTGTCTACCCTGCAGAGAAATTACATTCTAACAATATAGAAATTAGGGACGTCAAAATGGTTGTGCTCGTGAGTCAACTTGACTTAATTCACCAAAATTTTGGTAGTTAAGTTGTTAAAATTTGAGCTCACATAAAAAGTTGATTGATTTAACTCAGTGCACATAACTTGTGGGTTTAAGTGGTTTCAGGGCAAGTTGGCGGTGAGTTGATTCAATTTCTCTCCACATTAAAATTGTAACATGCATATTATGTTTGTATTGAATTTAAATCTAATTTAACGTTATATGTATTTTTATTCATTTTATAGATACACATATTTTTTATTTTATCTTTTTTTTAATATAATTTTGGCCCTTTTATAGATTCTCAAGTTTTATTTAATTTCATTGATTTTAAAATTTTCAATTATTATTTTATTATTTTAATCTTTCATAAGTCAACTTCGTTTAACCCATCAACTTAGGTGGGTTGATCCAAGTTGGAACTTTTTTAATTTGGCTCATCAAAAAAGTGAGTCAACTCATTTTTAAACTTTAATTTTGACTCGCACCCATGGTGAGCTAACTTAAGTGAGATGGGTTGACCCAATTTGGTAGCTCTAATTGAAATTATACTAAACTAATTGTGATTTTATATTAAATCAAACTAAAATTCTAATAGGGGTAAAAATACTTTACATATTTTGTTCAAATATAGTGAAAAACTATCATAACCAATAAATTAAGTAAGTAAGGTTGTATAAGCAAAGTTATAAAAACTTGACATTTTTACCTTGTGCTTTACTCAGCATAAATAAATCTATCAAGTGACAAATTAGGTTCGCTCAATAGTAACAAATTTATGGTAATTCCTTATTAATTTTCTTCTTGGTTTAGTCACTAATCTTAAAAATTAATTTAAAAAATGTGATTGCTAAAAATGAAATAAAAAATACCTGAATATATTTTAAGTCTTCAAAAAACAAATTAAATTCTTGATATTTGGGCTCTATAAAAAATTTTATTTGTCAAAAATTTTGTTTTGATCTCTATTGCTTAAATTTTATTTCCTATGTATATCTGAAAATATGTATTTAGTATTGCAAATATTTAAGCTTTTAGATTTGATCTTTAAAAATATTTGAAAACAATGTAAATTTTAATTTTGTTTTACGATCTGAATATTTTGTCACTCATAACAGACTTAAAAAAATTTCATATACAATTATATACATAAATAAATCATTTAGAAGTAAATCAAAATAGTAATCTAACCAAAAAAAATTAATAATAATGTATGAATACATAATTAATATGTGTATGCATGAAAGTTCAACATCATGATTATGACAATTATTAAAAATTAATATTATTATTCATTTAAAAAGAGTGGCCAAGCAGTATATGAAATGAAGAAATATGAAAAAAGAAGAAGAAGAAGAAGAAGTGCAGACGGGATATACAGGCACAGGGGCTGAAATATTGTTGGTGTTGGTCGAGGGCTTTCCACAGGCATGTAGCTCATATAAGTATACTTAATAGCTCCCAATAGCTCCTGAATTTGTGGATCGAACTCGGTAGTCTTAGCTCTCCTTTTTAACTTTTCAATCAAAAAATTCTTGGGCTACCATTTGGATATGAACAAGGAAGGCTAGAGTGGATTTGGGGACTATTCCTTTGTATAACGTATAGATACAAAAATACAGCTGCTTTGTTAAATGAACAATCACTTTATATATAAAAATGTCTAAGCATTGATAATAACTAATGTGTTAAATGCATTCTTAATAGAAATTTCACAAAGTAAAGGCTGCACAATAACAATGCTGTATTTCATTTTCTTTTGTTTTCCTTGTTCGCCAAATTCAGTAGTTAAAATTTTACATGTGACAGTAATTTGAGCTCGATCTTACATCGAAGATGTTTATTTAGATAAATTAGTACATTTAAATCTCTCTCTCTCTCTCTCTCTCTCTCTCTCTATGTGTGTGTGTGTGGTTATATATTTGTGGTTTTTTGTTAATTGAATATAAGAAATTACTCAAGGAAGGGCAGTTGCTGACTCTAAAAGAGATTCGTTCAGTCAGGTTGGTGGACAATAAGGGCCCGAAAGAGACACCACGAAATACCTTCTTGATGCCATTACCTCACAACAACAAAACGTTTATGATTTTAGAAGATTGTTCTTCTTTTTTTTTCTCCCTTTAAATCGGTTCACACTGCACAGATTGAGATTTGTTAGGTCTATTATGTCGGTTGGAATAAAAAATCCAATTACGAATTGCTTAATCCGCTGCATTCCAAGTTGTTAAATAGTCTATAATAATGTTGTTAATCTGTGTGATTGCCTCTCCCTATAAAGTCAAAGGAATTGTAATTACTTTTGCTTTTAACAGAAACTACTTGTATTTAAGTTCGAGTGGTTACTCTATGTTATCATTTTCAATTAAATCAGTAATATTTTTTTTATTGTTCAAGGGTATCCTAGCCGACAGTCAAAGACTAATTTCTCTGAGACGTGGGGATCACTAAATTGGGTTTTGCCTCTCTCAACAAAGTCACTTTCTATACACATGACAGAAGTCGAACCCCTGATATATACTTAAAGGACCTACCTACCTTACCAACTATGTCAGGCTTTGTTGGTATAAAATAAGTAATATTAAATGGTACAAACAAAAATGTTGTGCGAATTGTATATAATAGCTAATTGCTAATATTATGCAGTTGTATATCTTAGGTCTTAGAACGTGCCCAAATATACTAAAGTTAAAGCAATAAAATAATAACTGATGAAAAGTCAACATTTGTCTTAAAGAAAACATAACCACTAATTATAGGCTTGATAGCAAATTAAGAAAATTAACCCATCAAATATATCAGGTCACAAATAATAAGACAGTGAGTATGAAATTATCGTGCCCATGATTATTAAAAGATAATTATCAATTTATTCGCATGCATTACTATATAGACAAGCAAAATGTAAAAAGAATTTAAAAGTAATTTAAATAAAGAAAAATAATAAACAAAATAAGCGAAAAAAAAGTTAAGAACTATCAATGAAAGGTGATGTGAAGAAACAATTTCATCTGAATTCTTAGATTTGACATTATATTATCGAATATTAATTTAATTTCCTTCTCAATTTCATTACTAGTTATATTTTGTAAAACTTATAATCACAATTCAATGGCTTGGAGATGCAATCATCTTAAGATAAATTAAAAAAATTAATGTTAAGATGCTATTATAAGTTTACCCAATGATGAAGAACAAGAATTTATATGACCATACAAATGAGTACTTTCAAAGGAGTAGCTAATTTCTAAAATGTATCAAGAATATAAGCTACACTTCTTACACAAGGGAATGAGTGGAGTAATGCCTTTACTGATCTTCCTAGTTTGTAGGGGGCCAGGATATGAATTGTGTAATAATTTGAAAATGAAAACTAAATCAATAAGAGAAATACAAAATTCATTCCTTCATAATACATTGGGCCCTAATACCTAAATAAATTTAGCAAACCATATAAAAGAAAATAAAATTATAAACCTTGGAACCATATCCATCGAAAAAAACACCAAACCTTATAGTTTATATCTATTTCTCAAACCATGGTCCATGAACACCCTTGCTCTAAATTCTTTATTAGAAAAGTATAAAATTGAATTTCAAATTTTCATTTTTTTTCTCTAGATTCTTGACGAATCTATTGCTGTATAGTTCAAATATGACTCAAGTCTTGCTCTAAATTTTCTTATCTTTTTAAATTTTTGTCCAAATCTTTTTCTCAATTTTTGTATCAAATGTTATTATCTCTATATTCCACATAAAAATAAATCAAGTAAGAGTATTTATCGATTTGAGCTCAAAATAATAAATTAAATCCAAATCCCAAGACAATTATTATTGATGTGCACATAAAATCGAAATCAGTTAAAAAGGAAATATAAATTATTATGTTGGGAACAGATTTAGAACTATTAGTACGCAAATGTGAGGTAAAAATATGATATTTACACATTGAGTTATCATGATTGAACAGATGGATTTGTGATAATTCCCTTAGGAGTTATGTTTTTATTTAGTTTTTTTTTTTTTGAAACTTTTAGCTTGTTGATACTTAGTTTTAGTTTCTTTGGTTGCGTTTTAACATCCTTCGATTTGAATGGTTACACACTTACATTCGAGTGGTGTCTGCCATTGATTTTGTGGTTTTTTGTCTTTAAAGAATAATTAGGGAAGCAATTGAGCTAGGAGTGCAAAATAACAAGGATTGGAACTCAATGTGTGTTAAAACCCAAGCTAGAGCATAGAAATCCATGTTAGAGCGTGAGTCTAAAAACTAGGGCAACGCTTTGGCGTGGGCTGCTATCAAAGATATGATCTTCTCACTTAAGTTATGCTCTAGCGTAGTCATACCCGCGCGCACAAACTTGACATGTGGACTGGATCTCCGTACTGATTTTGGCAGTCAATGATTGACACAAAAACCTGAGAGAATGTATTTGGAAGTAGTAGTTACATCATGAACACCAAAATTGGGGAAAAAGAAGCTAGAGCATTGATGAGAAAAGGATTGAAGCTTCAAGAACTTGAGGAGGAGAGACTTCTCTTGGATTGATCTTCAATTACTTGTATATTTTTCTTTGTTTATGAATCATTCTTATTCTTCCTTCCTATATATTGCTTTTGTTTCATTTTTCATAACTTATAACTAAACCCTCTTCGCGAAGGGTGATTTATATATAGAGCCTATATATATGATATTATGCTAATATGAATGAATTTATATCTTATTCTTATTTGATAGTGAGCATTGCATTTAATTTGCATTTGTTTATCTTGAATTGTTTGTGTAAGCTCTAAAACCCTTCAAAAAATATGAAGAGCTATATTGTTTTGAATGACAACAAAACCAATTTAAAGAAAATATTTTAAAGAACGACTAATATCCACCTTGGGTTTCTTGACTAAACTTAACATGTATTTTCAAAATGCATAAACATGGACTTGAGCAAGAATGATTCCACTTTACATGTGCAAATATGTTTTATCTTGCGTTAAGAGACTGAACTAAAACGAAGTGAATATTATATCATTTAAAATACACTTACATGCATCAACAAATGAAGCAAATTAATTCAAGAACAAAAAACCAAGGCTAGGGTCTTCAGAAAGTAGCATGAGACATTAGAAAGTACGCTCAGAATGAAGAAATTATACAAAATCTGAAAGCAATGTGTTACTCAATCTTTAATCATCATATTCACAAATCATTCATCATCATAAAACCCAGATTTAAGATCAGAAAACTAAAGAATTATCATAAACTAATAAGCACACGTCAAAAAGCTCATTTCAATGTGGAGCGTTGAATGCTACAGGAAACGGAGGGAAATTTGAATTTCAAATTTCAAATCTCGGGTTAAACCCTGTTTCAAAATTGGTATGTCATCTCTTCTACCTATTTGATCAACCATTCTAGCTTCTAGAAGGAGGAGTTCAAAAATCATGATTAGAAAGTGAAAAAGAAGTTTTTGAAGGACATAAAAAACCTCTATTATACAATGGCTTCTATAACCAATGTGACAGATTGTCAACCTATCGTTCTAAACTAACTTTCCAAGACACAAACAAATGATCTACATGTTTCACTTAGAGATATGATCAAAGTCAACGGTCATGAAGGAAGACCGCTATAAATGGATATGCTGTGCTCAAAAGCTTATCACAGGATTGAAGACATAAGAGTGAAACTCTGGAAAAATCCCTCCATACTTCTTGTGAGATTCAACTATCATGTACATTAGTTTTCTTGAAGTGTAAAAATCTTCTTTCTAGTTTTTTAACATTTGTATACTCTTCTCTGGAAGAGATGTTAGGAAGGAGTTGCTTAAGTGTCCCAGGACTATTTATTGAATATTTGTAAGGAAACTTGAGTGTAGGTTAGTTTGAGTGGTAACCAAAACACATAACATTTATACCCTTGATCCAGTAGTGGCCAGTAAGATATAGGTTGGAGAAACTAAGATAAAAATACTTGTAGCATGATTTTTGAGGCATTCTACTTATCATAGTTCAGCTTGGATAGGCTGGGAAGAACTACTCGTAACGTGGTGGTAAAGGCGTTTTACTTATCACGGTTCAGCTTGGAGAGGCTGAGAATAACTACTTGCAACATGATGGTAGAGGCATTATACTCATCATAGTTCAGTTTTGAGAGGCGAGGAAGAACTACTTGCAACATGGTGGTAGAGGTGTTCTACTCATCATAGTTCAGCTTGGATAGGCTAGGAAGAACTACTTGCAACCTGATAGTAGAGACATTCTACTCAGCATGGTTTAACTTGGAGAGGCTGGAAAAAACTACGTGCAACGTAGTTGTAGGGGTTGTCTACTAGTCACGGTTCAGCTTGGAGAGGTTGGGAAGAACTATTCAGATCCGCTTGGAGAGGTTGAGAAGAACTTCTCTATTTGTGGCAATAAGGGTCATCTACTATCCATTGGTAAGAGCTCGGAAAGGTTACTATAAAGACTATCTAGTTTTCTTTATCAAGTTGAGAAAGATGTTGAGTGGAATCTCAACGTGTGTTGAGTACTGGATGTAGGCAGGTTTGATCGAATCAATATAACAATACTTGTGTCATATCTTCTTTTCCCTAATCTCTTTTATTTTCTCTACTCTGCTTAATTATCTCATACACGCTGAAAAAATTTCTTCGTTTAGTTGTTTATTAATTTCATACTTCGGAAATCTACTTTTTAAAGTAACTAATCATATTTTTGCTACATTTCAAGCTTAATACTTGATAGTATTTTCGTTAACTGTTTCATATTGAAAAAAGACTCAAACCACGATTCAACCCCCCATTCTCCTATACTTTCATACCTACAGTTTGATCACCATTTTAGGATGTTAGGGACTTTACAAATTTGAGAAAATGAGTAAGAGTCATGCCTATGAATGTAATGTCATGAATTGAATGACAGATAGAGATAGGCAAGCATGATTCATATGGTATTTAAGGATTTGAGAACTAAATCACTCTAGTTGGAATTAAGTATGCTAAGAGATTAGGTGTTTAATTCTAATTGAGTAGCATTACATGCTCTTGAGAAAAACTTTTAATGAACATAGGGATCCTACCATCACATAGTTGAATTTGAATAAGACATATTGAAGTTTATGTTGTATATTGTGTACACATAGTTGAAACAAATCACCCTAGTATTTTATTTCATCAATTCTTATATCTCATTTACATCATTTTGACCTTTTAGCCTTTAAACTTTGTTTGATATAATTTATTTTCAATTATTCAACTTGTTATTTAATTAACTAAAATCAGTATTGAATTATCCCTGTGAGTACGACAACCCTCTCTTTTACTTGGCAACCTAGTATACTTGGTATTATCACTCTTTTTTGGGAGTAATCAATTTGACTTATATAAAATGAGGAGATTTGTAAAAGGAAAGGTTAATTACTTTTTAATCATTTGGTGAAACCTGCACACAATGGAAACTATACATTTTAAATTAAAACATAAAATAACTGCTACTTTTATTAAAGATTTTATCTAAAAAGATCCATTAACAAAAGGTCTTTTTTTCTTCTTCTAAAAATTCATTCAAACCATCCCTAAAACAAGATCTTTTTTGTGTTTTGATATGCTTGTATAAAATTTTATAGTAAAAACAAAATTACTAAAAAAAGTACAAAATGATATTTATTTTTCAGAAGCTATAATTTATATTTTATAGGGAAAAGATCTTTGTAATAACACAAGAAAGATTTTTGATAATAAATGAAGATCTTTTATTTTTATATCCAAACATAAGACAACTTTTACTTTTTTAAAAAATTTCATTTAAAAAGATCAATTTACAAAATATCTTTTTCTAAAAGCTCATCCAAACTATGCTATTATGTATTATGTATAAATATGGCCAAAGATTTTTTTGGTATGTCCGTGGTAGTAAGATTTAAACTTATGACCTCTTACTTACTGATTAATTCAAGTTTCTCAACACTAATTTGATCCTAACAACTTAGTGGTTGCATGATTTGTTGACAATCCATTTAGATAGCTTGTTTTCCCTCTAAATATACTATTAAGTTATTTTTATATCCGAATATGTTTATAGAAAATAGAATGTAAACAATTTTTTCGGTTTCCCAATATATCTACTATTGAATACAGTGATTAATCCTTTTGTATACTGTAAACTCATTTAAGGGAGTAAATATTAACCACGAATTTTAAAATTGCTTCATTCTCAATGCGAAAATTGAACCCTTAATACATAATTAAGAAATAAGAGAGCTTTTACCATCTCAATTCAACCCATGGTTAAATAAAAAGTAAACATTGATCTCATTTAGATATATTTAAAATTATTATAAAATATGATTAAGTTTTAATTATAACATTTTTTAAAAATCAAGCAATATTTTTGCCTACTCGTCTCTTTTATTTTCTCTGAGTTAGGTGAATATATATAACTTCCTTTAAAAATGTTCTTTGAACTGATGGCCTTAGCCTTCCTATAATGAAGCATCTTTCTTCTGTCCAATTTCTCATTTAAAAAGTGAAAATTGGTTCTTAACATTATGCTAAGGTTGACTGCCCGGAAAATTAAGGCAATTGATTATTGCATTGTTTAATAGTTTAGGTTTGCTTTCCATACTTTGATATTCTCATCCTACCTTCCCATGCTGATGCTGTATTCCTGTTAGCCCATTTTATATAAGCCGCACAGTCTTGTCGTTGTGGCAGCAACCTACAACAGTTTAGGGAAGGGTCCTAACTCCTAAGGCCATAGCCATTCGGAGGGCAAAAACCATTATAAAAGCCAAACCAAGAGAGAGAATACAAGGCACTCACACACACACACAGAGATAATACCTCCTAAAAACAAAATAAAACATTCTCTCTCATTTCTCTCTTTGCTCTCCCTTCTTCTCTTATTCCCTTGTCTTTTCTTTTCTTTTTTTCTCTTTTGTTCTACTTACTTGTCCTCTCACATTTTTCTCTCTGCCTGTTCTGCTTTTTGCCAATGCGGTATTGTTCTGCCTCTCTTTTCGTTTGATTTTAGAAGCAGAGCAAGAACACATTTGACTTCTCATACAATCAAGTGTTGTATTCAGCCTCAACAAAAAAAAAAAAAGAGGGAATATACAAATCATTTACATACCAATATATATAAACTCGTTGTCGTCGTGAAAAAGCAGAAAAGTTCTGTATTTCGAGATCTATCAGGGTTCTTTTTTTTGTTCTTCTTCTTCTCTCTCTAGCTTCCTTTGTGTGTAGTGGGGTTTGAGCTAGAGTGGCTGACATTCCAGCTCCTCTTCCAACTCCCATTGTTTTGCGTGACCCAGAAGAAAATAACAAACACCAAAAAGAAGAAAAGAAAAGAAGAAAAAAAAAAAACAATATTCCCGCTTCTTTACCAAACCTTCTTCCTTTAAACCCTCTTCGATCTAGTTCGTTTCTGTCTTGTCCTTAATTTGCATCTCATTCCCTTTCCTCTGTCTTCTCTCGTGTTGACATTTGCATTCCATTCACACAGTTTTAGAAATGGATCGGCTTTCTTCGGCCACTGTTATTCCTGACGCGTTTCAAGGGGCAAAAGATGACTTAACCATGCAGCTTGCATTCATCTGGGGCCAAATCAAGGCGCCATTGATCGTGCCGCTGCTGAGAATATCGGTGTTCCTGTGCTTGATCATGTCGGTGATGATGTTCATCGAGAGGATGTACATGGCCATTGTCATCACCTTGGTGAAGTTGTTTGGGAGAAAGCCAGAGAAGCGTTTCAAGTGGGAGCCAATGAAGGACGACGTTGAGTTGGGCAACTCTTCTTACCCAATGGTTCTCGTTCAAATCCCCATGTACAACGAAAGAGAGGTGCTAGCTAGCTCTTTTAATATATTATTAGTAACTTTTTTCTTTTTGAGTTTCCAATTCATATATTATTATATATAGCTTGTTAAATACAGCATTTTTTGTTTTGGCCATGGTTTTGAGTTTCATGTAGTTTTAAATGCAGGTTTATCAGCTGTCAATTGGAGCTGCATGTGGACTTTCTTGGCCGTCAGATAGGATCATCGTGCAAGTTCTTGATGACTCCACTGACCCAACAATCAAGGTAATTTAGCACTATATATATACATAAGAATGTTTCATGATGATCAAAACAATTTTGAATGGGCATGGTACATTTTTTTTTTTTGGGGTCAAAGCTATGGTACATTGATGTTGTGACTTTAATTATTTAATTGGAGGCATGCATTGCTGTGAATCATATATATTGCAGGAGTGTGTGCAGCTGGAATGCCAAAGATGGGCAAGCAAAGGGGTGAACATAAAGTATGAGGTTAGGGACAACAGGAATGGGTACAAAGCTGGGGCTCTCAAAGAAGGCATGAAGCGAAGCTACGTGAAGCTATGCGATTACGTTGCTATTTTTGACGCTGATTTTCAGCCAGAGCCTGATTTCTTGTGGCGCACCGTCCCTTTCCTCGCCCACAATCCTCAACTCGCCCTCATTCAGGCTCGCTGGAAATTCGGTAAATCTCCTCAATCTCTCTCAATCTCTCAACAACAACCACCCTTTTCTTAATTTAGATTTTGGGTAGTCTTAATGGCGGCTTTCTTCGGATTAATCTGGTGTCTTAGATTTTGATAGTAAGTTGTAAAAACAGATGTTGCTTTAAAAAAACTGTCGGTGGGTCTTATGGCTTCAGTTGGGTTGGGGTGTGGGTAGGTCCCACTTTGTGGTTGAACGACCGTGGAAACATCACACTCTAGCTAGCTAGCACCCTCGGCTTTCATTTCATGGTTTGCCTTGGATTTAAGCCACGTATTCCTCTCTTATCGTCCTTTTACTCCTTTGTGTCTGTGGGACCAACTCTTTATACCCCCTCCAAAGATTATAATACGAAATAATAATAATAATAATAATAAATTATTCTGCCACCTAAAAATATATGTCTGGAATAATGATTCTATCAACATTGGTTTAAGATAGCAGCCTTCACTGTCTCTTTTTATTCATCACATATAATAGTAATAAAATAAATATTTTATTTAAACTTTTATTTTTAAGTGTTAGAATAATATTATATACCAAAAAAAAATCTAGTGTTATTATTAGTATTTCCTTCTTTTTATTTTCATTTTTCTCGGGGTATATTTTCTTTTGTCTGGTTTGTTTTGTCCCATGCTCTTGAAAAAAAAGTAGGGGTTGCCCATTAGTAATTCTCTTCTTTTTATTTTCGTGTACAGTCTGTAATGAAAAGGCGTCAATGAACCGATAGATGATTAACCATGATATAATAATAATGATGTGACATATACTGCCCTGCCTGGCTCATGATTCATATATAGAAAGGAATTGGGTTTAGTTGTGTCACTGTGTGGCCGAAAAGTCGGGTAACTACTGGATCACTGCTTAATGTGGAAAAAGATAATTAAATTCGTTGGTAAAGGCCTTAGAATCCAATTAATGAATCATTGTGGTTACTTTGTAAAGTAGGTGTAATATATATATATATTATTGAAAGTAGGTGTAATATTAGAAAGTGCTCCTGAATTTCAACATGGGCAAAAACGAGTTGTTTCAACAAAGACCGCAATTTAAGTAAGGGGGCCAAGTATAATCCTGAGTTTCAATAGTTAGGAAAAAAATAATATTTGGTGTACAATTAAATTATATAATAAGTGCATATTGCACACCTTATTATCATTAGATATGATGTGTAGTCTCCACTCATCTCACTTATTCATAAAATCTAATAATAATAAGGTGTATAATGTATATTTATTGTATAATTTAATTGTATACCTCACATCACTCTTAGTAAAATAGTATAGGAGTTGCATGTAGTAGTACTTATTTTGTTATATGAGTGTTTTTCTTCTATATTCTTTTGCACCATGCTATATGTAAATTTTCATGAAAGAATGATTACAATAACATGATTGAAACACAAGTTGCAAAACAACGTGCATATGACTAAGAAAAGTAAAAAAAAACTCCTAACAAAACTCCTAACGTGCATATAACAAGTTGCGCTTCGTCCCTTAAGCAAGTGGTTGGGGTTCGAATCCCAGCTTTTGTGAATGGAAAAAACTCCTTGGCCAGTCCCCTACCACTTAGTGTCTTTGAGACAGGCAGGCGTGGGATTAGTCACATATGTGTGGGGATACCCTTGGAGAACCAAAAAAAAAAAACTAAGAAAAGTAAAAGTATACTATTTTTAATTGAAAAATGGCCATCTCTTCCTAACAAATCGTATTTCCAAGAATGTGAACACATGATGAAAGAGAAAAGAAAGGATGATAATGTTTTGGAAACGTGTGCTCTCAAGGGTGACTTTCAAGATGTGAAGGACACACTTCACTAACCCAAAGAATTGTTCTTGTTTCGGGCATGTGCATTGCCATAAGTCCATAACTTTAATTTTCTGCAGTGGCAGTGCCCTTTACATTGATTTTTTAGCTACGAAATTGTACATTTTGGGCGGGTCCAAAACAATTGATTGCTGGTTTCTGCGGCCACATAGCTAGGAGGGCAACACTTGAAATGTGCATGCGTACATCTCAAAGGGTATTCCTGTCTTATGATAACAACACCGTTTGCGGTGTTATTGTGGTTGTTGGTGTAATCATTATTCTTATTGTGCTTCCTCATCATCTTTTTTTTCCCTTTAAATTCTCTTCCACTGCTAGCACCGGCAGTTGCATGTGCAATTTTAATGGTGGACCTCATTCTCCAGTCACTGTCTACATCTACTAACCGACAGATGAATTTATTTCAAACTCCCTTCTTCTGCCAAATATATGTACGATTACATGATGACATTGCAAATTTCATGCCAGCTATGTTGATGACAAGGCATTTTTTTTTTTTTTTTAATTTCAGTGAATTCCGATGAATGTTTGATGACCAGGATGCAAGAGATGTCACTGGATTACCATTTTACTGTAGAACAAGAAGTGGGGTCTTCCACTTACGCTTTCTTTGGTTTCAATGGTAATCTGATAGCAAATATTTTCACTTTCTACATCAAAAATCAAATCCAGCACAATGACGGATTTTGTGTGCAATAGAGGAAGCTAGTTAATGTTTACTGGTGGCATGAAGATTTAGGCCATTCCTTTTGTGGTCTTGTAATGATGTAGGGACTGCGGGAGTATGGAGAATTGCGGCGCTGAATGAAGCTGGTGGGTGGAAGGATAGGACCACAGTGGAAGATATGGACCTGGCTGTCCGAGCCAGTCTCAAAGGATGGAAATTCTTATACTTGACCAACTTGAAGGTTCGCTTTCTTCACCAACTCACCTATTATAATTCAATCCAATTCGGAGTTCCCCTTAGAAAATTTTCATGTTACCAAAATGTCATGCTGGTTAGAATTATTGTGTAGACCATCTTATGATCACTGTACATAGTAATACTACTTAACAAAGAAGGGGAAAGGAACAAGGTTGATGAAATGAACATGTCCCTATGTCAGGTGGAAAGTGGTGACTGGTTAGGAAAGGCACAGAGAGAGAGGAATTTTGAAAACTTCATTTTATATATCAAATTTCGTATATAGATACATGGTTTGTGTTGACATGAGCTATTTGATTCTCTTAAGGTTAAAAATGAGTTGCCAAGTACTTTCAAGGCCTACCGCTACCAACAGCACCGATGGTCTTGTGGGCCAGCCAATCTTTTCAGGAAAATGGTTATGGAGATTATCAGAAACAAGGTAAGGTTGCTTCCTTGAGCTATCCGCAATATATATACAGGACAAAAGAATATGGCAGAATGGATACTTATGCTCCAAATACATATCACTGCAGAAAGTGTCACTGTGGAAGAAGATACATGTCATATACAGCTTCTTCTTTGTTCGGAAGGTTGTAGCCCACATCAACATGTTTGTGTTTTATTGTATTGTATTGCCTGCAACAGTTTTGGTGCCTGAGGTTGCGGTCCCAAAGTGGGGTGCTGTGTATATCCCCTCTGTCATCACCATTCTAAATGCTGTTGGAACTCCAAGGTCTTGTCAAGTTTTCCTTTCTTCAATTTAATTTTCTCTATAATCAAATAGCATGGACCAAAGTAGTGTTTTAGGGATGAGGAACTTGTTTTACAAGTAAACCCATGTTGACCCTTTTTTTGGGGGGTAAAAAGATTTGTTGACTTTCTTTTGGTGCAGACTTTTTGTCGACTTTATTATTCATTGTGTTTCCCATGTTTTCAGGTCACTCCATTTACTTGTTTTTTGGATTCTCTTTGAGAATGTCATGTCTCTACATCGAACAAAGGCAACAATTATTGGTCTACTAGAGGCTAGTCGAGTGAATGAATGGGTTGTCACTGAAAAACTTGGAGATGCTCTCAAGACTAAAGCAGGAGCTAAAGCACCCAAGAAGCCTCGATTCAGGATTGGAGACAGGTATAATTGGGTTATTCTTTGCTCAATTATATAAGAGCATTCGCTGATTTTTAACTATTAAATGTTAGAGCGTTGGTATATATAATATTGTATTGCTTACCTACATTTGTTGTCTTTCTCCTTAAATATCATTAGGATTCACTTGTTAGAACTTGGTGTTGGATTCTACCTCTTCTTCATTGGCTGCTACGATGTTATGTTCGGGAAAAACCACTTCTTCATCTTCCTTTTCATCCAAGCATTTGCCTTCTTCATCATGGCGTTTGGATATGTGGGCACCTTTGTTCCCAACTCCTAGAAGGGCTTGGCTATTTTTCATTCATCAGCAATTTCAGTTTATGTGCTTTCAAAATATCAACGCGTTGTAATATAATGTGTTTTTCAGCATAGATCTGGCAAATTACAGCTTATATTAGTCTAAAAAGAAAGGGTGAACATTCTTTAAGGTTTTGCATAATTGGAGTCAGTGACTCTAAAAGAGTTAGTTTCCTTGTGAATAGCAAAGGCATATGAAGAAGATACGAGAGTTCTTCACCTGGGAAAGTACATACAGAAGATGAACGCAGCAAGCTACTGGCATCTACCCGCGGGGGCCAATATCTATGATTGGATGGATGGTTTATAAGATTTTGTAGCTTTTTTTTTTTTGTTTTTAACTTTTCTTTTGCTTTTCTTTACATTGTATTTGTTTGAAGAAATAAGAAGCTTCAAAAAATGGGATAAAATACACAAATTTCCATATTACATTTCCCTTCTGTGTCTCCTCAATTGCATATTAAGTCAAATTTAAAGAAATGGCAATACCCCTTGACAATGCAGAAGATTTCCCGATAGAAACAATGCATATAAGGAAAGTGAATGACTTAATTGGCTTGATTTTGTCATGAAATTAAAAAATTTGAGTAATACAATCATTTCTAATTTTTGAATCACAGTATAGTATTTCAGTTTTCATTTAAGTATTTTCTATGATATTGTTGCCCCCACTCTAGCCATTCTATTTCCATTTCATGAAATGGAATTGAAAATTCAATTCCATTGAAGCCCATACAAGATTTCGAGTTTTACGGGGTCCAAATAACCTCTATTCTTTTCTAACTTTTTATATTTGAATTCTAAAAAAAGAAAAAAGACTTAGTAACTGAAGACAGGATCACAAGATCTCCCCAACCTTTCTACCTTGGGTTCAATCGCATGAAATCTAAGCAAACGGTAATGAAATTACTAGGCAAGATTTCTAGTTTAAGATTATCCAATTTCCTTTTATTTGCAATTTGCGAAGGCACTAGACAAGCATTGACTCTAGGAATTGAAACATAAACAAACCTGTCCTTAATGTATAGTTGCACATCAAGTATCATAAAAAATAGTTACAGATAAAATTCAAAGGGAAGCGACTAATAGGAGCACTAGAGCAATAAGAGCGAACTCTTTGTATGTCATTTTACGAGTCCTTTTATTTTGAAGTGTGAACAATGCATAAATTTACGTTATTTTGGTGCTCAAGCTTTTTATGCAATAATGAAGAATGACAAGGATTAAATTCTTGACTATTTGACCCCCCCACCAAAAAAAAAAAAATCTGATATTATGTAAATATCATTTACAAACATGTTAATAATAGCATTTTCTAATAAAAAAGAATTAGCTAAATTTATAAAGAGACGATCAATATTCATACTCTGTAAAAGGTAATTGTCACCAAGGCCTCTTAACTATTTCCGCGTCAAAATTTTAATCACTTAACAATGTTTATAGAAATAATCTAAAACCAAAAAAGAATACAGCATTTCCCACCACGTGTTCTTCCTTTGTTTTCATCCATTAATGCAGTCCAACAACCCTATAGTCTGAATCCGGGTCTGATCCTCATCGAACTGTTGAAGCTTGAAAGAGAGATGTCATGTGAAAAAAAAAGTAAACACGTGAAAGATGCGTTTCTTGGTCAATTCCACTTAAAAGAGGGAACTGGGGAAGGATGAGATTGCTGCACTTGCAGCACCCTCAATAGAAATGATTGGCCAACGAAGCATTGGGTTCTCATGCCAACGAAGATTAGCCTTTCACCAAGAAGGGAAAAGAAAACTTAAGCCTTAAAATCACCAGTCTCTCACTGAGGCAACCTAAGTAGCTGGGTGGCGGGTACAGTGCAACAATAGAAGTCCTCAGGTATTGATAAATCACGTGGGACCCTTAGCAGGCCTCTCTTCAAGGAGTTCAGAATCAATGAAATGCTAAAGGCTAGACTTCTTGTTAGGATTATCTTATCTCCTTCTGTTGAATATATATTTTGGCGTTGACTGTAATATATATACTTGTTATGTAATCTCGCATACAAAATAAAAAGTTAAGAACAACATCATCGTCAATGTATGGACCGCAGGACTGCAGCATCAAGTATTGTGCTTCAGGTACATTGCATTTTGTTACACTTTCCCAATACCACTTGAATTTCCTTAAATATACACTGTACAAAACATTATCTTCTTTGTGGCTAGTCTATAGAAAATTTATAGCTGACTAAATAGCATAGTCATTAATAATTCTGTAGTCTCAATATATTTGGCCCCTCTAACTCGTTTTCAATTGATTCCGCAACTCACATTCTTTTCTTTAATTCTAGTCTCTCAACAGGTGAGCATATAAACCACACATCGTTGTCATATCAGTGCCGCGTCGAGTGTTCTAATAAAATGGTTAACTAGCCCATCAAAAAAATAATATAATATGGTTAACTACAACTTGTTACAATCACATAACAATCATTATCGTCCTTCTCTTTTCTTTCCTTCCCCTTCACTTTTCATCAATGGCCATCTATGTGTGTCCACTTTTATCCCTACTTTTACTCCAACCCCATATATATATATATATTTGATTTGATGTGACTGATTGTGATACTAATTAGAGAAGCGAATTGGGCTAAAGGAACAAGCCCATAAAGTATCAAGCTGGAAGATAGTGGCCCAACAAGAAAAAGAGTCTGACAAAAGAATAAAAAAAGAAAACATGAAAAGCAGTTAACAGCACACAACAGGTCTTCGAATTTCAGACCAAAAAAAACAGGTTTTCGAATGATAACGAACGCAGCCTCTGTGTCTGTCTCACGAGACCCCAGCGGAAAATGAGATTGAGAAAGCGCGCTGCTATTCTTCAACTTCATCTTCTTCCCACTTCCCACATCTGCAATCCCACTTTTGCCCCTCGCCCCCTCTCCCTCTCCTTCTCCTCCCAATCACACACACTTTCCGATAAACCCGATCCCCAACGCAACAAAAAGCTTCAGAAGGTTGAAAAGTTTCAGTCTTTTCTAGAGAAGGGTCACACGATCACTGCTAATAGGTTCCTCATATCCCTTGTTCACTCCAAAACCCCATTCTCTTCACCCTCCGAGATCCACGCCTTCGTATCCAAACCCCTTTTCTCCGACACCCTCTTATGGACCTGCTCCGTTCCCAAACTCCTCAACGAAGCCACCGAGTTGTACTATTCCATGAGGAAAGACGGTTTTGCCCCTTCCACCCGTTCCGTCAACCGTTTGCTCCATACCCTGGTGGCTTCCAAACAGTTCGACAAGGCTCTTATTCTGTTCTCGGACTTTGTAGGGTCCGGTATTCGACCTGATACGGTGTCGTACAAGAAGGTTGTTTTTGCGGCAGTGATGCTGAGGGACCTTAACAAGTGTTTTGAGTTGATGGGTTCCATGGAGAAGGAAGGGTTGAGACCCTCTGTTTTCGTGTACAATTTGGTCATTGGGGCTTTGTGCAAAGTGAGGAAGATCAGGGATGCTCGGAAGATGTTTGATGAAATGGCTGAGAGGAACCTGGTTCCGAATACAGTTACGTACAATACCCTTATTGATGGGTACTTTAAGGTAGGTGAATTGGAGGAAGCTTTCAGCTTGAGGGAGAGGATGAAGACCCAGAATGTCGAGCCTAGTCGTGTCACCTACAATTCCTTGTTGAGTGGCCTCTGTGGTTCTGGGAGGTTGGAAGATTCGAGGAAGGTGCTGCTAGAGATGGAGGCTGGTGGCTTTTTGCCTGCTGGGTTTTCGCATCTTGTATTTGATGATGATCGATCAATGCGCGCAAATGATGATGGTTCTTTGGATGAGAAAGTGTTTGGTAAAGGAGAGTTAGAATTGATCGAGGAGCATACCGTTTCTATTTTGTTGAATGGACTATGTAGGGTAGGGAGGGTTGAAAAGGCCAAGGAACTTTTGGCCAAATTAGTGGATAATGGGGTTATTCCTAGCAAGATAATGTATAACATATTGGTGAATGCATATTGCCAAGAAGGTGACATGAAGAAAGCTATACTGACAGCTGAACAAATGGAAGAACAACGGGTGAAGGCTAGTTTTGTCACTTTCAATACCTTGATTAGCAAGCTCTGTGAAACCAAGGAGGTGGACCAGGCAGAGAGATGGGTGAAGAAAATGATAGAGAAGGGTGTTTCCCCAACTGTGGAAACTTATAATTCTTTGATTGATGGTTATGGCCGGATGTGCCATTTTGTTAGGTGTTTTGAGATTCTTGAGGAGATGGAAAAGGCCGGGATAAAGCCTAATGTCATAAGCTATGGCGCTCTAATAAATTGTCTATGCAAAGATCACAAGCTTCTTGATGCTGAAATTGTCCTTGCAGATATGGCAGGTCGTGGGGTTTCACCAAATGTAGAAATATATAATATGCTTATCGAAGCCAGTTGCTCATTGAGTAAATTGAAAGATGCCCACAGATTTTTTGATGAAATGGTGAAAAGTAGAATAGATCCAACTCTAGTGACATACAATACACTAATAAATGGACTTGGAAGAAATGGAAGGGTAAGGGAAGCTGAGGATCTGTTTCTCCAATTGACTAGCAAGGGATTAAAGCTGGATGCGATCTCATACAATTCCCTGATCTCAGGATATGCCAAGTCAGGAAACAGTCAGAAATGCATCGAGTTGTATGAGAATATGAAGACATTAAGCATTAAACCTACGATTGGGACCTTTCATCCTTTGATCAATGCGTGCAGGAAGGAAGGAGTGGTAACAGTAGAGAGAATGTTTCAAGAAATGTTACGAATGGACTTGCTTCCTGATCGAGTCATATACAATGAAATGATGTATAGTTATGCTGAAGAAGGAAATGTTCTGAAAGCAATGTCCTTGTACCAACAGATGGTTGATCAGGGAGTTGGTTGTGACAAGGTTACTTACAACTGCTTGATTCTTGGATGCCTCAGAGATAGAAGGGTTTCAGAAGTAAAGCATCTCGTTGATGATATGAAGGTTAAGGGACTGGCCCCGAAAATGGATACATATAACATCCTGGTCAAGGGGCATTGCGACATAAAAGATTTCAACGGTGCCTATTTTTGGTATAGGGAAATGTTTGACAGGGGCTTGCTTTTAAATCCCCGTATTTTCCATCAGCTGTTAATCGGACTTAGAGAGGAGGGAATGCTGCGAGAGGCCCAAATCTTATCCTCAGAATTAAGTAGTAGAGGACTGAACAACTAGAAGACTGACAAGGGAAACCTTTGCCTGAATGCTCACTGAAAATGATTGGAGAAGAGAGACAGTAACAGAATATCAAAGGGCCTGTAGCGTCTGTAAGTTGTACATTATTAATCATTAATTTGGCTGACATTGCATTTTGAAAGTAGCTTGTTAACCCAGGAAGGGAGATGAAGTCAGAAAGTTTAATACACATGAGTACATATTGGTAAGCCTATCCGCAATCCTAGTTGTTCATTCAATATTCTCTTTTGTTTTTACTGGTCTATTTATGCTTCAGATTTTTTTAAAACTCTCTCTGATTGTTTATGCACATTCCTCATATACACTAATTATAGAAACAAGCCCTATGCTTAATGGTGCTTGTTCGGTAATCAGCTTTTACTGATAATATGTTTAGTAAACCCTAAACAGAAACTCCATGCATTGCAATTTCAATATTTCAATGGGGTGTCTTTTTGTTGATACAGGGAATGGTTTGAGAGAGGTTTCTCTCATATGCTGAGAATGGAAAGCAACAAAATTCTCAAATTGAAAGTGGTGGAAAAAAGAGAGTCTGAACCGGTGGACATTTTGTCATAGTTTATCCCTGATATTTTATGTGGGAGACTAGCTTATTAAAATAGGGAAGGCAAGTAAATAATCAATTTTGGCGATAAGATTTGGAAGGAATTTCTTCTTCTGATAATATCAACTTTTAAAAAAAATCCTAGGTTGAGCATATTGCTTCTCCCAGCTGGATGTCATTGTTGATGGTGGTTTGTGAGGCTGAAATTCTAGCTTTATTTGCAGATAGGAACGAATGTTAATAAATCTTAGGCACAGTGTCACAGAGACACACAGATGGGGTCGCAATCTTGCCCGAATATGACAAGGAGGCTGAAATGTTTCAGCAAGAATAATTCCAAACTTGTGTTTACATACCCATCCTTTTGCATAGTGATATGAGATACAATTTTGTAGTGGTTATTAAAGTAACTTTACAACCTTGGGTGATATATTCGAACTGCTCAACAAATTTAGCATATAAGTTACCAGAATTTGCCAAAACGAACAAACGTTGTTAAATCTTCGGCATATATACGCAAGAGTGGGGTCACGATTTTGCCCGAGTAGGACAACGATTGTAAGAAAATGGGTTAAATTTAAGCAAGAAAGTAAAATTCCAAACTTGTATTTATTATTTAATATACCCCTTTTGCATGTTGAAATTGGGTACAATTTTGTAGTGATAATTGTAGTAACATTTGAACCAGGGGTGATATGATCGAAATGCACAGCAAATATAGCATAGAAGTTTGGTATACCTGACTCTTTTAGAAAGGAGTTAATGTTCACTTTAGTTCCTGACATTTCATGCGTGAGTCATTTTAGTTCCTCACTTTTAAAATGAATCAATTTGGTCCCTCACATTTATAATTGTGAATTAATTTGGTCCCTCACATTTATAACTGTGGGGGGTTAAATTGATTCATTTTAAAAGTGAAGGACTAAAATAACTCACGCATAAAATGTGAAGGACTAAAATGAGTATTAACTCTTTAGAAAGACTGGGCATGTCAAAGTCTCAATTTCAATAAGGGTGTGGTAAAATCGACTAGACAACAGGTATAATACACATTTGGATAGAATACTCTCCAGTAAAATTTCAATTCTTATATTTGATGTTATTGTGTTCTCCATCGAGTTACATAAATTAGTATATAGTTTTAAATAAATAAAAGTACCTTTTACAATTACGTAAGCATAATCTATGACACAAATCACTTTGAACTGTTTTTCATGATGAGTATTAAGATAGCCAAATAAATCCATAAGAACGCAACGTAAAAGGGACAGATTCTAGAATGCACTTATGTAAATTGCATTTATAAGTCTTTTTTATTATTTTTTTCCTGTCATAAAGGTATGCTTATAAGGCTAGAAATCGACATATGTTCCTACTTCTTTTTTATGAGACATATGTTCCAACTCAAACCACTAGACCACATTATCGTCTGGTTTTCTATACGTAATGTACTTTAAATTTAAAGTTCCTTTGAAATAACGAAGCAACTCATTACGGCAAAACGCATGACGCCCCAAGTTTTCAGTAATTATTTTAACTCAAGAGAAGCGTCGTCTACATTACTAATTTACTCGTCTTCTTAATGTTTGCAATTTATCGAGTAGAGAAACTATGCTACATCACACACTTTTTTTTTTGTTTGGGGGAATCGTGTGCTACACCAAACTTTGAGTGCTAATATGAATACTGTGCGTCTTTCACAGCTGAGAGAGAGAGAGAATAATATGCATACTACCCATCAAGACAAATCCCAAAAATAAGAAGTGCTTAAAGATCATCATCAGTACCGGGTAAATTACGTACTAGCCGCTTTAGAAGAAAAGTTCAACGATCTTCATAAAATTGGAAGTTTTAACTTCAAGGCTCATCCCTGAGTCACCTAATTGATTGCAATTGGGCAAATGTAAATTACGATGATTAAATTAGTTTTGGTCAGTTACTCAGTTACACTAATTATTATTCTGTCGTAGTGTTGTGACTTGTGAGGAATTAGTTCAGTTAGTTGTGCACTTCATGTGTATACCTATAAACCTATTGTGTATAAGCAGTTAGCGCCTTATGCATCACTGTCGCTCCAATCAGATTGAGATTCACTCTTTCAATTCAGATTTGTTTCATCTCTTCCCTATTCTCTCCTCTCACTCTCCACCACCTTAATAATTGCAACTTCACAACTGGCTTCAATAGAAATAAACTTTGTTGAAAAACGACAATAAATTTCCTATATCCATCCAGAACAAGAGAATAAGTGATGATTATATCATTCAAGACTCAACACAATAGTAATAGTGACTACATGAACTAACTAACGTTTCAATCACAAAAACGAGCTATCCCATCAAACCACTCAGCAATGTATTTAGATTTTCTAGGAGCACCATCAAAGATTATATTATAGCCACTCAGCACAAAACACTCGAAATTTGGTCACCAAACACTCCAAACAAGGAGACAAATCACCACAAAATCCAAAAATTATCCTTGGGTTTTCCACCAGAGAACGATATTATTTATTATTATTATTATCGCTAAAGATTAACAGCAACCTCTCTGCGGTCCGTAATCATTCATCCTAAGAAACAGGAAGAAGGAGGGAAAAAACTCAAATTGGAAGGAAAAAAAAAATTAAAAATAAAATCCTCATAAAACGGAAAAGGAAAGGATGGAATGAAGGAAGAGGAATTACAAGATTCAAAGCAATTTGAGGAAATCATCAGCGCCACTGAAACTGAAGGCACCACCTTCCTCCAAATTGAAGACCTTAACAACTCCATCCTCAGCCAAGAGAGCGTACCTTCTGGACCTAACCCCAAGCCCAACGGGCTTATCGCTCAGATCCAGCTCGCACCCAATGGCCCGCGTGAACGTTCCGTTGCCGTCCGACAACAAGAGAACCTCGTCGTTGACCTTGAGGTCATTCTTCCACGCCCTCATGACGAATGCGTCGTTGACGGAGATGCAGGCGATGGTGTCCACACCCTTGGCTTTGAGCTCGGCGGATTTTTCCACGAATCCGGGGACGTGCTTCTGGGAGCAGGTTGGGGTGAAGGCTCCCGGGACGGCGAAGAGGATGGTCTTTTTGCCCTTGGTGAGGTCGGACACGGTGGTGGTCTTGACGTCGCCGGCGTCGTCGAGGTAGGAGAAGGTGGCTTCGGGGAGTTTGTCGCCGACGGCGAGGGTGGCGGAGATGGCGGGTTTGGTGGAATAGGAGAGTGGCTTGAGGCGAGGTTTGGGGTTGAGTTTGAGGGAGAGAGGGGAGAGGGAGAGTCTGGAAGAGAGGGATTTGGGGTGGAAGAGGGAGGCGGTGGCGGTGGAAGAGAGGGAGTGGGTGGAGGATGCGGAGAGGAGCCTGGAGAAGGTGGTGAGAGATGTTGCGGCCATTTCGACTTAGAGGGACAAGGAGAAGGAGGAGCAACGTGGGAAAGAAGATTCAAGAGTGTGTGTTTGGGGAGTGGTGGGTAGGTTAATGATATAGAACGGAACCAACACAAGAGAAGAAGGTGAATGAATGAATGGATATTATTGTGTGAGAGTGGTTTGGTAGATGTTGTTTTAGGCCTTTTTGTTCTGTTTTTAGTTTGGGTTTTAGGGAGGCTGTAGGGAAATGAATGAATGAATGAATGAACCGGGGTGTGGGGATTTATTTTATTTTTTCTTGCAATCAAATAAAATTGCAACGATTAATTGATAATTTTAAATAATGGTAAAATAATTTTAATCTAGGCGTCTTATATGTATAGAAGTTGGGAACCTTGTCTGACGAAACGGAACGACTCCTTTGCTGCTAATCTTAAATGAAAATACTTAATCATTGATAATATTCAGATGAAAAGCAAGCTGATAAATTGTTGAGTAGTTTACAGAAAAAAAATATTCATTTTATAAGTGCACATTATTGTAATTTATGATTATCATTGTGATTTACTAATAATGAATTTTCTTTTTGCACTTTTTTTTTGGTACAATGATTTTTTTCACTGAAACAAAATAATGAATTTTCCATTTTTCATAAAAATGCAATTTACCTGGATTAAAATGACACATTGCAAAACAAAAGAAAAATTAAAAACAAAACGACAATAGGTGTTTTTATCGTCATTCTTGTAATTGTCTTCGAGGATATGTTGGGGAAGATTCTCAAGCATATTGAAGCATCCGTCTCTTTTTTGCCTTTTTCTTCTTCTTCTTCTTCTTTTAATTCTCCTGTAATTTACTCTGTCACAAATATTTGTTTTCACAACTAATCAGAGATGGATCGAGAAAATTTTGATGATAGGGCAAAATTCATAGATTAGTATGAAAATAGGTAAATTATATTATATATTATTATTTTATCTCATTTAGAGTCAATGTAAAATCAGACTTAATTAAATTATGGGGTTACATATCTATATTTCTACCTAATTATTAAATAAATTTTAAAATTGCTGTGGGGGCATAAGCCTGCACCTCTATTAACCCAAATCCGTTCCTGCAACCATTAGTCTTTTTTTCTGAACATGGAAACACAACAAACCAAAATTAAAACTATTCACAATATGATGCAGTGAAAATAATATTAAAATTGATTTTTATACATAGAAATTAAGGGTCTATTTCATTTTAAAAAAACCAGTTATAAGAAATTTGTGGATGAAACAATGAAACATGAACATAATTAAAAAAATATTTTTCTAATTTTTTTGTTTTCATGTTTTTTTATTGGATCATATTGAATTGCAATCTCTTCTACCAAAAGATTCCTTTTTTATTGAGCATTTCATATAACCAATTAGAGTTTACTACACACTCATAGTTAGTTGCCAGTTGGTTACATTGCCCCCTTATAATTAATCGATTGATTAAATCGTTGGTGGTCTAGCGTCAATCAACGGTGGTCTGGTGTTAGTAGGCATGCGGTGGTCCGATCTCAATTAACTATGACTCGATAATTGTGAGTTTTTTAAGGTTTAGGATTGTGAGAACGGTTTAATATTTTCATTTTTTTGAACATTCCCTTTTCATGAAATCCAACACTTCAATGGAAAAGAGTGAAAATATAACTTTCCTAAGAATATTTTTTCTATTCGCAAACCAAATATAAAAATCTTCCATTTACATGCTTAGATTCTCGAGAATGTTAAAATATTTCTGCAAACCACATGCCCTGTTAGGATTGTCAATTCTTCCTTCGAAGTTAATTTATGCATTGCCTTGTGAGTTTTGTGAGATATCATGAATACTACCTCAATTTCATATTGCCAAGTCTTGTCATCTAAATGGTGAATGTAAAAAAATAAGGTTTTGTTTCTCCGCTAGGTTTTTGTTATGTCTAATTTCAATTGGTTATGTGTTTATGTGATTTTTTTTTCTATACAAGTTCGAAAAATTGAGAGTATCTAAAAGTGTTTTTTTGGCGAGTGTTTTGGTAGGCTTTCAAGCATCTCATCTTTGGGTGGAGCAACTGGTTTAGGAATAGGAACCCTCACAATCTCCAAGTTCAGGGAACTATTTTTGTTCTCAAAATATTCTACCATGATATATATATATATCATTTTTGTTTAATAGAATCATTATTTTTCCAATGTGTTTTAAATATGGCCCGTCGAATCTTATATTAACAGTCAAACTTAAAGTATAAAGTTATGTGATTTTTTTAAGTTATCGTGTGATTTTTTAATAACTCTTTAATCAAAATCATTCATGTATGATTATATGATCTAAATTTACTCGTCTCACTTATATGCAACTAGGATTTGGATCTCACTTTAAAGAGTAAAGTGAGAAGTTGCACCTTAGATCAATCGAATAAAAAGAACCCCATTTCTAAATTTATTAATTAAAAAATAAAATCCCTTATCTTACTTTCTAAAATGAGATCTTCACTTTAGATAATCATTATCCCTAAAAGCCCTTATTTCACTAGATAAATTCCCCATATAACTGGCTCTTATTCTATGTTTTTTAATTTACGTATTGATTCTCTGCGATCAAGAAATACAGTAACAATTGTTTATTTTTCTCTTCTATGCTCAACACAAAATTAAAGCAACGAGATTATCAAGTCTTTTGGAAAATAGAGAAAGATAGTTAAAGCTAGTTTAAGAATTTTTTTTTCTTCGGTAAAGTGAGAAAATAAACGAAAATAGAAAAATCACATCACAATCTCACATGAACAGTACCCAAACGGTATTCATGCGGAGGCTGGATAATCTCAGCTGGTGGAGCATCCCAAATTCGAAGGTTATGGTTTTGTCGTCTTCTAAGATCAGCTTGGCATCAGCACACTTACTGCTTTCCCTCCAAATAAGCATGGACCTCTTTTGAAAGGGAGAAATTCTTACATCTTTTTAAAACATATTTAATGCGTGTTTCACAAATAATTATAATCATTTAATCATAATTTAAAATGTTTAAAACTTATATAAACACTAAAAATATGTGGTTACAAATATTCTTAAAATACATATTAAATATGCTCTAAAAACATGTAATTATCTTTTCTAATTGCACGTAAAGAATCACTCTTGAAGTAGGCCGCATTTTATACTCATGAGTTCCATACAAATCACAGAATCCGAAGCAACCTGGCCAGCATATCCCCCAATCCACTGGCCAGCCACATTTTAAGAATGTTTAATTACCATAATGTTGGAAACAGTTTGTTTGATTCTTTAAATGCACAGAAAATCCATAATGACCCATAAAGATATTTGCTCAAGGAATGGAGCTATTTTTAGCATTCTTTTATAACATATCAATTTCTTTAATGACATGTACCTAATTTAGTTTTTTTTTCCCATAATATTCTTCACATAATATAGTAACTAATCTCGTAGGTGTAGATAGTTAAATACTAATCATAAGTTTAAAGTTGCTCCATTATCGAGACAATAATTAAATCCTTAACACTTAATTAAAAAAATAAAGAGCCCCTACCATCTCACTTTAAGCCTCGTGAGATGTTTCTAATTTATAAATTTTTTTTGACGACATGTTTTTAATTTAAAAATGTTTGGTATATAGAGAACGTGATTTATATGATAGTCTTTCAAACAATATTATCAGGGTGTACTTAATATACAATCCATCACAACATATAAATCATAAATAATAGAAATGTTGAAGATTTTTAAATTGTTTTATTTGAAAACATCCCTATTAAAATATGCTAATTAAAATCTCACACAATTGGTCCTTCATTCCATAATAATAATCATTTTTGAAAAATCGTACAATCTTGGTATATTAAAAAAATTAATGTATCTGATTATAAATTGAAACCAGATAAATTAACTTTTCAATATATCAAAATCACACGATTTCTTGAGAGTGACTATTAATATAGAATAAAGGGAGTATCTGAAAACAACATTGATTTAAATAATTTATTTAACCTTTTGAAATTTGTTTTTATCTTTCAAAATAAGGAGTGACTATTGCCACACCCCTTATATCTATTGTCACACTCTTTTAGTAATTTTTTAGTAGATATTTCAAAAATGCCCCTGGCCTATAATTATTGTTTTTTCTTTTTTCGGTCTATTGCCACAACCCTGCAATCCTATTTCAGATCGTCTCTTCTTGTTAATTAGTGAAACACTTTGCGTTCTCAACAAACTTTCAACCATTTTTTCTCTTTTTCTTTTGATTGTTCGATCAGAGCTATCAAGCACTTGACAAAGAATTTTTTTTCCACAGATTTGGCAGGTATTGTGAAAGATAAGTTTAAAGCAAAAAAGGAAAAAAATTTCAACATTTTTTTTTCCTGATACTCTTAAGCCCTTTTTGCAAGTCCTTACTTCACTACCAAGGAACCCCTTTCACTGTCTTTTTTCCTTTATATGAGTGCCTTGGTTTGTGGACTGGTTAGCTTATAAATTTATCTTCATTTGAACCCTCAATGAGCATATTGTTGCTGTTTATACGGGGGACAATATATATGTGCACAATGAGTGTGTGTGTGTGTGATGTGCGCTCGCGCGGGGGCATGAGCTACAATTTGGGTGGTCTTTATTTATCAAAACCAAAAAAAATAAAAAAAAATAAAAAAAAGTTGCAATTGAAAACTGACGGAAACTTGTGGCAGAAACTTTGCAGTTTTGTTCATATTTTCAATTTTTTGTATTAGTATATATTTTTTTATTTTTCTTTTATTGTGTCGCCTTTGCAAAGGATGAAAAATCAAATTGAAGAAGAAAATAAAACTTTGAATAACTTTGAAGGAGTGTGACAATAGACACAGAAAAAAAATTAGAATAATTATAGTTCAAGGACATTTTACGAATATTTAATAAAAAAATCACTAAAATGGTGTGATAATAGACATATGAGTGTGATAATAGTCACTCTCTTAAAATATTGTATTTTTTCCTATGATATATTATTTGACTTAAATTCAAATAACTTCATTTATTTGACACTTGATTATTTATGATAAACTCACATGCCACATCAAAATAAATAAATAAATTCACACAAGCTCTATTATCATTTTTTTTAACCTGAAGTTATTAAGCATCATAATTATTCACTTGTTTTAAACTGGATATGTGATTTGAGTTTTTTTTTTGTCTTTCATTATGCTTTAAATATAATATTCTTTATTTTGATATATGGGTATAAATATGTTTTTGGTTCCTATAATTATAATTTATTTTGATTTTATTCCATTGATTTATTTTTCTTTGTTCCTCTTTTTCTTTAATATTATGTTTTTGGTCCTTGCACTCTATATTTATATCTCCAAAAGTAATTTAGAATACGCATTTAATCCTTAAAAATATTAAAAAATTTGTTTGTTGTCCTTATAAATATCATAAAAATATTTTTTTTTATCATTATCAACATCACTGCTCAACAGTAATATAAACTAATGCTATGACAAAGAATATAATATGAAAAAAAATGAGAGACAAAAAATCAACAAAAAAAAATCTAAAGGAACTAAAATTAAAATACCCTATATTATATATAGAAATTAAAAACATATTTAAATCTTAAACCCTAAACCCTAAACATCTAAAAAAATTTGACCTAATGCCTAGAGTTTCTGAGTTATTGTATTTAATTAATATATGCAATCGGTCTCTTTGTGGTTTCAAGTTGCAATATGACTACATCTAATCCTCTATACTCTCATATAATATTTGGCTTAATTTAATTTCGATAGTTGTCTATTTGAAGTTGTTGTTTCTCTTCTCTTTGTTCTATTTTTGTTCCATTACAATGCTTGAATGATTGATAAACTCTTTTATACATTGTTCATATTTATCTTTTTAATTTGAAATTATTAAATACGATTGTTATTTAATTATATATTTTAAATTGGATGTGTGGTGTTTAGTCTTTTTTTTTTTTCCTTCATCAATTTAATCCGAAAATTTGGTTTTTTCAGTCATGGATCCTTGATGACGAGGATGTGTCCACTGTCCACCTCAAAATCCAAGGACTTGAAACTAGGAATCACTGAAGATTACTATCCTTTATTTAACTAAGTATTTTATTCTTTATTTCAAGCTATGTATTTTATCTGATGACTAGGAGCGCAGTAGAAATTTCTAGTGTTAAATTTTTGTTGCTAGAGTTTATTCTTAGTGATGAAACAAATTTGTTGTATATTTGTTGTTAAGTGACGGCATTGAAAAAATGGAATTAGTTTTTCAAATGACTAAATATTATAAACAAATTTAATGTAACTTCTTAAACTATATTTAGAACTAATAAATGGAAAAAAAATAGGAAAAACAAACTTAGTATATAGTATTGCATGATTGTTAATTTGCCCACTATATTTTTGAAAATGAAATCATCATTCTAACATATGGAAAGCGTACAAAACCTCACAAAGAGAAAGTAATACATTTCTACTATCTTCTGATGAACCGAGTGTACCTATCACTAAAAGCAATAACTAATCAATTTATTAGATATTTAAGGAGCTCAACTAACTATTAATTATGTAAAATATTGTGGTTGTATTGTTTTTGTTATATATAATTATTTGTTTACACTCAATTTAAATATGATTAATTAAATAGATTTCTTTTAATAAAGATGTCCTATTAAAAATTCATGTAGTGTAATATTAAAAGTATTTTAAAAAAAAAAAAACTCCCAGAGGCATTTTATCCCGAGCAGCGCACACTGGTGCCTACTCTGATATATAAAATAAATGAAAAATTATAAATTCAAAACCAAACCAATAACAATTGGTTTAATTTTATTTTACATAAAAATTAATTTATTACCTGCATTGATCCAAACTAATTTTATTGGTTTGCTTGGGATCTTAAGGTTGATAGATAAATCAAATCCAATGAGCAGCCCTACGCCAAGCTTTGTATATAACTAAAGTTTCACTTTTAAATTCATAAATCTATAAATAATCCTTTTATAAAGTGCATTATTTTTCTGAGATCATTATATACAAATAGTCAATTTGTTAAATTCGGACATTAAATAAAAATAAAGAATGATAAAAAATAATAATCAGTCATAGCATTTGTGATTTGTGGTACCGTATTTTATACACAAATTCAGAAGCGACTAAAGTGTTAAAATGGCACCATCTATATGCAAAGTGTGCAATTCATTGATCAAATTTTAATAGTTCAGCATTTGTGGTGATAACTGCTTGATCAATTTTAATTGTCCACCAAAAGTCAAAAGGGAATGGTCGTTTGTAAATGTCCTCTCAGCTCTGTTTGGTGACGAGTTAACAGAGACCATGAAGACATTTCTTCCCTAATGTCCTCAATGGATACGAAAATTATTCCAAATATATATTTATTATTTGTTTTTTGTTTGTTTGTTTTTTTTACGTGTATATTATTATAATAATATAAAAGCATATTCTTATTTAACATATTGCCGTGAGGAATTCTTAAATTTTTATAATGACACCTTTGGAAAAGTAATCCAATCAATTTTATACGCTAACAAACTGCCATATATATAAAAAAAATAATGCTTAAAAATACAATTAATTTTTTTCGATTTTTTTTTTGGACAAATAGTTTGGTATTATTCCAATAAACAAAAAATAACGGTCCAAAAGGACTACAGCTTACATCAAATAATGGAGTTGTCCCAAAATGATAGAAATCACAATGAAATAAATCTTGAATGAATCTAAAGAGAGAGAAGAGATTATTGTGTTTGTTTTCCTAAATTCATCCTCTAGAGCTCAGCTAATATTTAAGATTGATTGAGGATCTATCAGTTTTCCCTCAAAAATCTTATTATTTCTTGCAATCCAAAGTCTTCATGTGATAAAGGCCACAAGGTTGAGAGAAGCACAGTTACTTACTTATGAAGTGTTATTAATTTTATTGTGAATATCTAAATAAATAAAGTGTCAAAATTGTAATAATTTATTTTTGTTTAAATTTTCCTAATAAAATCAAAAGAGGCATGCGTAATGACGGAGAAACGCACGCTGCAATGTTTGTCAGAGACAGTCAAGCTGAGTGCAGCATCATTCGCGCTCCGTTACCTACCCTTATCAAGTTATTATTTTATTTTTAATTATAAAATGCAAGACTTTTTTTCTCTTTAAAAATGTATTACCTCTTTATATATATATATATATATATATATTTTGTCAATTGCCACGTACTTATTTATGACATCTTATTCATTGAAGTCGCATATAGCCATATAAACCATTAAACCCACCAATATTTTGGTTTGATTAAACAATTTGAGATTCGTTCATCTCAACTAAAGTTTTAAGTTTTAGTTTATGATTAAAAAAACAGTGCTGAAAAATTAACAGATTAATCTATTTTGAATCAAATTAAAATTAGAGTGCGGTGGTAAGTTGATTTCAAATATAGTGATTTGGACCAAAAATACATTAATTTATGATATCAAAATCAATCTCACAAAAATTTGTATTTGATAACAATTATATATTTCAATAAATTAGTTTATTTTAAAATAAAATAATAATAAAAATTTAAGAAATTATTTAAATTTTGAAAATAACATTTTTTTTCCAAACAAGTTTGCACTTTAAACTATATACTTGCTTCCGAAAACAATTTTTTATACCCATCTTAACATATTATTGGTGTAAAGTGTTGGATACGATTAAATACTTATATTTTATTTTTATATACAATTTTTGAGATAATTATGATAAAATATAAACAATGAAATTATTGAATAATAATATTTATACTAACAGCCTGAAATTCAAGTCTATTTTATTTTTTATTGTAAAAGAAGTTAGCCTCGTCTTTTAATTATGAAAGGTTCTATAACACGAAGAGTCTGGCCAATATACTTTTTTAATTTTATTGAGACGTCATCCTTTGTTTGCAACTTGCGGTAGTCTTAGAATACAGAGAAGTAGTAACACTGTTTAATGCACATTTTTTTTAAAATGAAATAATTCTGTTAATATCTTTTTTTTTCACTGTTGAAATTTGTTAGGTTGGTGAAAGGGTTTGCTTCCGTCCAAAATTAAGGTATATCTATTAAGTTTAATATATTACTTCCTCACAAAATTAATTATAAAAGATCCACTTAAGTAAAAGTAATTACTATGTTTCCAACTCTCATGAAACTTTGTCTCCATCCTGTTTTTCAAACAAGTTATGAGGATAGTAATATTGTGAAAACAATAAAAAAAAGGTAAATTATTTAAATGGTGACTTCAAGTAAATCTCCATGAATAAACTAGTAGTGAGGGATTTGAATAGTTAGCATAAGAACATTGGTGCAAACATTATTACCATTGATGTACGGAAAAAATGGTGACCTCGTGTTATATTATGTATCTTCTGCGATAAGATTGACAATATTCCAATGTTCGTATTCCATCAAATATCTAATCGGTAGAGCTGCTTTTTTGGCAAAACATAAAACTAACTTTGTTATAAGAAATGAGGAAGTGAAGAAATAAACAACAAAGCGATATTCGATTCGACTGCATTGGGCAGGATCATTTTCGAATCACCCATAATCAAATTCCGACTTTTTGCAATAAACACCTAGTGCATTAATTAATCAAGAAATAATAATGGCTTGCTCATTGGCAGAATCTCATCTCATTTTTCTTTTTCTGTGAGAGGTTAAAAATTTTATAAAAAAGAGAACTCACAGGAAAATTTAAGGAGGAAAATATTTAATTTTCTAAACTCTCTGATGCTCATTGTTGGTTTCAAACAAAATTCACTTTGTTCACCGAAAAAAAAAAACAAAATTCACTTTTAAATTTATTTTGGCACATTGCAGCTTTTGATCCTCCAATTTTGTAATATTTGACCAGGGCTCTCAGGTAGTAGGACTAGTGCAATGTGGTGCATGCAGCTACACCGGCCAATCCACCCACCCCACGACTTCTGTCTGGTGTTCTACTTGTTTGGCTGCCACTGCTCACTTTTCTGGGGCATGAAGCAACATGTGCAGGAAAAGAAAAAAAGATCCCATGACAAGAATGGAAAAATGAAAAATCACCAATTTAAATAATTAAATTAATTGTCGGAACTCCTTAGATTAGTTTCACGAAAGAGAAAAAAAAATCCATCCACACACATAACAACAAATACCTGATTTATCTGGATACAGAAAGCATCCAAATGAAAAAAAATAAAAAATAGGAGGCTGTTTGGTTGTTGTTTTTTAAAATAGTTTTTGAGTTTTAAAAATTGAAAAACTCTATTTGCATTTTAAAAACCAAAAGACAAAAACTGATTAAACTTGTTTTGTTGTTTTGAAATGGGTTGAAAACACAGTGGCAAACTTGTATATCAGTGGAATTATTGTTCTAATCATTCTTTCAATTCTTGTTGAATGGTTTGTGTGTTTTATTTTGTTCCCATTCTTTATTCATGCCAATAGCACACAATAGCACAACAAAGAGAGTTGCTCCCTCATTCACTGGCGACCCAGCACCCATTCTTCGACGAGTCAGCCCTACGAACAAGCCCCATTCTTTGACGACCTAGCCCCCATGACCCAATAAGCCGATGGACGCAATAATAACCCAGTAAGCCCCCAAATCATAGCCCAAATCAGTAAAAGAAGTAATAAAAAATAAATAAAGATAAAAACAACAAAGCGTTTAGAACTAAAAAGAGAAAAGGCATGCAATGGGTGAGGCATCTGGTTAGGGATTTAATTTTCATTTGTGGGGAAAACTAGAGGGGTTGGGTTTTATTTTCAAAGGACTGGGGCATTTTGTTGATTTGTGAAAGGGGTAGCGGCGTTCAAGCAGAGGGTGGCGAAAGGGGAGGCACCACCACGGCTCCTGTGTGACGGTGACACTGTGCAAACAGCGAGGAGGAGAGGCGAGGATTGTGGTGGTGTTTATGACGTTCACGGAGGGACGCAGCGATGCTCGCAGCTGCTCATAGAGGCGCTGGATAATGGTGTTGGCTTCGGGGTGATTTCAGGGAGAAACGATGGTGGCTCCTAGCTAAGGGAAAGTAGTGGCGAATGTTTTGCGATGATGATGGTGGTTCATGGCAAAGGTTTAGGGACTGGGGTGAAGGGCTCGCGGATAAAGGAAAGTTTCTTCTTAGTTGGGCTAAGGTTTGATGATGGAGGGGGTAGTAACTCTAGTGGTGGCTTGCAGTGGTGATTTGGGTATTATGGTGAGGGTGATGGTGCAGCTAAGGAAGGGAAAAGGGAGAACAATTTGACTAATGTTGGGTTTGTGAGGGTGATGCCAAGCAGATTTTTATTTGATTAATTTTAAAGTTAATTTTTTTAAAAATTATTTAAATAGATTTTCTGTTTTCCATCATGATAAAACTGCTTTTTAAATTAAGGTGCCAAACAGGTTTTTTTAAAAAATAAAGTTAAACTTATTTTCTAAAATAATTTTAAAAAATTTAAGAACAAAAACACTTTTAAATAGGCCCTAATTATCACCCAAAATGTTTTTAAAACAGAACTTATTTTTTGAAAAATATAAACATTTACTGAGGAGTAAGGGCTAAGCGGAGTTATTTTCATTCAATATTTTATTTTCAATAATCAAGATTTATTCAATATGAATTTTAAGTTTATTTTTTAAATTGCAACAAGAGATTTAATTTAAGTTTTTAACATATAAATAATAAGTTCCTTCTTTGAATTTGTTGTTTTCCAAATAGAAACTAAACAATAAATACACGACGCTACAAAATTAATTACATTAGACTTAACTAATTATTTATTTCTATTTTATGCAGCAAATATAAAAACTAATGGATATTAAAATTAATATTTATTTTAATCTCTAACTTTACACTCGTGAATTATTTTAATCTCTAATTTTTAAAATGAATCAAATTAGTATATAATATTATAAAATATGAGTCAAGTTTGTCTCTTATTTCACTTTTATTTAACGCTCTTCAATGTAACAATGATGTATGAAGTTAAATGATATCTTAATTGTAACATTAAAAATTAAGGACTAAAATGACTCACGATTACAAAGACACAACTAAAATAAACATTAATACAATATATATTAGCTATGATAACAATTAATAACATTATAATGTATTAATAAAATTAAATCCAAAATGAAATTCTTGGTCATTTTCATTTTTCTCTTTTTTGGTGAGGGTTAGCTTCATTTTTTCTCAAAAAGCTTAATAACGCTTTGGGGCCAAGACAGGATGATTAATAAGTTGTCTAAAAACCTAGTGTGAGCAAAGTGCTAACCTTAATCGTGACTATAAATATTACCCACTTGCGCACACTTGGGCGTCCCCAGAAATCGCCACCTCCTCCCTCGCACTTCACAGCTACTTTTCTACTCTTCCCTTCCAGATCTCAGTCACTTCCCATGGCCACCATTACTGCCATCAAGGCCCGACAGATCTTCGACAGCCGTGGCAATCCCACCGTCGAGGTTCTCTTCTCCTTCCATCATTTCTTCTTAATTTCTCAACCTCTCCCCTTTCGATGATTCCTATGTTCCCTGTCCGATCTGTTATATTTCACACCTTCTCGATGCTTCTGTTCATTTTTGTCTTTTTTGTTTTGGTTTTTATGTTATTTGAGCTTTAGTGAATACTTATATTATGTCTATGTGCTAAGTTTTGACAACAAATCTTTAGGTGGATACTGGATAGGCTTTCGAAGTGTGAACCAGACGTCCTCACAATTTTTTTTTTCATCGTTTTAATTTTAATCTATTTTTTTCATGACTGAATATGAGTCTGATGAGGTATAGTGATGGTGGATCGTTGGAAATGTTTCTAATATGGTTGTGGATTACTATAGGTTGATTTGACATGCTCGGATGGTACTTTTGCTAGAGCTGCTGTTCCAAGTGGTGCATCCACTGGTATGCTATCTCACGTTCTTTCTAAGTCTGATCTACCACTTTGTTGGTTGCGTTTTGCGGATTTGATTGTTTTTTTTTTCTTTAATTAAAATAATAGCTAGCAAGGTTTCGATATTTCAAATTTTCTCGTGCAAGTTTTAGATAGTTTTCCGCATCGGTTGTAGCCTTGGTATTGATGGCAGCTTCCTTACTCGATTAGTCTTATGTAACGCTTTGTTTGTTGTTTCTTTTTCTTTCAATCTATTTCAGGAACTTACGAGGCTCTTGAATTAAGAGACGGAGGATCTGACTACCTTGGAAAGGGTGTATCAAAGGCAAGTCTCATCCATTTTGAACCTTATAGTGTATTATAGGTTGTCATGTTGGTTGGTCTAACAGTGTTTGTGCTCACCGGGTTTTCCCTTGCACCTGCAGGCTGTTGACAATGTTAATACAATTATTGCTCCTTCCTTGATTGGCAAGGTTTGTTAAATTAATTTTTTATATTTTTTACACTTAAATTAGGATTTGTTGATTATGCACTTGATATTATGGTTCAGCTATGATTCTGTCACTAAAATGGAAGAGCTATTATTGAGCTTCTTGGCCTGATCCAATTTTACTGTTGCTTTTATGACAATGAACAGGATCCCACTAAGCAGACTGAAATTGACAACTTCATGGTTCAGCAGCTTGATGGAACTGTTAACGAATGGGGTTGGTGCAAGCAAAAGGTGCATAGCAGACTAGATTTCTAATGTTGCCTTTTTTAAGTGATTCATATAATCCTAATTCGTCTTTTGTTCTTTTAGCTTGGAGCAAATGCCATATTGGCAGTGTCTCTTGCAGTGTGCAAAGCTGGTGCCAGTGTCCTGAAAATTCCTCTTTACAAGGTACATATACATGAAACTGTGACATTAATTATAATAGTTATGAATGGTGCATACGTGTGCTAATTCTAACAATGGTCAATTGCATTGACAAATGCCCCTCCCCTAATACACACATCACTATTGTCTTTTATTTATGCTTTATTTTAGGTTTGGTCTTTTCGTTATTTTTTTCTTATTCTTGTTTCTGACTTCATTATGGCCATTTGGTGCAGCACATTGCAAATCTTGCGGGTAACAAAAAGTTGGTCTTGCCTGTTCCCTCTTTCAATGTCATTAATGGTGGATCACATGCAGGAAACAAACTTGCTATGCAGGCATGTTTTGTGCTTATTTTTCTGTGTGTGTGTGTTTTTGTGTGCGCATGTGTGCGTTTGGGTTGGGGGGTGGGGGAGGGAGAGGGAGGGAGGGAGAATGCACAATGAGTTTCTGATACATATGTATATGCAGGAGTTTATGATTCTTCCTGTGGGAGCTTCCACTTTCAAGGAAGCCATGAAGATGGGTGTGGAAGTATATCACCATTTGAAGGTCAGTTTGTATGTTACATAATTTGCCTCTTACGGTCTTAGCAAAATGTGTTATCTAAATTTTGTCAAAAAAGGATAGTGCCACATTACACACTTTCATTATTCCGCTGTTAGCCTTTGGTTAATTGGTTTTCACAAGTCAGCCAGCTTTTGCTGGAAACTTAGCTTGTATGTAAGTTAATGGTTGGTTATGCTTATACCTTTCCAGTCTGTGATTAAGAAGAAATATGGTCAAGATGCAGTAAATGTTGGTGATGAAGGTGGATTTGCTCCTAACATTCAGGTAAACAATGGTTTTGAAATCCTTGTACCTACTCATCTTTCATATTTTTTTAGCAAATTACTGAATTTTTTTATTTTTTGAGTGTTCAGGAAAACAAGGAAGGTTTGGAATTGCTCAAAACCGCCATTGCCAAAGCTGGTTACACAGGCAAAGTTAGTTTTTTCCCCCTCTCAAAATTCTGTTAAAGTGTTTTGACTTCAAATTTATTCATGAAGAGGTCTTAACAATTTCTATTGTGTTCTTAGGTTGTTATTGGAATGGATGTAGCTGCTTCTGAATTCTACAAGTCAGACAAAACATATGATCTGAACTTCAAGGAAGATGTAAGTTCTTTATCTTTTACATCTCTTTGTGAATGGAGTAATTGAAATGCAGTCTAGTACTGCTGACTGTTGATCCAGTTGGAAAGGAAGCCTTGATAACAATAAAAGCAATTGTTTTGGCAAAGGCTCTGGCACAATATGTTGGTTTACAAAAAAGGTTTGAGAATTTAAGGTATCTTTAACTTTAATGCTTGGTAGTATGGATTTATGTATTCGAATATTCAAAGAGATCGTTATCCATGAAAATAATTATGTCGGCAACAATGATTTGAGCTGGTTGCCAAGAAGGCTCGAGAATTTATCTTACTTTTCTGGTTGGTATGTTCATATTACATATATAAATGTACAAAATGATCTTTTATAAAGCAATACAATGGATACAAGTTTAGATTATTTATTTTGTGGCATTCTTCTGTTTGACATGCAGAACAATGACGGCTCACAAAAGATCTCAGGGGAAGCTTTGAAAGATCTCTACAAGTCATTTGTGTCAGAGTACCCAATTGTTTCAATTGAAGACCCTTTTGACCAAGATGACTGGGAGCACTATGCTAAGCTAACAGCTGAGATTGGAGCCCATGTACAAATTGTTGGTGACGATCTCTTGGTTACCAACCCCAAGGTTAGTTGATTGGTTGAACTTGAACAACGCATAGCCCCTTTCTGTTAAGGTTTTTATTCTCTTGGGATTAACTAGGAGGATTGCCCCTTGACTTGTTGCTTTTGCATTCTGTCCACAGAGGGTCCAGAAGGCAATTGATGTAAAAGCATGCAATGCTCTTCTGCTCAAGGTATTTCTATTTTACTCATGAATTTTCTTGAGATAAGTTATTGGATCCTTTTATTGGTGCACAAGTAGATGTGTGTATGCTCCATTATTTGACAAAAACCTGAAACAAACAGGTCAATCAAATTGGATCTGTGACCGAAAGTATTGAAGCTGTCAGGATGTCCAAAAGAGCTGGATGGGGTGTAATGGCCAGTCACCGAAGGTCTGATCTTTGTCTCTAACTGCATATGACATCCGTGAAATATAGAGTTATTTACTTCAAGAGCTTACTAATTGCACTCTATATACTGACATTGTTATATTTTGGTTGCAGTGGAGAAACTGAGGATACCTTCATTGCTGATCTTTCTGTTGGTTTGTCAACGGTATGACCTTATTTTGTTTCTAGTTGTGTTACTAACACTTCTGTGTCCGGTATCCGATACATAATGTTTCCTTTCTGGTAATTTCTCTTGAACAGGGTCAAATTAAGACTGGAGCTCCCTGCAGGTCAGAGCGTCTTGCTAAATATAACCAGGTTGGTGTCATTCATTACATTAGCTTAAGCTTTCATCATGGTTAAGCTTTTTATTAATGTTTGTTTATTTATTTTTGGGTGTTAACTATTTTTATTAATGTCTGTACTTTGTATCTCACTTGGCAGCTCTTGAGAATTGAGGAGGAGCTTGGTGCCGAAGCAGTGTATGCTGGAGCAAACTTCCGTACCCCTGTTGAACCCTACTAGGCTTTTGGAAGTGCAAAAAGCATGAGTTTGTTGAGTTGAGAAATGAGGTTTGGCTGCGGTGTTTCTGTTATAATGAATAAGTTCATAGTTAGAACTTTAGTCTTGTTAAGAGACGTCTTACCCAATAATTTTGAGTTTTGATTTGATTTTCGGGGTTCCGACAGTACTGCCCTGTGGTTTAAAGGGTGTTGAATGATATTTAGCTTAATAATTTGAAGCCTACTTTTAGTTTTACACCAATTTTACTGGCTATCATGAGTTATTACCGGTATACTTTAGTTTCGGTTTTAAAATTTTACATTATAAACTCTATTTTTCCTCCTTTTGCTTCTGAAATCTAAACTCAACTCACAACCGTCCTCTGGCCCAAAATAGCTTCTGAAATCCAAACTCAACTCACAACCGTCCTCTGGCCCAAAATACCGCCATTTGATGTTTGAGCTCAAAATAAAAGGCCTTGCAGAGTTGCAGTCACTAATAACCCGTGGAATGGCATTGCATATACTTTTGGAGAGGAGGGTTTTAAGGGGGGGTGGTCAAAATTGGAAGATTTTTTCATGACTTACCATTCATTCCGCTTCCAAATCTTGTAGGCTCATTTGTCTCATTGACGGTGTGAACAGGGTTTTTTTCTTTCTTGGTCAAGGCCCAGAACGAGTGGGTGACGCAGCCTTGGGCCATGGCGCGTTTTGGTACGATCACCCACTGATCCCAAAGGCTTTCGCCTGAAAAAAGTTTTCAGAGAATACAACGACGATCATCAATTCTAGGCTACATCAGATTATAATCTCTTGTAAGAAATATTGTAATCTATGTAAAATTAGAAATTAATTTTATTATAAGATTTGGTTTGATACACTAATAATGTAATTTTTTTAAAACATCTAATTTTTATAGAAAAATACGTTACTTTAATAAACATAATTGACTCATTCTCATAATTTAAGAAGTCTCACAAATAAAATATTTGATTAGATCATATTATTAATTATTGATATTATCAATGTATCAAAATTAAAATTTTCAATAGATTATTGGCATAAAAAGCTTTACACAATAATTTAATTATGTATTGTTAATGTAATCATTTGAATTTCGCAATTATTATATTTAAAATCATACATATCTAATAGTTTTATATTATGATGTAAACATATTCATATTGATAATATTTTAAAAGGTTTGGTTTTGACACATAGTGTCCAATAGTAGTGTAAAATAATTTTACATTGTCATTCAATTATATATTCCTCCACATAAGGCTTGAAGTAGTAGGTAGTTGAGTTTAACAGTAGTAGGTAGTTGAGTTTAACTCTTTGGCTAATGTGACAATAGATGATTAGATATCTGTGTAAATTTTTTTTTTTACACTAACGGTATATATAAATTAAAACCATTTTAAAATTCATGTAATAAAATAAAATCCTAAAATTATATATTTTAAAGGGTGTGTGATGTGAGAAGTACAATAAAACTCGACTCGACTAGGCTGGTTTAACCAGAAAACCGGTGAACCGAGCTGAGTTACTCTTTGGACCAGGCACGTATCGGAACCAGTGTAACCCGAACAGTTTTGATGGAAACGAGTGACCCGACCGGTTTTTGTGAACTAAACTAGGTCATGCTTATTTTATTTTATTTTTTACGAAACGACATTGTTTAGTTGGTTTTTTTATTTTAATCCTAAAACTAAATGTCCTAACCTAAAAGAATGTAAAACAGAGGACCTCTAAAAGACTAAAACTAAATGGCTAGCTGTGAGATCCTAAATCCCTAAAGTGTGAGATCGAGACCCTGTCGGGCGCCCACTGCCTTGCTCTCACTGTCCCGCGAGGCCATGACACCAAGAAAGACCGCCACGCCACAGGAGAACGCCACCCAGGGAGAAAGCCTGTCGCGCTCACCCTTACCTGCTGCCTTAGATCCTTGTGTCGCCCTCGCCTATCATCGCATCGTGCCGCACAATGCCTTTCGCTCTCGCCCTCTACTGCCATCGTGTCGCGTCGCACCGCTACCACCTTTGAAGGGTAAGTACCAAGTTGACAAGTTCTGAGCTTTTTTTTTTCTTTTTTCTTTGTGTGTGTAGAGTATGATTACTTAATTAGTTTAGATTTCATTAAAGATCTTCAAAAATAAAAGATCATACCGACTTATTGAAAATTCATATCCAAAGAAGTCATTAAGGAGCCAAAGGAAAGAATCAAATCCCTATAGAAGAGATATTTTGAATGTTCAATAGTGCGTATGTTAGTATGTTCTCTGATACTTTACAAGAATAGAAAAAAAGGCAATGCTTATAGATTTATAGTTGTAATGTTTTGTTTATATAATTAATTTGTTGTGTAAGTTGTGTTAGTGTTGTTCCAATTACTTACTTTACTACTTACTTTTTTTAATTGAATTTATGTTACTATTATTGTGACATAATTTAATAGTCAAGTCTATTGCATATCTGCATTAATTAGAGGATAGAGATGTCTTCTGTTGAAACACCTTCATCACAAACACCATCATCCCAAAAAGCATCCACTCAAGATTCTATTAAAAGATCATATAACCATAGAGGAAAAACGGATCCAGCTTGGGGGCATTGTAAGCAAGTAGTTTGAAATGGATTAAACTTTTTGGTTGTCATCATGCCATGATCATGATGGATTATTATTTTATAGTCTGAAATTGATTAAAATGACATGATTGTAGGTCGATTGAATTTGGAAGATGATGATAATGATGATGAAGATGAGGGTGCACGTAACATATCCAATGAAAATGTAGACCAAAATGAAGGCATATTTGGACAAACTTCATATTTAGTTGCTAATGAAGAAAGAGACTATGAATATGACACCACCTTGCCTTGGCAATGATCATATTATTATCACATTATATATTGTTAATTTGTTGTGACTAATGAGCTTGAGATTTTATGCCATCATGGTGAGAACCTTTGTTTGCGACTTTTATTGTTATGTTTATGTATGAGTTTATGACTTTATAGTGTCAAACTTTGTTTGTATTGTGGGCAACATTTAAGAATTTATGCTATTTATCTATTTTTTGGTATATGCATATAAATATTTTAATGTTTTCTTATAATTTTATATTATTTTTAATAAATCCGATTTAACTTAGTAGCAAGATGCCTTGGCCAAGAATTAGAGCCTTTGAGTCGAGTTTGATTACTATGGATGTTAGACTTGAAGTCAAATCCAGGTGTAAAGCAAAAAAGAAAACCGATAGAAAGTAGAGTACATTAAAGGTACAAGATTAATGATATAACCTTCTAAAAATCTAAGTATGCTCCTATATACTAAATAAAATAAAGAGTAGATGCAATTAGTGTCTTGAAATCTTAAAAAACAATCAAATTTTTCTTCATTAAGTAATTAAGAGGATGTTTAGAAGGATTTGTTAAGAGGATAAATCATTTATGAAAGTACAATAATAAAGCAAAATATGCAGGCTGTGGGTTCGACACATACAGTATTAGATGACAATAATGTAAAGGAAAATAAAAAACTGATAATATATTAAAATTAGTGTAATAAAATTTAAGCGCAAAACTATACACTTCAAAGGATGTGTCAAACTTCAAAATCATAACCAGGTATAAAGTAAAACAGAAAACAATAGCAACCTACCTAAAAGGAACGATAGAAAATACTGTAAAGCAAAATTACACAAATAAATCATTAAATTATTGTAGCCAAACATGCAGGCTGTGGGGTTCGAACCCACGCGCATTTTAAATGCAGAAGATCTTAAGTCTTCCCCCTTAACCTCTCGGGCAAACCTGCAAGTTGATAAGAGAAACAAACAGTTTACTTTTAATAATGAAAAATTTGGCAACGGCAAAGTATCATACAAATGAATACGACCTATTTCCTTTTTTTTTTTTTTTTTTGGGTGCATCGACCTATTTGGTTTTGTGAAATGAAAACGTTTACGGGGGAGTATGTGTCACTAGGTCCCAATGATATTAAAATGCATGATCATGGTTATCGCTTCTCAAATTTACTTGTTTGAAAACCCGAATTGGGTAAACTTAGATAAACTCAAACAAACTCTTATAAACTTGGACAAATTCATGAATTTACACTTTTAGTTAGAATTTAGTCTCTCAAGTAATCAAATATAGAATTTCAGAATAAGTACTTGTAATTAGACCTTCTGAAATTGAAGTCATAATATATTAATTGGAGTTCTTTTGTTTTTTCACATTCTTAAGGGTTGATCTGTTATATTTCTTAAGATTTTAATTTGTATTTTATATTTTATAACTTGTATTTGCTTCATTATGATGTTGCAATTGAACTTTATATATATATATATATATATATTTGTTTTATTATAATTAGATGTTATAAATAATTTTTAATATTGTTTTAAATCAAATAAATTTTAATGAGTCTATGATTTGAGTTTATCAATACTCCACAAATTTAGGTAAACTGCGAGTTTGATAACCTTGTCCATAATAAATAAGGTCATAAAAAACACAAGCAAAAAAAAAAAAAAATCCTTCTATAAAAATTTGGGATTGGTATAGTGCCAGTCTCTCTTACAGGCATGAAAGATCCTTTGAAATTGAGACTTGAGATATATTCGAGCTTTTAAATACTTGAATTTGTGGTTCAACATTCGATCGAGGGACCTGAACCAAATCCAATACAACTATACGATAGTGGTGTTCATGACATGACCCATCCTAAAGCATATTAAGTCAGGTTTGGGTCCTTGAATTCAACTAGATGTATTTTTTGAGTTAGTTTAGGTCATGCTTCGGGCTGATCCAACCCGACTAGAAGACAAATAATTATTTTAGAGTTATATATATATATATATATATATATATATATATTGTAATAGTTAAAGATAAACTATATGTTTTTATATATATATATATTGTAATAGTTAAAGATAAACTATATGTTTTTCTAATTCAATTAATATATTTTAGATAACTTGATGTTATTTTTACAGTATCATTGTTTGTTTGGAATATTTACTGTAAAATATCTCTTAGATTTTTTCTTCTTACTTGTTAAATCTTACAACCTTACTATATGTATAATGTCAAAATCTTTATAGGTTGTTTAAATGTTGGAGTGACCTGGGTTGACTTAGTCATTAATCAGGTTATCGACAGGTCAAGTTCGATTTTGGTCAAATCTGGTCGACCCTGTCCTTTGTACACTACTATTACACAATATTCTCCCCAATCATCCATCACTGACCTATTATTTCACCCTCTCTTTCTTTTTATTTATTGAAGTGATGTTTTTCAACAAAAATTAAGCACTTAAGACTATGCTTGATTAGGGATAAAACACAGTGACATTTTTAATAAATAAATTTTATATGTACAGTTTATCCATGAAATTTTTTTCATCATTTTCCGTCAATGCAAAATGCTTCCTTGAGGACAAACAAAACCATTTTGATATAATGATAATGTAAAACTATTTCATATTATTATTTAATTGAATTGAATTCTCTTATACATATGGTTTATGAAGTAATAAAATTAGAATACTTTTCTTGTTGACAGGAAATTAGTAAATATTCTTGCAAATATTTTATAAAAAGAGTTTAATTTTTATACATTAACTATATAGAAAGTTTTATATTATTATTCAATTATATATTGCCATATAAGTAAAAGTGGTTAAGTCTGATACTAATTACTTAAAATGTCAAGCAAATAAGATGATTTAATTGGATGACAGTGTCATTTTTTTTCACCTTGTTAATAAATTAAAATTAAACTTATAAAAAAATATTGAGTTTAATTTTGATACATTGACAGTGTAAAAATATTTTACACAATCATCCAATTAAAATATTTCATTTCAATGACTTTTTAAGTAATGAGTGTAAAAGTCAACTATCATAGCTTATGTGACAATACATGATTAGATGATTATGTAAAAATCTTATTGCTAGAGTGAAGTGGGTATTCCTCTCAATTTAAACTTTTTCAGAGAAAACAAAAATTTATCAAAATTAAATTTAAAAAATGACTAAAATCCCAAACTGGTCCATCAGGTTTATGGAGGGGGACAAACTAGTCTCTCACATTTAGAAAAACCTATTGAGGTCCTTCACATTTTACGAAAGGGATAAGTTAGTCCCTCTGTTAACTTTCCATCACACCCATTAACGGAGTAGTCCATGTGTCATGTTAGGAAGCTAATATGAACTGTTGATCACCTTTCTCCCCTTTACTACGTCGTTTTCACCATCTTTTTCACCATCGTCACTAAAAAATGTAGAAACATTTACCTCAAATCCACTTCTTACTTGAACCCTAGAAACTTACCCCAAATCCACTTCTTGCGAAAAGCGAGACAGCAGAGACAAAATGGGAGCATGAAGGAGGCTGAATGGAGATTGATGGGTGGCAATGCTGTGGCACTCACAGACAAGGCATAACGACAGGGAGATAAAGGGGCAGCTCAATGTACAGCAATGCTCTCGACCGTAAAAGGTGGAGCTGAGGTGGCAGTGGGTGCGGTGATGTTGAGGGAGTCCTTGCGGTGGTGAGGGTGATAATGCCATGGTAGGGCAACCCCTCCTTCCTCCTGTGTATCATCGTGACCCATGTTTAGTCTCATTCTTCTCTGTTTTTTTTTTCTTTTGTTTCATATTGAGATTTGTAAAAATATTGCTGTTTTGGACCATCGTTGAACTTATGGATTGCTTTGATTGAGTTTATGTTGGTGAAGATTGGGTATTTGGTGTTTGGCTTGCGTTTCTGATGCTGGAATGTTTAGAGATTGGTTCTTTGGCTATGATTTGAGTTTGGGTTATAATGGATTGGGGATGTTGGTTTTGTTGTTGGCTCTGGCTTTTTCTTCTTTCTTTCTTTGTTTTTTTTTTTTTGTGATGCTAGAAATTGTTTTTGGTTATGAGATGGAAGATGGTTGGGACCTAGAATGGGCTATTGATGGTGACGACTGAGGTGGTGTTGTGGTTGATTTGTGAAGGCTACGTGGTGGCTGTGTTGGTTATGTGCTTTTTTTTTTTTGTTTGGGTATTCATGAATCTATGAAGTTTTACAGGGCTGCATCTTTTTTGGCTTAAAGAGGGTTTGTTTGATGAATGATTAGGATTGGGGAGGTTAATGGTAGTGATGGAGGATATGCGAATGAAAAATGTATATTTTTGCTTCTCCTCTCTCATGCTTCCTCCCTTGTTTTTGGTTCCCAGTTGTGGGGATGATGGAAATGATGCAATAAAGGGGAGAGAGAAGGTTAACACTCCACATCAACTTCTTAACATGACATGTGGACTACTCCATTAGTGGATGTGACAGAAAATTAATGGAGGGACTAATTTGTTCCCTTCCGTGAAATGGAAATATGAGGGAACTCAATGGGTAATGTGAAGGACTAGTTTGTCCCCCTCTATAAACTTTAGGGATCAGTTTAGGGTTTAAGTTATGTTATTTGTACTCATGATGTATGAGACACTGTGATGACTCACATCTCATCCACTATTGGATAGAGTATAGACACTGCTTGAATGGGGCCCACACCATATTCAATGATGGATGAGACGTATATCGGCATGGTGTCCTATATATTACATATATAAATAACATTTTTCTTACAATTTTAATTTAAAAAAAAAAAAAAGTGACCGTGGTGTCATTTGAGTGTTATAAAAGGGTAGTAAACGTGTTAGCTGAGGGGTCAACACTCAACACTCGAGGAAAGGGCAGAACGAAAGGAAGGAAGGAAACCCTAATTGCCCAAAAACGAGAGAAAGAGTGAGAAGTGAAAAGAGAGATTTGGTTTCGTTCAGTGTTGTGATAGGTTAGGGGGTTTTAGGGTGTAGGTAATGGCGGAGCACTTGGCATCGATATTCGGGACGGAGAAGGACAGGGTGAACTGCCCGTTCTACTTCAAGATCGGGGCCTGCAGGCACGGCGACCGCTGCTCCAGGCTCCACACCAAGCCCACCATAAGCCCGACCCTCCTGCTCTCCAACATGTACCAGAGGCCCGACATGATCACCCCTCTCCTCCCTCCAAACCCTAACCAGCCCCAGTCCCAGTCCCTCGACCCCGACAAGGTCCAGGACCACTTCGAGGACTTCTACGAAGATCTCTTCCAGGAGCTCTCCAAGTACGGCGAGATTCAGAGCCTCAATATCTGCGACAACCTCGCCGATCACATGGTTCTCCACCCCTTCTCTCTCTGCCACTCTGTTTTCTTTCTTTCTTTTTTTTTTTTTTTTGGTTGGTTTAAGCGATCCAATTGTTTAGCTTTGTTGATGGCGTTGATTTTTTTTAATTATTATTTCTTGGGGTTAGGTTGGGAATGTGTATGTTCAGTTTAAAGAGGAAGACCATGCTGCCAATGCCCTAATGAATCTCACTGGGAGGTTTTATTCAGGTGCGGCTTTATTTTATTTTATTTTCTTTTTGTTGATTTCACTTTTTGTGTTATTTGAGTTGTAAGTTGTTACGTATGTGATCTAATTTCTGGGACGTCGCTTTGTATAATACATGTTAGTAATAAGTATTAATGGTGCTAAGAAATATGGATCTTTTTTCTTTTTAATTTTTTTGTAAGAGAAGTTAATATTCATATTGGTTTCAGGTCAATAGGTTGGAGATACCCTACTGGTTTCGCATGAACTCCTTATGTTTAGCTTACTGTAGCCACTATATTGTTCGCACTTATTTTACTCATGTTGGGAGTCTTGAGCTTTGTCTGATGAAATGCATTTTGATCAGGTACCTTGTGATCTGTCACATGGTAACTTTTTTTTCCCCGTTCATTCTATCATTCTAATGTCTTTACTGGTTTTGTATTTTTTTTCCTCGTTCATTCTGTCATTCTAATGTCTTTACTGGTTTTGTATTATGTTTTGGTATATATAGTCAGGATAAGATTAGTGATCCTATTGCTACTGAATTGGGTTTCGTTTGTTTGGTGTGTGTCGACATTTTAATTCATACTTGTGATTAAACAATGTTTTAAAGATGACTGCAGGCATGATATAAGCATATGTGTGAAAAATATGGTTCATGCATCACTTATCCTGTGAAAATCAAAGCACTGTGTATGATTGCTTGATGTAATGTTGACCCTTACAACCAACCAGTGACTGCTGTTATTCTGATGGAACTTCTTAATGATCACTCTAGGTCGACCCATCATTGTTGACTTCTCTCCTGTTACGGATTTTCGAGAAGCTACTTGTAGGCAGTATGAGGAAAATGTTTGCAATCGAGGCGGCTACTGCAACTTTATGCACCTAAAGAAGATTAGCAGGTTGTCTTTTTCTGCATAATGCTTCTCATGATTTTCAAAGATTTTGCACGTGTTAATAATATACGATGTTTATACGGCTTAAACCCTGCTCTTCTAATTTTAGGGATTTGAGAAAGCGGTTGTTTGGAAGAAACAGGCGATTTAATGGCCGCAGTAGAAGCAGAAGCCGGAGCCCTCCCAGGGGTCGCAACTATGAGGAGCGTCCACATTCTGGTCGTAATTCTGGGAGGAGAGATTTTGACAGGTCTCATGGCCACCATGGTAAGAGGCCTAGAAGCCGTAGTCCTCGACGCAGAGGAAGGCGAAGTAGAAGTCCAGCAGGCTGGGATGGGACTCCGGTCAGAGAAAGTAGTGTAGAAAGAAGAGCTAAAATAGAGCAATGGAACAGGGAGAAGGAACTGGAAGAATCTGGTAACCAGAACAATGTGAATGGCAATGATTACAATGAACAGAGTGCCCCAAAAAATGGTGATGAATCTGGTAACCATGAAATATATCAGCAGAATAGTGATTCAGCCCAAGATTAAGAGAAACCCTGTTGTGCGTGGCAAGTAATCTGCTTTGTCTTGTTTGCACCTGTTGAGTTGTTTTAGTTGCTAGTGTTATTACTGTTATATTTTGAGTTGTTTGTTTAGTTATATGTACAACTTTGTAATATTCTTGACAATAACATTTTAATATTCCGCTTCAAGTGCAATGTTCAGGGGAGAAAAAAATATGGAAGTTTGAAAAAGGTGTGACCTATTTGCTGCGCGCGATATTTTTCAGCTATGGCTGTTGCATATCCCATGATGGAGCGACGTTGGGTAGTACCGTAGTGGAGGAGTTGAGAAAAGAAAGGGAATGATGTATGGATATGTGCATGTCCAAATATATTTAATGAATACTTGATCACATTCCATTTTTCTCTAGGAACAATATGTTGATGCACTGGCTTGAGGCTCCAGGCTTTTCCACCAAGATCATAGCGTAAAAGTTTGGAAGGAGCAAAGAAATTGAATGGTCAAATGTGCGTTGAGTAATATCTCAAGCAGGAAGTGAATTGACAAGAGAGGCTCAAGGTTTCCCTTTCTTATCACTCAGCTTTTTATTTTGTCAAACTCTAAATAAGGGTAGGGGAGAGAATGATTCTCAGGCGTTGCATTTACATATATTTCGGTTACATTCTTTTCCACTCGAGTCTTTTTTATCCTATTCTTTAATTCCTACTCTGGGTGAGTTTGATTTGGGGATAAAAATTACATTGATGGGTTTCACGTGTAAAAGCTTGTCTAGGTAAATTGTATTCTTAATTATACTCCCTAATCCTTTAGTGTAAATGTTCATAGCGATCTTGAATGTGGCCGAAGTTGATTTGGGTGGATTCCCGCTGTCGTTCCTTTTGGAGCACTGCATTAATGTAATCTCCTCGGTCCTTAAATGACGACCAAAAAAGGCTAGAATATCATTTTTGTTAGTAGTAATGCTCTCCCACCTAGCGCTCTACGAGGACTCAATAATGCCGGACAACTCTATGCGAGTCCTTTAAAGTATTCTAAGATTTTTTTGGGTACACTGATGTCTTAATATTTTGAAAGCATTAATTTCAAGAAAGATGGTGAACTTCCACCAAAATATGAAATTTTAATTTTAATAACAAAAACAATTTAAAGTGAGTTTTATTTTGATCCACTAACCGTGTAAAAATATTTTACGTCATCGTTTAATTAAAATTTTTTTTTTGGATGACTTTTTAAGTAATAAATATAAAAGTTAATAATCATGATTTATATGACAATCTATGATTAAATGACTGTATAAGATTTTTTTTACACTATAAGTGCATGACAGTCAAATACTTGGAAAATATCATGTCATGTTTCTTACTTAAATAGGATAGAAATATTTAAATTAAATATTTTTAGATGTACTTTCAGACATATTGCTATTACAAAGCAGCAGCAAAATGAAGTTGTAGCTTTTCTTTTTTCTTTTTCCTTCTTTTCATTTACGCATCAATTAGAAATATCATAACAAATTCCTCGAAAGTTAATGTAACAAAAAAATTGAACTTCAAAATTACAACATAAAACTAGATGAATATGTACCAAAAAATATTTAATAAAACGTTCATGGTTGGTAAAATTTAATTACTTCAATTCAGTGGTGTTTTAATTGTTTAAATGCAAACACTTTGATACTTTCTTCATTCTTTATTAATAGTCATTTTGAAAAACTGAGATAAATTGGTACATTAGAAAGCTAATGTTCCTTCATACTTTCCTCGAGCACATCTCAATGTAAAAGCAACAAATTTAAGGCCGACATAAAGGTCAAGGTCAGTGCCCTGCTACCAACAAAATTACCAGAAACTCGAAGGGAAGCATAGCGACAAACCAACAACATAGAAAATCAGAGATACGCTCTCAAATAGACAAATCCAAGTCGAATATCACCGTTCACAACAAAATCACTTGACTAGCTTTCCTATTCATTTTCATCCAAAAATATTGTTCAGGCAAAAAAGCCAGATACACCCTCCACTCCCTCACTTAGCACTGTGCTTGTCCCTAGTATGGCAATTTAGGCCTTCTTCTGTCTTAAATGATCTGCAAGCCAATATGAAAAATCATGCATCAACAGATACGAAGCAGCATATCTAGAAGGTAGGATAAAAAAAGGGAAAGAGGAACAAGGAGGCTAAAAAATATAGAAAGAGAACTCTAATCACCTGTTGCAAGACTTGCAGCCAAAGTCTCCCCCTGACTTGGGAGTCTGCTGCTTCGCCAGCTGCTTGTTATTTGTAGCTGCCTTAACAGCCTGCTTAGAAGGGTAAGGAGTTGCAACATGTCCACCGGTCTTGCCATCTGAACAGATCATAATTTCTCATCAATATTTTAAATTTTATCCGTCCACAACATGCATGCACAGACAGCCAAGTATATAAATTGGACAAGGTTAAACTAGCAGTCTCGCTTTATTTTTCTAGTTGTAATTCTGTCTTCCGCTTGTGATTTCACTTTACTGTAGTCCAATCAAAAGACAAAATAGAGGCTACTGATTTAACCTTTGTAAAAACAACAAAATAAGGTGGGAGTGTGGGACAGGTGACTAGGCTAGTTTAACACTTTTAGCAACTCCTCATGAATCATAACTCACAATCAAATCTAAAACATCCCCAAAAAAAAAAAATTCACATGTTAATTGTAACCAATAGACTGCAGGGGCGGGGGGAACAGATCCCATATAAAAAACAGAGAATATGAAAAAAAAAAAAAAAAAACTAAACAACAAACCAGTCTTCTGAGGAGTAACCAGTTTCGCCTTCTTGTCTGGAACAGGTGTTTTCTTGGGTGATTCAAGAACCCTCTTTTTGCTCAATTCAGTCTATTAAACAAAATATACATAAAGAAGTTAATATAAAAGAAAAAAAGACCACAAAAAAGAATCACAATATACTCTGCTTTACCTTCTTTGGTGTCTCCTTGTTATCATCATTGTTGTTACCATCAGTATCATTTTCTCCTTCAGCATCTTTTGTCTCACCATTCAACATGGGCTAAACAGTATAATTTTTAATAAATAACTATGAGTAATTTAAATCCCTCCAATAAAAAATTTACCAAACAAAATTGATAACAAGTTCAGTTCAGATTAAATTATATAACTGCACAATGCAATGCAATTGTTATGATCATTCAATCAACAAACATGCATATTTCAGAATCAAACTTGCACCACACATTGGATGACTCTTATGAGGACTGGCCAGTAAAATAATAAGCAAAGGATTTGGAGGACCAGTTGGACAACAGATAACATAACCAAACTATAATGGTTATGAATAAATTCTAGAATCTACAGTTACAAACTGATATCTAGTAGCATCAAATATATTTGAAACTAACAAGACGAATTCAAAACAAATGAGAAAAAAATCATGTGAAAACAAATTCTCTTATGAGTGGGAAGGTGCATGTGAAAACATGTCATCTATGTTTTAAGTGTTTATCACCAATACTCTGGACTTGTATTTTTCAAATAAATTCATTTTATTCAATAGCAGCACAACATAAGAATTAAAGAGTCATCAAACAAATATGTGCATCAGCATCCATTCACTTGGTAAGAGTTAAGAAAAACAACAAAATATTAGATATTACAAGCTACTCTCAAGATTACATGTATACCTTATCTTCACTAGAATTCTCATCGGACTCAGATTTGGAAGAATCTTTCTTGTCATCATTTGCATCCTTTGCATTGGTCTTCCGATTCTTTCTAGGATCAGCTATTTTCTCCTTTTGTTTAGCTTCATTGGTATCAAGTTTGACACCCTTCTTTGCCTCCAACTCAGGTTTTCCTGCATGCAAAGTGTAGAATATACAGTCGAGAAACTGCTAGATGGTAATTGAACTAAGGGATGGACATATTTACCATTGGCAGCAATAACTGGAATCACTTCATCAAAATCTGAAAGAAAAGTGATAGAATCTGTTAAGATGAAAGTAAATTGTAAAATGGTAGTGAAAGAAAATCAAGAAAAGTATCTCACCATCGGAATCTTCATTTTCAGTAATGACAGAAAAGGAATGAAGTTAAGGAAACATACATGTGAAAACACACAACAGTGCAAAGGGTCAGCCTTAGCGCAACGATAAAGTCGTTGCTTTCTGACATGAAGGTCATGTGTTTAAATTTTGAAAACAACCTCTACACTTGCAAGAGTGAAAATGTATACATCTACTATCTCTAGATTCCACCAAAAGAGAGCTTCGTACACTAGGCTGCCTTTTTTTGTAGTAAATAACCAGTTTAGTCTTCACATTTTCAATTTGACATTAATTTGGTCCAAATTTTTTTTTTTCTAAATCAATCAAGTACCAACATCTTCGATATCAATTTAGTCATTTTGTAGGATTTTCACTATAACAGAATGACTAAATTGCTGTCAAAACTTTTAAAAAAAAAATATTATGACTGAATTGATATCAAAATTTAAATAGTTAACACTAAATTTATGTCAAAACTCTTATTAGGATCATATTGAAGTCAAAAAAATTTTAGGACCAAAATGATGTCCAATTTAAAATATTATGACCAAAAAAGTTATTTACTCAACATTCATGAAGGCGATATTGATTGCTCAGAGAAAATGTGATTCCATATCAAAGTAAACTAGTATTAAAAAGGATATGATTCCAATGGAGATTCAGCTTTATATCCGGTAAAGAAGACACTCCCATTTTTCCAGTTATGGGATAGCTCAAATTCCTTCTCAAATATCAGATCATATGATAACTGAGGGAAATTCCCAGAAGAAAGTATTCCAATTGCAAGCTTCTGGGTATCAAATTTCACATACAGGGATACTGGTTCACTCCCTCTATCCTTGTTGACCTCACCCAGACATGCCTGTCAGATGACAAATTAATCACTAAAACAAAACCATTATCAATTTCAAGCAAAATGAATGACTCCATGTTATTTGTCATCATATGTCAATACCATTGAAAGGTGAACAATCTTGCCATCTCCTGGATTAACCTTGAGAGATTCCCCACTTTTCACTTCAACACCTGAAAAGGATTGTGAATAGACATCCGATGTTAACATGTTCATTCAACAATGCTTGTTAGATTATCAACTTTCTTGTCCACAAAAATGTAAACTCAATTACAATCTTCCCACAAATCTAGCATTATAAGCTTTATATCTGCCAGGCAAAGATACTTAGTTGTCCTCATTTCTCATGTCCAATCCAACGTGACTTTTCAATGTGGCACAAAACCGCACATACAGAAACAAATCTAATTATTTGTGCAGCTATTAAAGTTTGACACTGCAAAAGTCCCACCTTAATAACCCCACTATTAAGCTTGAATATAAAAATAATATACATTATTTTCTTTACAATAGAAACTCTGCACTCAAATATTTCAAACAAAGCCATCATCAAACAGAATTATCAAAGTCCTTCACAAACGCCAAAACCTTGACAAATGTCCTATGAAGTGACGGATACCTATGATATCAATTACGATAGAAGAGGCAAGGGCATTGTTCCAATTAACTATTAACACAAGGCAGTGGGCAAAAACAAGCAAGGTTTGTTGGTGGTGTCTGTGATTATTGTTGGACTCACTTGAGTAACACATGAGTGACTGTAGACAGAAACTATGATCATGTTTCTGCCAATTTTACCCAGAAATCAAATTTTGCAGAATCTAAGGACATTGATCATATCATAGGTAATAAACTACAGAAACACACACACACACATTATATGAATGAACATACATGGTAAGGTAAAGAAAAAAAAAAAACACAAAAACCATAAGTACAAACATTCAAACAGAATTGAAGAAATGCTTCCCTTTCCTAGAAAAAAAAAAGGCAACAAAAAAGAGAAACTGAAAGTCAAAAATAAAAAAAAAGATACAAATAGGAGACAAGACAGGGTTAAGGAGGAGAAGAATTGAGGAAGAGATGATGTTACCCCAAAACTCCATGCTTGGCTACTTGGCTGGCGCGCACACACACACACAGAAGAAGAAGAAGAAGAAGAAGAAGAAAGGTTTCTAGAAAACACAGCGTTTTGATCATCGAATGTTTTTATTTAGGGCTCGGTTCGGTGAGGCATATTTTTGGGGAATAAAAATCAACTCTTTTGGGTAAGAACACAGGGCCAAGCCCGGTTCTACAGATCTTCTGTCAATCAAAAAGCCCATTTCGACCAAAAAGAAGAAGGCCTCATGAAATTATGACCACAAAAAGAAAAACGAGCCTCGTGAAATTAAACCAAAATAAAAAATGCCTCCTGAAAAACACTCTGCGTTTGCATTGCTATTGAAGTGCTTCGAATCGCTGTGCTGTATTGGTATGAGGGGCCAATGCTATTAGGTAGCATTTGTTTACCTGGGATAGAAAATACAAAGACAATAAAGACAAAGACGTAAAAATTATATCTCTGTATCATATTTGATTGTGGGATACAAGACATGATAACTGTCTTCGTTCACCTCCATTGACCACCGCTGGAAGCTGTTGACCGGTGTTGACAGCGATGACTTGACCACCACTGGACGTTTCTGTCTTCGTGTCTTGTTCTCACTATTTTTTTTTTTTGAGAAATAGAAATACATAAAGTTTTTGTCTCTGGGACATAAATTTTCTATTTCCGTACCCCGTCTCCACTAAATATAGGTATAGGTACATTACCCGTACCGGATATAGATACGGATACATGGTATGAAAATTTTCAAAAACTAGGGTATGGGTACAAATAGATATATCATAAAAAAAATATAAAATTATAACCAATAAAATAATTATACCATAAAATAAATAATTTTTTATGATGCTTAAATAAAAAGCATAATATTTGAATAGATAAAATAGTATTTTAATTTAGTTAATTGTAAAATAAAATATTTTATAAGTATTAATTTGTATTTAAGTAACATTTACTTATTAGAATTGTTGATTAACAAGTATCTAAAGCACTCAATCAATACTGATACCGAGTAAGTACTAAGTACGATAACTATTTTAGAGTACCCATACTTCAGAACCATAGCGTACATATGGAAAATTGATAAAGATTCAGACATATACCTTTTTTTAGCTGTCCATTATTCAAGGTGGAGAATTTGATGCTAATACATTGAATCAAGTTGAAATCTTCTGCAAAATTTCGAGAACTGAGTAATTGTTTTTTTATTATTATTTTTTAATGGTAGCAAGCCTTCACGTAACTATATCTTGTGATTGGATGATCATGTTGATACTAAGTTAGGGCCTTCAGAGATGGAATCCAGTAAACAAGATATTGGGTTTGAACTTTGAACTTCATATACTAGTAATTAACCATGCGTTAAGATGTATGGGCTACAATTTAATGTCACTAGAAATCTGGAACAGAAACTGAAAAATTTATTTATTTTCTCGTGCCTGGATATTTCTAATATCTCAGGAAAAACGGATATAAATACACAGAAAGAATGCCGAACCAGCAAAAGCCGTGGTAGCTGCTCGTGTTACTGTTGGTTATGATTTGGAACTCAGGTCTCCTTCACCCATTCGATGCGCTGCTAGCCCTTGTGTCATTGCTTTCTTGTCCTTATCAATTTGGAAAAGCAGAAGAAAAAGGCATGCCAAATTGGCCTGCATTATGCAGTGGAAGCAATATACTTATAACTTGTGAGATTTGGTTATTCTAAAGTAAAGAGATTGGTAAAATGCACAAGTGAGAAATTATTTATTGTTGAATCAATAACTTTTATCATATATAAATCATGTGCGGATTCCACTAAATGATTCAACAGTAAATAATCCCTCACTTAGCTTGTATATTTTACCAACCTTCTTACTTTAAAGTAGGGACCTACATATGTGCTACTATATACATAAGAGACTATTGATACTGCCATTGATACCTATTCCTCAGCTAATACCTATTCTTCAACAGTAGTGTCACATGCCCTAAGCATAGATAGAACAGCGGCTAACGACTTTTGGAACCGCATTAGAGTTTCCACACATGCTTTTGAGGTTATTTATTATTTTCTGACTTATAGTTCAATCGCTAAGAATTTTTTTTGGTGACTACAATCGACAAGAATTGAAAACATGTATGAATAATAGCGGATTTAATTTTTTAGATAGTCTCTATCTTAATTTCTTTTCTGCTGCCCTCCATCTTGCTACCACCCTTTATATAGCCAAGAATCAAGCTATGACTGGAATATCCTCGACAACGTCCTCCTTGGACGCCCTTGTCTCCTCCACCAATCATGCTCTTGCATTTACTTCTGTCAGCGTCCCTCCAAATCTCTTGCTAATTTTGTTTCCTATTTTGTACACTTTCTGTTCATAGAGCATTGACCATTTGCAATTATAATGTGAATTTATATATTGTAATCATATTCTATTCATTGCAATATACACCTTCCATACAAATTCTATACATCCCCCCTTTCCTTCCCATTAGGAGTTTCTTAGCAAACTTACTAGAAAATTTCTTTATTTATGATTTAAGCCTTAAGAATGAGAAAAAGTGAGGAATAAAATACTATTAAATCCATTTAATATTTTATTTATTTTTTTGTTGATCAATAGTATAAGATGAATTTTTATTTTTTGGGATAAACTATTATAGGCTCATTTAATGGGATAGACGCTGGTCATAAATTTTAAAACTGCTCAATTTCCAAGGTGCGAATCTAATCTTCAACATTAGGCTAAGGAAAAAGAGAGTCCTTACAATATAAAGTTTGAGTTTAAAATGAATTTGAATTTAATTTTAATATACTAATAATATGAATAAGTTTTATATTGTCTTCTAATCAGATCGCTTCATTTGCATGACTGAAGAAAATGTGTGAATTTATTCAAACAAAATATCCCAAAATACAAGTTTCCTAATTCAATTTGGTAAATCACTAAGCCATACTTTATATATATCCTTGAAATTTGCTAAGTGTGCTAGGGCATAAGCAACTCTATTGCAATTTCCAGAAATAACTTATTAAGCCTTATAATAATCAAAACTAAGCCCAATAAAACACATTTCATAGATCAATGTTCCATCATAAGATAGATCTATAGCATCACCTTCTATGACCATAAACCCTGGACCATATTTCCCTTTCCACCCCCTCAAGAGCAGCTATCATTTTCGCATGGTGGGGTCCGATCTTTCGGCTTCTCTCTTGCACGTCGCGGCCACCACTCCATTGCGGTGGTCTTTGATGACGGCTCCAATGGCAAACGCTTCTTATCCTCAAAGATTGTTGCATATGTCACTTTATCTATCATCGACGGAGGTTTTTCCCAACATTGCAGGGTAGATCACTATGGGAAGCCGCCAGGATTCTGCACATGCAATAACCAAGCTCTTTTTTTATGTTTTTTTGGATAAGGTGAAAAAACAAACAGAAACAAACAATCACATCACAATCTCGTGTGAATAGTGCCCAAATAACCTTCATGCAGAAGTTTTTTGAGTTATTTTTATATCCTGTAAAATTCAAAAGTACTAATACACGGAGATAGAGTCACATCAAATTCAAAAAATTACAGGCGGATATGGTGCATATATATATATATATATATATTGTTGTATGATTTTTTTGTCTTTTTTTTGTCATAATTTCTTTTTGTTATATTTGTATAATTCTTTTTATCTAATTAATTCTTTTTCTTTTTTGTGATCATTTGAAGAATTTTCAAAATAAAATGACTCAAGTCACGTTTTGGCTTATGAAAAAAAAAAATCAAGAAATCAATTTCAGTGTGTCTACAGGGTGTCCAAACCATGTTCATAATGAATTAGAGCAATGTCCAGCCATGTTTAGTACGTATCCGAGCTCAAAAAAATTATTTTTTTAATTGAATACGTATGGACACATGTCCAACACGTGTCGTGTGGGTGTCAGACACCAACACGTGAGCATACGAACACGCCACCAAGTTGGTGTGTTTGTGCTTCTTAGGTTATTGATAGTTAACAGTGAGCCACTTGTCCCACTAATTTAAAATTTTTAAGTATATCAAATTAAAAATTAAATCATAACCATTGATTATACAGGAATATCGGAACAACAAACTTTATTTTTTAGTATCAATAAAAAAATATAAGATATTTTCTTATCAACCAGGGTGGAGGATCGTATACGTGTCTAAATTTTTTAATTTCTTTTGTGTATTTATATATTCATATGTATTTGGTCCTCTTTAAAAATTTTATATATTAATTAGAAGGATTTATATAATAAACCATTAATTTTAGAAAAATAAAATAAATCCAATATCCCAATTGATTCAATTTTATCATTTATCCTTGTTTTAGTTTTTGATTGATTACTTCCATAAAAATAATTTAAATATTTGAAGTTAGTTCTTATAAATTTTTTACTTAGATATATAAATATATCATTATTTTTTACATGTATAGTTTAGTATTGGCCTCCCCTAAAATTAATGCCCAACTCCAACTCCGTCCCCATTATCAACAATACAAAATGAATCTAATTCATATATACCCTTGCTGTAAAAGTCTTTGATTTAAGCCATCTGCGCCTTCGGAGTTAAGGCATAATTGGATCAAATGCAACCGAGTTATTACAAGTAACTGAAAGTGGGGGCCATTATAAAGCCACCGAGTTGTACACTTGTACGGATTTGGGTTGCCAAATGCAACCGACAAATCAAGCACAAGTTCCACGTCAGAATCTGAGCCGATGACACGAGAGCAGGGCGTTCATGTTATCTGACACGTGACGCTGACGATGTCAAAAAACAGAACCAGAAAAGTGAGAAACAAAAGCAAAAAGGAGACAGAAAATAAAGATTCTTTCCAGACGCAAGGGACAGTCATGAGCGGTGGTGCTCTTGTTGGGCCCACACACGACGCGAATATATCATCGTCTTCTTCTTATCGTCTCATTTTAGCTGAAAATTTGTGGCATGCTCACGTGCGAAGAGTATTTCTTCCTCCACAACCAGTTACAACCTCTAAAAATCTATGTGGAACCATTGACTGGTACAAGGGATTTAATTAGAATATATTCTAAGTGTAAATTTTTTTTATATAATTATTTAATTATATAATAATATATTAATAAACATAATTAGTTTTCACTCCTATTACTAAAAATTCATCTAAAAAAATAAATTTAATTAGGTAATATTATAAAAAAATTTGTACTGTTTATCCATCAAAATTAAATTATGAAATTGTGCGATGGAAATAGCTTTTGAAGAAAGAATTTTATTCCTCCAAGAATACAGAAGGAGGACACATTTTGGCTTCTCTTAAATTGGAATCCTCCTTCCATTCGGATTTTAGCTATAAATTAATTCAAAATGAATTTAGTATTGAAGCATGAATGTAAAGATTTATTAATAATTATTATTAATATAATATATTTTTACTTTAACAATATATTAAACTAATTTCATTAACAAAAATTGTTAAGGGGTACTTGAAAAATACTAACTGAAATATCCATGAACAATTTAACTATTTTCAATGCAATTTTTTTTTGTTAAAAACCTATAAATTTATTTTTAATCAATTTTTTAATTCTTTAATCGGTGTTTTGTATTGATTATAGAACAATTAAAGATATACTTCCTCTCTCACTAAGCATTCATTTAACTAGATTTTTTTTTTCAAAATTATTTGTCATTTAAGATTTTTAATGAAACATAATTTTTTTTCTAAATTTATGCTGATAATGGACTAAAAAGAGAAAACTTCCTTAATAATGGACTAAAAGGAGAAAAATTGAGAGAGATAGAAAGATTTCCTACTTAATGTGTCATAATTTTAAGAGGCAATTAAAAGTGAATGGAAGATATGGTCCTAAAAGAGTCAAGTTAGGTTGAATTAGACCAAAATCAAACTTGGTCCAATTTTAGATTGGGACATTTATTTGCGTCTAAATTCGATTGAGTAATGACCCAATTAATGATCAGGTCAAGTCATAAAGATTTAAACATTATATTAATAAAACTACAAATCTTACAAGGAAGTAGCAAGCTTCAAGAGATATTTTACAATATATATTTAAAGGCAATCATATCAATATAAAAATAATATTAAATCATATAAAATATATTAATTAAAATATAAAATCTTATAATTTGTTAAAGTCAAATTAGATAAATCCAAAATATAATCTAAACTTGATCTGAGAAGTATACTAAATTAAAATTTCAAGCTCAAACTCAGCCCAAATAATTTCAAATTGGAAGGGATTATCGAATTAAGTCAAATCTTAAACACCCCCAACAAAAGAAGTATGTATCAATCCCTTCTTTCCATTCTAATTGTCCATTTTTTTTTCATTTATCTATTCATTTATCACATCAAGGAAGCATTGATTTTTTTACCACTTATACCCTATATATAATTCATAGTTTCACACTATTATTAAGGAAGCATTAATTTTAATTTACTAATTAAATAGAGATGATATTGTCTATTGACATAATTTTATATTATTATTAATATTCATTAATTATTTTTTTAATACCCATATTTTTTTTATTTTTGGACAATTGAAGTCAAACAAAAAAATTATACGCTATCAATAAATAAAAATATTTTTTATTCCAAAGTTGTGGGAAAGGCACTACAGAATGTCTAATCACAGTTGTAGGTCAAAGCCATATCTTTAATATTTAAAGAGGGCATTGACCTACAAATAAGACAACATAGAGATTCGACATCACTTGCACCACCAATAGTGTGTTTGGATTGCTTGGCAACGGGCGTTTAAAGGAAGAAACACAACCTTCCTTATGAAACAAACTTTATTGGGAAGCCACGCAATCATAGCATTCTTAAAGGCGATCCAAACAAGTTGAGCCAACAAAGCGCGTGTCGAAAACGCAATTAAAACTTTTTTTAATGGGAATCACCACCATCCACTTCGTCCTTTAGACCATACAAACTCACTCCTTTTATTTAAAGAACTTGTGATGTTGGATAATTTTATAGTAATTTTGTTTTATTATCATTTATTATTATTTTAACTTATTTTATCACTCAGCTAATATTTTAAATCTTTATGCCATTTTTATAATTAATATCTTGTTAATAATATATTAAGAGTTTAATTTATATGCAATGACAGTGTGAAACTATTTTATATTGTCATTCAATCAAATCATTATGTTTAAATGACTTTCTTAATAATGGGTGTACGATTTAACTATTTTTGCTAATATGTTAGAATATGATTAAATGATAGTGCAAAAAAAATTTTATACTATCAGTGCATAAAAATTAAACTCATGTATGAAAATTTAAGATTATATTATTACTTAAAATTAAATTTTAATTCAATAATAAGGCCGTACTCGAACTTCTTATTTTTTAATTAATTATTTTAAATATCAAACCATCACAATGCACCAATCGATTTCATGTTTCTATTTTTTTGTCAATTTATTTTTTTGTTAGTTTTTTTTTTATTGCTTAAGGGTATCCTTCCACCGGCAGTCGAAGACTAATCCCTCCGAGGCGTGAAGATCACTGAAGTGGGTTTTGCCTCTCTCACTTTTTTTAATGTTGTGTATCACACTTTCAAATTTATTGTTTATTACAATATTAAAATAATAATTTTTTAATAATAATTTATTAAATAAGTCATATATATTATTATTAATTCAATTGTCTATTTTGAAAATTACACAAAAATATTGGGTTATTTAAGTGAAGATCTAATACGTACCCAAAAAAAAAAGTAAAGACCTAATTGTTTTAAAAAATTATTTTATCAAACTAATATATCTAGGAGAGAGAAATAAAAATATTATTTAAATAGTGAGAAATTGTAGAGAGGACATGTATATTAATTAGGTGGGAGAAAAATTAAAAAAATAATTAATATAGATAAAAATAAAATTACGTATTTGTTCAAAACTATAAGCTTATTAACAAAAAGGGATAATGAGTTTTATATCCAATAGAAAATGTTGAGTTTGCTAATATGCACAGTGGAGGTTAGCAATCCCATTTTTGTTATTATTGCCTTTAAATAATATACTTCTTGTTGTTTAATTATGAGTGTTTTTTAAGATTTTGACATATAAATTAAGAAACTATTAAAATGCACATACACAAAAAAAAAGAGTATACATTGACAAAATTGTCCTTTTAAGAAATTGTGTAATAGTTATAATGAAAAATTTGTGTGTAAGAGAGAGAATATGTGCAAGGCCAAGCATGAAAAAAACAACTAATATCTTCTTAAAACTAAGTAAATGACAGATGATATTAGACATATTAAAAAAAGCATTTATAACTAGACAGATGGAGTAGTAATAAATTTTTTAAGGGTAGTAATTTAGAAAGTCTTAATTATTTTTAATGTATTTAATTTCAATAATTTTGTTTAGTTCTTTACCAAGCTTTCTTAGAATAATGATTAGCAAAACTTTTAAAATTAAATACTTGTTTTAGTTTTTTTTTTTTATCAAAAGTAGTATACTATACTATTTTTGAAAGGTTATATAGTCTGATAAAAAAAAATTACATTTTGAGATATAAAAATTAAAATGTTGAAAATATTCGTTATTGTGTAAGTTAAAACTATGTAATGAGACTACGTTTTTTAAAAAGACGTGTGGTAATCAGATGCTTTTTTGTTTTATGTAATCACATGCTTTTTAATTTAGTTCATAATAATTAATAATATGTATAATATTATATATTTTTTTAATGCCAGGCTATTATTTTTAAATTGTTACATCGTACCGTTTCAGAGAAAGGTAGTACTGAACTTAGCTTCCTAAATCTGCAACTTTGGTAATAAAATATAAGAGAGATAAGCTTTTATTCAAATTATAATTTAAATTTTCTAAACGACAGACCAATTATTTAGAGCAAAAATCATATTGTTAGAGTTTCAATTACTTCATGTAGAATATATATGCTATTTTAAATTTTGTTTATTGCGCCAATTCATTTAGAATATATGTTATTCTCATGTTTAGACTATTTGCTTATTTTAAATAATTTGAAGATAATAATAATTTAATTTTATCTTTATATTAGTTATACTTATTTATAAAGTGAATGAAAAATAAAATAAGTTTGTAATTTTGATATAAAAATAATTTTATAAATTAGTTTATTATAATGATCGAGATTGTTGTTACCTCTTTTTAATCTATGCATAAACCCTAAAATATAAGACATTTTAAAGAGTAAATCTTTATTTTTGTTCTCAAAAGATATAGACATTGTATTATTAGTCCTGCAAATCATTGTAACCCATATAAATATATATCCCGCAATGCATGATCTAAAACCTTATTATATATCCCACAATGATCTTATCTCCATTTTTTCATTTTAGGTATTTCTTTAAATTTATTTATTTTTTGGTTAAAAATTTTGTAACTTTTTTTCATTTTTTTAAACTTCTCTCAACTTCTTATACATAAAAATAAGATTGATTAGTGTAATAAATTATTATAACTTTGAAAATAAATATGTGATTTATAATTTAAATAACTTTTATAAGATAATTATATAAATTTCATATTTAAAAGTAAATTCATTAATCTTATAACTAGTTTAGATAGCTCAATATTGTAAGAAGATTTATATTTTTTTTATAAATTCGCTTATAATAATGTAGGAACAAAATGTCCCAACTAAAAAAGCCTTTACAATGACAAACGTATCAGAGCTAAATCTAATTATAATTTAGTATTTTCATCTTTAGATAATTTACAGTTTGATCTTAAAAATCATTAACTAAAAACACACATAGTATTATATAAATTTTGAAAGATGTGAAACTTAGAAGATGTGAAACTTAGTCTTCTCCAACTGATTTTTACCGATCTAAAAGAAATCTAGAAATATATACATTTATGATCATATATTTCTCATGAAATACCAACTAAATAATGTGTTAAGTGTTCATCTAAATGGTGATTGACCCTACAATCTAGTAAATATGATTGTCTTTTATATCTTTTGAGTGAAAGGTCCGTGTTCAAATCTCACAATTTTTCTTTTCCCAACTCCTTAAAAAAAATTCCTTGCTAGTTACAATACCTTTGTTTGAAAAAAAAAATGTTCATATGAATGATTCAAGAGTGTGTCGTTTCAAAAGAGATGATGAAGTGGCATGTTTTGTAGTGGTTCCTTCCCTAAAACTGATTACCGGGTTAGACCTTGTTTTCATCTGTCACGTTATATAACGGAGGACCACATCATCGCTTTTATTTTATTTTACTTTTTCATTTTCACAATTTTTTCTTTTATTTATTTTCGTGCACGTGGGTTGTACATTTAATAATTGGGTTGGATTGGATTTGAAGATATCCAAATGTACCACAGTGTGACAATTGTTTTAGCCTTCCTATTTAATTTAGCATGCAGTTGATATTCAATCAATGTATCTAAATATTAGGACTATCAAAATCTTTTATCTACAATATAAAACCAAAAATAATTTAACAAATTATTAAGTTAATAAAAAAAAAATGAGAGTTAGCTGATTTTATAACACCAAATTTACAAGTTTCATCGATTTGGTCAATGGTTGTCAGTGTTATGTACATCGCAAAGGTTGCTCAAAATCAATTTTTGATAGCAGATTGATCCTTCAAAATTATAAGTCTTTTTTGTTTTCCAGGATCAATGCATATATCAGTAAAAAGAACCCAAACTAATGACACTTTTTTTTTCAATAAAACTAAAATAATTTCTTATTACGAAGTCAGTAAAGCCAATTTTAAACTAACATATTTATTTGTCAAATTAAAAATCAAATTAGATAGTCAAAATTTTTATTAGAATATATTTGTAATTAAAATGATGTGGATGACATGTTTATTAACCCATAGATAAATAATTAGTGATACACTTCGTTCCATCCCATAACAATATTGTTTTTAATTGTTAAACGCTACTTTTACCAAACAAGCCCATATTCAAGAAGGCGAACATAGCTAAGTGTGCCCAATTTCAAAAATAAAGATAATAAATACTTGTTATTGACTTATAATATATTAGATTTTTTATTTTATTAAATAACTTTAGCTTTATAAAATAATCTCTAAGCTTTTGAATTTTTACTAATATTTTATTTCATGTCAATTTGTTGCATTTATTTAAAATTATTAACTAAATTAGAAACAGAATAAATAGTTCCGAGTGCCATTTGTGCAACAGTATTTTCTCGTTTGGTTCAATCCCCAGTTTCCATTTGTATACGTTATTACTGACAATAGCTACATAGTTTAATTTTAATGTATTGATATTATATATTTTTATGTAACTATTTAATTATATATTATCATATTAATAAATTATATTTGGTTCTTATCTTATTTCTTTAAAAGTCATGTATATATAATAATTTGATTTGATAACTTATAAATATTTTATACAATGTATCAAAATTAAATTTGTAACTAAAAATATTTAATACCCTTCATTAATGATATAATAAATACATTAATGAGAAAATGATATAACAAATACATGTTATTAATAAAATAAGTAATTTTCACTTTTTCTTAAGAAGTATTCAACGTCTTTCATTAAATCATATTAATAATAAAAAATATTGAAATTCAATTTTTTTTTATAATTACTAATTAAAAAATAAAGGAGATAAATACTCATTGAATTTTTAAAGGATATAAGATCTTTTTGATTTTTCAATATATTAATACCTTATAGTTTTTATTTTCACTAGTCCCAACTAATGTTATGGGTGTTTTTTTTTTTGGTCATTTCAAGGTATATATTGTCGAACGCTGTGATTAATTCCATCACAAATTATAAACCCATTTCATAGGTAAATACTGCCCGCATATCTTAAAGCTGCCCCATTAAGCCTTCAATCTTTATCACCTAATAAATTCTTATTACTAAAAAAAAGAAAGGGAGTAAACATCAGCTGACTTTTTTATTATTATTTTGTTAAATTCTAATAACAATAGTAGCAATTTAAAATGAAGTATTGAATTGAATGAAATCTCATAATCAGCAACAAAAAGAAAATACGACTGTCTGACTATTCAACACGTTAAATACTTTTTTATTTTAATTATTATCCACTAATTCCTGAAGCTTTTATTAAAAATTATTTAACATCTTTTATCAAATAATAATAAAGTTTTAAAATAAAGATATCGACATAAAAAAATTATCCAATTTACTGAAAAACAAAAGGGGATGGTACTAGCTGAATTTTACTTTATTAACTAATATTACTTTCATTGAAATATATATATATATATATTATGAATATTTTATTTGACGTGCCTTAGTTAGGATTTTTTGTTTCTTAGGATATCCACTGCTGAACGTGATAATTAATCACATATGGTATGCCCATTTAAGGGGATAGATACTACGAATTTTAAAACTATACTCAATTTTCAAGGTAAGAATAGAACTCTTCAACACTTAGTTAAGGGAGGAGAAAGCTCCTACCATCTTACCTTGATCTTGTGGTTGGCTTAGCTTTATTTGCATTGATTTGAATTAATAACCAATTAAAAACTAAATAAATAGTCAAAAGTTCCATTCGTTCATAAGGGTGTGTGTGTATATGTATATAGATGAGTGATTTGTTTACTCTATAAGTAAGTCTCTGTATATTTATTCCATTGAATAAATTTTTATAGATATCAAATTTTATCAATCCAACGGTTGAATCATAAGTTTCCACTATATGGATCAAGTGTATAAAAGTTTAAAATAGTTTAATAATTCATCATTTCTTTTTATTTGGACGTACAATGTAGTTTTGAGAATCTATATAAATCTTGAGTGTTAGATAATATATTTATCAAAGTCAAATTTTTTTTTAAATTTGATATGCTTGATCATCAAGATAATATCACATGTTTCATTGGATGGATTGATCAAATATGTTGTTTATAAAAAGATATTCAATAGAATAAGCGTAACATAGTTAATCTTAGAGTAAATAGATCCCTTTCACCATTTCCCTCATTTGTATGTGTTATTATCAAGTATTGCCACTGATTTGAAAAATATCCTTTACCTTTCATTAATGATATATTCAATGAATAACTTATCATAATTGAAAAATAAAGGAGACAATTAACTACTCTTTTGCTTTTTATTATGGATTTAATTTTAATGCATGTAATTTTTTCTTATATTATCAGTTAATCAAATCTTCTCATGTATGACTTTAATTTGAAGTAGTGGCATGAAAATCAAATATATTTTATATTAATTGATATAACAATATATGATTAGATAATTATATTAAAAATTACAGTCAATATATTAAAGTAAAATATTTTTTATACTAATAAATAATTTCACTTTTTTTTTTACATTTTCATTGTTTTCAACAAATGCGTTTGTGGTTTTAATTAAGAAGTATTTAATGTCCTTCATTGAATCATACCAATATTAATTCAAAATAAAAATATTAAGTTGAATAAATTCTTATAAGTACTGAGACAAGAACGGGGTAAGCACTTTGACTTTTTAATAGATTAAATATGTACTCCACCGTCCTGAATTAAGGGCCCATTTAATTTGATACCTAGTAAATTTTTGATAGTATTAACTAATATTATAAAGTTAATTTTTATGATATGTTTGATATCACATATGATAGTACAATATTATACGATCAAATAATTTTTATTCTATGACTATAAGATTAAGTCATCAGATTCTAAAAGGTCTAATCATACTTGATAATATTAATTTTGTTAACCAATCCTAAATTATATTTGATTTTCTCTTCCACATCATCGCTTCCCTCCGACCCACTGCCGGTAGTAGCCTTAGCTTGCCACCCACCGGTCTTCATCCGCCCACTGTTGGTCCTTACCCACCCGATGCCAACCAGCCTCTCAGTTGTCGGTTGTCGCCTGCCATTGATTGGTCATCTCGTCCCCCCTAGCCACTCGCTGGTTGTTGCCCATCATCCCCTTGTTGCCCCTTGCCCCCCATCAATTGCCACACACCCGCTCATCCACCACCAGTCATGTGATGCACCAAATAATGGGAAGTATAAAAACTTATACAACAAATTTTTTATACTATACTATTAGACCTTGTACTATTATATTTAATACTATCGAGCTTTATCCTTAGCAATGCATCAAACAAGGCCTACCTAATTGTATAGCTTTAAATGTTCATAAGAATTAAGAATGTGATTGGAAAAAACCTCAATGTTAAAAAAATCAAGTTGTGATTTATTAAACTATGATTGTTTCTTTCCACAAACTTTATTCTTTTCCCCAGTATCTCTTTCCTCAATAAATTATTCAACCACGGGCATCATTGGAAAAATAATTAATATCATCTAAATTTTCTATATGGATAATTATTTGGGCATCAATTAACTCAGAACTGATAGAGTATTTTTTAAAATTTTCGGGACAATGAATACATTTAAGATTTTGAAGGTGATATTAACTTTGACGTTTTAATTAAGTATATAATGTCTTTCATTAAATTTTATTCATTATTAAACTAAAATAAAATATTGTATTTTTAAAAATAATGATAAAGAAACATTTAAGACGGTCAACACAAATATTTTCCCAATTAATATGTAATTTAATATATCGATTCAAAAGTATTTGATAAGCTGTATTAAACATTTTATTAACTTCGCACCCAAGAAAAAATTACGAACTTAAAAATTTAAATAACTTTTATCGGATATGTTTAAAGTATTAAAGAGATTCAAATAAATAAATTTTAAATTCTAAATTTTAAACTCTAAACTTAACATAAAAGTTACTTGCATGCAAATAGTTTGCATGGTACGTACAACCGTCGTACTCATGCAAATCATTATGCATGGCACGTAACTGTCGTTTGTGCAAATATCATTTCTCTTCTTCTTCACGCCGCGTCCCACTCCTCGCAAGAACTAAAAATTAATGTGAACTGGCCAAGGGACAAAAAAAAATACACTTTCGATGAATATTTAATTGATTTCTTGACCCACAACAGGAGTTATAAAGTAAATTAAATGAGCTGAGGATGCTTGTGCAACCATATAGAATTTTGTGTAGTTTCTCTTTTTCGGTTCACTCACTTTCTGTAAAGTGATATATTTTTTTTTTCTCCTCACAATTTTGCCCCAGATAGGGATATCAGATCCCCAGCATTGACTCAATACATCTACTGTAACTACATCCCCATGAATTTCTCCGAGTTTTCGTTTTAACTTTGGTTTTGGTCGCTTGGAAGGAGATCCTATTCACCGCCAGCAAAAAGCGGAGGGTTCAGGAGGAATCAGCCAATTTTTTTGTTTCTGCTTCCGATGCACATGGATGGCATGTTTCTGGAATTTTTTAATTCAATTTTATTTTATTTTATGGGCACAAATTCCTTAATCCTCTTGCAATTACTGTCTTGACTATAGCACCAGCTTTGTCAGCCACCGGTTACTTTCGGAGAGGTAATTTTGAAACCCACCTCTATCAATGTGATGAACTGCACCTGTGCTTATCCTTAATTCATGTTTATTAATTTATGTTTGTTTCCAAACACCCCATGTTTGCCTCAGGACGGTTTATCGCTGAAAATGGACCTTATATCAGCACCTAACCTAATAAAGATGTGCCTTTCTCCGGAAAATTGAGCTTTGCCGAGTTTCCTGCAGCAACTCCACTCAGCAATTTTGTCTGTGGCAACCATTTCTTGTTTTGTTTTTATTTATTTGTTTTTCCTTCTTTTCAATAAGGATTTAAGAGCTCTGAGAGTGAGAGGTCCACAGCAAAAGAATGGAGGTTGGAGAAACAGACAGAAAGAAGGCTCAAGCACAGGTTCCATGGATCCCTACCACCCCTTTGAAGCCTATTCTTCAAAGACCAGTGCCGATCTACACTCCTGGGGAGAGAATCCAGCCGGGTACTCATGCCATGGGGGTACCCGTATGTTATGAATACCCAGCCACTGCAGATATTAGCGCCAGGCACCACCTCTGGCAGGGAGATGATGCTGCACTGACAAACATTGCCCGTGACAGTGCCACAACTCGTGTGAGATTATCTTTTGACAACTTTCCCAGCTCGAGTAATGGCTTTGCTGAACTTTTGGCTGAGGCACAGGGTCCATCCGCACACTACAATGCAACACATGCTGGATTAATGAACAATCACTTTGTTCCTGCATTGAGCTCACAGTTCAATCCACCCTACACCTTACTCGATCACCGTCAGCTCTGTTGTGAGCAACCATTGTTCGATGCCATCCATCACAATTATCAAGATCCTCATGGTAAGGGCAACAAATTTTGGTCTCGGCTCACCGTGCTCTGTATTTTATCATTTACATTTACATAAAACTATTCCCGTCCACAACCCCCAGGTACACAATGAGCACTAGCATTTCACCCAGGATAAATGATCAGCTACGTCAGCAAGCTTAAGATTGTAAATGCATTATAAAATTAAAGATTTGACATTGAGGATGATAAATTTAAAGAAAGAAAAAAAAAAGGCAGAAATGCGAAACCTAGAACAGAACGCTAGGAAGCAGCTGCACCAACTAAAAGCATACATGCATCTTATCGAACGTTTGTGTAGTTTGACAAAATAATTTTCAATTTTTTTTTTCATTTTCAAAATTTTGTAAAGAAAATATCAAAAGTCATGAAAATTACAAAATCCAATTATCATTTCTACTTTTTAATATTTCCTCCATAAAATTCTAAAAACAGAAAAATTGAAAATAAAAAATAAACACTATTTTCTACAATAGCTGTGGCACAATCAGGCAGTTTATTTCAGTAGTACTATCCTTTTCCTATCATCCTCTGTTTAGTATTGAGTTTAGGAGGCTTGAATCACAATTCAGAAAGACAATTTTTTTCCCATCAGGACACACTGACAGAACTAGTTTTCCACTAAAATCAAAATATGTACACTTTTTTCTTTGCTTGATAGTTGATCAAAATCTTGAGAGCATGCTGCTCTGGCATTCATACGACCTTTTACTTGGTATCACATCAACCATTTGGGTATTCAATATACAAATTTTCAGCTCCATTTTACGATCTGATCAATCTGAGACCATATGGATGACTCTGGCATTAATTTGATATGCAACAGGAACACCTTACTTTGCTTACTATGGCAAGACCACTTCTCACGTTGCCTCACCTGCTCCAGATAATGCCTTCAGAGCAGAGACCACACAAGATACAGGGATGCAGTTGCATGCGGAAGAGAAGGATCAACGCACAGAGGAGAAAGAAGCTCCAAATGGAGAGCAGAATAATAATGAAAGTTCACACAACAAGGAACTTTGTGATCCCGTTATAGAGTTTGCTGCTGTTTCTACACCATCCAAAGAGAATCACAACCACAGCAAGGAAATAAGCCACCATATTGATCTGAATAAAACCCTACAGCAAAAACCAAGAAGAAGAAAGCACCGCCCCAAGGTCGTCAAAGAAGACAAACCCATAAGAAACAAAAAACCAGTGCCCCCAAAGCCTATTCAATCAGAAGAAAGCCCAACTGACAAGAGGAAATACGTGAGAAAAAGGGGATCAAATGTGAATTCTACTCCTCAAACAGAAGCAACAGGAGAGTGGACCAAACCATTGACGTCTGAATCTGCCAAAAAGACATGCAGAAGGTCCTTAAATTTTGACACAGGAGAGCAACAAAGAGATCAAAGTTCTGCATGCAGAGAATTTGGTGTGGCCCTCACAGAAACACTGACTTCAAATAATGAAGAAACACAAGCCCCCACTACACCTCTTCTAAAAGGCAATCCCCCTGACTCGGTAGTGAGTGGCAACAAAAGAAAGGATCAGATGATTGGTTGGGATGGAAATGATAACAGGGAAAAATTACTATCAAGCAGTGACGCAGGAATTTTGACAACTGGATTACGAGTGGTTATTTCCAAGAGAAAGCATTCCAGTGCCATTGAACATGAAGACACCGGCAGCATTAATCTAACTGGGACACAATATAATATATTGCAGGCACACTACCCAGAGCTTTGGGTTCAATTTCCAAACATTCAGAAGAAAAGGAGAAGTGAAAAGGGGAGAATTTCTAACACATGCAATGCATCTTCCATGAGTGCCACAAAAGATGTACAAGTAGTAACATGCCCGCAAGAAGATGCCAGATCAGGTCCGCATGCATCAAGTTCCAACTTCGGGACCTCTGGTTCTGAATATAATGCAGTTAGAGTTCCTGTCATAATTACGGCTACAGATAGAGCTATTCATAATAAACCTCAATTATTTGGGTGCAACTTACCTATAGGGCAGAGGCAAACCAAAAGAAGATCGGGATTCCCTACAAGAAAGACGTGTGTGGATGCAGAAAGACAACAGACATGCACTGATGCTTTAGTTGCGGAAATGAGTGCAACACTCAGAAAAAAGAAACGAACTAAAAAGAGAAGTACTCTTGTCAGTTTAGCATATTCTTGCACAAATGAAATGCAACAGAACCAGAAATTTGTGTTGGAAAATCACAGCTTGCCCTTGGACAACTCATTAGGTATTTCAACTGACACATTGATTTTTGGGTCAATAGCATTATAGTTGTCTACAACAAATAATTTTATCATGCAGTGTGTCCTAATGCTTTTAGCCATTGATGCAGATGTAGCTTGTGAAGAGACATGGGAATACAGGCATACTGCAGATGCACTGATGGACCAATTTAGACACCTAAACATAAATAGAGGAACCAGAGAGCTTGTATTGCATGGGCAGAATGCACTTGTCCCTTACAATCAGCAAAATCAAAGGCACAAAGGCCTCGCCAATGGTTGTGGCACCATCATTCCCTATGAGGGCTCATTTGATCCCATTAAAAAACAGCGTCCACGACCTAAAGTTGACCTTGATCAGGAGACTACTAGGGTATGGAAGCTTCTGATGTTAGATATAAACAGTCATGGGATTGATGGAATGGACGAAGACAAGGCCAAATGGTGGGAAGAAGAACGAAACGTGTTCCGTGGAAGAGCTGACTCATTTATTGCACGCATGCATCTGGTACAAGGTTTGTTCTGAACTCCAAAGAAAACAACATTAATCACTTTTCACACACACGTCTAACAAATAGCCAATGACTTAAGCTCCAGAGGCAAGTGAGAAACACTATCCTTTGGACACATACCAATAAAATTTAACATTCTTTTTTTCCTGCCCTACAAAAACATGCAGTGAAAAAGCAACTACAAACCCACTAACAGAGAACCGAGAGTAAACAAAATTGACAAAAATTTACTAATAATTTATAGAAGATAAATGCCAGGATAGGGGCCCCAGTGAGGTATGTAATTTACAATCGTACAATAGACAAATAGGAAAATCCTAATCAAATACCAAAGCAACATATATTAGCTTAACCAAATACAGAAACTGTAATGAAGTAGCTCATCTGATGTTGAACTGTTAAAAGTAAAATACTAAATTATCAGAAACACAACAATCACAAATTATCTTCATTGTGCTCATCCATTTTGCATCATTTGGTACACAGTTCACATATTAATAATATATAGCATATTCAACAGGAGACAGACGCTTTTCTCAATGGAAGGGATCAGTTGTGGATTCAGTGATTGGAGTTTTCCTCACACAAAATGTCTCAGACCATCTTTCCAGGTATAAATTATGCAAGCTTAAAGAAACTTACAATTAAAATGGAGGTTCCAACATTTTCATTTTCTTCTCTACTGGCAGTTCTGCATTCATGTCTCTTGCTGCTCGATTTCCCCTAAAGTCAAGCAGCAAGTACAAAACACACCATGAGGAAGGCACAGGCTTGATACTCAGCAAACCGCAAGTGTACATTGTGGAACCAGAAGAGAGCACAAAATTGGATCAAAAAATATTGAACCCATCTGTTGATGACTTGAGTTCTATGACAACTGACATCATTGAACATTCTGAAGAAAAAGAAGCTGTCGAAAGCAGTGATTCCAGCAGAACCAGTGGGAGCTTAACTAACTTAACTAGCTTAACTAACTTTAAACTGCCAGAATCAACACAAAGATATATGAAGGAACAGCATAGTCCAATGGAGAGTGGACCAATAAGTGCCATTACAGGGGAAGGGCAGGAAAATTCATGTGATGGAGGTGCTAGGAAAGAATTAAATGACATGGTATCATCCCAGTGCTCAGTCATTACATCTCAAATACAAGAAGATTTTTCAGCTGATCAAATTCCTGAGAAGATACATTCGTGCTCAGAAAGCAACTCAGAAGTGGAAGACCTGTCAAGTGCAGCCAAGTACAACATTTTTTATGACAGAACTTCTTTCAGTAAGCTTTTAGAAATGGCAGGTTCAACAACATTACATGAAGTCAACAGTCAAAGAAGCAAATCAACTGAGAACTTAAAAGATGTATATGGTCAGCCTATAGGAATGAAGCATGGCAACCAGACAGAAAACTTGGAAAAGTTGGATGTTAGCCAAGACTGCTTAGAAGCATCCATCACCCCATGTGATGAGTATCCTTTGAAAATGATCCCCAACACAGGAGTATCTGAAGTTAACTGCTATGATCCTTTCAGAATAGAAGGCTCATCAAGTGGCTTCTCAGAGAATAAAGATGAAAATGACATTAAGAGACCTAGTTTTCCAACAACAGAGTCTGAAACCCAAGCTGCAATTGCCCATTCTCAAAGTATGCTATCTCAATGTCATCTTCAGCAACAAAGTAATCATGGGCAGCAAAATGCTTTGCACCTTTCCGGACAAATGCAAGATCTTATGCAGAAAGCAAGGGAACTAGATCTTGGTGACCAGCACAATGCCATCAATGAAAACAGTCAAAAAAAATCTGCCTCATCAAAATTAAAGAGCAGGGAGCGACAAAAGGAGAAAAAGGACAATTTTGATTGGGATAGTTTAAGAATAGAAGCACAAACTACGGCAGGGAAAAGAGAAAAGACTGAAAACACCATGGACTCTTTGGACTGGGATGCTGTCAGGCGTGCAGATGTCCGTGAGATTGCTGATGCAATCAGAGAAAGGGGCATGAACAACATGCTTGCCGAACGTATTAAGGTAGAACAAAACATAATTATCTAATGCATTTTTTGAAAAGAGAAAAACTCAAGGCAACTTATGTTGATTGATATACTATGCAGAATTTCCTAAATCTATTGGTTGACAAACATGGGGCCATTGATCTTGAGTGGCTGAGAGATGTTCCGCCAGACCGAGCAAAGTAAGTCCACAGATTAGTTGAAACATTTCATTGAAATTGTATTTCTCATACCTATGATATTATTCATGCATGCAGAGAATACTTGCTTAGCATCAGGGGATTGGGATTGAAAAGTGTGGAGTGTGTGCGACTTTTAACACTGCACCATCTTGCTTTCCCGGTAAGCTGAAAACAGAAGTATGCAATTACTGGAACATGGAACAGATTTTAACAGTTGTTACTATTCAATAGGTGGACACAAATGTTGGACGTATAGCAGTACGTTTGGGATGGGTACCTCTCCAGCCACTGCCCGAGTCACTACAGCTGCATCTTCTAGAATTGTGAGTACTGCAGAAATAAATGGTATAAGGCCTAATTCAACTTGACAAGAAGAGCTAACACCATTGTCCTGTATAGGTACCCCGTGTTGGAATCCATACAAAAATATCTCTGGCCCCGACTGTGCAAGCTAGACCAAAGAACACTGTAATGATTTATTTTCAATCAACAGTCACATTAAACACACAAGTATTTCTCCTTTTTTAAAAAAAAAATGTAGTTTAGCAAGGGTAATTTACCTATGGAATTAATTTTGAGAAAAGGCCAGCATGAAAGTTTGACCATGATAACAACTCCCTAATGTGATAAACTCTTTTAATGATGACAATACATGATCAATAGATTGTGTAAGAAAGTATCAAAAGCAATACTGGCTCAGACACACTTTAAATACTGACTCTTTTTTCATTTTTCAATGCAACATATTGCAGATATGAGCTACACTATCAGCTGATTACATTTGGAAAGGTAAACTGCACTATCTCACACATTAGAGACTGGCCCTACTTGAGCAAAACCCAATTGTTATTAGGACAGAAATTAAAATCAATGCGTGCAGGTCTTCTGTACAAAACACAAACCAAACTGTAATGCATGCCCAATGAGAGGGGAATGTAGACACTTCGCAAGTGCTTTTGCAAGGTATCTCTTTGATAAACTAAGATTCTTTACATCTGCTGTGCTTACTATAAAGCTAAAAACACCCATCATTTTGTAATGCACCATCATCCAGAACTCTTTATTCACATGCTTAAGAAGTACTCCAAATAGTATTGTTGGCAATATAGGTAGGTAGGGAGTTTGGGGGACAATTAAATGAAATATGAAGTTCACAAATCTGGTATTATTATACTCAATGCCTCAATATATGAACAGCATTATAACTGCATTTTATCCTCATTGTAACAGTGAACTTAAGAAACATACTTATTAACAGCTAAAATGAAGTCAATACCACTTTGAAAAAACAATTTTGGGGCATGTATTACTAGTTATGATAGGTAAATTTACAAGTAACCAACTCAATAATGCAGTGCAAGGCTTGCCCTACCAGGACCAGAGCAGAGAAGTATAGTAACAACAAATGGAGAGAATGCAACTGATCAGAACCCATCAGTAATCATCAACCAGTTGCCCTTGCCTCTACCAGCAAACACAAACCAAGCAGAAGAGCTTCAACAAACAGAAGTGAGCAAGCAACTTGAAGCAAAATCTGAAATCAATATTTGCCAACCAATTATTGAAGAGCCAGCAACTCCAGAGCCAGAATGCTCACAATTATTAGAAAATGACATGGAGGATGCCTTCTGTGAGGAATCGGGTGAAATTCCACCCATCCCAATAGACTTGGAAGAGCTCACTCTGAATGTACAAAATTTTATGGAAGAAAACATGGAACTTCAAGAAGGTGAAATGTCAAAGGCCTTGGTCACCCTCACTCCTGAAGCTGCCTGCATTCCTACACCGAAGCTGAAGAATGTCAACCGATTGCGAACAGAACATTGGGTGTAAGTGAAAACTAACTTATTTCCAACCAAATAACTGGAATGCACAGTTCTGATATTAGAAAATAGGTTAAATAATGAAATGCTGGGGCAAAGAAAATAATGAATACTACAAGAGCAAGAACAACAATTGGGAATTATATGAATTGCATTCTATCCAGAATCACATTAACCTTAAACACACAAAGTTGAAGATTTTGCCCCGCAAAAAATTATATGAATCTGGCATTTTAATTGAAATTCCAATACGCATAGAGTTCCAACGGACATCATATCAATCCATCGTCTGATATTAGTGAAATATTCCAACAACTTCTGCTTATCTGTTGTTCACGTTCATGCAGTTATGAACTCCCAGATTCACATCGCCTTTTGGAAGGGGTTAGTTATTTCTGCATCTGTCAATGAAGCTATTCTTATGCTGTTGTCCAAGTTTATTAATTACTTATGCACTACAGTGGGACAAGCGGGAACCTGATGACCCAGGAAAATACCTTCTAGCTATATGGACTCCAGGTGGATAAAGATAACTTTAGCCCTCTTCTTGAGGAATTTAGATTGGTTGTAACGTTTTCATCAACACTTCACTGCGTAATTAGTTGGGAAATTTTACAATATATGATTTGTTTCAGTTCTCTAATGTTTTCTAATGCATTTTGCACAATACACTGGCATGTACACCAGGTGAGACAGCAGATTCTACAAGGCCACCAGAAAGCAAATGCAGCTCTCAGGACTGTGGCCATCTCTGTAATGAGGAGGAGTGTTTTGCATGCAACAGTTTCCGTGAAGCAAATTCGCAAGTGGTTCGAGGGACAATCCTGGTCGGTCTGCTTATCAAAATAATAATTTGAACCATGCATAACTTATTCATTTTTGTGCATTATAGTGACAGAAAAAAAAAAAGGAGGAGGGGTGTCGGGGAACAGTTTGCGTATGAATGCGAACAACTAAGCATTATAATAGACTGACTTGAATTCATAATAAATCGTGCAGATACCTTGTCGAACAGCTATGAGAGGGAGCTTTCCATTAAATGGCACCTACTTTCAAGTCAATGAGGTAAAATGGCATGAAATCTCATATTATCAAATCTCTTTCCGTTTTGTATATTCATTAAGGTAATTAAAGCAGTACTTAATCAGGTATTTGCTGATGATGAAACAAGTCTTAACCCAATTCATGTTCCCCGAAGTTGGATCTGGAACCTCAGGAGGAGAACGGTATATTTTGGAACCTCCATACCAACCATTTTTAAAGGTAAAACACTTAAAAAGTAAAATATTATAGTAAGCTAGATCTATATGTCAAAAAACTGAGTTGGATATACTGCTTTTGTCAACCAGGTTTAACAACACAAGAAATTCAACAATGCTTTTGGAGAGGTAAGATTTAGTTCCCATAATGTAATCCTGCCTTTTGTAAATTGACTATCCTATATTCCTATTTCAACCTGCTTTTGCCGGTATGATAACCACCAACAGGGGACTATAGAGGTATTTCATAGTTGGTCTTCCATATTCTACTCTCCTAGGAATATTTGCAGATATCATATTTTAAAATGTTTGCATATGATCATATCTATATAATTCCTATCCCAGCCATCTAATTTTTCTCACCAACTCATACATTAGACTACCTTGACTATGTTAGTTATATACATGAGTTACAACTACAAAGTGCAAGTGCAACCTAAGTAGAAAAGTACACAAACAAAAGTTCAAAAGGCTAAACTTACTACATTAACGCACCATATAAATTTCCATGTCTAGCTGGTCTTTTAATTCAAAAAACTTCAAAGGAATGATGAAGCATCACTCTTTCCTAATAGAGGGGGGAACACAAACACTAATTCACTAGATAAGCAAGTGACCAGATAACAAAACCTATCTAAACTGATGGTGAAAAAAATGCTTTGCAGGATATGTCTGCGTGCGGGGATTCGACAGGGAGACAAGGGCACCACGCCCTCTGAAGGCCAGACTTCACTACCCAGCTAGCAAGTTGGCCAAGAAAGAGACTGCTCCTGCAAGGCCACAAGAACTGAACCTGAATCTGCAACCAAATCCAGAACAGCCAGAGCTTCTTTCCAACATTCCCATTCCCAACAATGAGGAGAGGCAAGGAGCATGAAGACAAATCGTTGCCATTCCCCGTGCTTTGTTGTATATAATATAACAAAGACATTGTTAATCAACTTTAAGGTCGGTTTTTTTTCATGCTTAGAGACTCAGAATTTTTTTTTTCGGTCTCTTAGACTAGGACCGTGACTGTATCATGTTAAGTTAATAATATATAGGCTCGTAGCTTTCATGAAGAGGAATTTGAGCCAGTTAGGGAGAGATACACTCGGGAATATTATTCTAGACATTAATTTCATCGTTTTCTGCCCCTCATTCTTGCACATTTTATCAGCATTTTGGATTTTCAGCATCCCATCGATGAGATGGGGAAAAATATCAAACAAACTATGGTGTATTTGATTTCAGAAAACAGTTTTCAATTTTCCTATTTTTTGAGTTTTGCAAAATAGTGAAAACTGTGAAAATTCTAAAATCCAGGTTTTAGTTTCCATTTTTAGTTTTCAGAGTTTACTTTACCTACTCCAGAAAACAGTAAAACTAAAAAAACTTAAAAACTGTTTTCCAAAACCAAATGCACACCCTAAATCATCCGAATAATAAATCTACCTAGACTAGTAAAATCTCCAATGTTAAACCAAAAGATTAACAGAAAGTTCAAATCAACCCTAGAGTATTGAAAACATATTAATCAAATCAGAGCTGATCGTTGCGCAGACCTCGGAATCAGATCACACAAGAAACTCATAAAGTGTGAAGTTGAGGTTTGAGATCAGGAAGCGTACCTTTGAGATTTTATTTCGTTTCATCGAATTTCTACTTATGATAACTGCTTGATTGGGATTCGAATGTAAACGATCATCAGCAATAAGCAATCTAATAATGCTACAAATCTACAATAAATCCTTGCTAAGTTTAAATCTCAGTTTTTTTTTTTGTTACCACCTGAGCTCAAATAAAGAGCTTCTCTCAATCTAATCTCAAAGAAAAAGGAACAAAGCGAAAAGACCGATTTCCTGAGAGAGTAAGAATCGAGAAGCGCAACATGATAAGTGCGGGTGAAAAAGGAGCTGTGCCTCCCTTTGCCGCCTTACCGCCATTTTAATATGATTTTCCCTCCCCATTTTTTTGTGCTGATTTCTTAATTAATTAATTGGGTTTTGTTGTCTTCATCTATTGTTTCTTTTTTGGTTGATTGTTTTCATGCCTTAGACAATGCCCAATGGGCACTCTTGGCAGTTCGATTGGGTTGGGTTGATTTCTTACATCTTTTTCCAAGGCCCAAACCACTGAACAAGCCTTAGCGAAACAAAACTTCTTCTAGTGAGGGGTGCCTTTGTTTGGGGTTCTTAATTCACAGCTATTCATTCCTTATGATTCTGGGTGCCTTTGTTTGGGGTTCTTAATTCTTAATATCACTTTTTTTACTAAAAAAAATATTTTTTTATATATTTGGATAATTTTTACAAAATAATCAAAATTTAAAAAAAAAAGATTTAGCTTCCTTTTTTTTAAGAAGTTGGAAAAAATAGCTTAAAAAAACAAGGACAGTACCTTTAAAACCGGTTTAAATCCAAGACTAGCCACTAATACCTGTCAAACACAAAAGTGCTTGCCAACTTGCCAAGCATATTTAGAAAACCTGACTCACCACCTAAGTGCCCTTACTTTCCAGATTCCTAAGTAAAAGTTTGGCAAAGTGAGGTGTTAATCATATTTATATAAGTAATTTCCATTTTATGTTGGCCTTACTATAATATCTGGAGATAATTAATCCGACACTTTTTCATTCTAAAGAGTCAAATCCTAATTTATTTGTTCCGAATTCGTTGATCCTTCATGAAAGACAATCCGTGGATACAAATGAAGTGGATACAAATGAAGCGGATACAGTTCAACAAGTTGCTGTCTTGTATAGTTCTTAAGTTATACGCCATGTCATTATTGGCCAACATGAAGCGAGAGCCCTGTGCTCGTGTTTTTGTTATCTTTCACTATTTATGTGCGAGCCACCACACTGTCTGGAATCTCAATGTCAATAAACGCAAATCAATGTCAAGTAACTTGCATTCAATCTTTTACGACAATATCCATTTCAATTCCTCATTTTTTATTTTTAAATTATTTTAGTTTGAGTTAAATTAGTTCTTTACAATACAAAATGTAAATTATTTTACTCTCTCAATCTAATCTTACTTAATATTCTATCAATTAAATGATGATTGATAACCTTAAATGATATATTGACATAACATATGTCACCTAAAGTAAAATAAAGTTTAAAATAACTCGTTTTGATATTTAAAATTATATAAAATGGATAATTTAAATATTCATTCTAAGTCATAAAATGCCTCATGTTGTATAATTTTATATATCAAAATAAGTTATTTTAAATTTCATTATACTTCAGATGATACATGATATAATATGATATCACTTAACGTTATATATTATTATTTAATTGACAAAATATTAAATAAAAGTGAAATAAGAGATTAATTTCACTTACATTTTATAATGTCGATGACTGATTTGACTCGTTTTAAAAGTCAGAGACTAAAATGACTCATAAGTGAAAAGTCAGGGACAAAAATGAGCATTAACTCATCTTTGATTTTGGCTAAAATATTTCCAAACGGGTTTTTGGCATTCACTTGTGTTTCAATGTAATATTGTAGAGTTATTTTATTTTAGAGTAAACATCCAAATTGGTCCCTGACAATTTCTTTGATGGACAAATTGATCCATAACAATTGTAAACACTCAAATTGGTCCCTCACAAGTGTTAGAATTGGATATTATAGATCCCTGACTAGGCTATCAATGCTCGACTAGGAAAAGGTGAAACTTATTTGAAAAGAAATAGAGCTTGGACAGCACTAGACATAAATCTGGCTTATAGTTGACCGAGACTGATAGGCATATAGAGTTCAGCCACCAGTTGTTTGATCTCCTCCTCCTCAACCAAGCGCTCCCTCCTCTTAACCGAGATCTATTTCCTCTCATACGAGCTCCACTTTCTCCCAGCTAAGTTCTTTTTTCATCTCTACCTCACATTCGAGCCTTGATAAGCAGATCATGGACCTATAATGTCCTATTTTTACAATTGTGAAAAGCAAATTTTGATATTTACAATTGTTAGGAACTAGTTTGTCCATCAAATAAATTGTCAGAGACCAATTTGAGTGTTTACTCTTTAATTTATTTTTTTGTGCACGGTCATAGGATATCTTAAAAAAACAGCTTGTAATTTTTTTTATAGGCATTAGTTTTTAGTATTTTAATTGTTAAAAAATTGATTATTTTAGAATTATGATGTGTTAATTGAAAAAACTGAGTGTTGGACAAAATGAGTAAATTATTTCATATTTTTGTAATAATTTATTATATCAAGGCAATTTTTTTTATACAATTCAATCAGAACACAATCTCAAATATCATTTTTTGATTTTTTTTGGTACAAAATATCATTTTTAATTAATACATCAAAACATGAGATTGATTTTATCACATTTAATTATAAAACGTTAATTCATTATTAAATTAATTTAAAATTTTCAATTAATCCATTTGTATCATTTCTTTTAAGAATACCATATAACTCTTTTAAATTAAAAATTGGGTAAAGCTCCATTTCAGTTTAGTCTTAAAAGTTTTTTTTTTCTGTTCTACTCATGCCCTTAATGTTTTCAAGATGTTTCAATCTTATTATTTTCATTGAATGTACCCAAATTATAAACCAAAAAAGCTTACGTAAGATCAAATTTCGATATTAAAAAGTCACAAAAAGACATAAAATATTATATTATAACGTTAGAGGGTCATGGTAAAACTTAAAATGTCAAGTTTTTTTTATCATTATTTACACTTTATTTATGTTTCGAAAACGTTAGCTACGTAAATATATACATTTAAAAAGAAAACTTTGGGGTTAAATTAAAATTGAGATAAAACATGACGGACATAATTGAAGCTTTCTCCTTGAAAAGTTGACAACGAAGGAGGCCGAACGGTAATGATGTCGGCTAATGTGGTTAACTTGGCTATCTACATAGAAAGTTATCCTGCCTACCGCACTTTAATTTTACACCAAACAAAAAAAAGCTAAATGGGCTTTCAAATATGCCGAAGTCAGCTCATGAACCCTTTGCATCACTAAGCCCCCTTGAGACTAGTCTACACTGCCATTTGCAAAGGATTCTATAAGCCCCTTTGGGTCCCTTTCCAACAGCAGCAGCATTATCCCAAAATTAGAAATCAGTTGCAATCCTAATTCGATGGCTATTGCTTCAGCCATCTTAGCTTCAAAATTTCCAGCAATATCCTTCGAGATTCCAGCAACAAATTCTTTGGACCGGTCAGGAACGATAACACCAATCCCTATTGCTTCCTTGGCCTCAAACACAGTTGTGTAATTGTGTTGTTGTTCACTTTGAAAAGGCCAATCCGTGGGGTTTCCCATGTTCACTTCTCGGGTCTAAAGTATTATTAACAAATTATTCAATAATTTGGAAAAAAAAAAAGCATGTAACAAACTTATCTCCGAAAATGACAGCATTGAAATATACATCGCATTCGCTTTCAAACAGGACTATTATTTTATAAGTCACGGTGTGGATAGGTGAAATCTATGGGATTGAATTAAGATGTAATAGCTCATCGTATTATAGTTAATCACGATTGGCTCATTTGCCATATATAAGTACTATAAGGCTGCAAACGTAGGCCCAGCCAGAATCTCAGGACTTTGTTGCAATTGTCCAACGCCACGAGCCATGTACCTTCAGGTTCTAAGGCGATTCTGACCACGTTATCAAGTCTTCTTCTATAAATTTTTGTTTTTTGATTATTATTTATCTATTTAAAAAATTTAGATTACATTATTATTTTTTTTTGTGTGAAACCCCTATGAAAGGAAAAATATTATTTGTACTTGTGATATATAAAATACCGTATTGACTCGCATCCTATCCATCATTGAATGAGATATAAACTCTATTTAAATGAGATCCGTATCTCATATAATGACGGATGAAATGTGAGTCAGCGCAGTGTCTAAAATTCCATAAGTATAAATAATATAATTCTTATAAAAGAAAGAGTTAGTGGATAGATTAAAATAAGAGAAAATATTAGAATATGTGATAATATAAATAGTGTTATAAAATATACTTATATTTATCCAACTTTAAGACTATTTTATTTTTTTTTTAATATATAAAAGTGAATATTAACACTTATTAGAAAATGAATGAGGAAATTACCAACTGCAACTTCGGTAACGATTGAGACCACTCTTCTAACGCCTCGGAGTTTGGACCCATAGCTTCGGTCTAATCTCTCTTTTTTAAACCTTGTTTTATTAAATTCAAGCCTAATCCCATCTTTATTAAACATCAATTAAAGTTAAAAAAGAGAGCACCATTGACGAGGGAAACAGCACTACATTCATCGAATGTCACCTTATTCTCAACTTTATGTTCTTAAAATTCACCTTTACAATTATACGGCTTTTGGAAAGAGGCTGTTTTTTGTTAAGAACTTTCCTACAATATAAAAAGCATGTGGTGAGGAATTTGTGCATTCTTCAATCATATATCTGCTAATTAAATTATGTTTCACCCGATGTGCATATGACTCTAGGAAAATATTGATTTTCACATTGTCTGTTAGCTACCATGGCATAGAATTTGAAAACGGGCCAAACCCGTTTACCCATTAAAATTAGGTTCGTCGAGTTTTCTTTTTTTTCCCCGACAGTTTTTTTCGGTCGATTTTTTTTTTTGACAAATTTAAACTAACTCGTTTCTACCCAACTGGTTTAATCATGGGGTTATATTGGGTAGTTCGCCTAACCCATTAGACTGACTGATTTATCAATTTATTAATATATTTATTTATTTATTCATTCATTATTTTAAAATTTACGTTTGGCTGTTTTACAGATTATAATATTTAAACTCAATATTCTTTTTTTTTCCTTTTTAATTTATATTTAAAACTTGAATTTTTACTTTTCCATTTATTTTTGCCTTTTTATGATTTTGTTTTAAAAAATTTTAGATCGGTTGGCCCATGTAAGCACGTGGGCCAATCTTATATGGGTAAAGTCATTGGTAGCTCAGGCCATTTAAACCTAGTCTATTTAAGACCATTAAAATTTTGAATTATGATAGTTGTCTAGATGACCATAAACTCAAATTAATTAGATCGTACCTTAAATTGGTAGAAGTTGCTGTCTTTTAGAAATGTGAAAACATTGACAGATATCTCAATCATGAAATTTAGTTTATAGCTTGTTTTGAAGCCATATATTGAATGATACAATTAATTTTATTTTTTTTTGTGAATAATAACTTTAAGCCTCTGTCTTTTTGTAATGATGACTCTTCTCTCATAGCATAAAAGCTTAACAGGGACAAATAATTTTGACATATATTATTGTCTGTAAGAGAGAAGATTCAAAGATATTCAGACTTATGTCGAGCATATTCGAGAATAACTTATCAACGTGGATCCCCAAACCAAATTATACCAAATAAAATTGTTGCTATTCATTATGCATGTGATCCACATAAGTATATTGAAATTCTTACGGTTTCTTAGGCTAGTGGGAGTTTGTTCTACTTGTTAAGTTTGGCGTCATATTTTTGCTCGTGTTATTCAAGTCCGCACAGCACAATTATTGATATTATTTATACAATGACATTCTATGTAGTCATTTTGAATATATTCTTATATTTTTATGCTGATATGTTTTGCTAAATCTTATAAGCATATTGGCCATATGCATGTGGGTATCGTTGTGTTTCTTGCGAAGTTGATTATTTGAACATCCTCCGTCTTGTTGACAATTTCCCCAACACCATTGTATGCTTCTTTGGTTCGCGATATTAAGAGGTTCATGGGTAGTGATTGGGTCTGCTATCTCTCCCATATATAAAGAGGGTAATAAAGTGGCTGATTTATTATCTAAGAAAGATGCTTCATTTCCTCTTAAGATTCACCAGAGGATAGTCCTCTTTGCCTGACTTGAAGCTCGTTTTCTTGAGAGATTCGTTTGGAGCTCATCACATGAAATAACTTTATTTTCACTGTTCTCCTTTGCTTTAGCTTTATTACCACAACAAAAAAAGTCAGACGCATATTGTCATGAAAAGTTTATCAAATAAAACTCCACCCCATTTTTATTCTTCAATTAAACACTCCTTAAGAGTTTTGTTAACTATTATTCTAATAACACTAGTCAAGGTTTTAATAATAAATAGTTTTATTTTTAAAATATATTAAATGCATTAAATTTTTTAATTAAAGTTTGTTTATTGAAGAGTTAAATCCTTTTACTATATATTAAAACATTAACTAATATTCTCAAGAAACTAGTTATAGCAAAACCTAATCGAATTGACCATATATACAAATAGTCATTAAATGTCACGGTTAACTGCTTGTTTGGTTTACCAATTTTTTCCTGTTGAGTTGGAAAAATTTGAGTTAAAAATAAATGAATTTGTTTGTTTTGCTTTTTCACTTTCAAAAAAAGCGTTTCATTTTAAATAAAATTGATTTTAGTGAAAGATAAAGATATTAATTTTTATTTTTCTATCTCACATTGATTCTTCAAAACTTACATTTTTAACATCTCTCAAATATAAATTAATTATTTCAAGATAAACTCTTTCAACATCAATTATATCAAGAGCAATTCTACCAAAATCTAAATCAAGGGGACCCTAAATACTTTGAATATCAAATTTCAGGAAAATAGCATTAATTGTTTATTGGAAAATTGAGTTACTGAGCAAAATTTAAGAGAGTGATTTCGTTTTTCTAGCATGCTTTTATTGTATAAGTGTTTCTCAGGAATTATAATGCGTTCGATATACAAATTCACTTTAAATATGTAAGTTCGAGGATAAGGCAGATGATTTCTTTAACTTATCCGGAACAATTAATTAGACGCAAGAAGGTGAACATACAGTGGCATAAGTTTGGCTAAAAATAAGATTATGAGAGGCATGGAGCTCTTAATATATATATATATATATTGGTTGCTACGGGCATGGAGATATTAATTAATCATAAATGCTAGTAAACTGCTAAATAAAAGTTTTTACTAACAATAATATTGTTTTGATAGTTAAAAATAAGTGTCTTATTTAGATATTCACTTTATTTCTACTCAATTATTTATAATCTCATTTAATGATAATAAGTTAATGGCTATATCACTTTTAGATATAGATATTAGAATAATATTTCTGCTTTAATCATTTGTAAAGTTAAAAAAAGAAGTTTTGGTTTCTACGAAATTTATGAAAGGTATGGGGCTATTTGCCACGTCTCTTGTTATCAGTATTATGGACGGAAGATGATAACTACTTGGCTATTTTATAAAAAAGAAAATCAAATAAATAGATAATAATCTTCCAATCAAATTACATGACTTTTCAAATAATAAAAAAATAATCATATTTATTAACAAAAAATTATATAATTAAATAATTATATAAATTCTTTTTATTCTATTAATATGTGAAAATTAAATAAAAAATACTACTTAGTTATTGGTGTGGACAAAAAAGACCCTAAAATATATAAGTTGAGAAAGGAAGGTAGCACAGTAGAGACAGAAGTGGAAGAAAAATGGAAGAGGATTATATAATTTACATTACGATCCTATGAGACTATTTAACTTAAAATTAATAAAGGAAAACTCTGGCAATTTTTTTTTATCGTTACAGTGAGTTAATTCTCACGTTAATATTAAAAAAAAACCTTATATTTATATTTGAGTTGTTTAATTGACTAGCAAGATGCTTTTGAATGGCTGAGCGTATTTGGACAAAATATGGGATAGATGACGGGTACATCCCCTACACCACATACGGGTGCAGAGACCATAGTTCTGACATTCGATGGAAACTACTGTGATAAAATGGGTTGGACATGATAAATTAGTTTATCAACCAACTATTTTTTTTTTTGGATATATTGATATTTTCAATTAAAATAATTATAGTAAATTAATTTTGTCATGTTTTATAATCAACTTATGATGGGATGAGGTATATTGATAAAATAGTTAAAAATATAACTAAAATTAAATTGATGGGCAACCTGTCATTTTTTTAACTAAACATAATTAAACAATCAAAATAGATCAACCGCCTCATTTATTTTTTGACCTATGTGTGCCACCCCCGGTTTGCCGCCCATAATTGAAACTGTTTGATGATTACTATTAAGTATGCAGATAAGGAAATCATTTATTATTTAAAAGTTAAAATTACTAAAATCTGTAAAATAATCATCAAAGAAGCTTTTTGAGGGGATTAAAGAAAATTTAGTTATTATTTTAGTTAAACAAATGTTTAATGTTGGAGATTGATGTATCAATCCAAGTCAGAGAAAACAAGCAAAAACATATGAAAATATTTATATTTATCTCATTCTAAAGAAATGGATGGGGTCTAAATTTGCAATATGAGATATAAGACCTTGTGATGCTCCACTTGATCAATCTGTCCCGTCGGTTTTAAATAAAATTTATTTATGAAAATATGAATCGTTTAATTACATAATAATATTTATAAAAATTATAAAAAATGAAAAAAAAAAAAGAAAGTTGGGAGGCTGCGTGGAGGGGGAGCTCCAAACTGGATAGATTGATAGATATTTTTGAAATGAAAAGGCCGGAGGAGGAGTTTGCGGGTCCCGGCGGGCTGACCTGACTTGACCCAACGTGTGAACCAAAAGCCGAAACCCACCCTCCCCAAAAAGTTAGCCACCAAACCGCAAACAAAAATTAATTAAAACGGAATATTACGATTGCGCCACCGAAATATAAAGCTTCGCCGCTTTCATTCCCTCTCTCTCCGACAGGCCCAATTCTAGAGAGAGAGAGAGACCCAAAAATAAAATTGTTAAAATATATGAAAAAAAGAGGAAAAAGAAAGATCCGTAAGTCTAGAGAGAGAGAGAACCAGGACGAAGCTTCAGCAATGGCGGGTTTTAGGGTTTTGTAAGCACACAGCGCCACGCGCCATGGAAATGCCCGCTCGAAGATCCAACTACTCGCTACTAAGCCAAGTCCCCGACGACCACTTCGCCGCTGCCACTCCATCGCACTTTGATTCTTCCTCCGGCGACAGCAAGAACAACAACAACAAGGCGAAGCTGGATAGGAGCTTCGATTGGGACTCGGTCGCCGATTACAGGCTGGCGCAGCAAGGGAATCGGATCGGGAGCCTGTACTCGTCGTCGATCGGGCTGCAGAGGCAGTCCAGCGGGAGCAGCTTCGGTGAGAGCTCGCTCTCCGGCGATTGCTACGCTCCGACGCTGTCCACCGCCGCCGCCAACGAGATCGACGCCTTCGGATACGGCCGCGGCGACGGATTCAAGTTCGGGGGCAGAGGAGAGGTGAGGGCCAAGTTCGTGGAGGTGGCATCGGGGAAGAGCTGGGCGCTGCAGACGGAGGAGAGTTACCAGCTTCAGCTGGCGTTGGCGCTGAGGCTCTCGTCCGAGGCCACGTGCGCTGATGATCCGAATTTTCTGGATCCGTTGCCTGATGAATCCCCCTTGAGGTCATCGTCGTCGAGTTCCCCAGAGGCTGTGTCGCATAGGTTCTGGGTATGTATTTGTTGATTGTGCCTTTTTTTGTTTTCGTTTCGTGGCTTGGATTGTGATGTTTTGAGTTTCGGTGATGGTTTTGAGCGAGAGATTGTTGCATTTTAGGTTTTCGTCTGGTGTGTGTTCTTTTGTTAAATTTTTATGTTTTTGGCCGATTTTTTATGAGTGGCAATTAAATTGGGAAATGCACGTGATCGTGAATGGACGTGTACGTACTATGGCTCTGGTTATGGTGGCTTCCTAGTAAGTGTTTGTAAGCCAGATTCAGTGCAATGTGTGCTTTTTCACGTGAAGCTGAAGTTGCCTGTTGTTCTGTGATTGATATTAATGTGGACTTTGTGTCTGGATCTTTTAAGTATCAATAGGAGCGTGAAATTTTGTTGACAGGGACGAATTTTGTGGAGAGGTTTTTGGAAGTTCATTTGGACAGGTTGGTCTTTTGGAGTGAGTGATTGGAGGAGCTGGGTTTGACTTGAGTTGATGGGAATTGCAATAGTACAAGATCATATTTGAAGTTATGTTTCAGTAGTTGTGAAGGACGGAGTTGGATTGGATATTGAATTACAATGTTTAAGTATACTAGGGTCTTGGAGCAATCAGGATATCAGGCTATTTTTTTTTCCCCTCTCTTGTTGGCTTATGCCTTGGAAAATATTATTGGCTAGTCGCATTTGTTGCGGCATTGAAGGCAGATTAACTTCCTTCCTGAATTGCGGCTACTCACTTTTAATTTGTACTAAGTTTGTTGTGATCCTGTTACTAGGTTTCTTAAATGATGCTTCTTACTTGTTCTAAAGAAGTGCTTTTCCAATTTTCTTTTTCACTGCATCATACTTTTTTATCAAAAAATGTACCGTTTCAAGGACTCAAGACTTGGTGTTATTGTGTTTTATCAAAAAAAAAAAAAGAAAAGAAAAAATCTTTGTGCTGTCGCAAGTGACAGAATATACCTTGTCAGAGGAAATTGTCACCTGGAGGTATAATTATCATTTCTTTAGGGGAAAAGTTCAAACGTGGTTGTTAAGCTTTTGTGTGAATTAAAGTTTAGAGGAAGAAATACTCATACCCTCTATTCCATTCATTTATTTTCATTGTCTTATAAAATTAACTTCCTATAGTGTAAGTGAAAGTTCAGGGTGGAAACTGGAAGTATAGCTTCACCTTGATACACTTGGTTCACTTACCGGGAGATATAAATTGATGATATTTTGTCTTGTTAATAATGTGCACCAGGTGAATGGCTGCCTATCATACTTCGACAAAATTCCTGATGGCTTTTACCTAATTCATGGGATGGATCCCTATATTTGGACTGTGTGCACTGATCTGCAGGAAAATGGCCGAATTCCATCAGTTGATACACTAAAGTCTATGGATCCCTTGACTGATTCTTCAGTTGAAGTAGTTTTGGTGGATCGACATAGTGATCCCAGCTTAAAAGAACTGCAAAACAGAGTACGTAGCATTTCTTGTAGCAGTATAACAACAGCAGATGTTGTAGACCAGCTTGCCAAGCTAGTTTGCAGTTGCATGGGGTGAGTTTCCTTTGCATTATTAGTCTTTGAACTATTTAGCTTACATTCCAGTCTAACTATGTTTTATTGGTATAACAAGGGGTTCGGCTTCTGTCTGGGAAGATGACTTCTATTCCATTTGGAGGGAGAGCATTACTTCTCTGAAAGATTGCGTAGGTTCTGTTGTTGTTGCAATTGGCAGTCTATGTGTTGGACTCTGTAGGCATCGTGCTATATTATTCAAAGTAAGGCTCCTTCTCTTTGTGGTGGTTAAGGCTGTGATTAAATTGTCTTTTACTCCTTTTGGTTTACCTGCTCAGTACAAAGTATGTCTTTATGCTGCTTTGGAGATGACATGCTTTATATATTACATCTTCAGGTACTAGCTGACACCATTGATTTACCATGTCGAATTGCAAAGGGCTGTAAATATTGCTCAAGAGATGATGCCTCCTCTTGTCTTGTCCGATTTGGGCTTGAAAGGTATATGTTTGGCTGTGAAGCGCATATGAATTCTTTTTATGAGTCGGACTACAATTTATAAAGAATTGGTTTCCATGAGCTGTGACCACAGGGTGATGGAAGTGTAAAATTATGAACGCATCATGGTTGACATTCTATGAACTGACTCCTCTTGTTTGACATCCTATGAATACAGGGAATATCTGGTTGATCTAGTTGGGAAGCCGGGTTGCTTATGCGAGCCTGATTCCTTGCTCAATGGTCCATCTTCCATCTCATTTTCTTCACCCTTGCGCTTTCCAAGACTTAAACCAGCTGAACCTACCATTGATTTCAGGTCACTGGCCAAACAGTATTTCTCGGATTCTCTGTCTCTTGAGCTTGTCTTTGATAATGGTTCTGCAGGTGATATTCTTGTTTCCTATTTAATGTATGGTACTCCAACTCTAGGCTTGTGATATTGCTGTTATCATGTATCTTGATGGATATACTCAGTGCCTTTTATTGCATTGCATAAGAATTCAAGATCCAGTCTTATTAAATGAATGAAGGCGTCTCTCTTATCTAACTATCAATTGATCTACTTTCAAATTTATGGACCTAATTAATGTGTTACGGCTTTCATATTTCAATTGACCCTTGCTGTTTTTATCAGATCTTTTCTTTTTTCTTCTTTTAATTGTACTAGGTGATTAAATGGCACCTGCCTGTATTTTTGTTTGTTGCATGCTTACTGAATTAATTTGGCAAATTCCTTGTCTTTTCTAACTTGGAAATCCCTAGAATCCAGTTGCCAAATAAAAACAAAAGGAGCATGGTTCTGCACAGTGTTGTTTGAGCTAAATGATGTTCTTCTAAGTTTGTCATTGTTGGTGCTCAAGTTAAATTGGGGAAAAAGTTCCTGTTACTTGGTCTTGTCTGTTGAATGTTGTTATCAAATTCCTGATTAATTTTGTCCTTTTTTTTTTCCCTCTTTGCAGAATGAACTTGAATAGTGATATATTAAAATTATATTTTAAATACATCTATAAAAAAGTGAGTCATTATTTATTGCTACATAAACTTGTGAGCTAGCCTACATCTTGAGTAATGCCCAAAGGCATAAGCCTTGCGTGGATATTCATGCATGAAGCGAGGAAGTTTTATGTGAACTGTAGTTTCTGCATGAGGTTGTGCAATCTGGTGTGCAACTATGAATGTCTGAATTCTTTTATGTGTTCGAACTGGGTGAAACCATAGGATACCCAGAGTATTATATTTCAGTACCCGTTACTGATGGATATTCTGTGTTCTGCATTCCAGAACAGTTTGATGGGAAGTGCAGGGACAGGAATAACCCTGGGCCAATTCCAAATGACGGCAACAGAAGTTCTGTTATTCCTCTGCATCCCCACTCTTACCATCCAAGTGCAAGTGATCAAGGATCTGAATCATTTAAATCATGTAATCTGCCTGAGGACATTGTAGAACCGACGATTGCAGGGAAGGATCTGCTGCCTTTCAAGCAAAACCGTGTTGGTCATAGAGATACGCAAACCCCGTTAGCACTAACAAAATCCAATATGGATGTTATTGAGGGCATGAGGTTTGTTGAAGGAAGTCAATTGATTCCTAACAAACCTACTAGAAAGCTTGGCCTTGATATGGAGGATTTGGACATACCGTGGAGTGATCTTGTTTTAAAAGAGAAAATAGGGTCAGGTATATACACTCTTTCATAAATTGTGATTTCATTTTAAGTCTTGCTTTTTTGGTTGTGGTGGGAGGGGTGGTCCTTGTTAAAAGAGAAACATCATGAGAGAGAGAATAGGCATGGTAAAAAATAAAAGGAGGACAAGATAGTGTGTCTGTAGCAATGAAACCCGAAAAGATGAAAATAACGAAAAAAACCAAGCTTATCAGTGGAATAAGGCTCATTGATAACTCTGGATATCTGAGAAAAATGTTCCATTGAAAAGTCATTGTTCAGAGCACCAAGGAAATTCCATTAAAACTATCTTACTGCGAGGTAGGACACCTAGGAAAATTCCATTAAAACTATCTTACTGCGAGGTAGGACACCTAGGAAAATAGAATCTTTTATCCCAATCAAATGCACCTGAGAACTGCAAAAATATTGCATCACATAAAATTTTCCATTGCTTCTGCCAAATGCTCCAAAGTTGATTAAAAAAAAAAAAAAACTGAACCTAGCTTCAAGCACACGGTATTTAATGGATTTCTGCATTTACATGGAACTCGTGGCATGATTGATGCAAGTGTTGTCAGTTCCAGTGGTCATCGATTGAAGTTGGTCTGTTATGCTTTCAGGTTCTTTTGGCACTGTTCATCGTGCTGAGTGGAATGGATCGGTAAGCCTTTTCTTTTTTCCTGTTTCTTTTTTCCTGAATTAACTTATGGTTTTTGTTGTTTACATGGCATGTCTATTTTCATTGTTTTTTGGCATCTGTCATTATCTGGCAAATACTACTCTCTCTCTCTCTCTATATATATATTTTATTTTCTTTCGACGTGACTGCATGTCAATGTGTGAATGACATATCTGAATCTTTACAATGGTCATCAGTTCTGAGTTTCAATGGTTTTATTCAATATCTGTGAAAGTTTGTTTCAATAGGTCTTTAATGCTTATAGATTACAAATGTAGTCCAGAGTGGTATTTGAAAAAATAAAGCTGCATCTTTACTATCTGGATCTAACATTTGCACGTTAATTATGTTATAACCTACAATTCAGCTCTTTTATTAAGACATCTTCCTGTTCGTTTGTCGCTGTGCACTACCAACAGATTCAGTTAATAGCCTGCTGGTTGTTTGCAGCCATTGGCTTCCCATTTTCCAATATTCATCTTCTTCTTTTTGGTTTTCTTTAGGTATCCCACAAGGCGTGTCTCCATGGTTCAATCCCTTATCCTTCCCTAGGTGTTCGGTTGGTGTCAAGTGCCAACCTTTTCAGTAACTAATTGAATACACTACAACCAAACCCCTATCACTTAGATTTTCAAATTCACTATGCCTTCAAAGACCAGAGGTTTATTTAGAGTGCATTTGGATGGAGTAAATTTAGAGGGCAATGTATTTTTGGAGAGGATTTTAATTGACTTAATGTGAAATTCTTTGTTTGGATACTAATACAAAGGAATTTAAAATTCCAAGTATTTTTATGAGGTATTTTCATAGCTTCAAAAGATTGAATTTCAACATCCACCTCCTATGCCTTTTGTCTCTTGACTCCACTCTCCCGCCAACTCTATTACCATTCCCATCTACCATTTCCTGTTGCCAGCTGCAAACGGCCCGTTGCTCGTAGTCGACCGTCAGCCATTTGTCCCTGTCATTGACTGTCCAGTCTCTACTTTTGTCCAGAGAGAAAATAATATAATTTCATTATTCAAATAAAGTATTTTGTAAATGTAGTAATGTAGCAATATAATTACCTGAAATTTAATAATGAAGAAGGTTCAATTAAAGCATTTAAATTTTCATGCATTTTAAATTCCCTAAAACTTAAAAAATACTTCATCTAAAAAGACGCTCTTAGTCTTGAAAAGTGCCATTTTTTTTTAATGCTTTTTTTGGTTTCCAAGGAAGACTTTTGCCCTTATTATTTTTATAGAGTTAATGATCAATTTAGTCCCTCACATTTCATGTGTGAGTCAATTTAGTCCCTGACTTTTAAAATGAGTCAATTTGGTCCCTCATATTTGCAATTGTGAGTCATTTTCGTCCTTCTGTCAACATATTTTAAAAGTGATCCCACATGACAGAAGGACTAAAGTGACTCACAATTGCAAATGTGAGGGACCAAATTGACTCATTTTAAAAGTCAGGGACTAAATTGACTCACAAATGAAATGTGAGGGACTAAAGTGAGAATTAACTCATTTTGAGTTTATACGTTAGTGGCAATTAGGTTTGAATTTATTACATCATAAACACTACCCAGGCTCCTAACCACTAGCTCACTTCCTGGGTCTGCTGTGTCCTTATGAATGACAATACATATTTGTTGTCTTCTTTTTTTTTTCCCATCTCCCGCCCGTTTGGGGGGGGGGGGGGGGAGTCGACACATTGTTTTATACATCTCTCTACCTCTCTCTTCTTGCTTGTTGCATGTGTTGAGTTTGTCACGTTTATGTCTTCAAAATGCTATGCATTGCAGGAGGTTGCTGTCAAAATTCTGATGGAACAAGATTTTCTTGCTGAACGCTTCAATGAATTCATGAGGGAGGTATGCTTAGAAGTTTTATCTTGTATTGCGTAGAAAAATCACCAATTGTATTTCTGGATTTGAGGTGTATTTTCACGTCTTTTTGGCAGGTTGCAATAATGAAATGCTTGCGGCATCCAAATATTGTTTTATTCATGGGTGCAGTCACTCAGCCTCCTAACTTATCAATTGTCACAGAGTATTTGTCCAGGTTTAACATCATCTCTGCCATAACCTTGTACTTCTCCTGTAAGAGGGCAGTCTTTTCATGGCTTTAATCTTGAGATCTGAAGGTTCTTGCTTGGACTAAGTGCAGGGGTAGCTTATATAGGTTGTTGCATAAACCTGGTGCCAGAGAGATGTTGGATGAGAGGCGTAGGCTCAGTATGGCATATGATGTGGTAAAATAATAATAAAAAGAAATTATTGTTTCTTGTTCTCTCTCTCTCTGTTCTTTTTTTATTTAGTAATGTCATAATCGTCATATCTGTTGGTCAAATATTAATCATTTTCATGTGCAGGCTAAGGGGATGAATTATCTTCATAAACGTAATCCTCCAATTGTTCATAGAGATCTCAAGTCTCCAAACCTTCTCGTTGACAAGAAATATACAGTGAAGGTAAGAATGAAAATTCTCTAGTATACCAATTTGTTGTAAAAGTTTCATCTAATCCATTGATTGCTCTTAGTGGTATGGTTTCACTCCCTTGGTCTCACAAATTTCCTTGAACCAACACAAGCCCACATTAACTCAGCAAAATTCACCTCTTTTTAGTTTATGCTCACGGAAGCACTGGGACAGTATGTGTTTAATCACATTGTTTAGTTTTCATGTCTTTTGAACTTTGTTGTGAACTGGTTTAGGTGATTAGGTATACCTCCACGCATAGTTGATAGAAGTTTCAGCATTCAGCTAATTAACTGGGCTTTCTTTTTTAAGCAAATTTGGCATGTTGGCGAAAACCCAATTAATACATAAACTACATTTGTGTGTTGGCAACATTTTTCTGGGAGGGGGTTGTTGGTGCTCTGTTTTCTCTGGCGTTAATGGATTTTTTTTTTCACAGAATGCTAATCTAACATGTTTTCCTTTTCCCTTTTCCATTAGGTTTGTGATTTTGGGCTTTCCCGACTAAAGGCAAATACATTTCTTTCATCAAAGTCAGCTGCTGGGACTGTAAGTTCACTTTCACAGAATATATTTCTGTTTTTAATATCTTATGTTGTAACTTTTATTTTCACATGTTGAAAATTTTCCTCTTCTCTCCACTAGCCTGAGTGGATGGCTCCAGAAGTTCTTCGGGATGAACCATCAAATGAGAAGTCAGATATTTACAGCTTTGGTGTAATCTTGTGGGAGCTTGCAACATTGCAACAGCCGTGGAGTAGTTTGAATCCAGCGCAGGTTTGTCGTATGCCTTTGATACATGATGATTCAGTTTGTTTATGCTTAGATGTTCTATTATGATTATATTGCGTTGATTTTACACATGATTCTTAAGTTCTGATTACTGTTAGAGTGTAAGTTCAAATAGCATGCATGTTACTGGCAACAACATTCTGAAGATGATTGCATGAAATGTGTTAGTTGAAGAATGTAAAACCGGCCAATGATGACAAATAAGCTGTTGGAGGTGTCTCAATTACGTTCCTGAGTGTGGTTTTTGAAGTGTTACTTAGTGTACTATCATTGCCGTATAATGTGCTACTTTGACTGAATTGGCATGCCTTTCATCCCCCCCTCCCCCCCCCCTCTCTCTCTCTCTCTCTCTCTCTCTCTGCATTGGCCTGTCAACAATGTGTTAGATACAGGGCCTTTTTGTTAATTTAGTCTTCGCAACTCCTTAATGTTTTGTAGGTTGTGGCAGCCGTTGGCTTTAAGGGAAAAAGACTTGAGATACCACATGATTTGAATCCCCAATTAGCCTCAATAATTCAGGCTTGCTGGGCCAAGTGAGTTCGTATACATTTTTCATTTGTGTACTGCTTCAGTATTCAGTATATAAGTTATATTGATATACATGCTCTACTGCAGTGAGCCCTGGAAACGTCCTTCTTTTTCAAGTATTATGGATTCTTTGAGGGGATTGCTGAAACCCCCCACACCACAACCTAGTCGGTCAAACATGCCATTACTTACCTGAATGGTTGGAATTCCAGATATCATTCGTGCACAGGGTTTTATTAGTTTTGATGTCTAACAGGAATACACTTGTATTACTAGTCCCAGGTGCGAACCAAATTGTATAATGCCCCTGTATAGCACTTCATCTTGTTTGGTTTAGGGGGTTGTTGTTAATGTTCTTTGTCTGTGGTGGTGGTTGTTTGTAAAGAGCAGCGCATCTGTAAGCTCTTGTGATCAAACTAACAGTGTTCATGTTTTTTGTTTGCAGAGGCACTAATTCTGATCGAGAATAGCTATTTTCAGCGCAAAGCAAGGATACTTTATCTTCATTCCAACAAAATATTGTTTGATTAGGTGATCCTGTAATTCATGAAGAAATGTTTTATAATTTTTTTCATCCATAATTTTGTATGTAAAAGTATTCCCCTTGTAATTAGATTCAGTTAATGATAAGCAGCTTTGCCGGCAATGTGTTTCTGCATTTTGTCTTGGGCCATTTTGTCCTTTTACATGTGCCCTTTACCTCGTGTCGTTTCCTTGCTTTTTTGGGGGCTGGATTGCCATTCAGGACTTGGGCTGTGCTTATTGAATTAAAAGTTTGTCCTTGGATCCTAACACAGTAACACCGCCAAGTTAATCTTGGCATGGTGGAAACATGAAGTTACGTCATTGACTCGGTTAATATTTACCATCTGTACGTTGACTGTCATTGAGAAGAAATACTTTATTTATCTGTCTAATATTCTAGAAGGGCTTCCTGCTTGCCATTGAAGCCTGTAGGTAGGCATCACGGGGATAATTGCCGCAGGATATTTCTAACGCCCATGACAATCGTTAAGTCTATGTTTGGATTAGCAGAATATGGTGGAGTGGAAGGGAATGAAATAATAACAAATTCCATTTGGATATAATAAAATTGGATGGTATGGGATGAAAATGGATGAAGTTCAGTCCATTTAATTTTGTCATATTTTTCCATTTTTCTCTCTCCAAATTTGAAGGAATGAGAGAGAATATAAGTTTGTTCAAATAATGCAGTTGATTTATTATGTCAGTTCACTCTATTTTATTTCACTTCACTCCATTGTTTACTATAAAAGTCAAAAGAATATCATTGTATCTCTTGGGTTTTACTCGCAAATGGACAATAAGCACAATCCACCAAATTAGATTTAAAAAAAGGGCAAAATTAATTAATTTGCCCTCTAACTTAATTTTTTTTAAGTTTGTTCGCTAACTAATAAATGTTTTAACTTCATCCTTTTAAGTTTTAAATGTCAAACACTTTAAACCTCTTGTTAACGCTATTTCCTAAATTAATGGAATACACTTAATTGGCATGTGATGTGGCTGAAAAAAAAATTGATGAGAGGTTGTGCTATGTTAATACCCAAGTGTGCTTATCCGAGACAATAACATTCTCATTTCCAGCAATGCATTGCCATTCCAAAATATTCTCCATTTCAAGATTATACCCATTCCTTTTACAAATTGATTCTCATGGCTCGTTTGGGGTGCTGGATAAAATAAAGGCTGATAGTATAAGACTTGATAGGATAAGGTTTGATAGTGTAAGGTCTGATCAACTTTTAATATTATATAATGTTTAATGCAACACTGTATAAGATATTATATTTTATAATATTATAATTTATTTACAAATAATTCTAATATTTTAATTAAATATTAAATAAAAAATTTATTAATAATTTAAATATCATATTTATGTAAATATTTATTAATTAAAATTTAATTTATTTTAAATATTATTATTTATTTTAATATTTTATAATTATTTATTATTTCAATAAATTATATAAATATTAAATAATTCTTTTATATATTTTAATTATAATTATTTAAATTTAAATTTTTAAAAAATATTAACTCAAAATATTTTTATTATTGATCCTTTCTTTTATATATTACATATTACATATTATTTATTTCAAATATTTATTTCTATTTGATATTTAATACTAATTAGTTAATATTTATTACTTATAATTACATTTTTATTTTTATTATATATAACTAAATTGATATCATATATTATTTGTTAACAACATTTGTTTATTATGAAATGATTTTATTTATAAACATTTACTTATTATTATTTATTTAAGAATTATTTTATTTTAATAAGATATTAAAAAATAAAAGTACTTACATGTTACATGTTAAGAGCTAATCAGGCCTAATACAACCTCCTCATACTGTATTAAATTATACAACATTTTAACATATAAGGGGATTATGATGTATAAACTTATATAATATGTTATTTACACCAAATAACATATAAAGACATAACATATAATATAAGCTTATACTATCATACCTAATATAGCATATCAAACACACCCTCATATTTCTTTCCTTCCGGTGCCTTCAAATGCCCAAGAAGAGAAGTGAGTGTTGAAATCCCAGCAAATTTGCGTTGGGCTCTCAATAACAGTAATGTCGATTGAGATATTGTATGTTGTTAATCACTTCCTTGGCCATGGCAATGCAATTATGGTGCCAGATTAGTATTCCAAAAGGGGCATTTTCCTAATTCGTATGAAACATATTGATATCGAAAAGAAGTTCATCATTATGATTTCTTAGCTTTGAAACCTAAACCCAAACAGGAATGAAAATTCGGAAACTCGGAAAACTCCAATGGCCAAGTAAGCATATTCCGTTAATACAATAAACGGTGTTAACCAAGTACACAAACAAATGATGCCGTCAGAAATAGCATGTTTGATTCTGTTGTAGATACGACCGAAAAAAGTAAAAATAAAAAACAATTCTGTTCTAAAAACTCCAGATCATAAGTTGCAAAATACAAACATTCTAGAAATCTCCAGAGGCGAGAACGCGTCTCAAAGCCCAAAATCAAATTACCAGACCACACTGAAATGACCGTGTCTAGCAGGCCAGGGACCACTCCGGGCCCCTTTTTCTCCGAGTTTGACATAGAAAAATAAAAATATCAAGCTGAGCGTGGCAGTGGCAGCAGCATTGATGGGACAAACCACTGCAAGTTGGAGTTTAGGAATGGTTGGCGTCTCTGAACCAAGCCAACGTAACTGCCAGGAAACAACCTCAACCTCACTTCTGTCACTGGTCAGCACTTCATGATTACAATGGCCTCTCACTCTCACTGCTCTCCACCGCCTTTCGAGTTCGAGACACCCCTTTCTGTCTCTCTGTCGGCACACCCCCCAACCCCCCCAATACCTATATATGCCTACCCTCAAACTGCAAACCATCATCTCTCTTCACACTCACGTGTGGTTTCTCCTACGACCACTTGAGTAAGTACTTCAATTCAATATGAACCCCAACCTCCAAAATGACCCTCGCAATAAAATTGCGGAATCCAAGGCTAGTAAAGCTCCACCTCACGCGTTTTCTTACACTCATCCGATATGGGACCTTTCAAGTATGAATCCAGCGGATGAGGAAAGAGGAGCTTCAGCTTCTGTGCCATTACCTTCTTCACCTTTCGGCGGCGGCGGCGGCTTTGATGACAACGTTGGTTTGCCACAGCCGCTTGAATGCTTGCAAGGGAACCCGGTTCCTCCGTTTCTGTCCAAAACCTTTGATCTAGTGGACGACCCTTCGCTGGATCCCTTCATATCGTGGGGCTCCTCAGGTTCGAGTTTCGTGGTGTGGGATCCTATGGAGTTTTCAAGACACATCTTGCCAAGGAACTTCAAGCATAACAATTTCTCAAGTTTTGTTCGCCAGCTGAATACTTATGTGGGTATTGACGTTCTGTAACACGCCCTGTAAGGGCTGCTCTGCGCTCTATGTAGAATTATTGTATACATGATGTTTGCTTTATATCTTGTTGGTATTTTTTTTCTCTCTCTCTGAAATACTCATTAGGTTTGATGAAGATCAACCATGTATAATTTGATTGAAGACATTTTTTGTATCGACTAGGAGTTTAATAATTTTGACTCAGTTTGCTGTTATATCCTGAGTTGAGTGAATTCTCTCTTGATGCTTATGATATAGCTTTTGACACGTTCTCTTAATTTTGTATGACTTTATAATGGTTGAAATCGTTTTTGCAGGTAGAGTGAGTCATTTGTTATTTGCCCTTTTTCGTTGTTCGTTTATTTGTAACTTCCTTATTATGGTATTCTCTCTGTTATTGCTGCTATGTTGAGGTGTATGATCTCATAGGCGCCTATTACTATTACTGATGGAGCTGAATAATAAGATTATTATTCAGATATTTTCTATGTGGATTTTAGTAATATAATAACTGGCAGCAGAAGGAATATTTCTTGGAGTGTCTACCACACTAGGGATTTTTATCTTCAACAGGTAGTGTATTCCAGGTTTCTGTGGGGGCGTTTTATGCTGCCAGAATTTAAAACTTCGGTTGTATATGGCTGTTTGTTATCATCTTGACCATAATTTCCTTCTGTTTGTATAAAGCTTGCTTTGGATTCAGAGCTAGCATATTCCAACACAACTTCATCTGCTCATTGGTGTATATACCTAAACTGAATTTTGTTCCCTTTAATTACTATTTCTTTCCTTTTACCCCATCCTCCTTGTCTTGGGGTCACTTCTGTCTTCTGCTTAATTCATTCTCAAGTCACTTGCTACTTGTATCCAGGGATTCCACAAGATTGATGCCGATAAGTGGGAGTTTTTCAATGAGTCTTTCCAGCGTGGAAAGAGACATCTTCTGAGAAACATCCAAAGGCGCAGGCCACCTCAATCTCAGCAAGTCGGGTGCTATATTGGGCCTTCTGGCAATGCAACAAAGCCTGGACTTGATGTTGAGATGGACAGACTGAGGAACGAGAGGAATTTGTTAACGCAAGAGGTGATCGAATTGCAACAACAGCAGAGAACAACAGTTCAACATGCAAGAGAAGTGAATCAGAGGCTCCAATCTGCAGAGCTTAGACAGAAACAAATGGTTTCTTTCCTGGCAAAGTTTCTTCAAAACCCAACCCTTTTAGCCGGCATAAAGCATGAGAAGGAACAGAGAGTTATAGGTTCTCCTAGGGTGAGAAGGAAGTTTGTCAAGCACCACCAACACCAAACAGGAACATCAGGTTCTTTAGAGGGAGGGCAAATTGTGAGATACCAACCTGATTGGAGAAATCCAGTTCCCATTGAACAGTCTCCTCAGTACTTTTCACAGGGCATGACAAGAGCATTGAGTGAAGGTGAGGAAAATCTGACTTTGCAGTTTGAAACTGCTGTATCAGATGAATTAGGTGCGGTGCATGAGGCTGTGCCAACTGCAAACATCATAGGAGAAGGATCATCAAGCTTTGGACTTGAAGATCCCATTTTCAAAGGGAAAAATATCATGAGCCCAAATCAAGAAGTTCCTGAAGAGTGCTTTGTTTCTTTCCCGGAGGATTTGACTAAGGAAACAGGATTTCCTGGGTTTCCCCCTCTTGGAACTGAAAGCTTAGATATATGGAACACCAACTTTAATGTTAGTGCCTCTGTGAATGAGCCATGGGGAGATCCTATCAATTATGAAGTGCCAGGATATGGAGTCACAAGTGGTATCTCAGACATTTGGGATATGAGCTCGCTGCAGGCTACAGGAAATTTGCCAAGTGATGACTATCCTCTTGGTGAAATAGAAAGTCAAGCTGGCCAGCTAAAAGATAGTAGAAATAAGAATGTAGGTCCATAGGGCTTCATCTGCTTCTGCACTTGTTGCCATTTATATATATAGATGTGTTTAGTACATTGGGGGTCGAATTATAGAACAACTTGATGTATAACTGTTGTTCATTCACTGATCATCAGGTTCCATCTATTTAGATGTAGTGTATGATGGTTCAGTCTTCATGCTTCTCTTTGTAAATTATAATTGTTTAATGCTTGTCTAATTCTTTACTGGGTAATGCTATTCAGACACTCACTTTTTGGGTGTTAAAGTATCATTATCCTTCTTTTTTCTTGACACAACTTCCATTTCACCAAATCTATCGTGTAATCTCTTTGCTTCTTAACTGGTTGAATTTCAGAAGAAAAAAGGTAAGAAATCTATTTTTTCATGATGACATGATTCATGGAATAAATTAATTTGAAAGACTACAATAATGGTATTTATATTTTTTGAAGGATTAGAAAAAATGGTTTACTTACACATTGTATATGTTACACTTGCAAACTTGTCAACTCAACCTACTGCTTGGGACTCAACCTACCACTCTATTTTAACAATTGTCACTCTCACTTAACTTGCTTTTTATATAGATGTTTTAAAATGTTCTTTTTCTTTTTTACAATTAATAAACTAGTTGTATACTATTATTCTAATATTATTCAAAATCACTATGATAAATTTTTTAAAAAGAATCTGTTAATATTTTATTATTTGTGCTCCTATATTCGTTTTTGTTTTCCAAGAAAAATATATTGCACAAAAAATATCTTTCCAGTTTGAAAAAAAGACATAACTAGTAACTATGGCTTTTTTTTTCCTGGTAATATATTACATGAAAGGCTCCAACTCTTCAAACCTAAAGAGGAGAAATTTTACCTTATTATTTTTCTCTTTGAAAAAAAATTCTATCAAATGACATATAAATTATAAATATTTTAGTTAATTCAATTGTTCCATTAGCCTAAGAAATATATATAGTGGTGTGGTGTGCAAGAAGTTGGAGAGAATAATGCTCGAATGATGGTCTTCTTACAGAGAACAAAACTTATCGTAAGTTTGGTTTGTGAAAATATTTCTATTTTTATTTTTTATTTTCATTTCTTGAAACGGATCTTCATTTCAGATTTTCAAAATTAAGAAATACGTTTGGTTTGTAAGAGTGGATTTTGTTTTCAGAAAATGAAAATAATGAAAATACATTTGATTTGCTTGTTTTCAAAATGCAATTCTCAAAATCAAATTTAAGATAATAAAATTATTAATTATTTTTTATATAATCATAATTTATACTGAATACTATTTATTCTATAATAATATATACTGTTGCAACTATTTATTGTATGCTTATGAATTTTTATATTACTTTGAGTAATCTGGAGAGTCTGTCTCTGCGTGATCCATCTCTTCGTCGAATATGTCTTCTTCCTCGCCTATCTGGTATGGTCTGCGGCAGACTTTATCCATCAGTGGTGCTGTGCCAGATCTAAAAGCTGTGTTGGTCACATCTTCTTCTCCGATCTGAGTTTGCGTTTGATTTTCCAGTGGTGCTCTGCTTGTTGTTGGTCATTAGCACGGTTGTTGCTCCGATCCGGTGCGGCGATGCTCCTCTAACCACCATCACACAAAAAAGCACTGTGCGATGGTGGTTCGTTCTTCTTCGTTTTGTTTCATCTCCATTATGCTTTCAGGCGTAGCTTGTGTTCTTCGCGTCGGTTCCATTATTTCTTATAATCGATGTCCTATGCCTTCGATCTGGTGTGGTTCGCGGTGATTCTCTGTTCTTGTTTGCATTTTTTTTGCTTCTTGCAGTCGATGGCTTGCAATGCACCGCCCACATAGCCTCGCTGCCGAACCAATTGGGAACAGTGTGCGTCGAACTCTCTGTGGCCGTCGAAGACGCCGAAGCAGTGGTCGTCGGGGCTAGCACCACGATAAGAGTGAATGACCAGGGATAGAGAGGCTCTATTTCTCTGTTAAGTGAGAACGAGAAGAGATGTTAGAGAAGGAAACCGTGATTGTTTGAGAACAAAACAAAGTTCATGTTAATTACAATTGAGCCACCGCGTTTTCACTGAAAACGTTTTCATCAACGCGTGAAATGTGTAGATGAAAAGAGTGAAAGCATGAAAATCACGTTTCCAGATTTTCAAGAAATTTAGGAAACATTTCCTGGAAATATTTTCACTCGAAGCATGCCAAACACATTTTTATCCTTGTTTCCTGTTTTTAGTGAAAATGAAAACGGAAAACGTTGAAACCAAACACCCGGCTCAACTTATGAGTTGATTCAATTAAATTTGAACACAAGTCCACATGCAATTTCTCTTATTTTTGCACATTGTAGCAATTGATCTCATAAATGATTGAAACTTTAGCAACACTCTTCCTTGTAACTTATTAAATAAATGACTAACTTGATGTATTATGTTACCTTAATTTTTGAGAGGAGAATAATAGATTAATTTTTTTAATAATGACAGATTGATGCAACGAATAATAACATAATGTTTTTATTTAATGAGTTAAAATTTTATAATTTTTTTGTGGTATAATATTGGGTATATATGATATTATGTTCATCTACACCAACCTAAATGCTATATATATTATAAAAAAAATATATAGTATACTTAATAGTTATGTTAATTAGTGGGAAAATGTGTTTTTCGCAAAATGGAATGACATTTTTTGTGTAATAATTTTTTTTGTAAAATAAAGAAAATATAGAAGCACAAATAATCAAATATTAAGATTTTTTAAAATATGTATAATAATAATTTTGAATATTATTGTAATAACAATATATAACTAGTTACTAATTGTGAAGAGGAAAATAACATTTCAGGATAACAACAAAAAAAACTAGTTGAGTGAAAGTGGAAATGACTAAAATGGAGTGCCTATTAATTGAAATGAATCATGTTACAAATAATTTAGATAAAATATACTTACTCTCTAAGGTATCAACAAATGACACTCCACCCAATTTGTTTGAAATACTTACACTCCAATCAATTTAAATAAGGATGTGTTTGGTACATTATCTTTAATGAATTTTTTTTAAAATTATATACTTGATAATAAAAATAATTATGAAATAAGTAACAAATTAAATTTTTGTACACTGATAACAATAATTGTTTTAATTAATAATGAACATTTTAAATAAAGAAGATATAAAAATTAAATAAATATATAGAATAATATTAAAATATAATTATATAAATGAGATTCAAAATATTAAAAATAATTTTTATAAATCAATAATTTGATTATCATAGTTAATAGTTATCTGCTAGCATGATTTCATAATATTTTAAATTTTCATTAGTTTGCTGTGTAAAATTGATTTTACATTGTCAACTAACATAAATTCAAGAAAATTTCAAACCATGATGGGTGGTTAGCGTAGTGGGTAATTATCTAGCATGATTTGACACTTTTTAAAATTTTTATTAATTAATTTATTTCACAATTATTATTTTATAAATTTAATTTTGATGTAATAATAATATAAATAAGTTCTATAATTTATTCAAGCATATATTATTACGTAGTCAAGTTGAATTACTCCTATGCCCATTATTTGAAAAGTTATATAAATAGTGTGATTAATTGGGTAAAAAATTATATTGTCAATACATCAAAATTAAATCCTTTTTTTAGTAAGTTTATTTTTGTAATATTTTACTTTCATATAATATCAAATATAAAAATTATAGCATTTTATTTTTCTTATAATATTTCTAACTTATATATTTTTATCCTAATATGTATAATGAACATAGAAAACATATCAAACTAATATTATTTACGAATTATTCATAGATAAATTTCAAAAAATGATAATTAAAATATTAACATGTAAAAATTTTTTAAAAATTTTATTTTTACTATCTATAATTACATTTTACATGAAATGTTATATTATTTATTGTTATTATAAATTTATATATTATTTTTTATTAATTTATGTATTTTAATATTATTCCAAATATTCATTTAATTTTCATTTATTATTAATTTTTTAATTAAAATAATTATTTAATACTAACTTTTAAAATTATCAATGATTTTATTATATAAAAAGGGATTATGATAGATAAATTTATTTAGTATATTGTATGCATCAAATAACATGAAATCAATGCATAGAAATTACATTTATTATTTATTCTATAATTTTTTTATTATTTAATATATAATTTGTAAATATCACACCATGAAACATAATACATCAAACACATTTGTAATGAAATGGGGTAGAGTGTAGGCTTTTTTTTTTAAAACAAATGAGGTGGAATGTCATTTTTTGATATCTCATGGGAAAAGTATATTTTATCCAATAATTTATATGTGACATAGCCATGTTTAAATATTTCATTTTTTTTTTGTGTGCATATTGTTATCCATTGTGAAAAAATACATTACTTATTAAGTGAAATATTTATTTATCATGTCATCTTATATGTTTCTTTTACAAAAATTTATGTGCATCTTGTAATAATATTATATAAGATTTGTTTTGATACACAATCAATGTAAATTAATTTTACATCATCATACTATTATATGCTACTATATATAAAATATACAATGCGCAGTTGTGTAAAATCAAATATTTTACTAATATATTAATATGATTAGATTATTTCATAAAATTTTATTATATTGACATTGCAAAAGAATTAAATATATGTTAAAAATAAGTATGTGTTAATTGCTATTTAAAAATAATTATAATAAAAAAATTTAATGACTATAAAAGACAATAAATACAAAAGAGTTTAATTTATTTTTTTGACAAAAAGATTAAAGCTAGAAATTCTTCATAAGGGTTTGACAAAGCGAGAAATAGGGTCGAACATGTAACTTCTCACTCAAAGGTGTGAGAGACAAAAATAGTAAATAGGCTGTGAGATCAACTACACAAAAAAAGAGCTTAATCTTGATGTACTAAGTACTAACAATATAAAAACTTTATACTATCATTCAATCAAATATTTTTATTTGTATGACATTTCATGAAGTGGATGTCAAAGTTAACCATGATTATTGATATGACAATACATAATTGAATGACATGTAAAAGTTACTTGAACAAGCAATTTCTTTCATCTTAACATTTTTAATTTGACTTCAAGTTGATTATAATAAAAGTTTTAACCTCAATTTAGTTATTATATTTTAAATTCTAACATTAATTTAATCATTTTTTTTATTCAACTTTAAATGAATGGCTAAATCGACGTCAAATAAAATATGTTTAGACTAAATTGATGTTAAAATTAAAAATGTTCAAACCAATTTAATATATAAAATTTATTTGGATGAAGTTGATATCAAAATTAAAAATATTAGAACTAAATTGATGTTAAAAATATTATTAGCAGAAAATTAAAATTAAACTGAAAATATTAGGAACAAAATGGTTGTTTAATCAAGTTTTTTTATATTTTTAATATATTAAAATTAAACTCAATAAAAAATAAAATAAATGAGACAGACAAAAAGTCATAAAAATAGAGTAAGATGATTATTAAAAATAATAAAAAATTAAGGAAATCATGTTACATTGTAAGCAAACGCAAGAACATAAATAGAAAAGAAAAAAAAGTTTAAAAAAAAAATCAAGAAAAATTTCATAGGATAATTGTGGTGAAGTACGAATATCTTCTGTCCTATCAATGTTACGATTTAAATTAAAATTTGACTTCAGCCTTTCCTCTGTCTTTTACTTTCCTCTGTCGTGTGAATTGATTATGAATCGAAGTTTTAAAAGATTTCTCAGATCTACCATCTATTTAAAAAACAGCCGAATTGAATAACAAAATCTGCTTATCAAATTATTAAAAAAAATAAAATAAAATTCAACGTGAGATAGACGGAAGGTAACAATTCACTCACCACTCAAGCGTTTCTTCGCTCATGGAATGCCAATAGCAGCGTTCACATAACATCCAACCCCTCCTTCCACTCTAACACTTTCTCCCTCATTCTTTTCTTTTTGTCCCATTCATTCCTGCGATTTGGGGATAGGGTTTATCCCCAATTCCCACCGCATAGTTTTGAATGAGGGGCTTTTTCTTCTGATTTGTATATTTTTTCTCCATCTGGCAATAAAATCCCCGCGTGAACCAATAAACCGGGACGCCATTTCTCTTCTATAATCAATCGAATCTAGCTCCCACAAGCCTCATCACGTAATTGAAACTGCATTAGGGTTTTTACATTCGTTATACATATACGCATATGTTTCATATTTGATTTGGTTCTATGGACACGGAGAGCACGCGTAGATCGTTCGATAGATCGAGAGAACCGGGCGCCAAGAAGCCCCGACTGATCGACGAGCCGTTTCCTAAACTGCCGCCGCCCTCTGCGGTCACGGCGACGTTCCGAACCAATGGCGGCAGAGACTCCGAAAGCGGCGATTCGGGTCGGGTCGGGTACCACCCGCAGGCGCAACTGCCTCACCAAGAGCTTGTGGGTCAGTACAAGACCGCGCTCGCTGAACTCACTTTCAACTCGAAGCCCATAATTACCAATTTGACCATCATCGCCGGAGAGAATCTTTCTGCTGCCAAGGCAATTGCTGGCGCCGTTTGTACCAACATTCTAGAGGTGAACCTTTAAAAATAATCGTGTTTCGATTCTATTTTGGTTTGTGGCGCCATCTTTTATTTGTTTTTCTTTTCTCTTTTTTTTTTCCTGCTGATTGACTCGAGTTGTATCATCTACCGATGTGGAAGCTTTGTGCTAATGATGAATGGTGAATGGGAGAAGAGTTGCAGTTGTGGTGCGAAGAGATGAGATGTTTGTTTTCGATTGTTAGAAAAAAGGCATTTATGGTTCATCCAAGTTCATCTCGTGTCATTAGTTAGGTTAAGGTGTCAAGGCTTTTAGATGTGGATTAACCGTGGTAGAGATTTTTAAATTGTACACTGCCCCCACACTGATGATGAGCCTTGAAGCAATGGTAAGGTTACTGTTCTGTAACCAGGAGGACAAGGGTTCAAATCCTAGAGGTCATGGGTTCCTTAATCTTGTTGGGGTATGACTGCATATATCTACTACGACATCCCTCAAAGACCACCCTTTACTCGATGCTTCACGTTTAAAGAGAGAATAAAGAAATTACAATTCTTCAATTAGAGTAAAAAGAAGGAAAATAGAAGAACTATCCTTTTCTTGATGACAGCAGTTTGGTGAATTTCGGGTATGATACTCTTAAGGACTTCATACGACTTTTTTCAGAGAGGGGATTTAGAGGCTTCAGACACGTGGTATTTTTGGTGCTGGATATAGCGAAGGAAATGTACACTACACAGTTTCCAATCTCAATTAGTGCTGAAGTCCAGTTTTGATGAAATTAGCATATAAATAGCTGTTTTCAGTTGTTATCCTTGTTTATATCTGTCTGGACTGTCTTATTTCTGTTTGTTTGCTAGTTAATGTTGTTTTCAAACAAACAAAGGTGATGGTCCATCAAATTGTTTTAATGACTTTCCAGGTTCCAAGTGAACAAAAGCTGCCATCTCTTTATCTCTTAGACAGTATTGTGAAGAATATTGGGCAGGATTATATAAAGTACTTTGCTGCCAGACTACCTGAGGTCAGCTATCTATTCATTTTACCTTTCGTTAGCCTCATGCCTTTGTTCTAAATGTACTTATTACTTTGTTCATCTTTATGATGAATCCTTCAAATTTGGAGTGATGAATGTTTGCACTGAGTTGGTTACATTGATTTTGATATTGTCAGACTTCTTGCATTTCCATTAAAAATGAACAATCTGCTTATTTTGAAACGAAAACAGCTCTTCCCTTTGCCTTTTTCCTGAGACATGTTTTCTAATTTTACACACCTATTTTTAATTAGGTACTTGCCCATTACTCCTTTACGTTTTAGGTATTCTGCAAGGCATACCGACAGATTTGTCCTTCTGTCCATTCAAGTATGAGGCATCTTTTTGGAACTTGGAAAGCGGTGTTTCCTCCACAGACCCTTCAGATGATTGAGAAGGAGCTTGGTTTCACTCCTGCAGTCAATGGTTCAGCTTCCGCATCTGCTACGCTCAGGAGTGATTCACAGTCGAAACGCCCAGGTCATAGCATCCATGTGAACCCAAAGTATTTAGAAAGGCAGCGACTCCAGCAGTCCAACAGGGTGGGTTAAATGATTGCACCTAAAACTTGTCCTTTAAAGTTTTGAAATGTTGGATTTGAGTGGAATAACTCAGGATTGGACACTATTTCTTTTTTTTTTTTTTTGTGATTATGAATTGGAATTCTCAGTCATGTGTTTGTTGGATGATGAAACTGGACTGGGAGATATGTCATTGACATCCAATTCTGTTCTTCATTATTTCTTATTGAGACACAATGCTGTGTTCTTCCATTCCGTAATTTTTTTAATTGAAACTTTATAATAAACTAATTAAGGCTCCTTTATTCTTCCTATTCGCAAAATGTCATGACTTTTTGTCTTATATATTTTTGGTTTTGTTGTTCTATTTATGGTTTCACATAAGATATATTTGATGTTAATCTTGTTCTTTTGAGATAAAAGTAATATTTTGAATACTTTTTTCTTTATATTTTTACATACGTATTTTTTACCACTTTGATATCATATCCTAAGATCTGATCCACAATTCGAAAGAAGCCATATGATTAAAAATATGTATCTTGATTTGACAACTCTTTCATACATTGTATTTCTTGAAAATATGATAGTTACAGCAATACATATCCTTTCAAATACTTATCAGTCACACATACCTTTTTTATATCATATGTCTGGTACTTATCTATTGTGTCATGTCCTTTTACATGTCATGAAGACTAAAGGAGTAGTGAATGATATGACTGGAGCTATTTCAAACTCAAATGAGGATCCTTTCATATCCTTTCAAATGATAGTTATAGCAATACATATTCTTTCATATACTTATTATTCACACATACCTTTTTTATATCATATCTCTGGTACTTATCTTGTGTCATGTCCTTTTTCATGTCATGAAGACTAAAGGAGTAGTTAATGATATGACTGGAGCTATTTCAAACTCAAATGAGGATCCAGAGAGGCCAAATAGAGCTTTGGGTGCTTCACGACCATGGCTGGATCCTAGGATTAATATGCACGTATGTAGAGTAATTTTCTTTTCTTCTTAATGCTATCCATTTATGTAGAGTAATTTTGTTTTCTTCTTAACGCTATCCATTCTATCAATTGTCGTATTTGAATGTAATTGTGTATATTTCAGAGTAATCAGCGCATTCAAAGAGATGCATTTAATGATTCTGTTCGTGAGAGGAGTGTTGCTGAATCTTATGGAGGCATTGGAAATAGTTCTGATATTTCGAGTAAGTTGGGATTGAGTATGGGAAGAACCGGCAGTAGGGCGACTGAGTTGGGGCATGACAAAACTTGGTATAAAGCTGGCATTGATGTTGCAGAGACCACCATATCTGGACAAAGAAATGGTTTTAGTTTCAAGCTTGGTATTTCGAACCTTGAAGCACCAAAGTCCATGAACTTGGATGCACATCATCAACCAACACAAAACATAACTAACATAAGGAGTAGTGTAGTGTCAAATAGCTGGAAAAATTCTGAGGAAGAGGAGTTCATGTGGGATGGAATGAATGCTGGAATGACTGGTGATGGTGCAGCCAGTGTTCCCAACAACTCGAATGACCCATGGACGGGCGGTGATGATGAGAATCTGGTAAGCATGCTAAAATTATGGGTCGGTTGCGCTTTGCCACCCAAGTTTATTCATCAATAGCAGTTTTCTCTCAATTTATAAAATTAAGCACTATCCCCTTAACATACTATATTTTTTTTCATGGAATGTGTCCGCATGTCCACAAATTTGTTGTAGTTGACTCTTACCACTTTGAGAACTGCCTATACCTCAAGTAATTAAATGACAAAAAAAAAAAAAAAGGAAGCTTACCCTGTTTAATTGCGTTTAGACGCCCCAGATATCATAGCCCAAGTTATATTAGGATTTTTCACTTAATGTTTTGGGTTGCTTGCCTTAGATATTAATAGGAAATAACAGAAACGGAGAAGCAAAAGTGAAGAAACTGTGCAATAGCACTTGATAGAGATTAAGCTCAGTAAGAAGAGCAATGCAAGAGAGGAAAAACAGAGCACTAAGCAGCTCTAACTCTCCTAGCCTATGCCTTTCAAAAGAAAAACCTGCTCCAAACTTTTCCTATCCCACAATTATACCCTCAGCATGAAATTTCCCCACAATTCTGCTGTGCACAGGCTCCCAGCCCACACACCCACACCCACAAATCTTCTAGAATCAGTTATTTGGGGCCCACACCGATTTATCCAATTCCCCTAATTCACTATTCCCCTTAATACCCCTGTATTTTTTTCTTTTATACACTTGTACCCCTTTAGGGAATTTGTCCCTAACAGATAGATTAGTGTTTATTTTAGTCACTGTCATTAGGCATACTATCTAAAGGTGTTCTTGGGAGTTAGGAAGAGGAGGTATCAAGGGTATGAGTTAGGAAGAGGAGGTATCAAGGGTATGGGAAGGAAGGGAATGGAGGTTATAACCTTGTTTGGGAATTTAAAATACATAAAGGGAAGGAAATGAAAGGTTATGACTTCATGATATATTTTTATAATTTCATTGATTATTAAAACAATTAAATGTAATTAAAAAGGATATGCAAAAATGTCATCCATGTTTTAAGAAGGATAAAACAATAATTTTTGCATCTTGACCACTAAACCTCCCCGTTTTCTATTGCAGCGGTTGTGAAAAACCACACTTCCCTTTTGCATAAAACTCTCAAACAAGGGGAGGATATATAATAAACCTTCCCCTTCCTTCTCACCAATACACCCTTGGGGAATCCAGCACTATGTAGATTTGGTCTTCAAAGATTTTTGTTTCAAAACATTGTTCCTTGGTCCCAGTTCTGTTTTACATCAGTCTGATACAAAAGTTTAATATTAGAGTAAATTGAACTTTACCACCCTATTTTATCATCATTTCCCACTAAGCACCATCTATCCTTCAAGTTATGTTGATTCTCATGATTTGGGGGAAAAAAAACTTTCATACAATTGACATTTTAACAGAACAAACTCCGTAAGGTTTTCTAGTATTGCCAAAAGTGACAAGATTGTATCTCATGGTGCCTCTTATTTCACGTGCAGGAAGGTGAGGATCACCTCCAAATTACACACCCTTTCAGCATAAAGGTTGATAGAGAAATATCCAGTGTCAGGAAACAACCAGCTGCACTTGGGGAGCATTCATCATTTTCATGGCAATTGCAAGAGCCGAGATCAATTGAAAAGTTGCATATGAAGCCAGGTCACTCGGAAGGATTCGTGTCCAATCTTGGTGGCTTATCAGCCAATATAAATTCTTTAGTTGCCAGGATAGGCAATCGGTCTTTCATGACGAATGTAACCACTGGATCGACCAAAACTATGGGACCAAAGCAATTTGATTCCGTGGGAGCCGAATCCACTTCTGGGCAGTCACCTTTGCGGCAACAGTCTCCATCACTGCCAGTAACAGTGCACCACCCTCATCTAATGCAAAATTTGTCGGAGCAAGACCATTCCCAGGCTCCTAAAACATCTCAATTTTTGGGAGGTCTGCATAGCCAATATGTAAGAGATCGACCTCCTGCCCTTCCTCCCAATGCTCAAGTTGGTAATTCGTGCAGATCAAGGGAAAAGGATTTGCAGGGTCCATTATCTTCAGTGACTTCTTTCCAGCCAAGGCATCAACAGCTGCAACTGGGTTCTTCCCAGACTAGTGTCAAAACTAAGAAGCCACCCCACTCTAAAGTTTCTTTGGCCAGTGAAACATCAGAACAGTCAACCACAAGTTGTTTGTCTGCTGCAGCTGTGAAGAGTGGAATCTTATCCAACAAATCAATTACAAGCAGTTTTCCTAGTACAAGTAGTCTAGCTACGAGGAATCTTCCATCTGAACTAGGGGATCGACCTACTCGGTCAGGTGGACCTTCCCCTGTCTCATTAACTTCTTCAGGGTCTGCAGTTGCATCACCATCTTTATTAGTTCCTTCGAATGACGATTTGTCTGTTCCACCAAATGTACCTCAAGGAAGAGCTGGGCAATGGCCAAGGGTGTCTACACAACTGCCAGCTTCTTCTAATGTGAGCAGTGTCTCAGCTCCAACCTCAAATGACACTAAAAATAATTCCTTAAATCCGATTGCTAACCTTTTAAGCTCATTAGTTGCAAAGGGTTTGATATCTGCAGAAACAGAGTCACCAACTAAGGTACCAAAGGAGGCACTTGTTGGATTGGAGGAACAAACTGAGAGCATTACTGCCAGTAGCCCTTTGCCAGTTGATTCAGTTTCTGGTTCTGCAGCTGTCCCACTACCATCTTCCAGAGATGAGGTAGATCACACAAAAACTGCCCTTACCTTACGTCAGTCAACCAGCACTGAAGTTGGTGATATCATTGGCTTTGATTTTAAGCCTGATGTAATCCGAGAGTTGCATCCCGCTGTAATCAAGGAATTATTGGATGATCTCCCACATCATTGCGGAGTTTGTGGTGTTAGGCTTAAACAGGAAGAACAGTTAAATAGACACTTGGAGTGGCATTCCATGAGAGAAAGAGAGCAAAGTGGTTTAACTACAGCATCCAGAAGATGGTATGCAAATTCAGATGACTGGATTGCCGGCAAGGCTGAGTATGCATCTGAGGTCAGTGACTTTGTAGATGTATATGGTGAGAAAACAGACAGGAGTCAACTGGATACTATGGTTCTAGCTGATGAGAACCAGTGCTTGTGTGTATTGTGTGGCGAGCTATTTGAAGATGTGTACTGTGAGGAAAGGGATGAATGGATGTTCGGAGGGGCTCTTTACATGAACAACTCAAATATGGGGTCCATCGTTCATGCTAAATGCTTATCAGAAAACTCAGTATCCAGTGTCATGAAGATGGTAAGCCCTATGGAATGGATGTCTTCTAGGCGGATGTTTAAAGATTCAAGTGCGTATTGAATGGGTGGGTTTAAAATTTTTGTGATATGGTAATTGATTGGACCTTTTCTATTTTAGCAGGAGCAGGATTAATGGTTCACCCCTGCTACGTTGGAGATTCAGAAGTTTTTACCAAGGGAACCCAAGGTTTTACTCTCCATACTAAATTTTTTATGCCCCTTCCATGCCAAATTTATTCCCTCCCTCCAGCCGGTCTCCCGAGCGTTCAAACAAATTTTGTGCTCTTTTGTACCCCCCTTGTACTTGAGAAAAAAAGGAAATACCTTAGTGTTAAAAAATATATCAATGCGAGAAAAAAATTTTGGCGGCTCAACTTGCGGATTGATATTGCTGTTTTATTTTCTATGGTGAAGCCCATTGAGGCATTTAACGAATCTACCGATAATTCGAGGCAAAGATGACTTTATCTATGTCATTTTTTCTCGGTATATATGTTATCGGTTTCATTTAGTTCGCAAGAATTCCCTTTTAATTTTTCTTATTTCTATTCCCTTTTAATTCGGGAGCAGATTTGAAGGCAATGTTCCTTGATGCCTGAGCATTGCTTTCCTTAATTTTTCAGCTTCATTTACCAGTCCATTATGGCTTTTTGCCGCCAACTGTTCAGTTCTATATTGGTTTTCGATTTTGCTGAGTATACTCTCTTTATCCAAGGAAATAGTCTGTCCGTAACAGGGAAGTTGATACAGTAGATCTTGTTTTTAACACAAGCAAAATTTAAGATTATGATCAATAAACTTGATATAACTCTTATTAATACGTGACAGAACATAGATGATTTTGTGTCATATATTAGATAAACATAAGAGCACAATTGAGCTTATTAGAACTCTAGAACTATGCAACTACATATTCTGAGAAAGCAAAGTACCAAACCAGAGGTGATCCATATCTTGTAGTACAAACACATCAATAATTGAATAAAAAAGCAAAGAGTACCAAACACGATGACACTAAGCCTATATCTAGACACAGTGCACTTATAGAGAACTCCAGTTTCGAGCATGGAGCATCTTAGCAACCATAGAGTTTAAATGGACTTTCCAAGAAAGGGGTCTACAGCCTTAAGCATGTGCTCTCTACAAAGCAAAAACAAACACGGAACCCCAACTATCTACGATTAGTAGATGTAATCAATAAATTGCCCAACTCAAATGTGTGCTTGAACATGCTTAAGCTACTGCAAGATCTGAGTTAGCCTTATAATTTCTCACAATTCAGATACTACCACTATCAAACAAAGAAAGGGGTCCCAGAAGCCATGGAGAAAGAGCCACCTACACTGGCTCCCCCTTAAAGAAAGGATGCTGCTGGTTAAGGGAGAGAAGCTCAGCTACGAAATGGTGGGTGTTGCTGGGGAAAGGGCTCTGCGACAGCCCTTTTTTTTTTCAGTTGACCGGTACAACCGCAAAAAGTAAATCTAAGAAACATTGGTGTTAAGGATTTAAGGATTTACGAGTGTTTTGTTATGGCACACTGCGTATGAGCTAAAGTTTCATGTTTAATTAATTCAAGGCTTTTGGTGTTGAGTGTAGATGTAGTCTAAGTGGGCCTCCGTTATCATCCTTCTACTCAAGCATTCTTCGTCCTTCTCATCGCATTGCTCTGATCCCATTAGCTGCATGAAAAATTGCGTACATCTAATTAGGGCAGGGTGAGGGGTGAAAAAAAAAATATAAGACGCAAAATTAAGGATGCTGATCAAAGGGTTGAAGCATTTCACTGTCTTTTAATTTGTGTTCTTAAGCATCTACTCCTCGAGATTCATGATCGGAGGCAAAATCCATGAGTTCTACCGATGATCACTAAAAAAACAAAAAAAAGATGATAAAGAAACGAGAAAATTAACAATATGTGTGTACTTACTTCCATACCACCATCATCTTCCAACTCTCTGGATGGTCTAGCAACAACCACATCGTTTGCCTTAACTTCCTTTCCACATGTATTCAGTTGTTCGCATGGAGAAACAAGTGGTGAACAACTAACACCATGAAAACAACCTTGTTTTGTTAGTACAAGGAGATGAGTAGAAGCTAAGAAAGATGACAGAAGGAGGACATAGGAAAACAAGACAATTTGTTGCTTCATTGGTTCACTTCACTCTGGGGATGGAAGCTAGCTACTAGAAAAGAGAGAATGATCAAAGCAAGAAAAAACTATAGCCAGTAAGTAATTGCGTCTAAGAAAGTAAAATAAGGGAATACATAACTAATAGAACCCCTTAGCTATCTTGCCTGAGGAAACAGTGCCTCTGAGACGCACCAGCTTAGCTTGGACGGGCCCTATTATTTTCGTACCTTGTTCTAAGTTGATGTAATAAGTCGCTTCCTATGCAGAACCACCGTTTGCTTCAGTAAATATAGAGAGAGAGGAGAAGGAAAGCGGTGGTCATTTTCATGGTGGTCCAAAACTGAGCTACAAAACAAAACATAATTGAAGTGACCACAGTTAATAATTCGGTGGGGTTACTCAGATTGCTGTGCACTCTTCTTTCTACGTGGTTTAACAGAAATTATTATGGTGGGTGTGAAAGGGAAAATGCACAAATGGGCATATATTGTGTATTTGTGTACGTAGTGGATGTTCAGAGAGCGCACTGATATTCTTATCTGTGGACTGACCACAGCTATTCACCTTTTTTTTCAATTTGATTTACTTAATGATAATAGTCTAAATATAAGAGTTTGAATTAAATCTTCACAAAATATCTAGTGTTAAGCTATGAAAGCCTTCTTTTAAAACTTCTGGAATTACTAGTGTCCAAAAGAGATTATTTACAAACTAGATTAAAATTTTGAGAATAATAAAAACAACAATTAAAATCAAATTGTTCTTTGTGAATAAATCATTTGTATGAAGAGTCTTTTTGCCTTCTGCAATGAATATACTTTCCGTGATCCACACATAAAGGTATTTTGATTCGCATCGCTCAAACTGGTCTTCAGTGAGAATCAGACACCTTTAAATCGAACAATGTGAAGTTTTTGTGAGTGCACTGAAAGCATTAAGAGAAAAGACAATGTAAGCTGAAGAAACAGAGGCCAATATGTAGTGTTCCCTATGCTACAGGATTCTCTTTTGCTTAGTTTTTATGCTTTTCTTTAGTGAATTCTCTTTCCTAAACCCAACTCTTATCCAAATAGAAAAGAATGGCTAACTTTACTTCAGTCTTATCTATCAAAAAGTTGTAAAGGAAGGGACCAAGCTTGTTGAGTCCAGTCTCATACTGAAGCGGAAATATTGTTTCAGAAGAAAACAGTAGTTAAATACATAATTTGTGTGTACTCTTGATTTCGTGACTCCTGGATGCCTCAAATTAACAGCATAACCTCGCTATATACGGCCCCTCGTAGGTCTAATCTGATACAACTAATATTAACCTCCACTTATAAAGGCTTAAGTTAACATGACTTGTTTTCATTGAGAACAAAGGGAGAGCCAAAGTCAAGGGGACCTCTCCTATAGTTGGAGGATTCATCTCCTATTCTTGTTTTTTATATTTTCTCTAAATTTTTCCTCTTTCTCTTCTTCAGTCTCTGATTTCTTTTAGCTTCCATATATCTTTCTCCTCTTTCTTTCGTCCCTTATTAAATTGTCATTGCTCCTTCATTCTTAATTAAGCTTTAACCCATAATTAACCCTAGCTAATAACACATGTAATTGAGAAAAATTATTTGAACACCCAAAAGTGAGTGTCTGAAACAGATACCCACTTTATAATCGTTGGATGTGATGGATGTTCCCACTTACTCTTAATATCCATCACATCCAACGATTAAAAAGTGGGTGTCTGTTTCAGACACCCACTTTTGGGTGTTCAAATAGCGCTTCTCCATGTAATTGTTGCCACATGAAAGTCATGTAACTAACTTGTCGTGATCCATAGGTCATTCTCTATTCAGAGTACACAACTTATGAGAAGAGGTTTAGTATAATGTTCTGTCATCTGTGGTAGCTAGGAGGTCTGGTCCAATGTCCTTCCTATAGAGTGGTACGTTAGTCACATGCTCTCTTGTCTAAATTATTTTACCCCTCATCTTGTTCACACCACTACAAGAAAATTGTTATACAGTGACGGAAAAAAACCGTAGGTAAAAGTATAATAATTGTGGGTATAGCCTTAAAAACTTATACCTACCACGCTCTTACATCATTTTACTACGCTTTACCCACGGTTTTTCCTAGATTAGTATAACATATAGTGATGGTACCCATTACCGTCAGAAAATGTCTTGACTTATATCTACAGATTTCATTGTGTCACTATAGGTTTTAGTGACAGAACTAAAAACCGTCACAAATAATCCCCAGGTAATTACCCACGAAAACAATTCTGTCACTGTATACTTTAGAGCAAAGGTCTTTTTTTCAGTGGGTATAGCTTATAGCGATACTTTTATTGAATTTAACTTTTCCGTGGGTATAGCTTATAACCACATTTTTATTAATTTTATATTTTTCGTAGGTGTAACTTATAATGAATTAAAATTTGGAATTCAATTTATGCTTTTAAATTTATATATATAAGAATAACAATCATATTAAAAAAAAAAGACTCCAATTACATTAAAAATAAAATAAGTTTTAAAGTAATATGTATCAATATTACAAATAAACAAAATCATAACAATCTAAAGAAGTACATATATTATGCTCCCATAAAATAAATATGGTGCATACAAAATACAATTCCAAAACATGATAGGCATGAATCACCAACAATTAACAAAAAATGAGCACTTTCACTTCTAGTCATCACCTGCAAATTACAATGAAGCATTAATATTAGTGTATGTATTTAACAAAATTAACATCAATCTTAATGAAAATTAACCAAATTAAATACATACTCATTCGATTTGTTTGCAAAAGGTAATTTATATGAGTACAAATACAATGGGCTATCCAGAACCATAGACTTCTCTGATAACAACTTGAGTGGAGAAATTCCCTTGGGTTTTTTAAGTCTTGTTAAAGTTCAAACCTTGAACTTGTCTCGGAATCAATTGAAATGAGGGATACCAAAGATAGTTGGAGACATGAAAAATCTAGAATCTCTTGATCTCTCTAATAATAAACTCTTTAGAGAAATTCCAGAAAGCATGGCTGGTTTGTCTTTTCTAAGTTATATGAACCTACCCTACAACAAATTTTCTGGAAAATTCCAAAAAGGACTCAACTTCAGAGTTTTGATATGTCTAGCTACATGTACTGCTATGTTTTCCTTTGTATTTTTTTTATTTTTTGGTCAAGACTCTGTTTGCAATTAGCTTTAATAGATTACATAAAATTATTTTAATAATTCAAGCTAGGTTTACACATTAGCTCCAGCTTGAGCTTAGTCGATGTATTTAATTGAAAAGATTTGAGCATCAACTATTCAGCTACACTTGGCTCAATTGTAGCCCACTTCTCAATTGCTATCTCTGGCCTATGCTAGTAACTATATTTATTATCCATGCAAGAAATTGTGTAATTACATATATGTAGAAAAAGCATGCAGATGGAAGGAATGCCAACCAACCAGAAGGAAATGCATGTAGACTTAGTTTGTTCAGAACATCAGTTGCATCAAATCCAGCATTATCACATAATTATTGAGGTATAACCTGTAATACCAAACAACACATAAATAGGCTTGTTTGTCCTATTAGTTTCAACTTTCAACTAAAGACCATTATGCAGAGAAGTTCTTCATGGAAATTAGTCAAAGGCTCAAAGAAGCACAAGTGCAAAAAATAACATTTTTCTATCACTTATGTCAAGCATGTTTTTCATCTAGTTACTTTAATGACTACAACAATAGCATTATGAAATATCATAGACAATTCCAAAGACAATTACCTCCAGAGCTTTTGCATATGAGTTAATGAAAAGCTTAGACTTTCCTACTATTGTACATGCATGCTGCCTCAGATATCGACCTATCTCCATCTGTCAACAAGAGCCACACATTTACATCCAAAGAGTTCAGTAACAGAATCAATCAATATCAAACTACAAATTTTGGGCACATACATCTACAAAGGCCTCCACCAAAGAACTACAATTGAATTCTTCAAAGCCCTCCTAACAATCATGATTCCATCATGCAAACTTCGCTCTGCTTCCTTAATGAACTAAATGAGAAGCAAAAATAAATTGTAAGCCCAAGATAGGCTTATCCATATGCAAGGCACATAAACAGTCATCGTACAAACAGACCTGATTAGCTCCTCCACGAAGAACTATGGCTGCTATTTGTCCAGATGGACATCCATTGAATATATTGAACCTCTCATTTCCAACTTGTCTTTCCTCGAAAATTTCACAAGTTCCAAGGACCTTCACTCAAATACATCACAATAATTTCAACCAAAGTATATTACATTAAAAAATGAACAGACCATAGCCAAGTTCACATATAGTGCACAACCTCATCAATAATATTATTGACAAATGTTTATGGCTCCACCAAATATGAGAAACTCTTTTTAAATCTTCTTCTGCTACACGACCAACACAAAAAATGTCTCGATCTGCAAAATACTATTAAGAAAAAATAAAGGCATATAGTACAATTAAGTGCTATCTAATGTAATAATTTAGTCATTTGTCTTCTTTTATTATTTTTATGACTTAATCTGTTTAAATATTTCTTTACTAAGTTAGCTATTTATGACATTCTTGATACTCCTAGTTGTTTAGAGTATAAATGACAATCTTACCATTACTAGTATTAAATTAGTTAATTGAAGCAACTACCAAAGTTGTATGGAGACAAAGTTCAAGTTCCTGCAGAACTGAACCTCTATAAGCCTCGTGTTCCAATTTTAAAGCTGATGATATCTATACTAAAAGATCTGATTAAATATAAAGAAAATGACGATAAGAAAATTTGGATACACAATTTCTCAAAAAGACCGAGCAGAGTCAAGTGCAAACTCTCAATCATTTCCACTCTCATTTTCAAATTTCCATAATGCATCAAATTAATTAAACAAAATCAAACAAAAAGAGGAAAAACAATAGCAACAAGATTAGAGATCACAAATACACAATGCAAGTAAAACAAAGAAAAAGAGAGAGAACCAATTTCTCAAAATAAAATTGCTGAAACCCTAGCTCAACAAAGTTACTGAAATCGAGAGAAAAAAAGAGTAAAATCAAACTCAGCAACTAAACGTAGCTTCAGACTTGCATTAATAAATTTTTTAATACATTAACAGTGTATAAGGCGATTATTTTCTTCCTTGGCCGAAGAAAGAATAGAGGAAATAGAAGAACAGAGTAGAAGAAATACCTATAGCAAATACGAAGCAGAGGCTGGAAGGGGTTGGTTCGTGGCGGTGACGAAGCAAAGGCTGGAAAGGGTCCTCACGGGTTCACGGTGGCGGCAAAGCAAAGGCTAGAAGGGGTTCACCGCAGCGGCAAAGCAGAGGCTGGATGAGGTCCTCGCAGGTTCACGGCTGTTGCCAAGCATAGGTTGGAATGTGTTGGTCAGCGACGGCGGTGAATGGAGCTACTCAACGTGGCTGTGGCTATGGCCTTTGAGGTGGCTGTGGCTGGTTCGGTGATGAGGGGTAAAGGTTGTGAGGCTATGAGGGATGGTGAGTTTATGGTGGTGGTAATGTGGTTTTGTGATGTAGGTGGAAGAAAGAATGGTGCTGATGTTGAAGCCTTGAAGGAGTCAGGGAAAAGGGGGAAAAAGAATAAAAGGAAGGGAAAAATAAAAGTTAGAGGCTTTTGACTTTAGATTCGCGCTAGTGCCAGGGAAAAGACAACTACAGTGATAATAGAATAAGTGACCCTAAAAGATGAGTGTAGGTATACATTCTCTATAGCCACAGTAAAAAAAAAATTACAGTGATAGCAAATTATAAGTGTGGGTATATGTTACTTATACCCACGGTAAAAAATAATATAGTGACACCAAAATATAAGCATAGGTATAGATGTTCAATACCCACGGTATTAATATCTGTCCCTAAAACTTATAGTGATGGCACTATATATTTGTGGCTATATACTATCTATACCTACAATTTGTATCTGTGTAGCTAAAGACTGTCGTGGGTATATGGCAATTTTCTTGTAGTGCACTAAATTTTACTAAGTATCAAAATGTCAAATTGTCATTCAATCTAAGTAACACGAGGGTCATTATGAAAAAAATTTGACTGTTAAAGTATGAAGGCTCTTGGTAATGGCAGTGCATAATAAATGTTTGAAATGTTAAAGTCGACCAAGACAATGAAGTTTAATTCTCAAGGAGAAGTATATCAAAGTTGACAAAGTTTCAAGTTTGTCAATTAACGTGTCAAAGTTGATGGTGGTCACTCAAGATGAAATTTGAATATTCAATATTGTTAGCTAACAATAACAAGATTCTCATGCTCGAGTTTGAAGGTTGAAGCCCATGTTTGTCATTTGGCACTTAGAAAATTTTGAAGGACTTGAGAATATCGCCACAGTAATCAGTACGAGACAGATGTTGGTCTTGTGATAGTTAACGATGGTTATCAGTTATTTTTAACAATAATGTTGATAGAAGCCTCGTGAAAAAGCGACAAAGTGGTAATCGTTCGATGATAAAGGCGTATGACAAAGAAAGAAACTATCAAAGACACGTGGATAATATCCAAGGACATAGCCAAAGACAAGCGTCAAAATCTTAGAGTCCTAAGATCTCTGTAAATAGTAGTCCTGTATATTTATAAATGATTGGAATTTTTACTTACACACTCGTTCTACAAAGCCATCGAGATAACTAAACAGCGTCTGGAATCTTTTGAGTAATTATTCTTAACCCCATTTTCTACTTTTCTAGGACTAGATTTGCTTATTATCCATACTTTATTTACATTTGTTAATAAATACTCTGCATTCTATAATTCTTCTGCATTTTAACATTTTGTTAGTCAACATTCCATATACAACACACAAGTCTCATTGCACATTCCATCCTCATTTCACTCACATACATTTGACACTTGATTCTTTTTGGTGGTCAACCCATAAAAGAGCAGCATTTTGCTCCCCAAATCGAGATCTCGAAAACCAACAGTTGACATCCAAACTCTTGAGTTTGTCAACAAATACCTTGTTATTCAAGTTACCTCAATGAACTCAAGAGGGAAGTAAATTGAGTTCTCAAACTTTTTCTTGATTTTTACACACTGATTTCTTTTTCAATAAAATCTAATAAATAGAATTGAAATCTTAATTGAATAGATGAGAATGCTAGACATTTAGAGTTCTAATTACATAGATGAACAAGATAATGAGAATTAGACTTGCAATAAATGTAAAGAGATAAAGGAAGAAAGAATGTAAACTCAATTTATGCTAGTTTGGTTACCTCTTGTAACCTACATCCAGTCCCCCAAGCAACTCACTTGAGAATTCCACTAATTTTGAATCCTTTATATTCCTAGAGCACTTTTACACCTTGGGATCCTTCACCCTTGTGTTTGAGTCTCTCAAGAATCAAGAGATATCACACTTTTGTTCTAACAAGAGATGCCTCACCCTTGTACACAAACTTAAAAAAAAGAAGAATACAAGAATTCACTCTCTGACTAGAGGAATTATTACAAGTTGAAGCACTAGAAGGTTTTCTAAAAAAATAAGAGTATTTGGCTAAGTAATGATCAAAATGGTTGATTAATGAGAATGCTTGTTAGAATGATCTTTGCAATATGTTTTTCTGTGTTAAAATTTGTTAAATTATGGGTTTTTATAGACAAAAAATCATGTTGACCATTGGGATTGATTCCAAAATGTGTCTCTTCAAAACACACTCATTTACACATTTTTGGGCCTGTTATCGATTTTATGAACTGGTAATCGATTGCACAGTTCAAATTTTAAAATCTGGCAATAGTCATGTTGCTGGTAATCGATTACATGCTGTGTGTAATTGATTACAATGATGACATTTCCAGTTTTGTGCACATGAACAACATGGTAATCGATTACAACATTTCCAAAACTTGAAAAATTAAAGTTTTAACACACTTTAAGACACTCTTTCATTCTAAAATTATTTTAAAACATCATTCAAACATTTCCTTTTAAATCATACTCATATTTTCACAAATCAAAACAAATTTTTCATTAAAAACAATTGATTCATTCCAAATCAATTTTTTCTTAGAATCAAATTCATTTTATATTTTCCAAAAAGAATCTTAGTTAAAAGAAACTTTAATTAACTTAACAAGGTCAAATAAACTTATCAAATAAAAATATTTTAACAAATTGATCTAAGTCTTAATTATTCTAACCATTTGACTTAATCATTTTGCTTGTTCATCTTCAAGAAACTTCATGCTATTATGTTTCTATCTTTTTGTCATTTGCATTTTGACATATTCAAAAACTATAATATAAGTATTCACATACCTTGACTTAAAGCAATTTGGTCTCCATTTTCATATGCACGGTCAGCTCACACATCCCTTTTATGTTCTCTTATTATTTTTAGTGAATAAACAATTCAAATTGTGCAGTTCGGATTACCTGGTGTCAGATTAGGAAGGAATTGGAAGTAAATTAAAATGAGATTGAAAACATGGAAAACAATTTGAAGTAAAAGTCCATTATCCTAATTATTTGAATGTTTAAAAGAAAATTCAAAATCCTTAAGGCTAATTGCTTTTAAAATGTTTGGCAAAACAAACAACGTAACAAAAAGTTTTGAAAGGTTATATATACGATAATCAATCAATTTACTCCCATCATTTTAAAGTTGTAAACTATGGAAATAATATTTACTTAAACTTTTCTCTATGCGTTCGCTTAGCTACATCTAAATCTAACCTTCATCCACATTTTGTTATTATTTGTTCAATAGCATAAACAACTGCAAGATGTTTTTTTTGTTAAAAGAATATAAACTTCTATGTACAATCTAACTGCCTAAAATGCCGTTTTATATATATCTATCAAATACGTTATGCGTAGGTGAATATGTGTAGTTGTGCCACGCAGTCTTAGTTGATGAAGACGTTGGATTTGAAAGTTGTAGACTTGTAATAACCTGCAACTTGGTCCATTCCTAGTTTATTGATAACAGCAAATACTACCAAGAATTCCATAAATTCAGACAATAGAAACATTGTTGTTTGACACGATAGTTCTCTCATATCATTCAAAGGACCTTGCTTTCCTTTTTTCTTTTATTATTGTAAATTTGTAATACATCCAAAAAGAGAGAACAGATATGATTGGGTGAACACTCTTTTCAGATTGAAAATGAAGATATCAAACATAATGTGTTTAGAGTTCTGAATCCACACACTATAAATTAAACTTGGACTATAGCGCGATTAATGCTTTTGACCGGAATTGCCGAAACTGAAAACATTCACAGGTTGTATATCCCAAACTGTCACGGGCGTTTCTAGAATTTTTAAAGTTATATTATCTGTACTTATGATGTAATGGAACATTATACTTACTCATATCTCATCCATTTTAGATGTGGTGTGAATCTCATTCAAGTAAGATTACACCCCATTCAATAGTGGATAAAATGTGAGTTAGCACAGTATCCCATATATTATGTATCCCATATATTATAAATACAAATAATATCTTTCCTTTGGCTAATAACCTGTACAAGTAACTGCCAGAGTTTAATATAAGGTGCTAAGTTAAAAAATTTACAAACAGTTTTTGTTACATCAAGAAGGACAGGGAAGTCATAGCATCAACATGAGAGGTCTAAAATATGAAATTATGCGTATTACTGAGTTCCACAAGACATGGATCGTATCACTGTAATGAAAAGCTTGGATCAAGTTTTTTTATATTTGTTTTATTTATTTAATTCTCAGGTCAAATATATCAGTATTCATGCTAAGGGGTCTTGAAAGGTTGTCCATGTAAATGTCATGGAATTGGCACCTGCACATGCGTGCAAAAGTCAACTTCCAAACTTTGAAGTTTCTGGGGAACAATAAGAAGGGAGTAAATACGGCTTCATGTCATTTTAAATAATATAAATTAGAATTCAGACCAATGTGATTAAAGGGCAAGCGGGAAGAGAAAATTGTGTCTACTGTCTAGTTAAACAGTCAACAATACTACTCGAGTTTACTACCTCCGTCCAGTTAAAACATCATTTTAGAATAAAAAAAAATGTTATCTTTATTTGACAGCTTTAAGAAGGTGTTAATTATATTTTGGTCACTTTTATACCCTTAAATATCATTTTCATTGTAATAATTATTGCACAATTTTATAAAATGATAATTTTGTCAACATAAAATTTTTCTTTTATATATTTCTGCATTTTTAATGATATCTTAATCTATGTAGCAAAATTTTAAAAGACTCTTATAACTGAATGGTGGTGGGAGTATCTTCTTAGACAAAGTTTGGCCAAGAACAATGTTATTAAAAACTCTTTAAATTGTTTTGTTTTCAATACCTAAAATCACTTTAGATGTTACCGAAAAATGAAACTCAATAAAAATGAAATATTTCACGTGCTTTACAACAATAAAAGTGGTAAAAACTCGTTTTTCACTATAAAAGCCTGAAATTTATGAGTGTAAAAAAAATTTTATATTGTCTAATATATTTCAATTAAATCCATTTTATATTTATACCTCAGATGGGAAATAAAGTCTAATGGGCTCATGGTTTGATCTATCTTAATTCAAAATCCAATTCAGATTTGAGACTTGATAGGCAATACCCCATGTGACAAATATGCAAAATATAGTTTCAGTTTGTTTGTTATTCTGTTAGCAGTTTATCATCTCAGTAGAAGTCTATATATACTGTTGCTGTATTGAATAATACCACCCGATTATGTTCTCTCACATAAAATACACTCAAACTCTTTTGCTCTCTTAGCTCTCTTGCTCTTATCGCTCTTCCAAAGATCGCTACTCTGATACCTTTCATGGTATCAGAGCTAACTCGATCCATGGCACATCAAGGGAGCCCATCAACCACTTCAGAAACTTCCGCTGCAACAATGAGCTTCAGACCAAAAGTGTTTGCAAGCTCCATAGCTGATAAGCTCAACGAGGAAAATTTCCTCCCTTGGAGACATGAAGCCTTGGCCTCCATAAAAGGTCATAAGCTCCAAAAGCATCTTGAAAGATCCAAGGTACCTGAAAGGTTCACAACTGAAGAAGATCGTGCATTAGAAAATGAGACTGAAGAATACATGAACTGGGAACAATAAGACCATCATCTGGTCTCATGGCTGCTGTCCTCAATGGATAGTTCATTCAAGAACAGAATGGTAGGGTGTGACTTTGCCCATGAAATTTGGAGCAGGATAGAGAAGTATTTTGCCTCCCAAACAAGATCCAAAGTGAAGCAGCTAAAGACACAATTGAAAAGCATTAAGAAGCAAGGTATAGTGGCTTCAAAATACCTGATGAAGATCAAGAAAACTGCAGATGCATTGGCAGCAGTAGGTGCACCCCTCACCACAGCTGAACACATAGAGGTAATCTTATATGGGTTAAATGAAGATTATGGGCCATTCATTACTACTGTCATGAATAGAGTAGAACCATATGAAATTGATGAATTGGAAGCAGTGCTGATGGCACAAGAAGAAATGTTAGAAAGATTCAAGAAGGATGACACAAGATTGATCCAAGCTCATTTGGCTCAAACCTCCATTAAAGATACTAGAGGATTCACCAACAATAGAGGAGGGGGTAGATCTTCATTCAGAGGCAGAGGAAGAGGTAGGAGTAGTTGGTCAAATGATAACCGCCCTCAATGCCAGCTTTGTGGAAAAATCGGGCACATAGCATGGCATTGCTACCATAGATTTGATCAAACCTATACCAACCCAAGTCAAAATCGTTCAAATGCTCCACCTCCCCCTCGTGCTAGCTTTCATGGCACACGAGCCTATCTTGCTACAGCTGCTTCACCCTCAGATTCCTCCTGGTACCTAGATACAGGAGCAACACATCATCTCACATATGATGCTGGTAACTTGTTGACTGGTTCAGAATTTGATGGCATTGATCAGGTTCAGATTGGAGATGGCTCAGGTATGCACATTGCTAACATTGCTAGCTCTTCCTTATATGCAAATATGTCAAAAACCTCTTTCAAATTAGATAACTTGATACATGTTCCAGCCCTTACCAAAAACCTCATCAGTGTAGCAAAATTTTGTCAAGATAATCATGTGTACTTTGATTTTCACTCACACCTATGTCTTGTTAAATGTCAGGAAACTCAAGAGATATTGCTCAAAGGCAGTCTTAAAAACAACCTCTACCAATTTGATGATATTCGAGTCCCATTCAAATTAGTAGCTTCAAAGTCATCTTTACACTTTCCTTCTCCAAAATCGTGTAATCTCAATGCTGTAAATGAACAAGTTTGTAATCATAGTTCAGTTTATTTACTTCAGCAAAATACCAAAGTCTGTAATAACTCAAATGTGTACAAATACACTCTTTGGCATAGGCGCTTAGGCCATCCCTCCCCTACAATTGTATCCCGAGTTTTGTCACAATGTAACATTCCTTTCCAATTCAATAAAAATAGTTCAAAAATGTCTTTGTGCAATGCTTGTTGTTCTGCAAAAATACATCAACTGCCTTATCCCACCTCTCAACACCACTACACTGCACCCCTTGAATTAGTTTTTACCGATGTTTAGGGGCCCGGCACTTGACGCAAGTACAGGTGTCAGGTATTACATGAGCTTTGTCGATGCTTTCACCAGTTACACTTGTATCTATCTGCTAGAAACAAAAGCTCGAGTGTTTCAAGCCTTAATTTAATACAAAACCTTTGCTGAAAATCTAACTGGAAATAAAATCAAAACCTTACAATTTGACAATGCCAAGGAATTCAAATCAAACCAATTTGAAACATTCCTAACCAACCATGGAATCAACCATGATCTGGGCTTGTCCCTATAACCACCCTCAAAATGGAAAAGTTGAAAGGAAACACAGATATGTCACTGAAACAGGCCTCACACTCCTAGCCACAGCCTCAATGCCCTTAACCTTTTGGCCCGAAGCTTTTACCTCTGCTGTCTACCTCATAAACCTCATGCCATCTCCTGTTACCAAGAATATATCACCCTATGAACTTTTCACCAAACAGAAACCAGACTACTCCTTCCTAAAAGTTTTTGGTTGTGTATGTTTTCCTAACCTCAGACCCTATATTCCAAACAAACTCACCCTCAGGTCACACATGTGCACATTCCTTGGCTATGATACAAAATATAAAGGCTATAAATGCCTCTCCCCCACAGGCAAAATATATCTAACTAGAAATGCATTATTTGATGAATTCATATTTCCCTATCAGTCCCTAACCCCAAAACCATCTACTGTCCCTCTCACATCTACACACACATCTGTCCCAAAAATCCCACTTGTTCCAAAAACCCTAACTCCCACAGCTACCACTAGTTTACAATGTGCTAACTCACCCATTTCAAATCCAATATCTGTAAATGCCTCACCTTCTGATCTAAGTGTTTCAGGTCTAGCTCCTCAAGTTTCTGCAGGTGCTTTGCCCTTGCACACTCAATTAGACACGGCAGTAACTCCTCCTGTTGAGCAGCCCGCACCAACCAACATACCAGTTCTGACACATAACAACCACAGTATGGTCACAAGATCAAAAAATGGGATTGTCAAACCCAAATCATATGTGGCTGCACTACTCAACTCTGACAGAGACTTGATTAATAATGAACCTCTAACAGTGAGTCAGGCACTTACAAGTCCTCATTGGCACAAAGCAATGAAGGAAGAACATGAAGCTCTCCTAAAGAACAATACCTGGTCATTGGTCGATGCTCCTCCCAACTCAAAACCCATTGGCTGCAAATGGGTTTTTAAGATAAAAAGGAATCCAAATGGGACAATTCAGAAATACAAAGCACGACTAGTAGCTAAAGGGTTTCATCAAAAAGAGGGTCTAGATTATGAAGAAGTGTTCAGCCCAGTCTCAAGCCTCCAACAGTCCGATTCATACTGTCACTAGCATTATCCAAAGGTAGAACATCAGACAGTTTGACTTCAATAACGCCTTTCTAAATGGAAATTTAGCAGAAGATGTACTAATGATGCAACCTGAAGGGTTCAAAACTAATACTCAGCAAGTGTGCAAGCTAAACAAAGCCCTGTATGGGCTAAAACAGGCACCAAGGGCATGGTTCATGAAACTCAGTTCTACCTTACACCAGTTTGGTTTTCACAACACCAAGTTTGATTCTTCTCTCTTTGTGAGATTCTCTCCCAGCCCCATATATCTACTAGTCTATGTAGATGACATCTTGGTTACTGGCCCGAATCCTACTGATGTTTCCACTCTCATTGCTCAGCTAAATAGTGTATTTGCACTCAAAGACTTGGGTGAAATGAATTATTTTCTAGGCATTGAGGCTACTAAACCATCAGAGGGCACAATCCATCTTAATCAAGCAAAGTATGTCAAGGACCTACTCAAGAAGGCTGGTATGACTGATTCAAAACCAATGCCAACACCTATGATCAGTAGCCTCAAACTCTCAGCTCATGGGGATGGGGCCTTTGATGATCCATCACTGTATTGCTCTATAGTTGGAGGATTACAGTATGCAACAATAACCAGACCTGATATTGCTTTTGTTGTCAACAAAGTCTCCCAATTCATGCATAAACCACTGGACACTCACTGGAAAGTAGTGAAGCGCATCCTTAGATACTTAGCTGGAACAATTCAGCAAGGTCTAAAGTTTCACAAGTGCACTGATCTTAGAATACTTGCATTCTGCGACTCAGATTGCGGTTCAGATGTGGATGATCGAAAATCCACTACTGGCTATTGTGTTTTTCTGGGTAACAATCTCATTTCATGGTCCAGTAAGAAACAGCATGTGGTTTCTCGCTCGCTAATGTAGGCAATTCAAGTCTTGCTACGCCATGGCCGAAATCATTTGGCTACAATCCCTTTTCACAGAACTACATTTGCAGTGCTCAACTCCCCCAACGGTGTACTGTGACAACTCAAGTGCCGTCCAACTTGTAGCAAATCCTGTGCTACACAACCGGACAAAACACTTTGAGCTAGATCTACATTTTGTGCGTGACAAAGTTATTTAGAAAGCTGTGTTCATCACTCATATTCCCTCTGAAGACCAGGTAGCAGATGCTCTAACCAAGCCTCTGTCAGCACCATCCTTCCAGAAGCATAAACTCAAACTCAGGGTCATGGATCCCTCATTGTGGGGGGATGATAGGCAATACCCCATGTGACAAATATGCAAAATATAGTTTCAGTTTGTTTGTTATTCTGTTAGCAGTTAATGTGAGTTTGTTATTCTGTTAGCAGTTTATCATCTCAGTAGAAGTCTATATATACTTTTGTTGTATTGAATAATACCACCCGATTATGTTCTCTCACATAAAATACACTCAAACTCTCTTGCTCTCTTGCTCTTACTGTCTTCTTCCAGCATCAGTTACTCTGATACCTTTCAAGACTTGGTACCTTTATCCTTAATCTACCATTGCCGCAATCTCTGAGGTCTCCACTGTATCCCTTATTGCTCGTCTAAGACGCTTTATCCTACATCATGAATACAGACATCGCATGTCTAGATTAGACTGCATTAATATATGAATATTAATCATCCCCTTTAATTGTTGAAATACTGCTTGCTTTATTTAAATGGGCTAGCTTTTCGCTTAGTTTTTAGAAGCGAAACTGAAACCACAAATTTCACTCTCAATTTTTTCTAATTTTTCCTTCACAAAATCAAAACCAAAGAAAGAAATGCTCTTCAAGTTGAGAGAAAGTGCCCACCCCTCCCCACGTCTCTATTCAAAATCCATCAGCCAGTAATTAATTACGTGCTAGTAATTCCTCCGTGAATAAATAACTGCCTTTTTAGAAAGGAAAAAAATTTGTCAAGAATTACCTGTCATTTAATATTTATAAGAGTGTATTGTTTTTTTTTTTCATGCTTATTCTTACATAGATTCTGTGATCCACAATAATTATTTCACAACTTCCTATACCACCTGACTTGCCACCCACTACGCATGAGTACTAGTATTCATTTGTGCTTCAGCCAATTTGACTATTTGAGACTCCAAACCTTCCAATCTGCCCAACATACCGTGACTCTACATTTATACCAAGTCTGAAAGTGTTACAGCACTCAATGTGATCCATAAAGAGGGGTAATTCTGTCAATGTGAACTTTTTTATATAAGTTTGTGTATTTTTAATTGCTTCTTAATCCAAGTGTCAAAATCTTAAGAGACAGATAATCATAAACAAAAGGGGGTATTTATAAAGGACATAGCAGTTACGTTGAAAAATGTCCGACATCTAATAGACCATTTATATGTAATATGCCCATCAAAGCGTACAGATCTCGTCGGGCAAGTGGAGATGGAAGGATAAGAACTGAAAAAGTAGCCATCACGAGGAGAAATCTTTGTATACCCCTCAAACACGTTTAATATTTACTTCAGGAATATTTATAATCATTCACCTTAATCTGTAATGATTAAAAGTTACAGTGAAGAGTAATTATCACTCATATTTGTCTATTATCACTTTCCAATAAATGCATTTATTTGTAACGTTCCTAAATTGTCCTCAATAAAAGAACCTATTTTATATGTAGCTAATTTTTTATTTTTAAAATTAAATTAAATTTTGTATGGTAGAATATCAATTGTCTGTTGTCATCTCTTATTTATTTTTTATTTATTACATTTTTAAATATATTTAAATTATTTTTTTAATATTTGTAATATATTGCTACTCTGATATTTTTTAAGTTTATATTCAATAATTGAAATAATTAATATCAAACATAAAGATGAACTATAATTAAACTTTAAGCATAACACAAAAAAATTTTATATATAATGATTAACTTTAATTAAAAGGTATAATGAAATAAAATTGAAATAAATTATCAAATTTGATTAAATAAAAAAAATGCTCTTTTGTTCACATCATACTCGCTCGTGCAAAAATCTTACGTCCAAATATTCTAATATTGTAATACTATATAAAAAAATCATTGGAAGTTTACAAGCATAATATATGTGCCACTGCAATGCCAAAAAAAAGTATAAAATAAAGAGAGCGAGAAGTTTTATTAAGAGAATCTGCAGCTGAAAAAACAAAATAATAATAAAATAAAAGTAAGAGGCTAAACACTGGTAGCACAGCAATATCACAAACAATTTTCTGGAGTTTCTAATAATTGCATCATAAAAACAGAAAATGAGCACATATTTTTTCTTTTCTTTTTTTCAAAAAAAGCATAATAAGATAATTATCATGCCTCTTCCTCTTTAAGGCTTGATCACAACCAACATAGCAATGGTACCCTTTGAAAGTGTTACGATGGTCCCCATCTTATTTACAATTTTGGAACACCTAGTCACCATACAACCAAAGCAAATAATAATAATAATAATAAAACATGAGTTTAGATGCAGATAATTATCTTAACGGTATGTGAATTAAGAGGAGGACATTTTAGGAATGTTACATATACTACCTTTATTCTTTAATAAGTGTCCCTCTATAAAAATTTATTTCTCTACTATTATTTATTCTTTTAATAATTCTAAACAACATTAATTATTTTTTCCCATGATACTTTATAAGAGAAAGAGTTGGTAGATTGATTTAATATGAGAAAGAGTAGTAAAGTATGTAATGATAAGGATAATATTGTAAAATATAATTAGATTTATCTAATTTCAAGACCATTCAATTATTTTCTTAATATATATGCATAAACAAAGATGAACACTTACTAAAAAATGGAGATAGTAATTATATTTATTGAGGAGTGACAATAGACAAATAAGAGTAGCAGTAATCACTCTCAAAGTTATACAAGAAACCTAAAATAAGTGGTTATATATACCTATAAAGCATGTATTAAATGTGTTTCATACGCACACAAGAAATTCTCATAGAGTCCTGTTATTTTGACGCACGCTCATTTAAGCATGTACGCCGATGCATAGAGTGGTAACTGACCGGCCCGGTCTGCTTGGCCAGTCCGCTGGATGGACTAATTTTAAACGGGACTGACCACCCGCTTTATAAAACTGGATCCGCCTTTGCCTAGTCCTGGGCCCATTCAAGATATCTCAAGAAGTCCGCGGGATCACAAGATTTTTGGCCCAATACAGTTCAGACAAAATCAGAGACCAATCACATGACTAAATTTCACCTGACCATTTTTTTTTATTCTTTTCATTTTTTTTTACTTTTTTTAGTACTCTATTATTTATATAATTATATTTAACGAAAATGTAAACTATATCAACCAGAAAAAAAAAATACTCATTCTTTTACCTACAGATAATCTAAATTATATCAACCAGAAAAAAAAGAGAATGTAAATTATGCTACCTCCTAATAATTATTTACAATGGTATCATTATCATGTTCAATTCATTTGAGTGCTTTACTACATGATGTTGATAATTTTTTTATTTTTAAAACCTAAGTAATGGAGATCTGTTGCTGCCAAGTGCCAAGGTATCATGTTCAGATCTCAAACCTCACCTGATGTCCGGTGGGTCAGTCAGGTAGGCGCAGGTCAGAGAGAGAGCCGCTGGCGAGCAGGTGAGGCGTGGACTGAGTTAAAGGATCTACGAGCAGCGACGGTCACCGCTAGAGGCGGACCGCTGACGCAAAGGAGCCGATCACAAGCAAAGAAGGAGCGGAGTGAAAGACACGAGCAGGAAAGGCGCTGCGAGCTTGGGAGGCCGTGAGTGGCAGTGGTGGGCTCGCGAATCCATGTGGTCGAGCCCCGATCCCGATCGAGAGAGGGGCAGAGGGCTACTTCTCTTTGCTATGCTTGTAGGGTTACTTGTGTTTGTGCCCTAGTTTTGTCACTTTTGTGAGTTTTGTGAATTTGTCTTATTGTCTTTATTTTTTGTTTGTTATGATTTACACTTTGGTTTTAAGAGTAATGGGCCTATAGCAAATGGGCTTCAGGAAGCCTTCAATGAAGACAACCAGCGAGAGTAATGGGCCATTTACACTTTGTATGTGGGCTGTATGGTCTACTAGAAAAATGATTTGTGGGCTTGAGCATTGGAGCTACAGTATGCGGGTTAGAAGGCCTGGTCTCATGACTTCGCGGGTCGTGCCTGCTTAGCCCGCGGCTTGGAATGGATCAAAAAGTCCGCGAAGCATGGTTAAAAAATTTTCTTATTCATTTTCATACGGCCAAGGAGTTAAACGGGTATCCACGGACCACTACCATATACCCAGCTCTAGCGATGCATACGGCACTGTTCAAGGAGTGTCTATCCCTCGGGGTTCAAGCTCCGAGGTCCGAGACCAAAAATCAATTTTTTAAAAAAAATTTCCAACGATGGCCACCCTCTAAGTAAAGTTGAAACCAAGGAAGAGAAAATCGAGCCAGGTATCGAACTAGTCAAGGTACTTGTTCAAAGGTTTAGAAGTCCAACCCATTCAACTGGGGTTCAACTGGAATATAATAAAATATATATTTAAATATAGATATATGATTAATTAGAATATAAAACACATATTAAATCATTAGCATTAACATAATCAACACAAATATATGTATATTCATAGGTTTATAAAAACAAACATAATCCATATAAAATTTCTTTGGTCTTAGCCTCACAACAAGGTCACAAAAGTATTTGAAAATAATATTTATTGATAACCAACGAGATTTATGGTGAGCAGTTTGTGAATGATGGAAAAAGAAGAAGGATAATCCAACAATCCTTGTTAGTGCCCTTCTTTGGTTCCATTTTCTTCATTTTTTCTGTGACTGCCACAAAATATCAGTATTTAAACTTTGAAACAAAAAATAAAATAGAATTCAAAAGCTCCGAACCGGTCCGGTTTGCTAATTTTTTTGGTTTTCCCCGGTTTTGATCGGTTATTAATCGGTTTTGACTTCCCCCAATTTTTTGAGGTTAATCGGACCGGCCAAGTGACTAGTTCCCAGTCGGACCGGCCAGTTCGGCCCGATTATCTCTTCCATGGTTGAAACTCCCCCATAGTGCGATCTCCAAGGTTCAAGACCAAAAAATCCGTGATTCGGGACCAAAAATCCAGGTTATGGAGTGGTTTAAGGTGCGAGCTTCGAGATTCGGGACTAAAAATTCGAGGTACGGGACTTAAAATCCAAGTTATTGAGTGGTTTAGCATGCGAATCTGAGGTCCTGACTAAAAATCCGTGTTATCGAGTGGTTTGCCGTAATGAGTTCCGAGGTCTAAGACAAAAAATCCGAGGTCCGAGACCAAAATCCAAATTATGAGGTAATTAATTCTAGCATGAAACAAGAATTTTTTTTAAAAATCTTTTTTTTATACTTCAACCTACCATATTTTCTTCAATATATATATATACTAGTAATCACTCATTTCATACCATATGTGCCGCATACGTTCATCGCAACCGTTTATTAACAAAACATATCTCACTCTCATGCAAGTGCCCAATCTTGCCGTAGCTAGAAACTAATTGAGCGGAGGAAAGGTTGAGGAATTAAATACCTCCATCAATGCTTCTGACTTTTTGGTTTGGGACCCAAAAATCAATAATACTTGCGTTTGACTTACATGCTTTATGGATTTTGATTCCATACTCATAATTGTTAAACTGCAAGCTGGACTGTATAGCCAACTTTAAATTCTAAAAGTCTTCCCTGGTTTTAGTAGTTCTTTTTTCTTTTGTTACAGTTACTTCCTCTTTAGGAAGCTCAGGTCAAATATCGAAAACCACATGCTACATTTTTTTCTTTTCTGAGTTATTATAAGTTAACAACCCACTGAAACCGTTCATCGGTCATTTCACATGAACATTTTTAACAAGTCTGCAAAAGCGATACACATACACCTAGAAGGGTGAGTTAGGTTATCGCTCTTTTCAAAGTGATCTCACCAAACATGGTGAAGTTTAAACAATAATCCCAGTATGCACTATTATATGTCCGCTAACCACCATGTGTATGTAGTTAAACTAGGGGAGAACGATGCTTGTTTAACTGGGACAATACCCTATAGTTTTAAGTTATGGTAACAACTTGCCAACATTAGAAATAAAACATAAATTGAATATTAACAAGTCCACTTCTCAAGATCTTTTTCAATACAGTACAAATTCTTTTATTTAACTAATTCTTAACTACACAAACTTAAAAAAATACGACGAGACGTTTTCTCGGTTATACAATACTTACATGTTCACACGTCTTATTTATATGAGTTGAAAATTTTAAATTTAAATATGAAAAAAGTGAAAAATCAACAATTAGATATACGATTAATATAACATACTTTACACAATTAATCAAACATCGCTGAGAGATTAAGCCGTATTACCAAAATATTATTAATTATATTATTATATATGTGACTTATAAGAAAGTAATTTATATAAAAGTCAAATATCCTTTCAATACATTAGTACAAATAACTCTATAGAAAAGTTATATGCTAACTAAATATCAACATTTAAATTACAAAAAACACAATTATAATTATTATATAATGAAAACTATAAGAAAAAAATTATTGATACCCCTTTGTTAGATATCTTTAAAGAAAAACCACTGAAAATGAGCTAGTGATAGAAATTTAAGTAGTTTACATGAGATTATATATTTAAATTTCATTACAATTAATGTACCCAAAAACATATCTTTAAACAAATTAAATATCTTAAAGTGTCCTATGAGCTTAAACATTGGTTGAGTGTGTGTGTATATGTATATCAACTTTTCTCCCAATCGGTCTTTAAAGAATCATCATATATCTTTAAAAATATTTATACAAATAACGTTTTCCAAAATTATATAATATAAAATATGATATTAAAGAATTTATTTATTTACTAGTGGTCCCGGTTCGGTGAGGGCATATACTTAACATTTAGTTTTAATTTCCCAATTTTTGCATAAACTTGTTATTTAATATATATCTCTAATTGAGATATTATATATTTCCAGCCGTGAACATTTTCCATTAAACATATTTTTGTAAAGAGTATTATGAACTTTATAAATCTAGCACAACAACATGCCTTCCCCTCTGTCACATCCATCAACTTGCTTCCTCCTCTGCAGAGTGATCCTTCAACATGTCCTCCATCACTCACCATCTCCAGTTCCTACTCATTTTCCTTCTCTCCCTCCACACAGCAACGTTCACGACATGTTCCTCATCCACCCCACAGGAGCTCCTCAGAGGCTTCTCCGCCTCACCGCAATCCACAACGGCGTCGTTTGAGGCCCTTCTGAGAGACCCAACGGGCAACTTCTCCCTGGGCTTCCTCCGCCAGAACCAAAACCAGCTCGCACTAGCCGTCATCCACGTGACATCATCACAGCAACTCTGGGTCGCCAACCCAACCCAATTAGCCTCGTGGTCCCACACCACGCGCCTCTCCTTCAACGGCAGCCTCGTCCTCTCCGACCCCAAAACGAACCTGTTCTGGTCAACCGCCACAAATAACGGCGACACTCTCATCCTCCTCAACACTTCCAACTTGCAGGTCCAAAACAAAGACACTCCCACTCCCCTATGGCAAAGCTTTGACTTCCCTACAACTACCCTCGTACAGGACCAGAACTTCACAACGGAAATGTCCTTGTCGTCGCAAAACGGCCTCTACTCGTTGCGGTTAGGCAGCGACTTCATGGGCCTTTACGCCAACTACCCCGAAAAAGACGGAGGAGGTTCGTTGAGGCAGTTACTGTACTGGAAACACACCGCACTGGAAGCCAAAGCAAAGATAAAACAAGGTCAGGGGCCCATTTACGCACGTGTCAATAAGGAGGGCTATCTGGCCATGTACCAAACAAGCGCGAAGCCCGTGGACGTTCAGAAGTTCGACAGCTTCCAACAGGCCGTAACGGCTTCGTCGTTTCTGTTGGTGCGGTTGGAACCGGACGGGAACCTGAGAGGGTATTATTGGGACGGGGACAAGTCCACGTGGGTGCTCAACTACCAGGCCATAACGGAAACGTGTGAGCTCCCCAGCCCCTGCGGTTCGTACAGTTTGTGCACGCCGGGCGGGTCCGGGTGCTCGTGTTTGGATAACCGGACCCGGTTCGAACCGGGTGGGTGTTTGGGTGGAAATGATGATGATGATAGTGGGGGGGACTTGTGTGGGGAAAAGGTAGGTGGAGGCAGTTACTGGGTGCTGAGGAGGACGGGCGTGGAGCCACCGCATAAGGAGCTACTGGACCACGTGACGACGTCGTCTTTGTCGGAGTGCGAGGGTTTGTGCGAGAGAAACTGCGGTTGCTGGGGAGCGCTGTATAACAACGGGAGCGGGTTTTGTTACGTTTTGGATTACCCGATCCAGACCATGGTGGGTACGGGGGATGAGTCCAAGGTGGGGTATTTTAAGGTGAGGAAGAGTGCGGGTGGGAGCAGCCGGGTTCTGGTTCGGGTGGGGGTGGTGGTTGGGGTTTTGGTTGGGATTGTTGTTGCTGGGGCTGTTGGTATTTGCGTGACGAAAATGAGATGGAGAAGGAAAGGGGTGAGTGGGATGCTGAGTGAGGAGAGCGGGGCTTCGCCCGGCCCGTACAAGAATCTCGGATCCGCAAGTTTCAAATCCATCGAGATGAGCAGTCGGCGACGGGGGAATGAATTGTGAGGATGACGCAAGGGGTGACGCATGCAGCCTGGTCGACGTTGACGTTTATGAATTAAGTAGCTAGGATCAGCTGGTTCAAATTTGTTGGATGGTAGTGGGAACCGGGTCCATATGATCTATAATCTAATCTGATTTGTTGTATTATTATGGAAGGGATGATTAGGTAGGTTCCCACGGATCACACTTGGATGTAATAGTCGGTTGATGCACCTGCGGATGGCATGTGATGTGATCGCCCTTTTGACCCAATTGTACCGGTGGATGTCCGGTGAAACGTTGGGCCAAACTCGACTGAGTATGCCTCTTTCATTTGTTTTATATTCCTACCGTCAAACTGGGGAAGCAAGTGGCGGTTTCGATTGCTGATCGGATTAATTAAAAAACCACATTATTTCAACACTATATGAGTGGGACAGCTACTCCCATTATAATTGGATGTGACAATGTCTCCATTATCTTCATTCTTCACTCATTTATTATATTCAATAATAATTAAATGAGTATCTCATTTAAATATTTATTTTTAAATATTTAAATAATATTACAATTGTTTTAAAGCAACTCAAGGAGGGGGAACCCAACTCAATTTTTTTTTCTTTCTTAATTGTGCCGGCATACTTGTTTTTACTTTGCAATTTACAATTAAGTGCATTTGACTTTTTGTAAATGCGGCCTCTCCTTGCAACTTTGCAAGGTAGTAGTAGTGCATCGGTAAAGATTCATTGCCCACAGCAAAACAAAGACTCTCATTAATGCCGGTGGGTGTCGATTCCAGTTTTTGCACCTATTATTTGGTTCTTTGAAATGCCTGCTTTCAAATTCCACAAATGGAACTGGAATGATAAAAACATTTTCAACTATTATGATGTTGCACTCTTTCGTGTCTAATTACTTTCTGTCCCAATTCTTCCTACGTTATAGTAGTTTCTACTATGCTCTTTTATGCTTTGTTTTGGATAACGAAGGAAAATGAAATAAAAAAGAATGGAAAATAAGTAGGTACTAAAATCAGCCCAATGATCTCGGGCTTTGGGGACTGTTTATTTTGTATAAACAAAATCATTACGCATCAAATCAGGCTAATGATCTTACATTCCTACTAAGATTCGTAGTAGGCCATCTTGTCTATTGTGTATAACCCACTTGAGGCCATCATGTTGACCCTACAAAAAAGGTACCATGTTATTGCTCAATCCATCCCAAATTTAAGATGGATTTCAGGGTGTGACCCAAAAAAATGGGTTCGGACAAAACACATCCAAAAAACTGGATGGAGCACATAAAGGCTATAGTTGTTTCGAACTTCAAAACAAAAAAAAGGGGCAAAGCTATTGCTGTGAGCTGTCCATTGCGGAAGTAAGCAGATCAGTTTGAGGAAAGAATAGATATGATATAATGAAATTTACTTTATGAGAAATTCTCACATACACCAAGAGCAAATCAATCCTCTTGCTATACACCACTTATTTATGTACATGTCATTTATGTGGGCCAAACATTTTTTTCAAATTAGTTTTTTTGAATATTATGACCCAAAATTAACCAGGGTCAAGTTAGACCTTAAACTAATCCTTAATTTTTTAACCCTAGTTCCGAATCTCTTACTCTATTCTCCTCATTCATCTCCAAGATTTTTTTTTTAAAGTTCTTAACAAGGTTCTTTTGCCATGCTTATCTCCAAACCTATCTTATACACTCTTCATGTTCTTAAGACCCATGTATCTGTTGCGCACGCTGTCGCACCATCACGATGTCCTCTTGGTGCTGAAAGTCATGCTTTTTCGTTGAACACTATTTCAAAAATTTCATTGAAATCAAAAAGGAAATTTTTTTATTGAACTTACTTTGTATAAAACTTTAAAGTACATTGCAGAATGTCAATTATACCCCTCTTCAAAGGTTTAATCAAAGATTATTCTAGTTAGGAATTAGGTTTTTGTTCCATAATCACAAGAATGGGAAAGACTGATTTGCTTGTTTTCCTACTGTGTCTAAAAGCATTACAACAAAAAGGATCCAGTTTCCATTTGTTTGGAACCTGAAAATGCAGTGGTCACTGCTTTGGGTGTAGCCGTCAGCATCGTGGGAGAAGATAGAGGTTTCTACTACTATAATAAAGGGTTAGAATTTAGTTCATACTTAATTATGGTTAATTCTTTTGAGAATCTCAAATAATTTAATTCCAAAAAACATGACTGGCCCAACATGCTAACATGGAAAAAAAATTAGTGGTATAGAGCAAGAGGATTGATTTGCTCTCAGAGCATATAAGAATTCCTCTTTATTTTAGGCCGGCTTGATTTTTGAAATTTTTTTGGTTAATTAAAATGAAAAATATTTCGGCTAAGATCGAGTTGGCTTTAAGGGCATCAAGTGTGAAAAGCGTTGAAAAATTTCGTGGTAGTAATATCATTATCTTATTACGAAATGCAAGTTATTGCTGTTTGTAGAGTTGTAGGGGAATTCCATATAAACGTTATTTTCTACAGCAAAAGAAAAGTAGGAACTAGGAAATAGAAAGTCAATACGAAGATATATATTCAGGAATTTAATGTATAAATTAACAGTAAAAACAACAACGATATCTCCAAGGTCCTGTACATGAATATGGTATTGTTGTTAGTCAATAGACTAGGTGGTTGTTATTTTTATGATAAAAGACTAGGTGGTTGTTGATGTTAGATGAATCCACGTGCAAACACAACTCTACTTTTTTTTTTTTTTAACTTGGTATTTTGTGATTGTAAAGATTTTATATTTAAAAAATGGATGCTTACATCTTGTGCATGAAGTGTGCATTGTTGTCGTGACGTTAGATGAAGCCAAAGAACCACCAAACCAACAGTCTCAAGGGGTATGGATATTTACAAGTTGATCTATCTTGTTGCTGGAATCTTTGCGCCTTATATACCGTTTCCTATTCGCTTGTTACATATCTAAAGTATGTCATCCAATGAAGCAATAAAACCTACACGTTATGTAAAGAATAAATGCTCTCCATCTGCTGCTTCCACTAAGAGGAAGCAAGTGTTGTATAAAGAAACGAATAATCTTTCCAATTTTATCCGACGCAACATGATCTTATATACTTTACAGGGTGACCACTTGTATGTCATGCGTTCTTATCAATGTTACTATTTAGCCCAAGATGCATCTTCATATTTACAAAAGGTACAGATAAGCAAACTCAAATTAGTCAAATTAAACAAATAAAGTTCTCGTTGTTAAATTAGGTCACTTTCTTTTTTAAAAAATCTTATAAAATTTTAGTTTAATTAATCTACCAATCCCTATAGTTTTAACGAATTTTCAATTAAATCTCTACTTTTTAAGAGTTTTTAATTGGATCCCTATATTGAAAATAAATATTTAATTGGGTTCCTAGTCCATTATCCGTAACAAAAATGTTAGAGTTAATGAAATATTTCCATAATATTCTTTTACTATAATTTATTTTAAGAAAAAAAGAAAAATCCATCTCCCCCTTCCTGTTTCCCCTCATCACCATCGAGTCAGAAAGTCGCGCTCATCCCTACCATCATCCATGCCATCTCCATCGTTGCACGGTTGCCGCCTCGCCACTGTGGGTCCAGCCATGAGAAATTAAGAGAGAGAGAGAAAGCCGAAAGAGTTTAAAGAAAAGAAACGCGAAAGAAAAAAAAAATCGTGGTTTTGAATGATCAGATGGAGGTTGTGTAATTTTCAAAGTGCACAGTAATGAGTAGTTGAATATCAATGCACGTGAAGGAAATTTTGTTCTGCAATGAGGTAGCAAAGACACGCTCACACAAGACTGAAGGCTCTATAAATAGAGAGCGTTTCTTTCATTTGAACATAACAAGAAGCAGCGAACAAATATAAGCTGCATAGTGAGAGAAAAATATACTGAGAGTATTATTTTTCTGAGAGTGAGAGGGAAAAATAGAGAGTGTGAGTAAATCCCTTAGAGTGTAGGGTGTGGGTATATACACCGGGAATATTTTTGGGTATCATCTCTATTGCTCCTTGATACTGCAAAGTTGTAGTGTTTGAATAGGAGGGTTCTCACTGGGATACACTATATTTACCTCTTGTGTTGGAGAGTGTGGAAAGGATATTTTGTAATTATCCTGAATATAGTGGAATATTTTCGGAGTTTGTCCCGTGATTTTTCCTCCGGTATTTGGGGGTTTCCACGTTAAAAATTCGGTGTGCAAATTTCTTGATAGGGGTGTGAATAGTACTATTCATGAATAGTGACCAGCGGGCCCCACGTAAATAGTGACTAGTGGGCCCCCACTGTAGAAAAATTTACTATTCATCCTGATTCATATTTTCGCTGCGCTGCGCCGATTGGTAGATCTAATTCTATCATATTTAGTTTTGGTACTCATTGCCACACATTGGCAACATTTAATTACACTGTGAATCAGTCTCTGAGCCCAACAGCCACCACCAGTAATCTCGTGCACGCTACTACCTTGCAAGGCCTTCACCCTAAACCCCTTTCTCTCTCTTCACTGTCACGCCTCTCTGTGAGTGCCGCGACATCACTGCCCTTCCACCACTAGCACGCGCTGGCCACGACAAACCAGCCCACCAGTGCATGTTGGCTGGCTTCTTCCTCCTCTTCCCTACCTTTGCCTTGAACACTACAACCTCTCTGTATGTGTAGCGCTACCCAACAGAACCCATATCGGCAAATGTTTGATTGGTGTTAACCTGATTGGTGTTTGATTGTAGCGCTACCCAACTTCTACTTCTATGGCTTCTGCCACTGGTGTCCTTCATGACCTGATGATAGTGGTGGTGCTGCCTCCGTGAACCACCGCCTCCATGATAGTTATTTCTATCTCCTTTTTTGTGTGTCACGGTGGTGATGACAAGGGGAAGGGGAGGGTGACTTGATATGTGGCTCTCAAGACTGGCTTCGCGGTGGTTGCTGCTGTGCTTTGCAGTGGAGCTCTAGCAAACGACAAAGGCGGTGCCGAGAAGGTCTTCACGGAGGATGGGGCTAATGGTGATGGCAGTAGAGATGTGAGGGGAGAGAAGGAGGGGGCATATTTTGGGAATATTTCTATAATATGTGGGCTTTTTTATTTTTTCAATCTATAATTATAGTGAAAGAATATTCTCTTAGATCTCACATTTTCGTAATGGGTAATGGGGTTAGGGGCCCAATTAAATATTTATTTTCAGTATAGGGATTCAATTGAAAACTTTTAAAATGTAGAGACCCAATTGAAAATTCAGTGAAACTATAAGGACTGACGAATTAATTAAATATAAAATTTGTTATCATCTTTAATTAAGTATGAGAAATTAATCTTTATTCAGGACAAATGTTCCCCAAAAAAATACCTTCCCATAAGTTTTCTTTTTTTTTCTTTTTTTGGTCAGAAAGATTTCCATAAGCTTAAGTTCTTATCTTTTTCACAAGCTTAAACTCTTGAATTATGTTAATTCATCAAATCTCGATAAAAAAAAACAACAAAAGGTTATTTTGTCACTCGATCACTCCTTTGTAAATAACAAATATGTTACTTGGTTCGAAGGATTTTTTGTTAAAAAAAAAGGGTACAAAAACCTCATTAAACAATAAAAAAACAAGGTAGAAATATGAAAAAGGGATAAGGAGAATGAGAGTGAGGTGAAATTCATGGGATAATGCTCCACCTAAGTAGTTCTTGAGCACACGACCAATTTTGTTTCTGTACTCTTCATCTTTTTCTTATAAATAGATTAGTTATTGGCTTTCGTATGTTTTAATTACATTTAGTTCAACTTATACCACAAAAATAAGATATAAAATAATTCTGTTAATTGATATAAATTATAAATTAAAAGGATAATAATTTCAATTGTACATCAACTAAATCTACAAATCATTAGTTCTGCTGTAATGAAGTCACAATATTTGCGTGGGTTTACAGGGACAGAAGAGATCAAGCATAATTTTTTCACCAGTGTGTGTATTTGATAATTCCCTCCCTTCCTTATTAGAAAACAAGCTCATCAAGTGGACTTTCCTTTATTGGTCCCCGCTAGCTTCCCAGGAACTATTTCTTGTTGGGTGCCCATCCTATCATATCACATATTTTGTGAAATGCATGCATGCTATGCTATTGCTGTAGGCTACAATGGCCCCTGCGGTCCCTTGCTTCAGTAACTATACACACCACAGCCTTTAGCATTTCTGTTGTTTTGAGTTTGGAAATTGGCACCACAATATAAACCTCATAATGACAATGTTCGGGGATCATCATGCTCTTGCAGACATGGCCATGTACTATCCTTTTCGTAATCAACTAATAATATTACAATATTTAATACTACTATACTATACTAGCCGCCTTTTATGTAGCCTTCATTGTCTATTTTGTGGTGACACTCTCAATTTAAGTCGCATCACCAAGCATATAAAATCAAAAGGCTCACGTATTTGTTATTATAAATGTAAATTCTCATTTCTCAATCATTATTTATTTCTCTGATATCGTCTTTGTTGAGTAATGTTATATGAATAATAAATATACATAATATATTTTATTATTATTATTATATGTGATGAATGACCCTCACTCATTCTACTCATTCATCACATTTAATGATGATAAGATGTGTAATGTGTATTTATTGTGTAATTTTATTTATACACGACATTACTCTCCTTTGTTTTCTCTCTATTGAGTACCAGACTGTAATGAAGGGTGGTCTATTCTCTGAATTCGTGCAATAAGTGGATTCACTGTATAACGTGTCCAAGTGGTTGGGTTGAATAGTTTCTGGCTTGGCCCGCGTGGAAAACTGAGGAATTTTGCTGTATTTGAAACATTCACAAGTGAAAATAAAATAAACTGCCCCTTTCATCTCTGTGTGGTTCCCTCTACAGCAAGAATGATCGATGTTACAGTGAATCGTTGCAGTAGTTTCAACTGGAATTTGGATGTCTGAAAGAATGATATCCCCTGGCCTAAAAATGCAGAAACATGATTGTGGTAGCAGCAAATTCTTTCAATGGCACAACTCAGTAGGAGTTCATGTAATTTTTTTGTGCCTTTGAAGCAAAGCCACCTGAAATTACTTACTTCAAATGTGTAACTTGCTGTAGCTCTGAGTGAATGGTTTCATTTTCTATATGTTATTTGTGTAGTCCTACTGCTAACTTCTATTTTTGCGGTTTATCAAGCACAGAACAATTTTTTTTTACTAATCTGTTTTTAACATATAGAGCTATATTATTAATTGTTTCTGACCTGTCGCCACTTTAACATTGAATTGGTTAATAATTTTTTTTTGCCATCATTATATAGGATTAGTTCCCTGTTTGCATTCTCTTTATAGACTGTTAATAGTGGTTGATATCAGATGCATCCCGAGACATTAAATTTCTCTTTTATTTTTTCGGTCCATGGATCGATCGACAATTATTATATGTTTGCAAAATCAAATTCCTATCCGAAGCGACTTTTTTATTTCCATCAAAGACTTCACTCCATATGCCTAACCGTTTTTCCATCCCCCTCCCCCCCCCCCCCCCCAAATCATTTCTTCATATACTCCTTGATAGGAGCAACTTGGAAGTGAAAAATAAAAAGGGAGTTGCATAAAGTTAGGCCTTTAAACTGCCTTTATTAGCAAGTTGAATTTGTGCTTCCCACGTAACTGAATATATCACCTTTAATAAGCAATTATGAATCTAAGGATATGAAAAGTTTGAATTGGCTATCCCATCTCAGTTTCCCTTGTCTCTATTTTAGAAAACGGAAAGGATAAGCATTTTTGTTAACTTGGAGTAACAAAGAAAGGTTAAAATGAAACTATCACTCTTGGGCCCAAGTAGGTGACTGCGAAGCCTGGCTTTAATTCGTGGGTCCAACTATCACTCTCAGCCTTTCACCTTCTTCTCCAATTTACCATCACCTTCCTTATCGCATTACTGGATCCATCATTGTCATCCCAACCCACATGTTATCTCAACGGGGTATCAAGCAATCGAAATCCCCTCCTTCGCCCAATAACAACACCGTGCTTTTCACACGAACCCACCAAGTCTAGAATCTTACGAAATTGAATTCCTTACATATACATTTGTTATTAAATCCAAAGTTAACCCAAACATATAATTGACAAAAATATTATATTACCAAATAAAGTTAAGGTCAAAGCATAGGATTAATTGTAATTTAATTACTCTTGAGTGTAAGCAATAGAAACGTAAGCGGTTTTATAGGATTAAGGTATCCCATGAGTTTTCATATCCATAAAGTAAAGATTAATGAAATTTAATGTTAGGATTAATCGTGTCATTGAACGCATAGCCGAAGAACATGGATTTCGTTTTCCTCCCTTATTTTTTTGTCTCTTGCTGATGTTTCTCTCAACAGGTATTACACATGGAAAATCCCAGAAAAGGGCACTGCCCCGTCTTTTTGTCACCCTCAATCCCTCTCTCTCTATCTGTCTCTCTCTAGCTGCTATAGCTTATTCTTTCTTCCAGCTTATGCAAGCACAAGAGTAACCCTTCCACCCCACCGATCACCGTCTCTTTGCAACCTTATTAGCCTTTTCCTCATCCTGTCACGTATCACAAAATTGTCTTGATCTTTTCATGTCGGTTTATTTCTGAACCGCAAAAGAGAACCCTTTTATCCATTTTTATTTTTTGAAAACTTCTTTCTTTTTTAAATAATAATAATAATGAAAGGCTTAGCATCTTGTTACAACGAACATGCCATTAGAGTGTCCGATTCATATTGTTCTTCAAGGCCTTCAAGCCAGGCCTATCTCTGTCCAAAACTGACCCTTTCCACCAGATATTCAGTTACCTGCACGTACAAAGTCAACCTGATCACAACCCAAAAGCAACTCTTCATAACATTAACTTGGACCAAGAAACTCATAGGCCAAGGCTTCACCATAAACATCACCATTAACCGCACCCCTTCTGAATGTTACTCGCCTTCCAAATCCAACACAAATAATAATCCTCACCAGTTAAGAAAGAGCAAAGGCAATGAATCATTCAAGTCCTCAAACTTTCAAGTCCAGGTCTTGTGGGATCTCTCTGCTGCCAGATACAATGAAGGGCCAGAGCCAGTTAGCGGGTTCTACGTCGTTGTTTTGGTGGACTCGGAACCTTGCCTACGCCTCGGAGACAAGGAAGCTGAAGAATCTAATTTGGGCTTGAAGGGCTCTGGAAGAAGCTTCTCGATGGTTTCTAGAAGCGAGAGGTTCTGTGGCCCTGCGGTGTTGTATGCAACGAAGGCAAAGTTTTCTGAGACGGGAACCGCACACGACATATTGATAAAGTGTGTTGCGGATGATGATGATGATGATAGTGATGAAGGATTGATCAAGGGACATCATCATCATCATCATCAACATGTGTTGTTTGTGTGTATGGACGAGAAGACACTTTTCAAGGTGAAGAGGTTGAGGTGGAACTTTCGGGGTAACCAAACGATTTTTGTGGACGGTTTGGTGGTGGATATGATGTGGGACGTTCATGATTGGCTCTTCAATAACAAGGGCTCTGCGGTGTTCATGTTCAGGACAAGGAGTGGCTTGGATAGTAGGCTGTGGTTGGAAGAGAAGAATTTGCAGACACACAACAAGGAGGAGCAAGACAGGATTGGATTCTCATTGTTGATATCTGCTTGTAAGAACCCTGATTGATTCTATTCCATCTTCTTGTTCTTAATTCCATGGACAATTTTTTTTTTTTTTTACTGTGATCCAACTGGTTTTACAAACGTTGATGAAACTGACACCTGCAGAGATTTTTTTTTCCCTGCCATTCTATGTTATGCTTTTAAGATTGTCTTTTTGGTCCTGTACGTGCTTAATGAGATGATAGATTGATAATTTAAAGGCAATATTACATGTATAAAACCTATTTGTCTAATAAATAAATTTTATACAAAATAAATTATTGCGAAGCTATGTAACAATTTTCAATATTTATGCTAACTAATGGTGATGACTGAAAAATTGGTCATGTGTGTGATTTGAGTATTTGTGGTAACAAAACTAGGTTGTGATTTGAAATTAGAGAAGGCACACTTCAATCTCAATGGTATTAGGTTTCCTTAATTGGTTTTGATTGGGTCAAATAGTATTAGGTATTAAAAATGAAAATATATATGTGGAGAGATTTGAATCGAATCGAGCATTGGCATAGTAGTACTCCTAAATTTGATTATCAAATTAAGTATTAACCGACTCCGGTCAAATTGTATCCAATTGATGCAATAATTTGAATCAAATCAAATCAAATTAATTTCATTTAGAGAAATACTTAAGTGGACTGATAGCAAGAGAAATGATTTGTTCTGATTTATTTATTAATTGACACATAGGTTTTATGGGTCATTATTGTCTCTTATTCTCCCTATATTTTTAATACAATTGTTGATTTGTCAATAAATAAATGGAGTAGAGTAAATATTTTATCTTATTCTAAGAGCACATAGAATCTATTTTTGAGTTATCAGGCAGAATTCACTCTCTTGCACCAATTATACTTATTTTAAACTCATTTGAAATATGCTTAAAAAACATAATCATTTCATTTATATAAAATGAATTTGACGTTTTATTATATAATTCAATAGTGATTAACTTCTCATTTTTATATTTTACCATTCTCCTCACTTCTAAATCCCTATTTTATACCTTCCACTCTTGTGCACCAATGACACTATCTTGTTTTATTTATTTATTATATTTCTTTTTCTATTTTGTCTTTTTTTTTTATTTCTTGTGCTTTTTGTTTTTTTTTGTAAGGTGTTTTTTCCGGGGTCAGGTTCTTGTGCGCTGGGTTGTCCGTTCTTTCTTTCCGTTATCGGTCGTAATTATTTTTTGTCACCACTCTTTGTCGTTTGATACTCACCTATCCAGGCCTGCTTTGCGGCCCTGCACTACATAGCAAAGGCATTGCAAGGCCTGATGTTTTCTGTTTGTTACAAAGGTGGGCCTAAGGCCCAAATAAGAAACCGCAGACAACTAGAAGAATATTCTAGGCATACCTTGTTCTTGTGCTTGTTGTTAATTCTGGCCCGCATGTTGCTGGGTTGTCTTGGCCGTACAGAGCATCATAGCTAACCCCGATGCATCTTATCACCTATGAGATTATCAGATTAAGTTGCACCATGGGAGTAGAGCAGTTAAAATGGGTCACACTCGTTGGATGAACTCATTTACCCACAAAAAAAATAAATATATAGGTGGATTGAGTCTAAAAATTTTGATCTATTTAACAAAAATCTATTTACAGCTTGCCAGCATGGAAAATTAGGCAAAATTTTGACTTGTTTAGCAAAAATCCATTTATAACCCGACCACATAGGTAAAAAGGCGATCCATTTACCCTTTTTTTCCTACTGCTTGCAATTTAGTGAAGTTGCAAAGTTACAATTACTAGCCCATCCAGATGGCCAAATCCATAAAGGTACAAATCAACCCAAAACTTTTTATTTGGATTTCAACTTTATATTTTTAACTTATTCTTAATTTGGATTTGCATTTAAATTATAAAATTTGTTATTGTGTGAACTCGGTTATTTAGATTAAATTTGTTTATCCATATGGATTTAGATTATGAAATTTTTAGTGTAAAATTTATTTGGATTTGTCCATATAGAAAGCATACAATATTTATAATATTATAATATAATTATCTAAATTGAGTTTTTTTTTCTAATTAGAAAATTTTTTTGATTTATTTTATTGGATTATTTGTAGGTGTATAAGAAATAAAAAAAATATGCTCAAATTGTAAATGGGCCAACCCCTTTAGTCCCATTTATTTTGCCGGCTAAAACGTGCCAAACCTAAATGGGCGGAAACACCCCTATATGTGAGCGAAGAGTTGCAGTGCTTGGCTAAAAAATCACAGGAACAATTAAAGGTGAGGTGGGTTTATCCGTTTTCATTTTTATTTTTTATTAAAAGAATTTACAATAATAATATATCAAAATTAAATTCTTAAAATTAAATAAAAAGGAAAAAAAAAATGACTTTAGAAGTGTCATATCCCTGGGTCTGCTGACTTTAGCAATACATAATCTTCGTGACATGTAGGTTCACTTTATTTTTTAATTTATGTAGATTGGTTGAATTATATCGGGTGTGTAAATTTAAGTATGGTATTTAGACTATTCAAGTTGTAAAATTTTAGCCATACATTTGAGCTTACCAACAGGTTATTTTCTACTATAGTAATGTATTTAATAGAAAAAAAAAAAAAAGAAAGCACAATTGCTACTTTAATAGTCTTATTGTCTGTTTTGCAGCGGTTTAAATTATAAATGAATTTTAATATAATTTCAATATAAAAAGTATTTCATATTTTGAAATAATTAGTGTCAGAATTTTATTGAAATGCACTAAACGTGTAAAAAAAATTATAATCTTATTCAATCAAGTTATTTGATATATTTTTCTTTAAAGTCATAGATCAAGAGTCAAACTTATTTAATTTATATAACAATATATAATTAGATAATTATATACAAAAAAATCTACATTATCAATATATCAAAATCAAACTCATCATGTAAAGTTAAAATATTTTTTACATGACAAAATATGATTAAAATTATTATGTAAAATATGTTAAGGAGACGTTTGGTATATTGCCTATAAGATTACCAACAATCCAAATTATCACTTTGAAAGATTATCATCTTTTAAATTGCTAGTAAGGTTACATTGTAGTATTTGATATACGCAAGTAATATAATAGGTAACTCTCATTACCTTATTTGGTATAGCAAAAGGATCACCATGTAATATATACCTCATTACTGGAATTTAAAATGTCCTTCAAACAAAGCACAATAATAATAATAATAACAACAATAATATTATAAAAAAACAATAATAACTATACTAACAACGAAATATAAGGCTTAACTCTAACAGCAAAAAAAAAAAAGGAGAAAAAAAGGCCCCGTGTATGATACATACGTCTTCGATCATGAAAAAAAAGCCACCTAGAAAAAAAAGCCACTTGTTTGAAATTTAAGTTTAAACTCCAGAAAGTGTGGCTAGAAATTATCTACTATTAAATTAATTCTAATACTGGTTCTTTTTTGGGTCAAGCAAGTACTGGTATGAGATTCTGGCACTAGCGGTGGGAGTAGACTTGTCTACGAAGAGCTTCCTAGGAGAGAGAGGAAGTGGCATAGAGACCTCTTGGGGCATTTATGTAAGTAAGAAAGTTATAAGATTAGCACGTGAGTAGTAATCCATATAGACACCCTTCTTAGGGGTGATGTAGATTACTAGAAATGTTATTTTACTAAATAAGGTGATTTTGTGGGTCTAGGTAATTTTAAGTAATGTTATCAGTAATTCAAATAAATTATCTCATACCAAATTCTTCTAAGACTGCATCAAAAAATTAATTTTTGATTTATTCGTTCAAAACCCTTTCATTGTAATGCATTATTTGCGTCAATCCCTTTAGTATATTGTAATATCCAAAAAATTGATGCTTTAGGAGAGTTATGTCTAAGTTCAAGAAGAGTTGGATAAAGCTTAAATAAATGATAAAAGGAAGTTATAATTGTAAATAAGAAATAAAAATAAATAAATATAAATCTCTATTTTAAATTTATGTAAAATAGTTAACCATGTAATATTTAAATTATTAGAGAAGATATTATATTGGTATGCGAATTATTATTATTATTAACATGAACACACCATGGTTAGTGTTGGGTTGTTCAAAAGAAAAATAAAATAATATATATACATATATAATAAAACCTTGCGTTAACTGTTGGACCATATGGTTTACAGGAATAGTTGTGTTATAATTATATTTTGCTTTCAATTGTTTAAACCATTAGAAGGTAAAAACTTTGACTAAATATCCAAATTAATCCCTCATATTTGTATCAAGAGAAAAGTTAGTCCCTTAAATTTTAAAAATTTCAAATTGGTCACTCACATTTCAAAAAAGTGGTTAAATTGGTCCCTCTGTATAGTTTTATATAGTGTACAGAGGGACCAATTTGTCTACTTTTTTGAAATGTAAGTGACCAAGTTGAGATTTTCAAAATCTGAAGGACTAATTTGTCGACCAATGCAAATTTGAGGTATCAATTTGGGATTTTAGTAAAAAACTTTTCCTAGAAGTAAGGCCTCTTTCAGCATTTGCTTGGTGTGGGATGCGGAACCGTTCCGTCAGGGTTTTCTATTTTACTCATAATATATATTTGGTATATCATAATACTCCTAAATATTTTTATAAGAACCCTAGCCGCCCAAGGACTTTTCCTTAGAGAGAAAAGTGTGATTTCTCTCAAATTTCTCCGATTAATCTCTTTCGGTAAGTGATCCTCATATAATTTAGTCAGTTTCTTCTCCTTTGTATCTAGTATGTGAGTTTTGGTACTGTCAAGCATGATTTTCTCACAATATTCTTCCTTCCTACCGTCTCAAACTCAGTTTGGGTGATAGAATTAAATTATTTATGTTTTCATTATTTTGTTTGGCAGTAACCGATGTCATTTTTGCCTCCAGGGTCAAGTTGGTAATACAGACACACTTCTGACTACCAACAGTGAGTGGGTAGTTGCTTATGGCTATATTTTAGTCATTAAAAGTATTTTATCAATTGATTGTTATTGCTATTATCATAAAAATCATATTTTGGAAAACTCATGGGACAATTGTTTGTTGTATGATTGTCAGAAGGTGTCACCCGTTCAAGGTATATTGTATTTCAAAAATATGATTTTATATGGCATAATATGAATCTTCTTATCAGAAAATAGGTTGACATTTATCATAATATCACAGTTAAAAGTATTATTTAATTATCATATACTAATAGCAAGCAAGACACCACGGACCAATTTATACGAATATTAGAAAATATTTTATTATCTATCTAGCACAATGTGACCCGACTAGTTACCATAAAATAGTTAAGAAGATAAAACAATTCATAACTACTTAGTAGTCACCTTATGAATAGCAGTCAAAATAGTAAGGACAATTATATCATTATTCAAAATTTAATTATATATAAAGAGCTCAGCCTAATATTATAACTCAATTAAACAACCAGTACAATGCCCAATTAAAATAAGAATTAGTAATATTTAGCATGATAAGATTTAGCCAATTGATATAGAGTAGCCAACAGCTAAGTTATACAAACAGATTAGTACATACTTATTAAGTATTGTAGAAATAACAACCAGAATAATAAGAATAACCTAAGTATTAATTAATTTTAATTAATAGTTATTAGGTAACATGATAGGACACATTCAATAAATAAAAAATTAATTAATAGTTTTCGCAGCCTTTACAACTAAACTATGAATTTATTATTAAAGTATAAGAAGTGTTCAGTATAGTAAGACTAGATTCACTTTCATGCATATCAATTACCTATTATCAGCTTTTTAAAATTAATTTATTTATATAGTATGAGAGAACCCAATACTTTTTTTGGCAATAAATAAATAGGTGAAAATTAATAGGTAAATAATAATTAAAGGTTCATAGTTAAATTTTTATTATTGTTATTAGTATTGCTATTATTTTGCAAGTGGATTAGTAGATAGTATGGCACAAACAGTTTCTATGACATAATACTTAATATCTAAATTGTTATTTCATTAGTAATAAGTAGAATACAAGGAATAAGTTGCAGTGTTTGAATTTATTATTGATTCAGTTAGTTTATATATGTTGAGATCAGTATAGCAGAATTACAGCATGTTTTGGAAATATTGTTAACCTTGGTACATCTAGCTGTCAAGGAGGTAGTGTGCCAAGCAACCATAAAGGTAGTCTTATGGGATATTAATTAACCCTGGTATACCTAGCTATCAAAGAGGTGGTATACCAAGCAGCTATCGAGGCAATCCTATAAGACTTTAACCTTGGCATACCTGGCTGTCATGGAGACGGTATGTCAAGCGGCCATGCAGGCAGTTCTTTTAAAGACCAGAGAAGTTTGGAACTTGGTAAGGTGTTCAAAGAGAACATAGTTATCTACAAACAACTATTATCATTTATTTGTGTGTGTGTGTGTGTGTGTATATATATATTCATCATGTTTAGAGTACTGTTATTTGTGATTCAAAGATACAACATGATATTGTCCTTAAGAGGACAAACCTATATATAAATGTTTATGATGCAAGTGAATGCTTATAGAAATTAATTTAATTTTAAGTTAATTTCCTTTAAGTTGAATTTTATTTAGTCAAGGCAGGAATCCAATTGAATGTCTATAAATATTATCATTGTTGTTATTATTATTATTATATAATTATTTGCATATCCATGTTGTATGTATGTATGTATTATTATGTAGTTTCTTATTGTCCCATGTGAGCCGTGAGCAGTTATCTGCTCATCGAGTTTTTGATGAACTCATCTATCTTTTTTCTCCTTATTACAGTTATAGTTGTAGATCCAATTGTTGTTCAGACCCATACTTGGTAGCTTTGTAGTTGTTCTATTGGTGATTTTTATTTTGTAGTAAAGTTTAAATTAGGATCTTATTAGAATAGAGTGCCCTAATAGTGTGTAGGCAGGGTCCTTGGACATCCGTTAGCATGCATGGTTACTTCAAGGATATGTTATGTAATTTCTCCTAGGAACATAATTTCATATTGTCTATTTCAGTTATGGATTTTGAAACGATTTGGAAAAATTAAATATTTGATGTATTCTATGAATAAAATTTTCAAGAAGTTTTGAGTAATTTATTTATTTATTTATTTTTATAATTTATTATGAGCATTAATTTAATAATTTACTATGCATGATGGTAAGAAATTAACTCCATAAGACTTTTATAAGGGATAACATCCCTTATGTGTCGGTTACGTTTTTTGGATCGTGACATATATACTCCACTATTAACGCCAACCCCCAACAGGGAATAAAGGAAAGCACTCATTATTAAATAAATAGGGAAATACAAGGAGATTAAGGGTATATTCGGATTGGTAGAGTTAGGTGGAGTGGAGCAGAATAATTACCCCTGCTCTATTGTTTGGATATTTTTCATTCCATCATATTTTGCTCAATTTGGGGGAAGAAATTTGAGGAGAATGAATAGAATAGGATGGAATGCAATCCATCCATCTTCTCTTAATTCCATCCAAATTTTACAAATATAAATAATGGAGCAAGTTAAAATCTCTCTTCATTCTGCTCCGCTCTATCCAACTCCATCAATCCAAACATGTCCTATATGATATAATATCACAGTCATCATATCTTTCTCTCAGATTCTCCATTAACTACATTTTCTGAAAAAGGGCGTGTAATATTCAAGTTGGAAGTGAATTTTGTAGATATAAAGTTATGTTATGTATTTTTCGCCCGTATCATAAACTTGAGATGAAAGATGGAGTACCTATTTGGTTAGCCATAATTGATTGTTGAGGTAAAAGGTAGTTTTAAAGTGATAAAAAAATAATTTTGGTAAAAGAATATTCAATCTTATTTTTCACTCTTATTCTAGTTGAATAAATATATTTTTATATATCTATCTTCATTTAACCAAATTTTTACTCTTCTTTTAGCTACCTTATCCTAAAGTTATACTAGTATATACTTTATGATAATTATGTATCTAAAAGTAATTTTACTTGTTCTTTCCAAATAAAAAGTAATTCTCTTAAACTTATTTATGAAATATCACAATCAAACACCAATCAATTTTTCAACTTTAATTTTTTCTAAAATAATTCTTTTTAGCTAAATTATTCTAAAAATAGTTCTACTAAAAATTAAACCAAAAGGGGAGTTTTTTTTGCATTTAAAATAATCAAAATAGGATATTATATATGTGCCTGGATCTAAAAAGTATTACACATATATCCTATTTTGTATTATATAGAAATAGACTTATATCGATTTCGATGTTAAATTCAAATTTTGATAGGGCTCAACACACAAATCGACTTAAATCGATTTAAGTTGTGTGTCAACAACGGTCAGAATAACATTTGCTCTAAAATCAACTTAAGTCAATTCGCGGATGCTGTCAATTGGCAGAGACAAATCGATTGTCAAGCGGTGTGACAAATAGATTCAAATCGATGTCCTTGGGCATTTTTTTTCCTATAAAACCAGAATTGGCTGAAGATGTTTCTCATATTCTTTAATTCAAAATTTTTTCTTCTCATTCAAAATTTTGTTCCTAGTTTGGCCTTTTGGTGCTAGTGGAGTTAGTGAAAGAAATAATGGAAGTTGAAAATATCTACCGCTTGAATGAAGTTCATCACATCATGGGAGGACTAGCAATGCCATATAATGGATAATTAATTCTATTTAATTTATAATTGACATAATGTTTATTTTACAAAAATTAAATTACACAAATCCTATGGTCTTAAGCAACTAAACAATATATTAAATATGTTATAACCTAAGAGACAAGTGTGTCAGACACTAAATATTTATTTAAAACTAATTAAATTTAAACTATAATTGACTCAACATTTATTCTACAAAAAATAAATTCCATAAAATCCTATAATCTTAAGCAACTAAATAATAACATATTAAGTTTACTCTATCCTAAAATAGACAGTGTAATCTACACACTAAAAGTCTTATATAAAGTTAATTATATTTAATTTTTAATTGACATTGCATTTATTCTACAAAAATTAAATTCCACTAAATCATATAATCTTAACTAACTAAACAATAACATATTAAATTATCTTATCCTACAAGGCACACTGCAAGCTACACACTAAATACTTATATATGCAAAAAAAAAAACACTAAAATCAAATCACCTATTAAATTAAATTCAAAGATTATGTATCCTACAATGCATTTCATTCAAATAAATTACAATATATTAAATTACTAACTCTATCCTAATGCTAAATAAGCAATTAAAATATTAAAATATTTCAAACATAATAAATTATATTGTTAAGATAATAAACTAAGTAAAATAAATTACTTACCTGCATTGTTAGTCTTCTCGCAATGTGATCAACTTCATTCAAATGATAGATATTTTCAACTTCCATTCTTTCTTTCATTAACTGCACCCTCACCAAAGACCAAACTAGGAACAAAATTTAGAAGGAGAGGAAGAAATTTTGAACAAAAGAATGAGAGAAATGACATCAGCCGATTCTAGTTTTATTGAAAAGATGTACAAGGAAATCAATTTGAATCAATTTGTCACATCGCCTGACATTGTTTCACCAATTGATTCAAATCGATTTGTCTCTACCAACTACCACCACCCACGTATCAACTTAATTCAATTTTAGAGCAAATGCTGTTATGATCGTTAGTGACATAATTGAAATCGATTTGTATATAATATCAAATAGTACATATATACAATATTTTTTAGATTTAGGTATATATATATATATATATATATATATATAATATCTTATTTTTTTATTTTAAATGTGTAAAAAACTCCCCAGAAGGGACCCGAAAAGAGCAGGAGGAGGCAGGTGTTTGCAAACAACGGGCACAAAACGAGACACGGACTGGGCGTGAATTGCTACGTCAGGGAGACAGAGAAAGGAAGGTCCTACTTTCTTTTGAACTTCAGATAAAAGCCAAACCCCAACCTAACCCCGTGCGTTGGGCAATACCTGTCGCTCTCTCATCTTCCTATTTTTTTAAATTCAGTTCAATGTCAAACTCCAAACCAAACCCCCCCAACAGCATTTCTACTAGCCGTTTTTTCTATTTTGAAAAAATAAATTAATTTGACTTTTTGCTTTCTCATTACAATCCCCGTCCTTGTCCGCGGCATTTGGCCCTTGCCCTTGCCTGTTTTTTCAACTTTTGATGAATATATAGAAGCCTCCATCCGCATGCCGTTTCCATATATTTTGTATTGCCAAAAACAGCCTTCCCCAATTGACTGGCTTGAAAAACGAATTAAGAATTGCATGCCAAACTATGCCTTATTGTATTTAAAAGAGTAACACTGTCAAGTGCACAAACTTTTGGCACAATTTTTGACGAAAAAACATAGGATAGTTAGATGAATTAAAATCTTAAAAATAAGACATATAACGTACTTAAAATTGAATTCGCAATGGTACAATACAAGCAAGGAAGTCAATTTTTTCTTTTTTTTGAAAAACTAACATTTTATTTTATTATCATTAGAGATTTGACTTATCTAAAGTGAAAAAAATACGTGGGTCTCATCAAATAATATAAGAATAATTAATTTTTATTACATATAGGTCTCGTCAAATGATATAAAGATGATTAACTTCTTATTTTATAAATGTTCTCACTTTTAAATATATTAATTGATAATCTAGTATGTATGTCCCCATCTTTTACTCAAGTTAGTTAAGAATATCTCAAGATTATAGATTAGTGTGGTCTTCCTCTCTTGATTGTACAATATTTTGAATTTGCATTGGAGTATGTTGAAGAAGTTATTGAAAAAAAAGTTTAATTTTGATACATTGTCAATATAAAACATATTTACATTGACATTTAATTAAAATTTTTAATTTACATGACTTTTCAAATAATAGGTAGAAGAATCAACTATCATGAGTAATGCGATAAAACATGATTAGATAATTATGTAAAAGTCTCTTGGTAGTGCTTAGAATGTTTAAAATTAGGAAATGATTTAACTTAAAATGGTTTGAATTGATTTGATTTATAAGTTAAATTTTATGTTTGAAATGATTAAATAAAATATGAATTGAATTGACGTAGAAATCAATCTTATATTTTAAATACACTAGATTGTGTTTAAAATGATTAAAAAATAAATTGAATTGATTTAATTTGTCTTTGTATTTTAAAATCAAATCAATTTCACTAAAATTCTATCAAATTTAATAGAATTTTTAAAAAAAATTCAATGAAGTTGCAAATCAAATCATTTTTTTAAGATCCATATACAAGATTTAATTTGCAAATCAATTTATTTTACTTTTTAATTACTTCAAACACACTCTTTACACTACGTAGAAATCAAATCATTGGGGAAAAAAAATGAAAAGAAACCCCGTCGCGTAGGCCATTTTTATACTTTCGTTAGGTCATATCACATGCGTGAGTAAATTAATTTATGATTAAAAATTCGTTTTACAAATAATCACAACTGAATAGTACGTAACATTAATTATTTTTTTTCATACGTAAATAACATTAATAGATGATTGAAGATTTTATTTTAAAAAAAAAAGATGACTGAATGTCTATGCAATTTTTATCATAATGTATTACTGGCCTAAATAACAATTGATAAAAAAGAGGTGGAGCACAATTGGCTAAGGATTTGCCTAGTAAATGTTGTTTTAATACTTATCATACATCAACTTTATCATTATTTGATATGATGGTAGCTTCTATTTTTTTTTACCAATTTATTATATTTAACAATAATAAAATAGGTTTAATAATAATAAATAATTGTTCCAATTAAATTAGGCGTTAAAATAGAAGTATAAATAGCCAAATGAGGGCAAAACTGCAAAACGGTGGACGACAAAAACGGAGACCAACCCTTTTTGCCCACCCCACCCCCACCAACCCTTCACCCATAAAAACCCATCTCACTCGCTCACTGTTTTAAAACCCTCCGTGATTCTCATCACATCTTATTCTCTCTCTATCTCTCAAACAAAACAGAAACCCTTTATTTTATTTTTTTCGGTTTTCTTCTCTCAATCCCGCAACCAAAGCCACCATGTCTTCATTCAAGAGCAAATACCAAGGTAGTCACACTCTTTTTATTTGTCGTTACCACTTTCTCTGTCTCTTAAATCCCTTATCATCCATTCCTTGTATATGCCCGTGCTTCCTTTCGTTTCTGTGATCTACTTTCTTTGTTTGTGAACTGTGATGTAGTCGGTTTGTGGTTGAACAATTATGCTACACTACTAGGCCAGTAATTTTGGTATCTGGGTGTGTCGAGTCCACTATAAAATTTCATCTTTTTTGATACTATGGTTGCTTTCTTATCAATTTTACTCTGGTCCAGACTTTACTGAACCAGGGTGACATCAAAAATTTAAAAAGAATTACTTTACACTTATGGATCTAGATCCTGGTATGCGTTTAAGATTGTTTTGAATTGAAAAATTTAATCTCTGTTCGTGGCCTTGTGCTCTGATTGGGGAATAGAGAACAATTTGTGAGTCGTCGGCACTCGATTTAATATCATTATGGATATACCTCCCCGAATACTGAGGGTTAGATTGTTCGTTCTTTACAATATATGACATCATGCTTCTTGTCTGGGATTGTCTCTTTAAATATGAAAAAGAAGGTCAACTACCTATGTTTTAAGTAAAGATTTAGATCTTGTTCTGGTTTGGGGACATGTGTCGTGACTTAGATCTGGGTTGTTAGTAATTATGCTGTACAATCCTATTGAACAAGAAACAGAAATATTGGTGCACGTTGTAGAAATTCAACTTAATAATTTTTCATTCATAAAAGTAAGTTCATTTCCCTCCTATAGAACCTTAAATCATTTTTTTTTTTAAAAAAAAAGCCATGTTCTTTTGGTTTAGGAAAGTAAATGTTTAAGTGACTGGTAGGTGCTGTTTGTGTTGCCCTCCCTTGTTCTTATTGTTTGTTCATTTAAAGTTGAATTGAGATTATTGTGTTGTGGTTATCTGGCTGGATCTGATAAATGACCATGAATTGCAGATGAGCTCATTGCCAATGCTGCTTACATTGGCACCCCAGGAAAGGGTATCCTTGCTGCCGATGAGTCAACTGGTACAATTGGCAAGCGTTTGGCCAGCATTAATGTTGAGAATGTTGAAACAAACAGGCGTGCTCTTCGTGAACTCCTATTCACCACACCTGGTGCTTTTGATTGCCTTAGTGGCGTGATCTTGTTTGAGGAAACCCTATACCAAAAGACAGCTGCAGGTACTGACGCCGAGTGTGTAAGATCTTTGAAAGATACACTAATGATTACAGTAAATTCTAAGTATATCTCTGTATAAGAAGAAACAAGCAACTTACTTGCACAGCTATTGTGTATTTATATAATGAATGGTTTTCCTGACAAATGTTTCCCTTTTTTTTTTTTATCAGATTTTAGTAGTTCCTGAACTTTTGATTTATTGCAGGAAAACCCTTTGTGGAGTTGTTGAAGGAAGGTGGAGTTCTTCCTGGTATCAAGGTTGACAAGGGCACTGTAGAGCTTCCTGGAACCAACGGAGAAACCACCACACAGGGTTTGGATGGCCTTGGTCAGCGTTGCGCAAAGTACTATGAAGCTGGTGCCCGTTTTGCAAAGTGGCGTGCTGTGCTCAAGATTGGCCCCAATGAACCATCTGAGCTGGCTATCCATGAAAATGCCTATGGTTTGGCTCGCTACGCTGCAATTTGTCAGGAGAATGGCCTGGTTCCAATTGTGGAGCCTGAGATTCTGGTGGATGGACCTCATGACATCCACAAGTGTGCAGCGGTGACTGAGCGTGTTCTTGCTGCATGCTACAAGGCACTAAATGATCATCATGTTCTGCTCGAGGGCACTTTGTTGAAGCCTAACATGGTGACCCCTGGATCCGAGTCTCCAAAGGTTGCTCCAGAAGTGATAGCCGAATACACTGTTAGAGCTTTGCAGCGAACTGTTCCTGCTGCAGTTCCTGCTATTGTCTTCTTGTCTGGTGGACAGAGTGAGGAGGAGGCAACCCTTAACCTCAATGCCATGAACAAACTCAAGGGAAAGAAGCCATGGTCCCTTTCTTTCTCTTTTGGAAGGGCTCTTCAGCAGAGCACTCTCAAGGCATGGGCAGGGAAGGATGAAAACATTAAGAAGGCCCAGGATGCATTCATCACTAGGTGCAGGGCAAACTCACAAGCGACCCTGGGAACTTACAAAGGTGATGCTACTCTTTCTGAGGGTGCTTCTGAGTCTCTCCATGTCAAGGACTACAAATACTAAAAGACGATGTTATTGCACTTCTTTTGGAGATGTTTTCACTGTTAGCACCGTGGTTTTGGTGCTGTTTTATAGGTTTAGACTCGACTGTTTTGCTTTGTGCTCTCTATCATAGGGAGGGTTATGGATTAAAGAATAATAGCTTTAAGCTGAATTGGCTATCGGCTCCCCCTTCACATTCCCCCGCCTCTCTATTTGACTGTTTTGGTTTTCTTTTAGTTTTCCTACGTAATGGAGAAGTGTTATTTCTTGTTTCAATGCAATTTGGACATTTTGCCAACCATTTATGCATAAAGGTTTGGCCGTGCTCACTATTTAAGAGATTTTTGTTTACTTTTCGAATTTTTATTTAGTTCGCAATAATGCAAGTGAGTAATATGCAGATCAAACATGAAGAAGCAAATAAAATATTACTAAATCGAGTCTTGACCGAGTCAAATTGATGGAATTGATTTATATGGGACTGAATTGATATTGAGATTATTTTTCTAATGATTAAAAATAAGTCACAACTATAGTTTTCAAACTTAACTTGGCCACAGTATCGGGTCACCGTTCAATCAAATGCACCGGATATAATTAAATAAATCTAAAAATTATATAATACTGCATAACTCGGTGATGCATATACAATATAAAATATAAATAATATTTATACTAGTCAATATGCATCATTAAGTGACGCATAAATATACTTCAATGAATGTTTATATGCCTCATAATGAACTCAGCTCTAGTTGCCTGAGGGGTTTGCAGAGTGGAAGAAGTTAGTACGCTTTAGTAGGACCAAACATAATGAAGGATCACCAATGCAAAACCGCATAGGTGCTGGACAAGCTGCCTTTGGTATTGCCATGTTTATTGCTCTCAAACTAGAGACAACACCAATATCAATTCATGAAATATGCGTATTCTATAAAAATGGTACAGCCTCCCTTGTGCAGGTGGGACAGATAAAGCGTATACTAGCAAAGTGCAGGGGAAGTCAAGTCTCGCATCGTTGGAGAGCAAAGCTGAAAAGAAGTTGTTCTATTATAAGGAGAGATGATTGCCCACACATCCAGCATCCAGATTGAAGCCAAGTCTCTTTTAGGTAGATGGGCCTCTAATGGTTTATTAACTGGGTCCGAAAAACTATAGTCGAAATTGTTTACAGTTAAACTTTTAAAACGTTGGTCAGGTTCATTTTGGTTCAAATGTTTGTCTGGTCGATTGCTTGGAGTTGCTGGTTGACTAGTTCACATGTTTACTAGTTCAACTGACCGGCCTGGGCCCATTTTTAGAACTATAGTCCTAACCATTGAATTCAAGAAAGCACAGGTATTCCAAGGGTACTAAAAGAAAAAGTTTTATTTCTATGTATTGATGGTTTAAAATTTTTATACACTTCATGTAATCACATATCGTCATATTGGAGAAAATTTTTAAGTCTCTTACTCATTATTTAAAAAATTATACATATGAGATGATTTGATTGAACGTGAAATAAATGAAAATGAACATGAGTGATATTTAAGTCAGAGTGATTCTTAATTTACACTTCTCATTGAAATGTCCGAGAATTTCTCCTTGATATAGAGTCAAGCTCTTGTTATCCCAGGCACAAAATTCAGCTAATCAAATTGCTGCTTTAGAAAATGGGATTTATTAGTTAATTTTGGCACACAAATTCCAATCTTGTTTTGGAACAACTAAAGAGTTTCGACGGGAATGTATAGTGGCGGCACGCACTGATGATTGGTCGTTTAACATTGCTTCGTGCGGTTTCATGCTTTTGTTGAGTCGTATCGAAAGCTCGTCCATCTATTTTAAAATTGGTAACTGCAGGAATCGGTTTCGCGTGATTATGAATGATCATGTCAGAAACTGATACTAACAAACAGATTTTCCCTCTTTCAATTTAATTCTAGAGAGTATGGACAATCTAGTTTTTCTTTTCTCGAACGGCTTTGAGAATGAAAACTCTCCTTCGGATAAGTCGAGGAAAAAGAAAAATGCCCTATGCTTTTGCCGAACTGAAGGAAAAGACTGAAAGTAACGTTAGCTGTGCAGTTTGACACACTGTTCCCGTGTGCGTGCACGATTAAGCCTTAGTGAAAAAGTTGTGCAGCTACTCCTTTCACGCGGATGATAGCGTAAAAGGTACTCCTTGCTCGTCATGCCTGATGATACTTCTTACTTTTTGGTCAACATGCTTACTGCTTGTTGTGTTTCAATTCTTTTTGGTGTTGGCTGCACTGGTAGTTGGGCTTTCGTCCCAGTTGGTATGTGAACAATTTGGGTATCCCAAAACTGCTATTTGGTCTTGCAACTTGTGAGCCCAATAGTGTCTGTTGGTTCCAAAAACCGTGTGTTTGTCCTTTCACTTTTCCCATCACTTGTTGCATGTGCTTATAACCCTGATAGGCCCAATGCTTTTCCTAATACGGCACAAAACATCTGAAAAATCAAGACATTGACGAAAAAAAAAAAAAAGCGAAACAACTGAAAATGGTCGTGTCGTGGGCTATACGTTGTAGTGCCTAAGATAGGGTAGTTAATTTCGGCCTACTACTACTAATAATCACCTTTACACCAGACACCAAATATTAGGAAGCGTCCCTCTCGCACTTTCCCTCTTTCTCTGCGCACCACTCAGAAAGGTCAGAACCTGATTGCACATTTTTATTTATGGATGGATAATGGTACCCTTTTTCAGACCCAAAATAATTTAAAAGCTAGTCGCAGAAGCCAGATTTTTCCCATCTGAATTCTGAGCTACAGAAGAAAAAGGTCCCTTTTCTCTTCTTTTTCTCTTTATATAATTTCCTTAGGTAGCCTCAACTCCCCTGCAGCTCAGTAAGTAGTCACGTCATCCGCATCAGAGAACAATAGCAACAAAAAAAAAAAAAAGAGAAAAAAAGGAAAGCACGTTACGTTGGTTATGCATGATTTAGGCGGATCTGATATTTCCAAAATAGTACATGTGATGTGATTTTGGGTTCCTTTGACCCCCTAATTTTACTTAACTGTCTTTATTAAGCGTAGAGACAAAGGTAGGAAGGAGAGAGGGAGGGGGGAAAAAACGAAAGGAAAGGCTGTGTGTATGTGATGATGATGATAAGGACTGGCAATGTTGTCTCCCCAACCCCTTGTGTTTGGCTCCCTTTAGCAGGAAACTTCTTTACTCTTTCCCAGGTACGGCCACTGCCTGTCCAGGGGCGTAAACCATGTACCACAATGCATGTGTGTAGTCGTAGTGTAGTGCCACTGCTCCCACTAGTGCCCATCGCCCCTTAAATTGCCACAAACCAAAATAAAAAAAAAAGTAAAAAACAAAAACAATATAATATTACACTGCAGCAAAGCCCCTGTACCCTGATACTGCTATTCATTTCTCTTTTTTTGTACAAAAAAATAATAATAATAAATAGAAAGTGGATTCTTTTTTTGGGGTGTGAGGTATTTCGCTTTCATGACTTTATAATGGATTAATGGTGGATTCACGTTCCAAAACGGCATACACAGGATCCTCTGTGTAAGGGTTTGATCTTTATACATAAGAGGTCAAAATCCCACTTGTCTGTCAAGGTAGAGTACAGGTTATTCACCACTTATTCAAAAGGAAACTCACCAGAAATCTCTTTTTAAAGTAAGAAGCCACGCATTGTGGAAAAAAAACCACTAATTAGTATTTTATTTTATGCAAATTTTATCTTCTAGTTTTTTTAATTCCTGATACATTAATATACTTGTGTATAATGTGACTACCTTCTCACGTGTTATTGCAAATCATAAATACATATATATAGAGCCCGTTTTGTTTGCCTTTGCATAATTTGATTTTATAGATCGAACTATTAACAGTTCTTTGTACTATCTTTGAAAGCAACCGTAAACATGCATGTGAAGGATGCACCATGGTCAACGATTTTTGCTTCTCTCTCGTGTAACTCGAACAGCCAACGAGGACCACACAATATGACTGAACTGTATCTCTAGAGTATTCCTGTGCTGCGATGTTACTTTGCTGTGTGATATTTATTGATCCTTCTGTACAGAGACCAGCTAATTGTGTTGTCATTTATACTGAGCTATCATGCTAAGCAGTACAAGATGTTCTACAAGATGATGCAGTATTATATTAATGTCAGATGTAGTTTTCTCTACGACCTATCTCCCATCAAGACAAAGATATCACTGTTGACCCGCCGTGTACATGGAAATAACCCCATTGTTTGCATCCAGCCACCACTTGGTGCAGATTCGATAGTAAGGGTGGAATAAGGTTTATGGGTGAATTCTTGGGTCATTCCTGACGAGGCAAAAACAAAAAGCTTTGGTGTTCTGATACTTTTTTGGAGGTTGAATAATGCTAATAAATATATGCATAATTACACAAATTGGGGAGAACTTTGCTTTATTAATTAAAGATCAGTGGAGTATTGAGCACAAAATATTCAGATCTCTGACAAGTATTTAAGGGTACTCAGCTGACCCTCTTTTAGGAACGGAACTACATTCTTAGTATAATGTGTCTGATTCAGGTGTACCCGTGCGAGACTGAGATGCATCACCACATACCTATGGCTCGATGACAACTACAAAAATTTCTAATTAATTTTCCATAACATGGCTAATTAGATTAAACTACTCATTATATATCTACCAGAAGAAATTTAGTGAGTTCACACTTAAGCCAATTGACGAAATGAAGTCAAACTAAAGCCAAGAGCACTGAGGCTCTTATTGATGTAGGGTCGGGAATGTAAATGCAAGCAGATTTAGTCTAGTTAGGGGAGAAGCTATGTTTGGGATTTAAATCCATAACTTCCTGACCACAAGATAAAAATCTTTTGGATGCGAAACAAGGCTCACCCTTTAAATAAAGTCAAAGAAAGGATACAACAAAAATTAGAAATTAAAAACCACTCGGGAAGAATTATAATTCCATAATGTGCTTCAGCAGTTGTACGTCTACATCTAAAAGTACTTGTTCTTAAATTCAAAAAGATCTTTCATTAAATTGAAAAATAGACCAATTTTAGCTTTTAACAATATCCAATGCTTAAACAACATCCATCAACACATCAACCTCTCTTCCCGTTCATAAAAATATTGCCCAAAAAACAAAGGTAATATTGCTACCTTAATTACACGCCTTCAGTACACAAACACCAAAGATCTACCTCCACTGTTAAATATTCCAAAATTACACAAAAAGAAGCAAGATGGGGGAGGAAGGCGAAAGATAGTGACCAACTTGATCAATATAAAAATTGAAGCTGCAACATATGAGCTAATACAATCAGAATTCCATTTGCACGCACAGAAGAAAATCATATCTGGCACAAGAGAGAAACTCACCTGAACATATATGTGTGCCACATCCTAACACTGCAGTGAGCTTTGCCAATATGTCACCCACATTAACCTTGTGTGACTTGAACTCATTATTTTCACCCTGAATCCCCATAATTATATTAATATTGACCACTTAATCATCATCAGTCTCTATACATGAACCCTTAGTTAGCTCTTCTCACATGATGTGAGACCATCTCAGATATAAGGCTGTGAAAATTTGGTGCCTCTTAATTACGAGTCAAACCTTACTTCACCTACTGGTTTTGGTTTGCCTTGTTAACCTTTAAGCTGTAATTGTCCCACAAATTTCCTCCTTCACTCATCAAGAAGGGAAAGCAGCTGTCAGCAGGAACAGCATTTCCAACGTTGGAATTCGAAGGTGAGGAACCATCGTTTGTTTGTAGCCTCCCAGTCTCTTGCCTTTGATCGTTGATATCACAGTAGCCACTTCCATGGTTATATAGAGAAGGCTGGTCATTGTTATCAAAGTAAAAACAACTTCTTGTGTTCTCCTTGCGCTTCTTGTTTCCTTCCTTAGCATTCCTTGGATAGCTGCTGATACTCTCCCATTTCTCTTTCAACATGAAAGCACTCCTTTCACAACCAAAACAAGCCATTTTGGTTGCTATTTCCTCCCACATAACCTCTTCTGAACAACCACCTTGTCTAAACCTTGTTTCCATCTCAGCTCTCAACTGAAGAAGCCTTGCAATCTCAGGTTCTTGCCAGCTATCAGCACCTCTTGTAGTGCTATTTTGTATTTCACTTCCATCTTCATTTTGGTTTTCACTGTGGTTTTGAATCCCAGCAGCTATTAGCCCCTCAGGAGACTGAGCCTTTATCTCACTTCCTGTTAGCTTCTGCAAAGCCTCCATTAGAGCAGCATCCCTGGCTTCGATCCACGCCCTCTCTTTAGCCCAAAACTTGTGCTCCCTCTCTAACCTTGCCGCCTCTTGCCTCCTCCACTCTTCCTCTCTCAACACCCTCTCCTTTTCCTTCTGCTCAAGTGTCTTCATGAGCTTGTCCAGCCACTCCTCTTGCTTCTCCACCAGCTTCCTCATCTGCAAGTCAATGAAGTCTTTGATCTTCACCTTCCAGCTCCTCCCACTCGGCCTCTTTCTCCTCTTCTCCACGGAGTCATTGTCCTTGAGCCCCTCAGTGCTGTGGTGATCATTGTCATCATCTGATGAAGAGGTGTCAAAGTCAGTGGAGTTAGTCAGGCTGAGGCTATCACAATGCTTGTGATGAGACTGAATCAGAATTTCTTGACTATTATTGTTTGTTTGGGAATGAAGGGCATGGCTATTATTTGTCTGGTAACGAAGGCTGCTGCTACCAAAATTGGTTTCTGGTGCTGAGGCTGTGTTACTGTTTTCTCCATATAAGGCTTCAAGTTGGCGAAAGAACCTGTAGTGCTTCCCATCTTGTCTTCCAGCCTTACCTTCCTTTGTCTTCTTGTAATATTTGTAAAGGTTCTCAAACTTCTCCCTGCACTTTTTCCCACTCCTTTGGTATCCATGCTCTTCAGACATGATCCTGAACATACCAAGACAATAAGCAAAATGAATTTGGTATGGGGTGGGAGATTCTAGCAAAAGTCTAATCACTGAGCTCATGGTAGGACGCATAACCCTAGTTGGAGCTGTGAATGGGTTACCAAAGAAGTCCATGCCACGATGAGCTTTCGTAATTAATAATGCTATGCAATGTCATGCTCCCACGTTTTGTGTGCTCATGGTGCCTAGTTATAGCAAAATACAACTAAGCAAATGTCCGCTCAAATTGCCATAGATGCGAGTTTTCGAAGGAAGAGCCTCTTATTGATGTCATCTCATCAGACAGAATTAGAATTGAGATAGATAGATAGGTGCAAAGACATCCGAAAGCCCAATGAATTTTTAAATAAAGGGGGAAAACTAAGAAATAAAAGGGGAAACACTTGCACTTAAAAGGAGGGTACACATTTTCAAAAAGGAAAAGGGAGGACAATGGTAGAATCGTACTAATCTTGGTGTATGAACTTAAATGCTCTCGATTCCAAGTACGCGATCAATAATCGAAAAATTGAGTGGAGAGACGACTAGTGTGTTGTGTTGTCTTTTCCAGTGAAAGAAGCTTAACAAATTTTGCAAAACTGCTACACATATGTCACAGCTTCCAGTAAGTAAGCTCAGCGGCCAAAATTAAAACTAAGTGCAGTCATGTTACTTGGAAATTGTCCACGCGAGGAGCTACTGAATTTAGCTGTTTTTGGTCTTTTATTCTTCTTTAAAAAAATTATCATTTGCAAGTCTTAAGTTGAGGGGAATAAAAGAAAGAAAGAAAGCGGTTGAAAACAGAAGGGACCACTGTTGAAGAAGAAAAACAAGAAGTGAAAAAAAAAAAGTAGAAATAAAGAAGTAAAAATTAGTACCTAGAAACTTCATCCCATAAGGGGCCCTTTTGATTAGCCTCTTTGAATTTAAGGTCAAGGCGAGATCTGATCTCAAGAAGAGTGAGAGTCTCCTGCCTGGGCCATCGTCCGGTGGAGGCATCTCCAGCTAAGCATCCTGCAGCCTCAGCCCCTAAGCCACTAAGCGGAGGAGTTGAAGCACTAGTGGTGGTGGTGGTGGTGGTAGGAGGGGTAGCAGCCACAGCGATGCTGCTAGTATTGGTGGCTGCTGCAGCAGCAGCAGCAGCATCAGCATCAGTAGAGGCAAATTCATGAAGACAGCGAGGCATTATGTCGGCTACTTGACGACCAAACATCATCATCTCGTAGTGTTGGTGGTGTGTGGCCGTTAGATTCGGGTGGCCGGGGAATAGCTCCGCCGTTGGATGTGCTGATGGTATTGAAGGGAAATGAGGGGACCTTGTTGGTCCATTCACTAGCTGCCTAAGATCAGTGATACCATACTGTTGTTGTTGTTGATGATGGTTATGATGATGGTGATGATGATGATGATCGTCCATTTCCATGAGAGAGTAGTGTTTGGGGATAGTAGGAAGTAGTTGAGTTGAGGTGAAATTAATTATAAGAAGATGATGATGAAGAAGAAGACAGCGAGTTAGAGAGAGAGAGAGAGAGAGAGAGAGAGAGAACAAAGAAAAAGGAGAAAGTGAAGAAGGTGAAGAAGGAGTAAGGAGGAGAGGGAGGAATTAAGCGGCAGACTCGGATCCTGTCGTCCACGAAAAAGCTTAAATTTTAAGCGCAGGACGATGGTCCCATGTCTGTGTACAACAAGTGTATGCGTGTGGTCTATGGTGTACGATACTAAATGAGAGAGAGATCATGAACCCTCTCTCTCCCTCTCTCTCTCTCTCTCTCTACTTAGTATTAGTGTGCTAGCAAATGGTATTTAGTGTGTTAGTGTGTTGTTCTCTCTCACGCTTTTTCAAGAACAATGCTGCTTCGTTCTGTGTCTTTGTTCAGCACAGTGTGGAGGGGTGGGGTTGGAGTGTTTGGGAGGAGGAGTAAACTGGCAACAACAACAACAACAACAACAAAAAAAAGGGCCTAAAGCCCTAAGGCCAAATAAAAAAGGATCGAGGAAAAACTAATATAGTGTGTAGTAGCATTAGTATGATGTATGCTTTGGCTAATCAGATTTTGACACGTGGCATAAAGTGTTAGGATGAATGGAAGACAGCCGAGTTTGTCTTGCTGACGCGTGTATAGTGCCTTGGATGATACCTTTTTGACTTTGAGTGGTGATTCAATGCAGCACCATTACGGTGCTCCCTATGTTTTACATTCAGTTAATAGCTTAATTTCCAGCTTATCATATGTATGTATATTCATCCTCATGAAACTTTGCTTTATTAGTGGGCTTTTGTTGGATTCATCAATGAATTACACAATAAAGAAATTGAAGAAATCGTATACTAATGATGAGTCTCCTTCAGTTACTTATTTGCTTCCTAATCCAGGAGTCTCAATGTCAAATAGTTTATGCATGAACTTTTCGAAATGTACCAAGTCCCAACAGTCCCTTTTCTCTTCTGACTCCGGAACACTATCAATGGAGAGCTTTAAGGTTCAGTAGAATCATGTGTATCGATCGTGTTCATGGTGTGCTTTTTAGAGAGTTTTTCTATAAAGTTGGACAGCTGAATTTCTGTAGTAATATAAGTAACTACGATATTGTGCACGTGATATCTAAGTTATTAACATTCTGGAGTCAAATAAATCTTAATTAACACTTTAGATGGGGTGAAAGTTAGTATCATTAGAGGGGTGGTCAAAGTTCAAACTTAATTTCGACTTTTGAAATTGAAAACATTAAAATAAGAGGGACTTAATTGAGACTCCATAAAAATCACAAAAACGTTAAGGAATTATCGTTATCTCCATTATGTTCTTGGACATAACTCTTGTTGGTAGGTGATTTTGTAAGCTCTATATAAGTGTCTAATGAGCTTAGGGGTCATGCTCTAACTTTAGTGAGATGATTGGGATCCAACCCATCTAAACCTTGGTTCATTTATTACAAAAAAAAAAATTTATTCTTGTGTGCATTTCAGCTGAATGGTCTTATTCTAGTTAGTGCGAACTTGTTGCATGGAATTAGGGCAATATTTGATGTTTAATTGTTATGCAATTTATGACATATTTATATCTAGATAATTCGCTTTAATTTTATATTAATTATATTTAGTGAGGAGGACATTATGATTTGCTTTGTAATTTACCAATTTTTAAGGGTTTTCTATTACAAAGAAGGCTTGGGATATGGTGAGATTCGATTTTGAGAACACATTTTTTCCAGAAAAAAAAGTTTGTTGCCACTTACTCTAATAAACTATCATTACAATTTTATTCAATGATCCATTGTGAAGGTAATTTCATTTTTTAATGCAAAGTTTTCTTTATAAAAAAGAAATTATAACCATAAGACACCGAAACATTGCTAAATTTGTTAATCAAGTTTTATGTGAGTTATGTAGGGCTTAAAATTCACAAAATCCCTATGTTGTGATGAGATAAGGGATTGGCTCCTCTCATATGCAAAATACACATGAGAGGGTCAAGTATGAATCTCCTACATTAATTTTCTTCATATGTGCTTTTTTATATTTTTAAAATAAAATTAAAAGATCAAGGGGAGAGATCCAAACTTAATTAACTCCCTCATGTGTATTTTGCATACGAAGGGATCCATACCCTCTGAGACATATAATTGCTGAGTAATTTTGAGAAAATAATTGTTTAAAGCAAATTATGGTATTTATGAAATAATGACATATAAAACAAAGAGGTTATTTTTTTATATATATTATCACTATTATTTGAAAATTCATGTAAATAAAAATATTTAATTAGATGATAGCGTAAAATTCATTCACACTATCAGTATATTAGAATTAAACTTTTCTATATACACACACATCATTACTTGTGATGAGACTTTTAAAAACACTTTGATTTATTTGGCAATGTGTAGTTGAATATTTACTTAAAATAACTTTACACTTATAATAATGTACAAAATTAAATTCTAAATCAACTAGGTCTAACATTTAAAATCCATATCATGTGTGTTCACAAATTAGCTACTTATTTAATTAAATTTCCCTGCTAATTTTGGTTGCTTAGAAATACATACCACTCTAGCATATTAAATGGCTACAAAGTTCATTTTAGTCGGAAAAGGCACCATTATCATTGCATGGCTTGTATGTACTTAGTAGCTTTGGAATAGAGTTCAATGTATCAGACTAGCTCGCTCGCTCTACATTGGACTGCAGATAAACAAATTAGACCGAATTAGCTTGTTATTTAAATACACAGTAAAATTTATCTAGCTCTTGTTCATCTTGCAGAAACCTGCGATCTTGCGAGTGAGTTCGAGGATTGGCTAACGATAAAACATCTTCTTTTGCATTTTGTGAAACGAGCGGAATAAACTCATCACTTTTGTTTAGCAGTATTTCTGTGAATTTGATTTTGGAGGAGAAAAAAAAATGGGGAAAAAGGATTTATGTAGTAAAATTTTAAGGCGAATAACTCCCTAGTGTTGTTGCTGGTCAAAGAATGCGGTGTTGTTGGCTATGTGGTATGGTATGTGAATGATATGCGTTTGTCATTTTGGAGTGTGCTTTGCGTTTAACCACATTTTAGGAATGTGGTTGAAAGCAACTAAAAAGGTTGCTAAATGTCACTTTCCCCTGCTCCTCTCATCTCATCTTCTCCACTCCTACCATCACTTTCCTCCATCCTCCGCCACCCCGCCCCTCCTCCTCCTACTCACCTTCCGCCTCTTTCTTTTCGACCTATTTCCACAATAATCGTTCAGAATGTGATGTGAGTGAATACCTAGTAGAACTTGATAATTTTTCTGCGCCACTTGTAAATTAATATAAAAAAAAAACCTAAAAGGGCCAAAAACTAGAATGTGCAAGGTATTATGAAATGATAATAGGAATTGTTAGAGGTAAAAAAAAAACAAAAAGAAAAGGTAAAATTACACTATGGTGGACTTTGCCAATATTTTCATTTGGGAACAATCTCATATTCAATACTTTCATACATCAAAATAAATAAATAAATAAATAAAAGGAGAAAATTGAGTCATATGAAGTTTGAAATTGGATTAATTAGAGAAAGGAGAGATGGGGAATAGAGGACGACATGCAATTGGTGTTGGTGTCAGAATTAGAGTCGTGGATTTCGATGAGGACAAGGAGGCCGGGTCCGATCTTGGAGACAATACGACCTTCAACCTCGATGGTAGTAGAGGCGATTAGCTGATGAACGACGACTCACATTGCTATGATAGAGAATAAGCCTCCTTCCCTGATCACCTATAACCATACATTAACCATATACCTACCTTCAACCGTATACCAAAACCAAACCCACACAAAGTGGTAGGGGTTAAGGTTATGACCTTAGAATGAGCGAAAATGGGGAAAGTGATGAGGAAAAATAGGAAGAGATACATTGATCGAGAGGAAAGGGATGGCGGTGGAGTTGAAGTTGGTGGATGATTCTTCCCATGGTTGCCTACTTCGCATTGATCTAAGCCAGTCTCAATATTATAGCACTCAAAAACTTGCTTGCTAGTTGCATGGTGACAAATTGGGTCGAGAGTGGACGTCAAAGTCGCAGTGCTTGCTGGAGCACTTGAGGCATATGAAGACACCGTGGGAGGCAGAGGCCACTGCGATTTCTTCTGGGAGCAATCTATGTAGATTGTGTTTGCCGCTTGGGATTATAGCTCCTTAAGCCGCTACTATGCCTCCGTGTTTCTATCTTTGCCTGTAGTGTTGGGAAGGGAAGAGGCGAAAGGTAGCAGTAAAGGATAGAGGAAAGTGATGGTTGGAGTAGAGGAGATGAGATGAGAAGAGGGTGATGTTTAGCAAAGTTTTTAGTTACTTTCAATCACATTTGTAAAACGTGGTTAAACGCAAAACACCAACTCCAAAACTACAAACACATGCCATTCACTTGCCATGCCACGTAACCAACAACACCACAATCGCTAACTAGCAACAGCACTAGAACGATCCCCAAATTTTAAAAATTTATTTTATAAAGTCTTTTCCTTTTTTTTCATTTATTCAAAAGTTAAACTTAGAGGCATAATAGCACCTATCATAGAATGAGACTAAGACATGAAGGAAAAGGTAAAAGGAGAGCCGGTGGTGCAAGACGAGGAAGACATAGGGAGGGAGATGGAGGGCCAAGGCAAAACAACAAGAAAGACAATGAGAGGGAGAGGGAGGTTGCTAACACTATCAAGATGAAACTAGGAGTAGTGTGAGTTTGTGAGAGGTGAAAGAATTGGCATTAAAAAATGGTTTGTTTTTCTCCTTAAAGTTGTGATTGATTGATGGATAAAACTAAGATGAATATGTAATTTTATACATAAACTCATTCATAAAAACTCACATCTATTTTTACTCTCTAATCAAATACAAATTTACAACTAAATAGTTTAAGGTAGGAGTTTTTTGTTTTGTGTTGGGTTATTAGATTAATAATTTCTTCATTTTCAAATAATAATAATAATAATAATAATAATAAGTCAGTTAGATGCTAAACATGTAAGTTCGGGTTCAAATGGTTTACAAGTACTTATCCATTTTAAAAACTATTTAGAAACAATTATCTATTTTAAAAGTTTAAGTAATATTAGTTATTTCTTTAATAATATCCTTATTAAATATTATTGACTCATTAGTGAAGAAGAAGAAAAAAAGTTGAAGTATTGAAAAAAATAAAAGTAATTTAGTACACTATTCTTAACTCTTTTGACATTGATATTTTTCAATTATTTTTTTTAATTTCAATGAGCAATAAAAAATGTACAATTATTCAGGGGCGGGAATATCTATTTCTAACTCATGCAAATCAATTGCAAGTCAGTGGACAGTAATTGAAGTATTATGGGCTTCCAGATTTGCCATTTACCATCGTCTTGACTTTGTCGACGGCAAGCTTGCTGAATCTATACGTGCATATTTGTTACTTATCTCCTTGTTCGTTCTCATATTTATATTTTCTCATTTATGAAAAAAAAAAGCTGAAAAAATACCAGATTCAACTCGGGCATTATTTAAATTATGAAATTAAAATTTTCAAAACTAAAAGCGTTAATTTTTTTAAAAAAAATATTAAAGATTAATGACACATATTTTTTATTATACAATATCAACAGCAGTATATCCATATCCGCAATATAAACTTTGACGAATTGAAAGCTTAGCTTTAACAAATTGAAGCTTTCAAACTTTAGAGGCCTTTCAGTCAATACTTAGCTTGATGAACCAATAAATCTGTAGTTCAACACACCAACAGAGTTGGTCCAACCTCGATCTTTAAGATTGACATGTCATGTGTCCAGGGTTTGGATTTTTAATTGACGTTTTACATTTTCATTGCGAAATAAAAAAAAATAACATCATACAGTAAGAGTTTCCAAAAAAATATTTATATATTTGAAAGACAAATTTTGTCCGCACATGTTCTTGAAAAGTTACTAAATATCATGCTCTCCAATATTAATGTTAATAAGTAACATAAATATTGTAGCTGAACCACTATTTAATTAGCTAGCAACAAGGACTGATTCAGGGGTGGCGCAACGGTTGGTGATTAACAATCTTAAATCACTGGCTATTGGTAAAGACAGGATTATTATTCTTACTTTTAATTAACAGCATGTTTGGCTATAACCATTTTTCCGTTGAGGTAGTGAAACTTGAATTAGAAAAAAGTGAACTTGTTTGGTTTATTTTTGGTTTGAAAAGAATCGGTAAACGTAGATTAAAATGGATTTTAATCGAAGCTTTTGCTTTAGCAACATGCAAACACAAGCAAATTATCACAATGTTTTCACTTTTGCACTATACAATACCAAAAGTAACAACACACATTTTGGTAACTATACTAGAGAAAGTAACTTTAGTTTATCATTTTTAAGTTTAATTATTTTTTAGAAACTCACTTTTTTATATCATTTTTAAACATAAATTAATTCTTTTAAAATTAATTTTTTTTCAACGTTAATTATTTTAAAAGTAATTCTATTGAAATCTAAGTCAAATGGACTGTAAATTCTTATATGTTATGAAGTACAATAATAAAGTCAATACATTTAACAATTTTTTTTTCACAACATAATTTTAAAAAGTTAAGAGAATCGAACATTTTTTATATATAAAAAGATATCTAAACTTATAATTTCACAAGTACTCTCTAAATCTCTCACCAATAATCTAATCCTAATGGCTTTGATTCATCTACCAAGTTGATTGCATTCATTCCTTGCTCGTCTTACATCACGCCGTGAAAAAGAAAAAGTCATCGATAAGAAGATGACGTGAAAGTACATGGACTAACAAAGGGTGGATTCGAAAAATGGACTAATAAATAACAATCCGTCCCCCATAGCCTAGGATATACCGATTGACCGAGAGTTTCAAGACAATACATTGATGCCTTGTGTTCCACCACGCAGTCCCAGTGAAGTCATCAAAAGACAAAAGGGGATCAATTATCCTTAATTCCCACGAGACGGGTCGCAGTAATTAAGTGGAATTAATAATCATAATCAATAATCAATAATAATAACAATATTGATCACAACTGAAGAGACGTGTCAGTATTAGTTTCTCCTTTTGGAGTAAGAGAGCACAGACCTCATCTGTGGTCTCTGCGGAGGGGAGAGGACCCCCTCCTCCCTGGGCCTTCTGCTAGCTCAGTAGCTGCTCAATACAATACATATATATACATATACATATTTCATAATATATTAATACCTAAGGCCATGTGATACTAGCAGCTGATGGCGACGTTTGTGCAAGTAGATCAGCACCAGTTCCCCTATGCTCAAATATGTATGTACCCCATACCTCCTTTAGCATTGAATTAAACAATACCACCCAAGTACGCTTTGCTTATATGCTGCTACTTCCATTTCGCAATAATTATTAATTTTAATTTTTTTTATATTTTAGAATATTTATTTATTAATATTAATTTTTTTCCTTTATTTATACATTTAATATAAATATACTAGTTAAATAATCAATGCATTTATTAAGATAAGTAATAATAACTATACAATAATAGTTTTATCAACTCATAATTTTTTATATTTACTAAGAATTTTTTCATTTTCCTTAATCTGTGTATTGTTCAATTTTTTATAATTATTATGAAATGAAGAAAGTAAAATCTTGGATTTTCTTTTCCCAGAAAATGAAGCACTTATTATTATTTTTATTTCTTCTTTTGTAATGACTATGCGGAGAAAACAATAAGACCAATAAAATCTCATTTTATTTTATTTTTTATAAAATTCTAGAGAATGAAAAATGAACTAAAAACAAAAAAAGGCAAATTATAGAAACCTTTCTTGAGATCCTTTGTAATTACACTTATTCCCTTCTAGATTTTAAAAAAGCGCTTTCCTCTCTTAATTAATTTAACATCACTACACCTACACCCTTACCATTATTTTAAAAAAAATAATTGATTCATAAAATTGTCTCACCCACAACCCCTATCCCATAGCCACCACCACCTACATCACATCTACTCCAGAAAGAAAAATATTATTTATACTTATAAGGCATGAGAAATTGTACTAATTCACATATTATCTACTATTAGATGAAAGACTCTACTTGAATGAGGTCTACACCTTATTTAATGGTTGATGAGATATGAGTCGATATGATGTCTCATATATTGTGAGTGTAAATAACATAACTCCTCCCAAAAAAAGCCCTTCAAAATCCTCATCCTCAGCGCCATTTTCTGCTTCCCTTTCATTTGAGGTAGCACTTCCCTCAGGTAAATTCAAGTAGCAATGGAATATATGGCTAGACCTCGTGTTTTTTTGTATTGATTCAGGTAAAATTAATGTAACAAAGTATAAGCAAGAGTATAAACAACTACGAGTAATAGGGAATTATAACAAAAATAAGTATTTTTGGTAGTTTCTGAATTGTAAAGGAAAACTGAATTGTAGAAAATTACATGGGCATCAATGATTGTCAATAGTCATTACAGTAATCTCCACACGGATGCTTCAACACCTAAGGAAGGGAAGTTGATATCAGTCAAAATTTAGAAGAAAGAGGAGGAAGAAGATGAACACAAGGAAGGAAAAAGATGGACACAGAGAGAGAAAGGATTACCACAATTTGCCTGCCTGATGCATTGGCCTTTAGCACCTTTTAATTCACCCATCTTCAGCATTTTGGGCTTTGGGCCCATTTTACATGTTACAAACGATGTCATTTTTCACTGTAATCTTCACGTTCCACATCACCTACAAGAAGGAAACCAGGGAGGTCTACATGGCACTCTTGGTTGTCGTTTCCGAAATCATTGTCAGTATTAATAGTGAGCCTTTTTTCCATTTGTTTGGGCTTTTGGCCTGTGTGGGTTCAACTGCTAATTGTGCTTTGAAATTGGTGGTTCAAGAGATACTGCTAACTTTTGGAGCAACAAAGCTTCATTCTATGAACTTACTCTTCTTTACATGGCTCTGATGGTGGCAATTATATTGTTGTCTTTTACATTGTATATTGAAGGGAATGTGTTGGCTATTATGATTGAGAAGGCGAAGGAGAATCCCATTATTGTGTCCATGTTGGTTGGGGATGCTACAATGGCTTATTTGGTGAACTCGAGAAACTTTCTGGTGATAAAGCACACAAGCATGTTGACTTTGCAAGCGTTGGGGAATGCAAAGGCTATTGTGGTTTCAATTTTCAAGAACTACCCTTTCGTGTAATGGGAAGGATATAATCGTGGCTATGGGGTGGGTGTTGGGAGTGGATGGTGGTGGCCATGGGTTAAGTGTAGTTATGATAACAATGTAAGTCACTACTAGAAAAACACGAGATACTGGGGGATTAACTAGCAAAGAAGAAAGGAATAGAAAAAAGAAATTGAAAAACTAGTACTGGCAGATTTTTCCATCGATAATCCATCTATAACAATCGCGCCATCTAGCGTAAAATTTAGCATGCCATTATCGGTGGATTATTTCATCGCTGATTTATGAACAATTTTTTTTTAAAACAATAGCTCATTATCGGTGAATTTTTCTGCAAGTAATTTATTGATAATTATTTTTTTAAAAAAATCCAATTACAGACAGCAGACAGATTATTACCAGCGGATTTTTTAGCATATTTCCAACAAATTTTTTAACCTATATTCAAATTTTCAAAAATTGCACCCCTTGTTGAAGTTATCAGTAGATTTTTCCGTCAGTAATAGTATAAGTGAAATGCTGCATTTTTTGGTTAACTTACCGGTGAAAAATCCACCGATAATGGTTAAAAATCCACCGATAAGTGTTTTAAATATTTCACCAGCCATCTTCCTCCCCTATTTCTGCTATTACCGTCTCTCTCTCTCCCCCCCCCCCCCAATCTCTCTTTCATCTCACTTTTCCAGTCATTGCTTCTCCGTTGCACCACAATTTTTGGTGAGGAGACCAAAATTGTCCTTGTCTTGAAGTCTTCTACATTTTAATCGGTTTTGGTTTTTCATTTAGTTTTATTTTTGCTACCCTTTTTCTTCTTCTTCTTCTTTGTTCAGATATGTTGTTTTAGCACTGTCACTACTTGTGGCCACCGTTTCACACTGTTGCTATGCCGGAGATGCTGCTATAAGTGAGTTTTTTTTTTTCAAAGTACTAATTATATATTTTTGATTTGGTGCATTTGTCTTTTAAATGTTTTTGTAACTTTATTCTTCCAGTTTTGCCTCTGCCCCCCATCGTTGTTGCCGTCACAATTGCTGTTGCTGTTGGAGTCACGCACAGAAATTTAAGTTTTTTTACAAAAATTGTTACCAATAAATTTTTTCGTGGGTAATATATACTTAAAAATTCTCAATTAATATTACTAGAGGAAAAATCAACCAATAATTGCCGAGGGAAAAATCTACTAGTAACACCCAAAAAATCAACTGATAATGTCCTCCAGTGACGAATTTTTCCAATTAGTTACCAACGGTTTTTTTAATGTAAAATTCGCCGATAATTCCCTCAAATTGTTTCCACTAGTAATGTTTTTCGATGACATTTTTACAGTGCATTAAAAGTCATCGAAAATTTCACCAATAACAAATTTTTTCACTGAAAATAAAAAAAAAATTTGCCTGTAAAATCCACCGGTAACAGCCATTTTTTTGGTAGTGAGTTTAGTGATTTCAAATTAATTAAGGTAAATGGTTTTTTAAAATTTAGAAGGGAAAAAGATAATTATGAAAGATTTCAAGGGAGGTCCTATACTTTACCTTAATCAAAATGATTTCTTAAACTAGAAAATCAATGTAGTTTTTAGAAAATGAGAAAGATTACTTTTTTCAATCAAATAAAACACTCAATTTTTTTGGTTTTCTACTCTTTAATATAGGGTGCAAGCATATTATTATGAACACCGTGCATCTAACTTTTAGTACCATAAACTATATACTACATTAATAAAAATATTACCAAAGAGATTTAATTTTTTTTATATTTTTAGTAATTTTATTTAAATGTTTTTCTTTTCTTTTTTCTGTTGAGGTTTTTGTGTATTTTGTTTTATTTTTGTTATCTGCTTTGTTGTTGCTTTCTTTGTTCCTTGTGAATATTTCCCCCTTTCTATGGGCATTTGGGTTTCTCTTTTGAGTATTTCTTTTTGTTTTTTCCTTAACTTATAGATATGGAACATCTTTTTTTAAAAATAATAATAAAAATAATAATAATGATAAAATAAAATAGTTTGTGTGTAACAATTTTAAGTCATATATCAAATTCAAATATTTTATTGATCTTACTTAATAATTTTACATCAATATCTATTTTAAATATTAGATCAAAATTTTAAAATATTGATATTAACTGTTTAATGTGAGACCATAAATTGTTAGTAATGAACTCAAAATATATTATACTAAGTTAAGAATAAAATGTATTAAGAGTAATAAGTAATAATATGTTAAGTATTAATAATTAAGGTGTATAATTTTTATACAAGAAAAATAATGTATACAATATATATATATATAAAAGAATAGTGGGGGGGCGCACATAGGCACCGCCACTCACCCACAACATTTCAGCCACAGAAATGAATTCTGTTGGCTGTGTCTTCATATATATATATATATATATATATATATATATATATATATATACACGTGAGTATGTGTGTGTGTGTAAAACAAGGAAAAGAAAGAAAAAGAAGAGAGTGACGGGGAGGAAGAGAGAGAAGAGAGAGGAGAGAGAAAGGAAGAGAGAAGAAAGAGAAAGATAGTAAGGATAGAGCTCAATTAGTCCACATAATCTCCATCTGTGAGTCAAATTTAAGGTAGGAATAAATTGATTTATGCAAAATAAAACCATGGTTACAATTATTATTACTATTACTCATTTTATATACTGTCATTTTACATTACAGATACTCATTATTATTTATTATTTTTATTCTTTTATAATTATGGATTTGAATATTGGTTAAAATAATATTAATAAAATTCCCTTCTCTCTCTAGGTCCCGCTTGTTCAGCTCAGCTTTCTTTTTAATATTTAATTATAAATGTTCCCTTCACTCTCTAGGCCCCGCTTCATCAGCTTTTCTTTTTATCACTAAATTATAAATATTCTCTTCTCTCCCCATTGGTCCAGTGCGGACTACCGCCCCTCCGATTTCTTTATTTATTTTTATGTTTCTTTATATTTATGCGAATTGTTATTTAATTCAAGTAAGTTAAATATTCCTTTTTATTTATGTTGCTATCTGTTCCATTTTGAAATTTATTATATTATTTATATGATATTATATTAATTTGAATTGTCGATATTTATAATTCAATTGGCAACTCTATGGGTTAATACATTTTATTAAGTCATTAATTTATTTGATTCAATTTATTTATGAATGAATTAATAAATGTTATGCATTGATGTTTTACTATTTAAATTAATTTAATAGCTCTTATTATAGATTAATTGTATGATTTCCTTATTATGAAATTATGAGCAATAACTATTAAATTAATATGATTTGCCACTAACCACAGTTAAGGCAGAGGGATACACGTAAGATCCTTTCATGTTACCTGTCTTGATTAGAATGACTAAGAGTTTTGCTTTGTTGTCACGATGAAAAAACAATACGAAAGAATGGGAATTCCCTAAGATAAGACCTTCAAGTATGTGTGAGATAAGCAAACAGATGAAAGAGAAAATTAAAGTAAAGAAATCATAAACTTGATAAGATATGCATGACATGTTCTACATGGCATATCTTAATTGATTATGTTCATATAATGTTATTGTAACCATGTGTACTTTCCGTGCAGACACGGCTGAAACCAACCATAGTTCAAATGTTTTAAAACTATTAATTTTCTACTAAGAATTTTCTTAAATTCTCATTTTTCTTTATTTTATTTCTGGTGGTTTCAGATTAGCCAAGTAGTATCGAATGGAAGGCAGCTGCTATAAGTTTATGGACTTGTGTTTAATAAATATGTGATTGTATATTGTAATTTTTAGAAATATTCAGTTTGTACCTAATGACACTAAGTTGTTATGCTAGAATTTTATGTTTGTAATCTTTTACTTAATGTAAACCATTGTGCTTAATGTATAAAATTATATAATTAGTTTATGTACGAACGAGTATTACAAGATACATATATGTCTATATGGAAGGAAGTTAAGTTTACTAAATCCTTTAATTTTTTTTCACTGCCAGCTTATTACATTCTTTAAGTTATAGCACTTGCATTAGTCTTTGTTGTGAAATATGCTTTAATATTGTTTTTGGATATTGAACAAATTCATATATTGTTAATTAGTTTAGAGCGAGAAATGTATTTATTTCTTATTCAGGTTAGACATGAATCATCTTTTTCCTTTTTTCATTTTTTTTTTGGTCATTAAAACATCTTTTTCGATTTGTAATTGACGTTAAGTTTTTCCATCAATAATTTTTCTTTCGTAGAAAAGAAATCTTTTATTGATTAAAGGTTTTACTAAAACTTTTCAAATGTTATTAAATCTCAACAATGTGTAATTCTAAATTTTATAATTTTGTTAATTATAAAATTTCAAAGCTAAATTTAACTCAATAATGCTGATCCTATAGTATTTACTGCATTGGGTGCCATTTAAAGAAGAAATTGCATTTGAGGAAGAAGATAAGTGGGCGATTATGTCTTATCCTTACTGTCGATTTTTTTCTCAGTAAAAGGTTATCGTAGAGACACATGTCAAATGTTCATATTATTGAGGGAAAATCTCTTGTTAATGTGAAAAATGAAACATTTTTAGCGTTATGATATTCAAACCGATGAATTACCCATAGGTAATATTTACTTAGAAAATATTATATTAAATCATCGAGGGGAATTTTTTTAAATTTTAATCCCTATTTTTACTGTGAGATTTTTCCCTTAGTTATATTTTCGCTTTTACAATAAAAAATAAAATAGTTTTATTTGGTAATTTTATTCTTTTTTTATTTATTGTTCTGGGGTTTATTTTTGACATATTCTACCTTGGTAATTCTCGCGTGTATATTGCTGCCCTGTGGCGCCTAATACCAATTCCTCAATCTGTTGCTCACATCCGTTGGTATATCGCATGTTTCTGATAGTGATTAAAATCATATATTTTGATTAATTTTTATAAAGAACAATTGTTTTTCCTTTGTTGCTATGCCAAACAAATACAAATGGCTTGGAAATAAATCATTTTTTTTTGGATTTTTATGTAATAATATTATTTATACATTATTTTATTTTGTTATACAAATTTCTTGTAAAATAATAAGTAATTTATTAAAGTAGATTATTAAAATAGTTCTTGGACTCGTGCATGTTAGGTCACCGGCTATTAGAGGGATGTAAGTGGGTCAAGTTGGTTCGTGTTTAAGGATTTTTTTGTGACTAAACTCGAACTAAATCAAACCAACGAATTCAAGTGGTCGGGCTTTCTAATTATTATTATTTTATATTCAGTTCAATTATGATGCAAAGAAAAAAAACTAGTCAGAAAAATAAAAAAGAAATAAATTTTTTTAAATCCCCTAAGATTTTTTAATTTCATAAAAATATATGTTTAATAACAACAATACACATATTTGAAGTATAACTTATTAATTACATGCTTAATATTTTTCCAAAAAAAAAATAACAAAATTATATATGATATACAATCAAGTGGAGTCATCAGATGATTGGATTCAAATGTATGAAATCCAATACCAATCCGATTATCATATGTTTTAATTGGTTTCTACTCGGTGTAACTATGATTTGAACCAAAACTAGAACCAATTTATTTGGTTCAATTTGAATTGATTGATTTTATCAAATTGGCCCAATCCGCTTATACGATGCTAGCTATGCATTCAAGCACTTCGTTCATGGTGCAGACAAAATTAAATCATTCTCTTGACATACAAAGTTCATCAAAATGAATGTTAATCCCTATAGTTTCCACTTTTGACTTCAAAACATTCTCTGTAGGCTTATTTAAATAGTACAACTTATAATTTTTTTTAATTTCTAAAAGTTAAAGTCACATTTTTATTTTTTGTTCTATTTGTTTAAACAACTTATTACTTTTTTTAAAAGTTATTATTAGTACCTTTTGAAAGAAAAAATATCTAATTTCTTAAAAAATATTTTCTAAAATATTAAAAATAAATTCTTTTATTATTATGTATTTAAATATGAAATAATTTATTTATAAGTTATTTTTTAAAATTAATTTTATATAATTAAGTATTTAAATAAATTATTTATCCAAATATGACTTGTATCCATAATCGCATATATTTTAATACATGGTTGTCTAGGATTTCATAGGCATAGTTGGCTTCAATTGTTATTATTACGGCATAAAATAACTTTATTATTGTCAAATATTTAGAGGTTTAGAAAGGTAGAAAGAAGGTTGGTTGGTTGGTAGGTAGGTAGCCAAATGTTATTAACAACATTTTTTTTTTACGGGAAGAACATAAACCTTGTTTCAACATTACAAATATCTCATAAATATCAACGAGTGTATAAATTAATTGACGAGAGAATGTTTCAACTTAATCAAAATTCTTGGATTCAAATATGAATATGTAATTATGTTAACTTATAAAAATGAGTACTGTTATCATAACAATCTTACCTTGCTGAGAAGAATTGCTTCTTGTAAGAGAATACATACACTTTGGACAAAAATAGTATCTCACGAACACAGTCGATAGAAAGGACGACCACTTTTAACATTTGTCACCACCTAAAACTAAAGTTTTGTCACTTTCTTTCTTTATTATTATGTTTATATTCAAATATTTTTAAAGGTGTAATTCTGATGTTTAGTTTAAAAGAGAAGGGAAAGATGAGGAGGAGTTTAAACGGAAGGCCAGACGAAGGCTCGTAATAGCGGTAATGGTAAGAATCTCAGTCCTCTCCTGACAGTCTGAGAGACCACGGGCAGAGTCACATGACAGAACTGATGGCTTGCTTTTCAAGCATATATATAAGCTATATAGCAGAACGTTCCATCCATGCATAAGCATACACAACAACAAAACAATTCCATCCAAATTAACTTAAAATCTAACAAACAGGTTAGACAGACTAGAATAGTACTGCTCAAAGCAGGATGATGATTTTATACTATTACTCAAAGGTACTCTTAACCTCAACCTTAAGTACTCTGAATTTAAAAATGTAATTTTTATTTTTGGAAATTAATTGTTCCTGCCTAGCTAGATTTTGGTGGATTAATAAGGCGTTTGGAAATCAGTCCGACCGTGCAATGTTAAGTTACTATTACTTACTTGTTTATTAACTGGGATAGAAGAAATAATTGGGGGTTAAGAACTGGAATTCTATGAAATGAAATACTAAAATAAAAGCTGAAAAAGAAAATTGTGCACGAGTGGGAGTGGCCATAAAGCCACTGATCAGGTGCTGCAGCCTGTTATCCATCATCCATGGGCTTGCAGATGCTGACGTGTCAATTATTTAAGAGTGAATGCTAGATGATGGAGTCTATTGAAATTTATTGAATATAAGAATTGAGAAATGATATTTTTACTCACATTTTATTGGACACCGTGTCGACACATTCATATTTATTATTGGATTGAGCGTGGGACCTAAATTAAATGAGGTTCACATCTAATCCAATGATAAATATGGGTGTATTGATATGATATTTCATAAAATATGAGTCAAAATAATATTATTCATAAGAATTTCGGATGATGAAAAGACCAAAAAAATAAAAAAAGAAAAAAAGAGTTTGCAGGTGAGTGAGAAGTGCATGTGTATGCGCAAGAGGGCAGACCTGGCCTGGGTTTCGTGATGCCGAGGCCCGAGGCTGTTGTCGGGACAGCAAATGGAAAGTGGGTCCCAGATTTATATAGCTGGCCATCACGCCCGTCCTTTCCAATAATACTGATTGTGATGGACGGATAGGATTGGACTTATACATCACAAGTTAACTCTGAACAAACGCAAAGGAGCATCCCTCTCTCGCTCGCTTCACTTTTGTAGATTCTCACTTTGAAGGCTGAATTCAGCATGAAGCATCGGATCACACAATTTGTAAAGCGTAATCCTAAAAGCAAGCGGACCAAATAACATGAAACCGTACTCAATTTCCTATAGGTTTTTTTTTTTTTTTTAACTTTATTATTATTATTATTATTTCCCTTGTCGCAATGCGCGCACACCGAAAAAAAAAAAACGCCGTAAGGTCCTATTTCTCTATTGCTTATATTAATTCTGCATATTAAGTTACCTTTTCTAATACTAGCATTTTTATTTTTTACAAATTTAAGACGAGATGATACTTAAACATCAATTCTATTATTACAAATAAAATTTGAGAGCGGATCACTTTCACTACAACAATGATTTTTAAGCATCAATTCTATCCTTATAAATCAATTAAAGACAAAGAATTATATTATTTAAACTAATAGGGGTAAGACCTTTACATCTCATTTGTCATTAAAGGGGTGTATCAATGAGTTAATACGATATCTTATACACTGTGAATATAATTTATATTTTTCAAAGAAAAATGGTCTTATTTTGCACATGAATCATGATGAATCAACATTTCCAATTTGTTAATTAGTCTATTATTGTTCCTTTTTTTCTACTGATGATATGTTTCTACAGTTAGTTGATGCATAAGTCATGAACTATTGCCCTTTAGTTGATAGCAACATTTCTTAAATTTGGCACACGAATATATTGTCCAGTTACGCAGCATACACCGTACGATTGACATTGCCGACTTTAAGGCCTGCAATGGAGTGTGTTATCCTTTGATTCGATGCCGATCATTACATGGGGACACTTGGGATACATTATCATACAAAAAGCTTTGGTTGCCCAATAAAGAGCAGCCCTAAAATTCAAAATTGCTGCTTACGGATGGTTGTCACCATAAGAGATAGCGATTCATCGAGATCATATGTGGGGCCTTTGTCCCATGATGGCCTTCGGACCCCATTTCCATGAAAAAGAAAGCTATAACTAGTCTCTTCAGGTTAGCTCCATAATTAATACTACACCTGAGCACGAAATAAAACCGTTGATCCATTACATAGTTCCTGTTTGGCAGCAGATTATATGTATAATTTAATGTTGAAGATTTGTTCCTACCTGAAAAAATATCCGGCATACAGATGAAGGCGGGAAATGGAAAGGAGAAAAGGGCTAAGTGGTGCATTTGAAGCGCTGATTAGATTTACAAATTGTGTCATCCAGGGTTTTGTTTATGGGAGTGAGTTGTCAAAGGCTAAGAGAGGAAAAAAAAAAAAAAAAGGCTTAATGATGAGAAGTTAGAAAGGTGGAGGTCATTGATTTTAAGCAGTAGTGATTAAAGGTGGTAGCTTTCCAGCAGCAAAAGTATCCATTTTTTGAATCATTGTTTCATTTACATCCAAATGCACACAGGTGTCATGCATAATAAGTAGCCGCCGGGTCAATTTTCGCTTCTCTTATTTCTCTTTCACCGCGCGCTATGCAGCCAATATTTGATACTCATCAAAGTTCAGCCATTTGGAAATCCTTTTTAGTTTAACAATAGTGTTATTGTACTCACATTTTTATGAGATAACATATTGATATATTTTTTTCTAGTATTAGATGAGATATGAATCTTAAATAAAATAAGATTCACACTACACTTAATAGTATATAGGAGTCTATTAACGTGGTATTTCACAAATGATGGGTTTAAATAATATTATTTTTATTTTTATTATTATACGTAGGTACTTTCTAGGGCTTTGTGATTACTATATTATATAAACTGGTCGAACATACGAATTTTCCAAGAGGCAGAGTTCAATTGTCTGTGAGATAAACTAACTAAACGAGACAATCACTCCAGATTTCCTTTAGTATTAATAAAAAGTGAGAAGGGATATTAATTATTCCCTCTTCACTCTATTTATAAATTTTTTTAGATTTTTTAATTTTAAAATATCAATCCATTTCTCATGATTAAATAAACACTATTTTTTATCAACGCTATTCTTATTAGTATAATAAATTGTATTTACTTACCTTTATTTTGTAAGATAAACAATTTTGTTGACTTACACAACTTTATTCATATTATTATCAAGATTCAATTATTTTTTTCAGTATATGTATGTGTTTTTTTCCCTACTTTTGACAAGTGGCACTACAAGAAATTTGACCTAAAATAACACTTATTTTTTTAGAACATTTGAAAAGTGTTGCTTTTGTACATATAGACAACAGTTTTTTTAAATGTGTTGCATTTGATATCTAAAAAATGTTGCTTTCTTTACTCAAAAGTGTTGTCTTAAACAATTAGCCATACTTGATATGGCAACACTATGAAAAGTGATGCATTAGCTTAAAAATATAGCCTTTTCTTAAAAAATGTTGTCTTTGATAATTGGCCACATGTGATATAGCAACTCTTCAAAAAGTGATGTCTTAACTTAAAAAAGTGTAGCATTTGCCATGTCAAAAGCAACATATTGTAAAAAAATGTTGCTTATGTGTACATAAACAACACTTTTTAAGTGTACCTATAACCAAATGTTCTTTTAGCTATAAATTTCTTATAGTGTGGAATAAAATAGAGGGAGTAATGTTTTCAAATGATCGAGTGAGAGCATGGAGAGTACTAATTAGATGATTTAGAAAGAGAATCTTCTTATTATTTTCCTCAATAGGGGACAAGGATTACTTACAAATTTTGAATCGACTCTTTGTTTGGCCACCACTAAAATTTCCTATGAATTCATTCTCCATCCATTTTCTCACGATATACATGATCCATGCATGCATTATAATTAAACGCTACATTGATTGGTTCACTTGACATGTTTTGTAATCGTTATAAGTTATTAATTAGATACATTGAATAATTAACTAAGAGATAAAGAATCTTGATGCCCTAGTGATTAAAGAGAAACGGCGGGGTGTACAAAATCTAAAGAATATCTTTTCTCACATATGGTCTTTCTATCATGTGAAAAAAGAGAGAGTCTTTCTACAAATTACATATGTTAATATGTTTGGATCAGCACTAATGGAAAAAATGAAGCAAAGGAAAAAATTAAGGGCGTTTGGTTTGTAAAAATATTTTCTATTTTCATTTTCTGAAAAGCATTTTTATTTTCAAATTTTCAAAATTAGAAAATGCGTTTAGTTTATAAAAGCAAATCCTATTTCAGAAAATGAAAACAATGAAAATATGTTTGGTTTGTGTAATTTTAAAATATATTTCCAGAATTTAGCATTAAAAAATTCAACACGGAAATCTAGCATTCATCAGCAACAATCTTAACATCACAAATTCAAATTCAACAACACATCCAGATCAGCAACCATCACAGCTCCATTTTTAGATCCACCATCAACATTTCAAAAATTAAGTTCCAGAAACAATTATGAACCTCACAACAAAAACAACTTCAAAAACAAATCCAACAGAGGGAGAATAAGAAGAAGAATTGACAATCCATGTCAGTGGAGGAAACAAGAAGCGACAGAGGAGATATGGATTGCTACGCCCTCCAGCTACCATCGCTCCGCCGTCGAAGCTCCCCTTCATCGCGAGCAGCCCCTTCCTTTCCGCCGCAAAATGTCAGCTAGCTTTCCCCTAATGTTGGCTGCCATTGCAATCTGGCATCCCCCTCTGGTGTGAGATCTCCATTGTTGCGCGCTGTCAAGGCCGGCCGCTGCTAAATCCCAGGAGCCACCTCCTTCCAGATCCTCATTGTGTCGTTCTCTTCTGCTTCCCCGCGAAGCTTCTCATACCAAGCGCATCGCCCCACTCACCGCGCCTCTGCGCGAATACCCGTTCCCATGGTCACAACGACATTGTCCATCTAGATTGGCACCGCCATGCCTCCGCAACCTACCCCCTATCGCCTCACGAATGCCCCCTCCAGATCGGCGACGAACCGCCGCTACGCGACGTGGTCCCTCCTCCTTCACGTTACACCGCCGCGCAATGCAATTGCACTCGCACAGCCAGCCTCGTCGCCGACAACTTCTCCCTCCACTTCATACATGAAAGCTACCATGTTACCCCCTCTGCTCTTTCCCCATTTTGCCTTCAATAATCGTGAAGCGCATCGAGGTTGAAACCAATTAGCAGGTGGAAGGTGATGCTCTTGTTGTGACCAGCCGAATTTTTGTCGTGGAGTTGGCCAATGAAGGCATCGCCGACAATGATCTGCTTCTGGTCTTCAACAGTGTGAAAATGAAGGAGATGGTCAGTTGAAGGTGGATTTGATTGTAATTGCAAAAATGCCATCGCCTTTTCACTTGGATTTCATTATTAAAATTTTCAAAGAAAAGACTGAAAACAAGAAAATGTTGTTTCCAAATTTTCACCTATTTTTAAAAATGTTTTTTGAAAATGGAAACGCTAAAAAGCCATACCAAACATGCTCTTAGTTTTGCTTTTTGAAAGTTCAAAATGAATTTAAGAAAATTCATTTTTCTTTTTCTCCCTTAAAATCCTCTTTTTGTATTTCCCTATTAGGTATGATATACTATTCCCCTACTAAAAATATAACCTCCTTGGACCCTTACTGACTTAAGCATTAGAGTTTTTGTAGGTTCCCCACTTGAGTATTGGAATTACTGCCGGAACCAACTCTTGGGCTCATGGATCAACCACAATTACCTTTTCAAGTAACCCCCGCAACAATATTGATACGTTATTATAAGTAAACATAACTACAATAAAAAAAAGGAAAAAATATTTTGCCATTGAACTATAGATTGTGGGCACTTTATTTTTGAATTATATTATAGAAACCAGTAAATTGACTTCTTACATTTCCTAACTATATAATTGATCTTTCATTAACCTTTTTCATTTATTGTTAAACAGAAATAATGCATATTTTAAAAAATTTAAAATATTAAGTTACACATTATTTTTTAGTGTATGTATTAAAATGCACGTGACTCAAAGTTCAAGCCAGCATAATGTAGTTAATTTTCATTAATAAAGTGGATGAAAATTTAACACAAATTACATTCAAGAAAGTTCAATGATTGATTTGTATCTTTTCAAAAATCATTGAATAAAGTATACGTAACCTATAATTTAGAGGGATATAATATTTTTTCACATGAAAATTATTTATAATTTATTAACAGTATAAAAACTTTCACTCATAATACATCAAAGCAATATTGCTATACAGTATGAAACGCTTCCGCGAATTCAAAACGAACAAACATTTGTCAATACAAAACAAAGGATTTAATTTGATGCGATTATATATATATATATATATATATATATCCAATTACATATTATCAAATCGTTAAATATAATATATAATTGGTTCCTACAACAACTATTGGATGATAATATAAAAATTTTTATACTATCAATATATCAAAATTAAACTTTAAGTAAAAGCACTTGTGATATCATTTTACATTTTAAATAATATCATTAGTTTTATTATAAAACTAATAATATTAAAGTGATTTATTTGTCACAGATTTTGTTAATCCTCTTTTTTTTTTGGGTCTGCAACTTTGCTGAAAATTTTATTGGTCTGGAAATTTGTTGAGATTGACAGCAACAAAGTAACAATTTGGTCTGAAAGGTGACAGTCATTTTTTTTTGGATCAGGTAGAAAAATTTGATGAAAACAATAGAGCCCGACTCCCTCCTCGTGATACAAGAGCCCCATTTCATATATATTTGAAGAGCCCAATTAAAGCTTTCATGGTCTACCAGATGAGAGACTCTGACCTTAAAAAATAGGAGAGATTCGAGGGAATGAAAGACAGCCAACTCCTTCTGACTAAAAGAGAAAGAAAGGCAACAAAATTCTCAGACAAAAGTACAAAAACAAATAGTGAACAGATTGCTAATTTATTCGTCAAGAAGTTTGGGCTTGAACTCCATATTTCGTAATACATGCTCATGACTTCCTAAGCCAATCTGCAAGACGTGTAGAGAGCCTTCTATGCCTTGAGTCCAAATCTAGCCCAATATATTAAAGAAAAAAGTAAAATTAAATATAATCAAATGACTTGTAAGTAGGGGCGGCGCTAGACTGTTTTATGCTAATACTTAATTGTTAATTTCACATAAAAAAAATATATCATAGTAACTTTTATTTTATTTGAAAAATTAAATAAAAATTATCATATCTAGGAAAAATAAATATCCTACAACTAAAATTCAAGAGAAACATGTGTATTTACATAGTATATTATATCAAGTATAATATTAAATTATCTAGTTAAATAAAAAAATTGATAAAATTTAACTAAATAAATTTTGGGGGCGGGTGGGGGGAAATTAATAAAAATGAACGATATATAAAAGAGATTGAAAATATTACGGGGGCAATACTCTACCTACCGCCCTTCTTGTAAGATATAATCAAACTGGTCATTTTTAAGGTTTATAAACAGATTTATACATAACATTCAACTCATTTTACTAGCTCTATTTAAATTAGTGATGGAAGAGGGTAAGCCTCGGGAAAATGGTAAGAGTATTGTCTTGTGGGTTCAAATTCTGGAAATAGTCTCTCCATAAATTAGGAGTAAAGTTGCGTACATCTATCCTCTTTAGACCATCATTCTTTTATTTAAATTAGTGATGGAAATTAAAGTTTTTCACAAGAGTTAACAAAAATTACATTATTAAATATTGTCAATTTTGCCATGTGCAGCTGTTAGGAAGATTTATGTATTGTTCCTCATTTATTGCATGACCAGTAAGTAAGCAAAATGATCAGTCGAGGTTTAACTGATGGATTGTAATTTGTTGGAAGTGGAATTAAAGCATTGTTGCCTTTGAATTTAGGCATGTGTGTAGGGGTGTGTGTAAAGTTAATGGTGGAAATCCGCCTCTTCCCCTGTATCATGTGTTCTTACCACCGAGAAAAAAAAATAAAAAAGTCCATGCAGCAATAACCCGAATGCCTTATTATTCAGTGCCTCAAATACATAGTCGTCCCTTAATTTGGCCATTAAATTCTGTGCATCCTCCGAAGCGCTGCTCCCATTCCCGTTTTAGAATTTAGACTTCAGATCACATCATTCACTCGTGCACTCTCAATTCTCAATTCTCAACCACTGATATGTTGTCTGCAGTTCTAGCTAGATGCCAACTTGCATAGTGGCAGTACAGTTTATTGAACAGCTAATTAAAACATGTTTGCTAATATTGCTTTGCTAGAGCTGAAGAAGAAAAACTACATACGACCCTGAATTCCTTCGGCAGCACACAAGTCGTACCAAATTATTTGGAAATCAACTCATTTTATAGAGTTAAGTAAAAAAAATTTATCTTTAAATTAATAAAGTTAAAAAATAAGCAATACTTCACTTTATTAATCTGATGGTGAAATTGTTCAATTTACCGTGCACTCATTTTTTAATTATTAAACATAATGATAATCACCACTTTTTGATCCATTTATCACATTCAATAGTTAAACTTTTTGGATTTTGGAATAACAATTCTCCCAATTTTTTCAACAGCTCTAAATTCATGTCCCTCGCGACCAATATATCAAAACCTACGTTGAATAAAGGAAAAAGAAAATGGGGTTGGTGATGTATATATGGATGGACAGAGTGCAATTTCACTGTTAACACCGTTGATAATTTTGACGTTGTTTAAGGGGAAGCGCAGCTTTCCTTTTTCCTTTTTTGTTTAAGTTAAAATTTTATTTTTATTTTTATTTTTATCTTGTTACACAGAACACGCTCATCTCCAACCCAGATATCCATAACCAAGCTGGCTTACACCCCAAATCCTTCACACGCCGTAGTTCAGCAACAACTGGTTTGCACTTCTCATCTCACAACTCCTCCTCCTCCTCCCATCAGATTCCTCCCCAATAAATGGCTTCCCCCAACTGCCAACTGCCTCAACTTCCCCTCAACTGTCATAACTGCCACCCAAGAAAAACCATCTCTTCACTGATCAAACAACAAGAACACCACCACCACCATGCGTTCCAACAACACCAATACTGCTGCAGCAGGCAGCAGCAGGAGCAAAAACTCTGCTGCTGCAAGCACTGGTCGCCACCCTTTGTTCCGAGGAGTTAGGCGCAGGAGCAGTGGCAAATGGGTTTCCGAAATTAGGGAGCCCAAGAAGCCCAACAGGATTTGGTTAGGGACATTCCCTACGCCAGAAATGGCTGCTATTGCTTATGATGTGGCTGCTCTTGCCCTTAAGGGCAAGGATGCTGAGCTGAACTTCCCTAACTCGGCTCCCTCTTTGCCTGTCCCTGCATCTTCCTCTGCCTGTGACATTCAGGTGGCTGCAGCCAGTGCTGCAGCTGCTATCGGGGCAGCAAAAGATGCTCTTGAAGGAAGCCAAGAAGGGAATAATAATGTTTCGGTTGCACAAGAGGTGGTGATGGGGGAAGGGAGGAACAATAATGAGTTCGTGGATGAGGATTTGATCTTTGATATGCCCAATGTTCTGGTCAACATGGCTGAGGGGATGCTCCTCAGCCCTCCTCGTTTTGACATTGGTGATGAGTATGGTGGTGCAGCGGAATACATGGGTGAAGACCAAAACTTGTGGAGTTACTCGTATTTCCCATGAGATAGTTAAACCTTCCGATCCCACTGTTAATCTTAAATAAGATATATAATAATGCCCGGATAAACTGGTCTAATAATATGTAAGGTAAATAAAATAAAATAAGAGAAGGTTGCCTGTAATAAATTATGGGAGGAATGATCACATCGATAAGGCTTTTGCTTAGACGTGAAGAAATAGAATGTGATCATGGAAGTGTGTATTCCTCTCGGGGTTCTTTTATCCCTTGTGTACAGTACCTCTGCGCTGAGGTTTGCTGCTCTTGCACCCGTCTATATTGTCATGTAATGTGTTACATAATGTTTTCGGCTGTTGGTGTGTAATCTTCTCTCTGCTTTTAGTTTCCCGCTCAATATTCCTAATTAGTCGATTTCATCTTCGAAATTAATCAATTCCAGAATCTTGGAAACAAATGCTGTTGAACAACATATATACCCGACTTACCTCAACTTGGCCACAGTATGTACACCTTGCGCAACCCGGCCATTTTAGTTCTTAATTTATTCTTTAAGGTTAAAATATTGCTTTGATTCTCGCACCCCTTCTGTGATCATATATATATATATAGTACATGTTCACACGGCTAAGCCTAATATAAGGGAGTCCATCTAACTTGTGAAAAACTAGTTGAAACCCTTTCTGCGGTCTTGTAATCTTTCATGTTAAAACTTCAAAGTGTGGCGCTAATGTTTAGTTTTACAACCTTCGTTCTCTCCGCGGGGCTTGGCTGCGCAGCATATAGAAAAGGAGCAGAAAAACCACCGTAGTTTAGTAAGGAATAAAAGGCAAGTGGGAAGTCTTAGTCAATGATCGGAATTGATTATTGTTTTGCGGAATTAACGAGTGCTGGTGTCCTAATCATGTTCCAACTCAAGACTACAAAGAACGTGGCGTCAACAAACTTCTTGGGGGCTATAGAGTAGTACTACATATATAATCACACTAATGTAGGTGCATTCTGCAGTGCCAACTAAATATGGTGCCTAATAGTGCCTCACTTATGTGACTAAAGAAAAAAAGAACACGTGTAACAATTTTCGAAAATTGAAAAAAAAAAAGAAAAAAAATCTGAAGAGCTTCCCTCAACTTCCATGGCCGCCATCATAAACAACCCGTGCTCCACCATGGTTTCCAACGTCGAGATCTCAGCTCCAGCGGCCTATGCTCCACCAAGGTTATACTTCCAGGAGAATTGAACCACCCCCAACAGCATGGCGAGGCCGTTGCCGCCGAGTCCGGACACATGCTTGGTGTTGTCGATGACAACGACGAACTTGACCGCATAGAAGGGCGCCGCTGTGACCCTAGACGAGGTTGAGGTTGGGGTCCACCTTGTCGGTGCGGTGGCGAGATCGAAGCGGGGTTGTTGTCGAGGCCGAGGATGGACAGGGGGATGCCGAGGGAGTAGGTGTGATCCTAGTGCACTTGGAAGTGGGCACGCCAACGATGTCGGAGAGTTGGGACTTCGGGATGTGGTGGAGCGAACACAGAGGAGGTGAAGAACGACGACTGTCAGCGGCCATAGAAGTTGAGAGCAAGAGTTTTTTCCATTTTTTTTTCTCAATCTTTATATTTTTTATAATTGTAACACGTGTTCTTTTCTCATTTGTCCACGTGAGTTAGGTACCATATTTCATTGGCACTGAAGCATGCGCCACTAAGGTATTGTATACCTAAAGTTGTTAAAAAAAATTATTGAGTTGATGGGGTAAAAGATGGCGATAAAAATATGCTTATTCATTAAAAAAAAAAAAAGAAGAAATAATCCCCACTCAAGCTGTGTATATCTGCTACTCAAATTGTTATAAATTATTGTGCTGTCTAGGATTTTGTTAGAGAATTATAGAGACAGAACATAAGCCTGTGGTTCATCATACTCTTGTTGACGTGTCATTCTCAAGAAGCTGGAATTTTCAAACGTGGCATCCCAACAGTGGAAAACAGAAACCATTGAACAAATACAGACGCTGACACCTTACCTTCCCGTGATAGCTGTTGGTCTCCCATTTCATGCATGAATGTTGTTTTTTTTTTTTTTTTTTTTGGCACGAATGCATGAATGTTATATGCATAGATAATGTTTGACTATATGTTTTAGCATGTCTTTCAAGCACACCGAATTAAGATATTAACAATGATATTTCAATACTTAACATTTTCAAATATTTAAACACTTTATTTATAAAATATATAGATCTTATGACTTATTTTTTCTTTCAATTTATTCTCTCTCCTCCACTCCTCTTACACTATTATTACACCCACATGTATGTTAAAATAACATTCTCCTTAAAAGATATATAAAGGGATATATAGTTTTCAAAATAAAGACACGGCTGGTCTTGCAAAATGGAAAACTTTGTAATAACAAGATAATGTATAAACGTTAGCTGCTGCAAAATCAAAAGGTTCTGTGAAATCTACCATGTGGTTTTGATTTTAATCTTTCTAAAAAGTTTTCTTAGCCTTTAGCCCATCCATTTTTTTAACAATTCAGTTTTGGTTCATGTGTGCGTGCTTCAAGATTTTGGAGAGACCAAAAAAAAAAAAAAAAACTAGAGAAACTAAAATTAAAATTAAATTATTCCACACATAAATAAATGATTGGACGGATATTAAAAACATATATGATTTGGATACAAGTAATTTCCATCTGTACCATATATAGATGCTTTTAAAAGGAGTGAATGACACTGTATTCTTGCAATTCACTGTATTCTTGCATTAGAGCAAAAGAAATTTTTACATACTTCTAAAGTATCATAGCAATATGTTTCATAATCATTAATTAAGTAAAACTTTAACTTAAATTGAATGTTAAATGTGGATTCTACCAAAAGTATCACTCAATTAATGGGTGTGGAAATGACACTCCACAGTATGTACGTAAAAATTTCTTCTTGAACAAAATGTTAAAATTTCAAAAGCGAACTTATTTTTATTAAATTTATCTTCAGAAATTATATTCTTTTTGAAACTTAGCACCAAAAAAATAAATATTCTTTTTCAAACTCGTACACTATCTTACTATCTTCATTCCGTAATAGTTGTCCTTTAAGGTAAAGAGATTAGGATTAAAAAATTAAAAAGGAAAAGCAAAGATTTAATTATATTTTTATTTATAAAAAATATTAACTAAATTACACTGATTAAAAAATAAGTAAAAATTTTGATTAGCTAAAAATAAATTGATAAGAGAAAAGGATTACAATGGATGAAAAAAAAAACAAAATTGATACAAAATACTGTATATATAAAACTTTATTAAGATTTTAAAACAACAAATAATATGAAATATTTTTTCCTTAGACGACAATTTTTTTTTTATGGATCGTGAGCAGAAGAAGAAAATTCAGATTAATGGGTGCATTCAAGAGATGCGATAACTGGCCAGCGAGCAATTGTTTAAGCACCACCAAAACCTTAATTATCATCATCGTTGAATGTTGTTATGCTGTGTGTGCTTTCCTGTTCATCACTACATTCAGTCATTCACTAGAGATGACATGGTTGTCCCGTCATTTGAGTGTCCCGCATAGAATGTTACCGCCGTTTTATAGAGATACTGTTGAAACATTTTACAATTCTCTCACCATAAGCCACTGAATTAGTGCTAAATTATTTAGTATATTTTCTTTCCATAGATTATTTGTAACATTGATTTAAAAAATGTTACTTCAATAATTTAAAAGTGAGTGTAAATTAGGATACTGACTTTATTATTATTAAATGTGATGGTAGTCCCTTTTTATCCTATTTATTTATCATATCTAATAGTGATAAAATGGACGTCTTAACATATACCCACTTTTGGGATATTAAAATGAAAACTCATTAAATTCAGTGTATGTAATTTTCTGATGGCGCTAGAGTTAATGACATGGCACTCCTTGTCCCGGCCCTTATTTGATTTGGGTCATTTCTCCCATTTGCCTCGTTGTATCAGGCGTAATAAGTAGATATAATATAATTTTTTTCTGGTTCAAATTATGTATTGTATAAGATTATTTATCAAATATTTTTTATATATTAAAATGATAAACAACTTACAAGTTAGATGAGAGTCTAGTGGTAGACTCCTGTATTTCTCAATGAGCTATACAAGAGGTCATGAGTTTTCACTTCATTCCTATTCCATATCCAATAATCTCAGTTAAAAAATAATGGATAACTTAATCAAGGCTAAGAAGATGAATGAAGCCTAATTAGTTTATGCTGAATAGGATCTCTTTTACTTTTTAATTATAACAATATAAATAAAATAATTGCAAATAATTAAATTGAATAAATAATAAATAATATTAAGCATAAAAGTAAATTATAAATTATTAACTAATAAAATATATAAATAAGCAATAAGCAACATGTAATATATAAAAGTAAGGATTATTAATAAAAAAGTTAATTTGATATTTTTTTTAATTACAATTAGAATTATTATCGTAAAATGTACTCAAACAATATTGAAATAGACAAAAGAACGATAGTATTTTTACATTTCTAAAATTTATTGAAATAATATATAGTTATAAACATTAAAATAACATTTAATAAAAATTTAAAGTTGAAATAATATATGGTTATTATTTTGTTTTTATTTAATATTTACTTATAGTTAAAATTATTTGTAAACAAAGATAATATTATATTATATTATATTATATAGTGTAATATATTATACAATATCACACCAAATATTGTATAATATTAAAAATTCATCAAGTTTCATCATATTATGTCTTGTAATTCTATTAATTTTGCCAAACAAACCCTTAAAGTAGTATGTTAGTTGGCTCACATTTGATTGACTTTTTAATCATGCTTTACCTTGAATTAGATTTTATTTTCGGGTGTCGAGTTATTAGTAAATACTCTATTTGTTTCAGAATAACTATTATCTTTTGGGTTTTTTATGTTTTAGAGTATATGTCAATTTACAAGATTTAGGTAGGATTATTTTTTCCTTTCTATTTTTACCTTTAATCATCATAAATATATTCCATGTAATTATGAACTCATTTATCATTGGACAATGTCCATAACTATTGGATAATTATAGTATTAATATAAATTTATTTTTTATATGGAATTAATTTGGTCAGCTTATATAGTTTTCTACATTGATCAAGAGTTTTTTTTTTTTAATATATGTATTGTTTGATTTTGAACCGCTATTCCGAAATGGATAAAGTAATTTAAAAGTGTTTTGTAAGTGCTCAAAAAATTTAAAGGCATGTTTTAACTCTCGATTGAAATGGATCTTCCTTTAATTTCAACTTCAAAATCAGTTTGTTAGATAAATGATTTAGTGGTTTGATTAACTTTCAAGATTTACGGCTAGCTTTTAAGATTTACTCATTAGTTAATTTTTCTCATCTATCTGATTTCCTTGAGGCTCTGTTAATCTCGTACGCAGTACGGTAAAGAGCAGATGTATAAAATGAAAGGTCTTAAAAAGGGTGCACCCATATGCTGAGTCTAATATATAGATAAGCATAATGCTATAATACCATAAAAAACTGTCAGAAAATTTTAATGAAAAAATAAAATTAGTTGTTATATGCAATCAACATTTAATATAGACTTGATATAATGAATTGAAACCCACCCCCACCAGGTGATTTGATTGACCTGATAAAACAATTCCTTAATTTCAAGTTTTCAACTGCAAAATTCAGCATTCGATGTATACACATTTGCTTAATTAGAACTGGTAAAAGAATTCAGTGTAATGCATGTGTTTTGTTTGCTTCGTCGTCGCTCTCTGTCTCTTGTACAACAACTGTTCGGACTTTGAATCGACCAAGCTTCCGAGCCAGAGACTGCAGGGGACCGGAACGACCACGGGTTCTCGTTGAATAAACCCTTTTCAGTCTAAGCACTACCCTTTTCTTTGTTGCTGGATTAGGATATTGTACGCTATAATCAGAATTAAATAGGCTGCCGCTGCTCTGTTCATCAGGATTGTATGGAATATTGGGGCTCAATACATCATACGAAGTTGAAGCTGCCGGTTGATAAGGTTGAGGGAGCCTCATGTGTGACTCAATGGATCTGCCATCGTCTTGCATTATTGTCTGCATGTTCTCAATTTGAAATTGGTGTTAAACCCAAACTTGGAAGTGATCGATACCTTGGCTATGGAAAGGAAATTATGCAGATTGGAATCGGTGCTGATGTTGGAGCCAACTAATGGAAATGTTGAATATTGTTGAGTATGATGTGTAGCTTGTGCGTTGCCGTGTATATATATAGGATTCTTTCTTATTATTTTGTGGGGGCTTTGGACTAGGTAGAGGTTTGACATTAATTCAAATCAAAGATGGCGAATTTTCAAATCTTGAATAGTAGTTTTACGCTGAAACGCCCATGACTTTATTAACTGGACTTGGTTTTAATTTTGGTCACAACTCGGTAAGGACTTTGAAACATTATTTAACATGCAGTGGCCGTCCTGTGCTTGAATATTTCCCAATGCTATAAATACGTACATAAATACATATATAGGTGATATAAGATAGTAAATGATTTTAAAATCCATAAAGTGCACTCATCATATATTAATCGTGAACATTGAAATATATATCAATCGAGATAAGATTAATATTTGTATATATATATGTATGTGAGATATTCTTTGTTTATGTATTGGTTTATAATAATAATGCAGTTTATACTGTACTTTTCTTACACTAGTTTTATTATTTTTATTTTTCAATTATATAGCACTAAAATTACACATCTTAATATAAGCTTTCTTTTTCCCTCACATCAAAACGAATATGAAACTTTATTTTATTAAAAAATTTAGATTGAGAAGAAAAATTTATTTCAGTGTAGGGTTGGGTATATAATTTTTTCAAACAATTCAACTATTTAATTATGAAGACATATACTTGTGAAAAATATCTATTAACAAAAGAATTTAAAAATTAAACTCAAACAAAGAGAAAGCAGGAACGAGATACTGATCAAAGAAATCAACTTCAATTAATTAGCAGAAGAATATAAAGTATATATTGTAAATTGTGTGGCATGCAAATACCGTATTTAATTATTTATGGTTAAGTAGTTAACATAGGCCTTTTACGGCTCATAGGGTCTTTTTTTTTTGTATATGGTTTTTGAGTGGTATATTTACATCAATATGATATTTTGAAAAAAATTCATACAATATGGTGTTTGCAGTATAGAATCCGCCAAAGACGGATTCAACACTGAATCCGCCAAAGGCGGATTCAATAAAAAAATATTTATGTACTGAATTTGTATCGAATTCAGTGTAAAAAATATTATTTTATTGAATTCCCCATTAACGGATTCAATAAAATAATATTAAAATAAAATCTCACCACTAAAGTCAGACTCAGAATCCACCAAAATAATATTTTTTATTGAATCCGCCAATGGCGGATTCTAAAACACCATATACAAGTAAATTTACCGATTTTATCATATTAGTGTAAATCACCGGTACAAACACCATATATAAATTATTTTTCCTCATACTATATGATTTTTATCTAGTTAAAATAAGTATTATTTTGGTTCATAAAATTACAAAAGGTAATTTGAATTAGGTCTTTTACTATCATTTATAAGAATTAATTTGAATCACTAAAATGATCAAGTTAAATCACTTTTTATAGTTTTAAAAATTAAATTGATACATTTTAAATTTTAGAAATCAAGGATGTAATTTTAGGAATGAAAGTGACCTTTAGTATTTTTTGTACGAATGTCATGCGTGCGTTGATTCGTTTCCCAGCGTAAGTATGGTTATATGAAAGAAATATATTTGCCGTTAATAAACTTTTATCTGACCTGTGAATTTGACATATAATATACGACGCTTTATAGTTGGTTAAAAAATAGTTTATTTAGTATGAACAAAAAGCTAGCAGACTTGTTAGGTTAAATTAATTCAATTTTATTTTATTTTTAGTTCTGAAATCATTGTGAGTTGAAATTAATTTGAAGATTTTGCTATTAGTAAGTGTAACTATTTTTTAACCTTTTTCTTTTTTATAAATTAGAGTTTTGAAAGTGTGGGTTCGAACTTAAGTATCGTGATGACTATTCAAATCCCTTTCATTGAGGAAATGTTTGATACGAGGATAATGATAAAGTAAAAGAAAAGAATAATGGTTTATGTATAATTAAATTGCATCACAAATACACATAATAATTTTATCATCATTGGATGTGATGTGTGGTCTCCATTAATTCCATTTATTCATCAAATCAAATAGTGACAAGGTATATGGTATGTATTTGTTGTACAATTTAATTATACACTTACTAATAGCAAAATCTTCAAATTAATTTCAACTCACAATGATTTCAGAACTAAAAATAAAATAAAATTGAATTAATTTAGAGTTTTGAAAGTGTGGGTTCGAACTTAAGTATCGTGATGACTATTCAAATCCCTTTCATTGAGGAAATGTTTGATACGAGGATAATGATAAAGTAAAAGAAAAGAATAATGGTTTATGTATAATTAAATTGCATCACAAATACACATAATAATTTTATCATCATTGGATGTGATGTGTGGTCTCCATTAATTCCATTTATTCATCAAATCAAATAGTGACAAGGTATATGGTATGTATTTGTTGTACAATTTAATTATACACCTAATATCAATCAAAATAAAATTATGAAAAAAATTCTATTTGTAAAATTATAGAGTTAAGTTTTCTAAAGCGAAGAAATTAATAAGTGAGAAAATAAGTGACTAATCACTTTTAGATAAATAGCTTTTATTGGGTATATGTGATTCACACTAAATAATTAAATGATATATTTAACCAGTGGCTAGTGATCTAAAGACACTAGTTAAGAAATTAAAAAAAAAAAATTTCTATCTTGGTGATGAACTTTTATATTTTTATCACTTAAAATTCATCACTAAGTTTAAATATTTACTTTATTAATATCTTTAATCTGTACTAGTCATATCATTTTAGAAGTTGCCAAATTCATCAATAAAATTTTTCACCATATTTTTATCTCCTCAAATTCATCGGAAGTCTTTGAATGTGTCCTGATATGTTTTTAATATATATATATATATTATAATTATTGGTTACAAAAAAAATATTATAATTATTGGTTACAAAAAAAATTATATCCTCGATAAAGTTCGGGCTGAAATCGCAATGCCGATAGATGATGTTTTCAAAACCCGCATCATTATGATCGTCAGTGTCTCAAATAGCAAGATCTCCCAGACATTGCAACAAAGATTTGCTTGGTACCTACGAAGTGCGGTGTGCCAAGGAAACACTTTAGATACAGTACACTACGCCAGATAAGCAGTCTCTCAACCCTGGTATCTCTTCACTGCTCATCGGTACACTCCACAATAAAAATGGCCACCTTGTAAGATCATCTGATATTAGATGTACAATGAAATTATATAATAAATATACATTACACACTTTATTATTATTAAATTTGATAAATTAGTGAGAACCATACATTACATCTAATGATAATAAAACATGTGATGTATATTTATTATATAATTTAATTATACACTAAATATTATTTTATTAAACTATGCCAAAGCCACTTACTCTTCCATGGACACCTGTGCCGGATGCCACTTACTCTTCACAGTTCGAATACATGAATACCAACATTATTGAGGTTTAATAATATAAAAATTATTAAATTATATAAAAATATTATTGATAAGTTTTAACAACTTTTTAATAATATTTTTTAAATATTATTAAAAGTTAAATATGGTATAGTGAATAAATCATTCCAAGTAGTACCGTTCAATTAAGCTATAATTTGGACTATCGTTTTAAAGAAGTAATCCAAGCCCAATACTTCTGCAACTACAAGACGCACTGGTTAAGAAAATTCAAACTAGTGTTGGATTGGAACCCTAGCGCCCCTCAGCTCTTCCTCGTCCCCTTCTTTGTGCTCAGCCTCCGTCCTTTTCTGCTCAAGGGGGCACCGCCCCATGAAGGGACTTACCCCCTTCTACGGTGATCCTAGTGACCCCCTTTTTTTTTGTGTTGTGTTTTTTTTTGTTCTGTTTGTTTCTGGCGTCCCACATCCCTGTTGAGCAATGATTTGTGTGTGTGTGTGTGTGTGTGTGTTTTTTTCCCGGTCTGATGTGTTTCTTTTTGGTAGCAGCTATATTCGGATAGTGAGAAGTGAAAGTTGCTATGGATTTGCTGATATTTCTTTTTCTCACTATTGTCGAAGTTAAGCGTCCAGAGGACTGTCTGGATTGCATTAGAGTAGTGAGTGATCAACAACGTTCTTCTGTGGTGGAGAGTTGAGGGCTTTATTGTTCTTTTTTTGTTTTCCTTACACTTGTGTGTGTTGATCACACTTCTTTGCTATTCCTTTGCTAGATCGGGCCGTAGCTTTTTTTTTAATGTTTCAGTGTTTTTTTTTTTCACGTATTGTTGTCTAGGCTTTCTTCAGCTCTCTTTGTTTAGTTGTGCTTGTGCTAGACTTCCTCTTATGTTTCTTTCGTGCAGTAGTGGCAAAAGAATCAAGGTATGATGTGTACCACGGAGTGGGCACAAGGTAACCGGATATAGATTTGGCTATTACCATATTTGATAAACTCAAATGTCACAGTGTTCAGCCCTTCATTTCTAAGTCATTACTATCATTTTGTTTCTATGTTGCCAAAGTATAATGTTTTATGATATTTAAAGATAAATCAAAGATTTGATGTGCTCACATTTGCATTGATTAGTATTTGTAGTGTGATGTGGGAGCATCTGTATTCTGAGTATTCTATTAAAGTGTTATAGTTTTTATTCATTAATTTTCTAAGTTTAGGCTTTTGTTGTTAAGAGAATCTAATTTATTGTAATCAAGATATTATCTGTTATCTTCTACCCAAGCTTAGGCCCTTTTTTTATTAATTAATAAAACTCTTATAATAAAAAAAGAAAAAAACTGGTTAAACTTAGAGAAAATGGTAGACTTGTGACAAAAAGGTGATTGCTCACTTGAAGGTCAATGCATTTTTTATAGTTTGCCATAACATCTAATAAAAGATTGACATGTGGGTGATGGTCCAACTAATTTTAAAATGAAAAAAAAAAATCTAAATCACTAATTTGGCCTTTCTCTACTTTGGGGTCTTGTAACCAACTTGTTCTTTGTGGATGTGGTTAATCCTTTTTCAACTATATTGAATTTTCCGGCATAGTTCTTCGCCACTCCAATTTGTGCGTCGTTCATTTCAAGCGCCGTTCGAGTTTTCACTCTTAGATTTGGTTCTTTTTCCACCACAAATCCTATTTGTGTTCTTGGTTACTTTCCATTGCCTTCTCTGTTCAAGTTTTCGGCTTCAAATCCATCTTCGTCATCGCTCAGTTTTAGACATCATCATCAGAGGATCTGGCCTTTCTGGCATGGCTTGCTGCCTTTCTTAGCTCTACCTTCATTCTTCTCCGTTCTGATTCTTGGCCACCGATGTTCTCTAAATTAGTGGATCTAGCATCTGGTTTTGATTGTGGACTGAAACATAAAAAACGCATAATCCAAAACAAAATTGAAATATAGCTTCAAAAAAAAAAAAAAAAAGACTTTATCTAGTCATGTATTAGTTCTTGTTACGGTTTGCACTTGATGTTCGGCTTTATTGGTAGTTGAAGATCTGTATTTTTGGCTCGGATCTATGGATGGCAGTGCTCTTGGAGAAGATGGAGAGTTTAGGAACAGCATAAGGGCGCTTGTGAAGTGATACTGCAGACCTAGGATCCATTGGTGGAAGAAGGCACGGGATAAATTAGTAATTTGGATTTTTTTATCATTTTAAAATTAGTTGAACCCACCACCCACAATTAATTTTCTATTAGATGTTATGACCCCGGTCAAAAAATGTATTGTCCTTCAACTTAAGATGAGAAATCCCCATGACAAAATAGACAAAACAAAAAACTGTTGTTGCTTATTATTCATCACTTGATATTGATATATTAGTTTCTATGTAACCAAAACATAATGTTTTATGATATTTCAGATAAATCAAATATTTGATGTGCTCACATTTGCATCATTTGTAATGTGATGGGGGAGCATCCATGTTCTAAGTATTCTATTAAAGTAGTATAGTTTTTATTGGTTAATTTTATAGCTTTAGGCTTTTGTTGTTAAGAGAATCTAATTTAGTATACTCAAAATGTTACACGTTATCTTATACCCAGGCTTAGGCCTTTTTTATTAATCAATGAAACTCTTCTAATAACAAAAAAAAAAAATGGTTAAAACTCAAAGAGAATATGGTAGACTTGTGTGCCTCCATAGAAGTGCATGCGGGTTCGAGCGGCCAGCAAGAGCCGGCACCGGGTGTTGTGGACTTGTGGTGAACCCACCTCCTAAACCCCAAAAACATTAAAATAAAAAAGAAAAACTCGTAGAAAATAAAGCCCACAAACATACGATGAATTTTCGACCTAAAAACAACAAAAGTATGGCGGATTCCTTTTTTTAACTGGATAAAGAGTGCCGTGTAATTCAACCGAAAATAAAAAAAACAAAAAGTGTATGTGTTGACATGTGTTGTTCAAATAACAGAGTTTGTATGCTATATTTTCCTCTTTTTGAATTCTTAATAAGTGCTCTAAAGTCTAAACCCAATCTTTAAAAGAAATTTTTTTAGGCAAAAGTTTTAATAAAATTGAAAAATAACACAAATATAAAAAATTGAGACAACAAGCTTGCATGCCAAACATTAGCAATAAATAGAAGCCAGCCGAATCGCGTGAAGCTTTATCGTATCTTTTCAATAAGTATGACAACAGAACAATTAGATAATATGCACAGCGACTGTGAAAAGAATTAAAGAATATCTTTTATTTTATGATAACGTAAAAATTATTGAAAGAATAGTATAAATAAATAAATTCTACAATATATATACCCGGGGACGTCAAGATTTTTTTTTTTTTTGGATAAATTATGCATCACTTCTTGTTCTCATCCTCTGTAACGACCTCTCCCGCAACTACTGTTCGAATCTTAAACCGCTCAAGCTTCTCTGGTGGCCCTCCTTCAACTGGCTGCTCAAGACCCCGCGAATTGCTGCTTTGTGAGTTTACTTCTCTGTCTCGTTCTTTTGCCAACAGTTCCTCCAAATTTACTTGGTCTCTAATGGCAGCCGGAAGCTTCTCATACTTGTCCAAAATGCGATTAACAACCTTATCAATACGGGAAACTTTCTTTTCTCCTTCCTCTTGTTTTGCCGTTGTTGGTGGCACCACATGCATGTAACTATGATCAATTGACTGCTGAGGATATGAAGATTTTGAGGAGCTTTGTGGGTAAGCTGTGGAGGTAGAGGGTATTGATTCGAGGTCATCATAACTGTTGGATGGTCTTGCGGGCTGAGGAAATTGATTTACCACGAAGGTTTCACTTGTGGGAGTCATGGTCATGGGGGAACCTTGCATACCTTATTTGCAAAAAAGGAGCTGCTGATGAGAAAAGATCAAATGAGAGGTAAAAGCGTGATAATTTACTCTTTGCTGGTTGGCGAGTGAGAGAAGATGAACGATGAGGTATCGGGCAATTAACAATTGGAGGTAACAAGTGCATTGGCCTTCCCATATATCATCTATATGTAGTCGTGGATTCCCGAACTTTCCCAGAATGGTACTAATAATTGGTTGACAATTCAAGTGTCAGAGTTTGATTGATGATCAAAGAGTCAACAATATTGACCACGTCTTGCAGAGTGGAACATTTTGATTCATTCACGTTTTGGCCAATACAATAGGATGGATTTATGACAAAGGAAACTACCAGCAGGGAGATTCAATTTTTATGACCCAGTCAAAGCAGAAATTCTCAATGAGGAGTATTTGACAGCGCTCACAACATCACTTTGAATACTCAAACTCAAATCCCCCAGCCAACTGAAAAGGTTTTTTCTCTTTCCCTTTCTTTAACTAATTAATTTGTTCCGGCTCCGCAAACATAGTTCGCAGCTGAATTTGTTGACGAAAATTAAAAATGATGTCATGTGTGCCTGCTCATCTTTACAACGAACACCTGTCGTGTGTTCCTTTGGTTTCTAAATTTGTGGCCTCATCGGGACATGATTTTGCTGCGTGTGTGTAGCAAGGGCTTCAAGCTCAGCTCGACTCCAAATTTATTGAAATGGATTCATCTCTTAAAGTTTGATTCACTGTACTTTTTGGCCTGTTTCAGATTATATTTGATGTTGATTCGACTCGAACTCAAATAAGTTTTTTTATAATAATCAATGATAAATTATAATATTTTATAGTTTAATTAATATATTTTATATAACTTAATATTATTTTTTTGTTGATATGATTTATTTTGAAACGTATATGATAAAATATACTTTAAATTTTATTTCTTATTTGTGAAATTTCATAACTTCTCTATAAATAATGTTCAAGTCCTCATATATTATTTGAAAGTCGGATTGACTCAATTACTAGTTGGGTCATTATCGAGTCGAGTTCAAATTCTAAAAATTGACCAGATTTAAAAATCAGGTTGGGTTTGGATTTGATTCAACCCATCTCATGTACAATACTAATGTGTAGTGTTCATACAGGACGAGTAATTAACATCTTATGAAAAGAAAACCTTTGGTGTATTTAATGACAAAAATGTGATTGCTTAGCTGCACTTGAGGGTCAATGCATTTTTTGCAGTTTGTCATAACATCTAATAAAAAATTGATGTGTGGGTGGTGGGTCCAACTAATTTTAAAAAGAAAAAAAATCTGAATTACTAATTTGGCCTTTCTCTACTTTGGGATCTTGTAACCGACTTGTTCTTTGTGGATGTGGTTAATCCGTTTTTGGTTATGTTGAGTTTTCCGGCATGGATATTCGTCACTCCAATTTGTGCATCGTCTGAGTTCTCATTCTTCGATCTGGTTCTTTTTCCACCACAAATCCTATTTGTGTTCTTGGTTACTTTCCATTGCCTTCTCTATTTGAGTTTTCGACTTCAAATCCATCTTCATCGACACTTAGTTTTAGACATCATCGCCGGAGGATCCGACCTTTCTGGAATGGCTCGTCACCTCTCTTAGCTTCGCCTTCATTCTTCTCAGTTCTAATTCTTGGCCACCGATGTTCCCTACATTAGCAGATCTAGCATCTGGCTTCGATTTTGGACTGAAACATCAAAAATGCATAATCCAGAACAAAATCGAAATATAACTTCCAAAAAAAAAAACTATATCTGGTTATGTATTAGTTCTTGTTACGATTTGCACTTGATGTTTGGCTTTATTGGTAGTTGAAGATCTATGTTTTTGGTTCGGATTTGTGGATGGTGACACTTTTGGAGAAGATGGAGAGTTCATAAGCAACATGAGGGTGCTTGTGAAATAATACTGCAGGCCTAGGGTCCATTGGTGGAAGAACGAATGGGATAAATTAGTAATTTGGATTTTTTTTTCATTTTAAAATTAGTTGAACCCGACACCCATATATCAATTTCCTATTAAATGTTATGACCAACTACAAAAAATGCATTGGCCTTCAATTGTAGGAGAGCAATCCCCATGACAGAATAGACTGAACAGAAAGGTGTTGTTGCTTATTATTCATCACTTGATATTGATATATTAGTTTTGCTTCATTGTTGTCTTTTAACTTTACGAGTAAACACTCAAATTGATCTCTAAAATTTTACTAATGAACAAATTAGTCCCTGACCAAAAAATTAATGTTAAAGTCCTTCGAAATTTCAAAAATAGAACATTATAGGTCGTTGACAATTTCGTTGATAGGTAAATTGATCTCCAACAATAAAAAAAACTAGTGTTGATATTCCTCACAATTGTAAAACAAGACATATAGGTCCTTGATTCACTTGTAACTAACTAAAAATTAGTGTTAACATATATTTAATTATTGATCTATATGACATCGACTAATTCCAATCAAAACTAACTAAAACACACTCTTTTATTTTGTTTTTTCATTTTTGCAAATTCATATCCTAACGTTTCAATATTTTACCGTATCCATTATTATTAAAAAAGAAACCTTGACTCTAAGTTTGTTGTTCAAATAAAGGAATCGAATTTAGAATCGAATTTCTTATACTTTATCACTACCTTATTCTGAGGAACTATAATACTAGTATCATAAATTCATAATCATTTCCCCAAAAGAGTTATTTGTTGGAGTACAATAATTACATATTATAAAACAACACAGTACCATCATTCTTAGTATAAGATGCTTTATTAAATTTTGAAATATTTAGGGAGGGGCATACAAAATTGAAAATGTGCATTTTTAGTAAATTGGGATAAGTAGGTGCCACATAGATCAATAATTACAATCTACTTTAGCATTTAGTAGGTTGCAGCATATTGAAAGACATACAGTGTTCTATTTTTACAACTGTGAGTGATTTCAACACTAATAATTTTTTTTTGTCATAGACCAATTTATTCATCAATGAAATTATTAGAAAGCTATAATATCCTATTTTTACAATTGTGAGGAATTTCAATAGTAATTTTTTTATGAGGGACTACTTTGTACATCAATGAAATTGTCAGATATTTATAGTGTCCTATTTTTACAATTATAAAAGAGGTTAACACTAATTTTTTTTTATCAGAAACTAATTTATTCATCAATAAAATTATTAAGGATCAATTTGAATATTTACTCTAACTTATAATTGACCTTGTTAAGTCTATTGTTTAGCAATATAGAGCAGATTTCTTTTTTATACGAATAAAAAGTACATAAGAATTTCGTAGATAAGACATTACTAGTTTGCCATCATTAAGAGATATAGTAAAAAAAATTTCCTACTCATGTGGCACTCAAAATATTTCCTATTTTGAACCAGTGCATTTGTGCATATAAACAAGTAAGGAAATCATACTTTTCTACTTGACTCGAATGCCGGCTGCTGTCGCCTTGCTTGTCCCATTTGGATTTCTCAACGCGTGACCACGAAAAGAACAGGTCTGTACCCGAAAAAAAAAAAATAAAGTCTAACAACATTTTAAATTATAAAAGTAAATTAAAAATTATAATTTTTTATTTTATTTTTCACATATTAATTTAGAATTTAACTTCTATATATTAAAGTATAAAACAATCATAGAGTGCAAGCTAATACACTTTTACTAAGATAACAAATCATAATAGGTGGTTGCAATATAAACCCTTATATTTTATGATATGTTATTTTAGTAAAATTTTATTAGTTAACAATTATTGTCAATAAATAAAATTCAATTAAATTTATTATATTATATCTTAAAAACTCAGAAGAAATATTATTCAAAAAATAATTAATCTTTTTCGAACGGGAGGTAAATTTCTCCAATATATCCTTACCAAAAAAGAATTTCTCCAATATATCAAGTAGAACTTGTCCTGATGGCGATGAGTGAGTAAAGGAAAGGGAATTCGTTTGTTTACGCATACAATCGTGTTGGAATGTTGGGAACAAATTTCCCCTTCCTCTAAATATGACGAATTCGTCTGTTGATTCATTAATAAATAAATTTTATAGATCTTATAAATTGTCGCATATCAAATAACTTTGGAATGCAAAGCCGCGAGCGAGGCTCGTTAGTCAATAATTGAATTTTGATTTAAAAAAAAAAAAAATCTGCACTCTTCCTTTCCTTGGACTGAATTCAATCTCATAGCGATTATCTACACAAACAATCCGGGCTTTCGCGATCCAAGAAGCCATTTTTTCAAGCTTCAGATCAATTAAATTTCCCCGGGTCAAAGTACTGATAACCCGCGAAATACGTCTGAGCCACCGTAAGAACCAACAAAACGAGCGCAGCCAAAGCAGAGATAAACGACCACGGCGTGTCAAAGTAAGTGTACTTGAAGCTAGCCCACTGCACATGCCAACTATTTCGGTAATACTGATGAACCTCATTGAACAACTGTGACAAGTAGCACAAATCCAAGTCAACCGCCACATCCTTCCCAGCATTGTTAATGAAATGCGCAACTTCCCCTTCTGTCCCAAAGTGGTTCTCTATGATGTTCCTGTCGCACAGGTACTCCACGTCCCTGTAAGTGTTTATGAGACAGTCCAATAAGGTCACGTAGGTCGTGAACTGTTTCGAGCAGCCACTGTAGCACTGCTCGAACGCCACGCAGTTGAGCAAGAAGGAGCTCATGAAATCGTCCACCGTTATGGTCGGCATCTCTATCACGCCGTGTCTGAACGTCACGTGCAAGAAGCTCTCGGAGTCTTTCCCTGGGTTGATCTTAATCCCCGCTCGTCGAAGCTTCGAGACGCAGTGGATCACGTGCGTTGGCGTCGCCACCCTCTTCGGTTCTGCCACTTCTTCATCATGGCTTGGGATGAAGCTTGATCGAACCAAGTCAAGTAAGTGCATCCCTTTCGTGTGGCTCTTCTGGGCAATGACTTCGTCTGGCCTCATCAGCGAGTTGTTGAAGAATTCCAGCGCGAGACTCGACAGCGTCGGCGTTGACTTTTCTCCTGGCAGCGTTGACAATTCAAACAAGCGCTGGAGAATGAAGAACGGGATTTGGTTTTCGAGCTTGAGGAAATCACGGTAGAAGAAGGGTAATATCCACGACATGGTGACGAGTGGGTCGTCGATTTCGAAGGGTACCAATCTGGCAACCTTGCGGAAGAGCTCGATGATGAAGCAACCGTCGAGGACCAACATTTCGACGAAGTCGTCGGTGTCGAGTTGGATGGTTTCGGAGTAACACTCTCGGGCATCGGGTTCTAAAGGTGCGATGGCTTCCAACAAGTGGTCCAAGGTTATCCCTTTGGTCTGTGTTCTTGAGAGGAGGGATCCGAGGTAGCGCCACTTGTGTTCCTCGATCATGTTGAGGCGAGGTTGGCCGCGGTGGTAGGGACCTATGGACACGATGCGGGGCTGGTAGGCTTTTCCGTTGGCATCGATTAGGCTCTGTGGGACCCTGAAGATGCAGCAGGTTCTCTTGCCAGCGGCTTTGCTTAGTAATTTTGGGTCCTCTGAGATCTTGGCATGCATTGAAGCTAATCTCTCGCTGTTTGCCTTCCAGATGTGTATTACATGCTGGTTGGGTTCGTCCTCCGAGAAATTGCTCCCCATCGTGGTGAGACTTGTTTGTTAATCTTTCCGAAACTCCGGAATTTTTGAGAATTGGTCTCTGTGGTGGCTGTTGGTGAATGATGGTGATGATGAGGGTAGTTTGGAATGAACGAATGGATGGGAGAGGTGCCTTCCAATTCCCAACCTCCAACGTGTTGTCTTCGGCCTTCATTCGTTTCAGTGTGGGAAGTTGAGTTTGCACGCAGTCGGAAACTATACGAAATCGAACCTTGCAGTTTCCACGGTAAAACTGGAGTATCTGGCAATCTGGCATACGTCGGATTTGTCTTGCCTTATTCCAGAGTAGTTTACAGATTTGAAATTTCAACATCTTTGGTCCAACTAGCAGTTTTTCAAGAAAGGGCGGTGACTAGTCCTGACGAATATGCTGCTCCACTAGATTAGAGTTGCACTAAATAAGGAAAAATAATTGAAGGAGAAATTTCAGATGATATTCCTGAAAATTAAGAACAATGATCATGTCAAGACCAAACTAGAATTGAGGTAAAAAAAACATGCGAAGGATGAAAAACATATTTCGGTAGTTTTTTTTTTTCGGTCATGAACATATTTTGATATTTGTGTGATCGTAAATGTTTGTAAACCAGAATTAAGATGTGGTGATAAGATGTAAACTATTTGGGCCTTAAGCCCAGTAAAATCTTAAATTAGGTGCTTTTTATAAGTCAACATGACTGACAAAATGAACTAATTTGTTCGAAGGGCATGTGTGTTTTGAGTACTATTGTGGAGTAATTAATTGGACTTGGGCCCTTGACATTGACCTTCTCGAACAGAGCTCTTTAGTTTTGGTGACGAGATCGTCCACAAACCATGATTTTTTAGTTTCATAAACCAAATCAAACATGCCACAAGTTGTTTTGCGAAATTATTATAGAAGGGGACATAGTTGGTAGTGGTGATTATTTTTGCTTTTAATTTTTAAACGTTCCTCTTCTCGATATTTTTTCCGCGTTGCAGAGGATCCGTTGCATAGGTTTCTGAAGTGAAATGTCAGATTCTTAAAGGAGAGAATAATAGGCAGGCTAAGTATGTATTGAGTTGATAATACCCCAAAAAATTATAAATCATATTTGAAAAACGGTGGATGTTACCGCTCCCAGGTAATCTCTTAAGATGCTTCGCATGATGACATGAATTGGCCTGATGGGGTTCTTAAGTTTGCATTTTGAATAAACTCATCTCTTAAAAATTGTGTTCAATAAAATGAGAAACTCCTACATATACATGGACCGGTTACTTACAGTACACCATAAAGTTGACATGAATGTACATATTAATCCCACATGTACGTAAGAATTTCTCTTTGACTATGGACTACGCCCTTTACAATATCATAGAGGTTCCCGTTTATAGATAAGGGAGGCTGCGGATAACATCTTGTTACATGACATGCCACCTAGACACATTGATTATAAAACAACAAATAAAAGGACACACTCATCAAACATCACAACCATTATTACGACATGATGAGTCATTATTTATTTACTACTAAAAAGACTATTCCACATTCTCTTTAGCATTCTTTAAAGATAGGCTTATGGTTGGGTGATAGTTGCCCAATCCACTTACACCAAGCTCAAGCCCTTAGAGGTTATTTGTCTTTTAGGAAAAAAAAAATGATTATAGCTACTTACATCGGAGCATGGCTAGCAAAGGAAAACACACCAAGAAGACACACAGGTGGCAATCGTACCAATTACGCAAGAGTAATAATGCAAGATTCTCAAGACCCAAATGAAGATAATGAAGAGATATATATATATATATATATATATATATATATATATATATATATATATATATATATATATATATATATATATATATATATATATATATATATATATATGGTCCAAATGTTAACAGACATAGAGAAAAGGCTTTATGAGAAAAAGTGAAAAAAAGATGACCAGTAAATAAACCTCTCACCCAACCATGAGCCTATCTTTAAAAAAGGCTAAAGACAATACATAATAGTCTTTTCAATAGTAAAGTAAATAATAATTCATCATGTTGCACTATAGTTATGGTTGTGATGTTTGCTAAGTCATTTCCTTTTATTTGTTGCTTTATAATCAATTTATCCAGGTGATGTGTCATCTAACACGATGTTATCCTCAACCTTCCTTGTCTGTGAAAAGGAACCAAAATAAGGATTATATGCATAAGGTAATATGGCTTTCGACTTAATGGTGTCAGAGCCTATACTCCTGGCATAGTTATTCTTTTTTTTTGTTCCAAAAAACAAGGAGCATGTTATATATGAGAAAGAGAATGAGCAAGGAAAATGTCTTTCTTTCCTTAGAATTCTAAGACCCTCTTCATGGATGAGAAGAGATTCTGTACTTTTCCTAATTCCAACCCAAGGCCCATTTTTTGGGTTTGACTTTCTTTGTGGTTGAGTAGGAGGTTTACACCTTTGGCGCCTTCTACGATGTGATGTATCCTCTTGATCATCTTCTTCATCTTGGTTTCATGTCTACAAGCAAGATGACATCTTCTCGATCCTAAGATATCCCACATGAAATGTCTATTTACAGCATCTAAAAAAATAACACTTCCATCTCCTTAGACAACATTCCTTCTGCTTTACCAAGAGTAATCATTATGGTGTGAAAAATTGGATGACCTTGGCCAGATGGTCCTTCATCAGCTTTTGGACTCTTGAAGATACTTTTGATAGTTCCATCAACACATCTTCTAAAGGCTGCATCAGTTGCAATAGTAAGGCTGTTATTCTTCTTAAAGTTTTCATAATGGCTTGTCCACTCAATTGACATGCATAAGCTTCAAGAGATCTTTTCTTAAAATTTGTTTTGAAATTTAAATCATAGAGAGAACACCTCCTTCGGCCATGTCAGCAACCACCATAAGAGCATTATTTTGAGATCCTTTCTCAATAGGAAGGTCAAAACAATGATCTTAAAGCCTATAGATAAGTTGGTGCTTGAGGGAAGTCGAAAGAGTTAATACATCTTGGGGTGCAACCTTGAACCTGGTAGGAAAAGTAAAATCTTGGAGATGAACATTAAATTTTGGAAATATAGTTAAAACCACTCTTTTAGAATTAAATGTTGTTAAAATTGTTCCAATAACAATATGTCCATAATTCTTGAAGGTAGAGTCCATTAGAGTGACTCTAGCAGTAATTGGAAGGCCTTTCCTACCATGGAGTGACTGTACCAACTTTATGGCTCCAGAATGAAGGCTAATGTATCTTTCTTTCTACCACGACTTAATGAGAGTAAGATTGATTTCCAGATCAAGATATTGTTTTGCACTAGTGGCATAAAAAGCACATTGGCCAAGCTTTATAGTTCGGATATACTCCTTTACTTGTGGTCGAGGAGTAGAGATAAGCTTCTTAATGGACCATTTGAAGCTTCCTCTATGTCTCTTGAAGACATTATATGGGCTTAAGAATGGAGGTACCACACTCTCTATCTATGCATCTTTTGGCACATAAGAGTATTCTATAAGGTTTTCTAGTTTAGAAGAAAAGGTTTTTGTATAGGATTCTGGAACAGCAATTTTGGAGGATAAGGTATTGAATGGTTGAAGTGCAAAGTTGGTTGGGGTTGTTTGTGTGGATGAGGAGTTCTTTCATAAGTGAGTGCAATTTTTTCTTACTCATTCTTTCTCTAATATATAGCATGCTCTCTATTTTTTGGGAAAAAGGAAAGTAACTATGTCGAGCGTTTAGGGTTTGATACCACTAAGCTGGAGGGCCTTATTACCTTAGGCATATAATCCTTTTTTTGGCAAAGCAAGTTTTTGGATATCATCATTTAAACCTATTTTCAAGCCCTAGTTGTTCATTCTTTTATATAAATATATATTTTTTCTGTGATTACCCCTCTATTTTTCTTTTTTTTGGTGTTTTGTTTTTGGGAGGTGGGGAGGGGTTCCTCAACAATCTCCGGCTTTGGTAGGTTCTAACCTAAATGCAGCTATAATAGAGGCAAATTCAACTGTCATCTGATCCATGCTTCTTGTGCCCCTCTATTTTATTTTATTTTAATTTTTGGTCTGAACCTCTATTTTTCTTTGACTACCCCTTAAGAGCAGAAGTCAGTTTTGGGCCTAGGAAATTAACCATACAAGTCCATACCTAGCAATTCAAAACATTTCAATTGGCCCAAAGTGAAGCTTACATCTAGAGGCTCTTGTCACAATGGATCCAAAACAGAATGGGTCAACTTTCAATTTTAATTGTGCTAGTGGCGAACGGGTAGAGCCAAACAAGGCAACAACCCAGACCAAAAAAAAAACAAACAAGGCAACAACTGTAGTATCGTTAGGCAAGAATGTATCCACCTTTGACACGAAAAAAAAAGAAAAAAGAATGTATCCACCGACTAAAAATACTAAAACCAGAAAACAACGTCTCGCGTTACTACTTCCACGACGAGCTTGCCGAGATGAAAAATAAATCCAGGAGAACAAAATCAAGAGTGGCTAAACGATAGTGATCGATCACTGGCAGAGTAGAAGAAAAGCATAACCAGAGAAGCCAGCCACCAAGAGTGATTAACACAAGTTGGAAAAGTAAAATCCACAAACCATCAATGCAAATTTGACAAGTCGTTTCCATTAGACAAACAAAGTGCATCGGAAAAGAAACGACACGAGATTAGACCGATTAGTCGTTGTCAAATTGATCCTTCTTGAGGTGGCCCTCAAATATTCTACTATTCTGAATTCTCCGCCGACAACTACAATTCCTTATCTTAACCCCGTGGCGTGGCCCCAAATTCTCGTAATGGCTCTTCTAAGCGAGCTCAATGAGAGCCAAAAGTACGACAAATAAGCACTGAATTAATATTCAGATGTTTATCATTCTAAACCAAAATTATATCTTCGGTGATAAGTCTTTTCCTATCACCACATGTGTTATAACTTCTGGTAAATTAATTTTTAAAAAAGATTGAATAAAATGAGGCTTTATCCCCATTTCTAAGTTTTTATGAATATGTCAGAATCAACAGTCTTGTGTGCATGAGCTATGGCCTTACTAAGGGGAGTGACATTAAAATTAGATTCATTGAATTTATATTTTCTTTGGCAACCGCCATCCCGTAGTCATTACAAATCAACATATTCAGTAGATATCGTTATTTGAATGACACCAAGAAGTGTGAAAATTATAATATTTAATTAAGAAAGATGACTTAGAGCATTCCCAGCCAGCTACATACACGAGTCATGTACATACCCAGATTCTCATCTTGGGTTTCTTCCTTTTCATTTTAATCTAATTAACTAGCCTATTCCAATACGTTGCAGGTAAGACTGTACTCTTCTACTGAAAAAGAATAAAGATAATCTCATCCATAATCTCTCCTCAGCTGCTGCAAATTGGCCCACATTAACATTCAAGTTCCTCTGAAAACTCCTCCACTAGAAAGCCAAAGATAGCAAGCTCAAGCTCCACAGCCATGTCTCTTCTCTGCTCCACATTTTTCTTCCACCCAACGTCCTCTCTGGAGAAGTCCTCTTCTATCATCATGTCAATTGTGTTGGACTCCACTTCTTTCCACAATTCCAGCCTCTTGCATACCTTTCTTACCAGCATGTCCCTGTCTTCCAATGAATTCAGTTCTCTCCTTTCCTCCACAATGAGATCAGAAACAAGTTTCTTGAGGCCTTCTGGGATTTGTAGCCTGTCATGGACACTTGACTGGCATAGAGCCTCGAAGACTAGTTCTCTAAAGTCATTTTCTTTACACGATACTTCGCTATCATCCTCTTCCATTAATGTGTCATCCTCGTCCTCTTCGTCTTCATCCAGCATTGTTTTCTCAAGTTCTACTGGATCTAACTCTGCGAGTTTCTCAAATCTACGAAGCTTGTACAACAGCTGCTGCTTAGCTCCTGTAAAATGAATAGAGACAATAAGAACAAAATCAATCATAAATATATCTTGTTTTCATGAACTTAAATGATTGTTACTCAAACATCGCAAACATCACAGCATCTTAAATTAAGACAGTAAGTACAAGATGTAATCTTGAGGTTCAGAAGCTATTAAGGGGAGATTTAAGATGTGCCTGCCGGCCCAGACTGATCTTGAAGTACATGTAATAAATCAATTGTTAAGATACATTGCATGCATCAGAAGAGCCAGGGCTCAAATGGGTTCCACCACTTCACCTAGTCAAGTTAAATTGATAAGTAACTAAAGAGTTTCTCAACAACCAAAAAAAGTACCACATTATGAAAACTCGAAAAGAGAAGGATTGTTCAAATGTTTATGCAGCATATTAAATGGAAGTATCCCAATTAGGACAGATCTCCTAACATGAAAAAAAGTGGGTCACGTTCGAATTTATGACAAAGTGACATATCGTCTAGTTGTAAAACCAAGAGCAGGCCAGTCCCACATTGAATGGGAAATGCCCATTTGGGTGTTGAGCAAACTGTTATCTTTGGGATGGAACCCACACGGATAGCACGGTTTCAATATCACCACAATCACCATCATCAGCAATTAGCCCCCCTCCAATTGCAACTTTGCAACAGACAAGCAACTTTGAAGAAGCGTGTACGACATGGCGTTGAATGGAAAACGACCACACAACAAACAAAGAATGGAACAAAAATAAATAAAAATTGCGTGCCATTACTCTGCACAATGGCATAGCTGCACTCCAAATCGAAGCCATCCTCTTCATCATCATCGTCGTCGTTTCCATGCCTTTCGTCATCGTCTTCGAAGGGTGGGTCTAGAACAGACACGGGGCTACACTGCTCCTTATCTTCCTCTTCTTCCCCTGATTGGAATTTGTTAAGGCTCTCTGCACCATTACTTTCTTTGTCCTATTCAAATCCATACATAAAACGTTCATTAGAATAGTGTCCTAATTGGGCACTTATGACAATAATTTCTTTAAATCATTATGTTTATTTATGGATTACGACTCAACCCCGACTTCATAATTGTATTAATGTTATTGACTCCATTTTGTTTGGGTTTGGGTACAGGACACCTCTTTGCAATTTAAACAAAAATACAAAGGAGAAAGAAACTACAATACCATCTAGTAAATCGAATGTCGGGATCTAATAACAACAAACAAGAGAACAAACAAAAACGCAATTTGTCAACTTTTAAAGAAAGCAATTTACCCGAAAAAAACCACTAGAAGTGAAAAAAAAAGGAGAAAAGATTTGCATGGCAGAAACACGATCAAAAGGTACAATGATAAAAATTCAGGAAAACAAAAGATCATAGAAATTGGCATATGTGACCCTCCATGGGCCTGATCTCCAACAACATTTCGGAAAACACGGGAGGCTATGATGGTCACTGAATAGCGACATTCCGGCCAAATTTGCAGACCCAGATCGTATTGCCGACAAAATATTAAAATAACAAACAATACCACTGAATAATCAAGTTAACTCACGAGTTAACTCAGTTGTATCCCCAGCTAAAACATTGTCTAGAGACTAGAATCCGAGTCAAAGTGGTGAGTTGGGTTGAACCGCGTTGAAAAAAAAAAAAGCCCAATGATTAACAACCTCGGATTCTAAATAAAATTAAAAAATATATATTATAATTATTATATGACAACGACAAACCTGTGTTCTGTGGGGACTCGGTGACGGTGACGGTGACGGTGCCGGCGAAGCTAGCTCCGGTGTGTTGTGGCCGGATGAAGAGCGGCTCCGTTGAAGAACGAAACGGAAGGGGCTTTCGCAGAAGCCATTGGTATCATCGTGGCAGCAAGAACACTCTGCTTCGTCGTGTTGTTTCTGATTGTTCACGAAACCAATAATCTCATCATCAGAGTCATCATCACCATCATAAGAGTGGCTACTATTAGTACTACTCGAGGTTTCCATGTCCAGAGACTTATCCTCGTTGCTCTCCGACCAAACAGCGCTACTATTAGTACTACCCACGTTGTTGTTTTTGTTGTTGTTGTCCCTGTCAATTTGAGAAACCCTCTTTTCTTGCTCTTTCCTGCTCCCATTGGGGAGTGTTCTTCTTCGCCCCACAGCGGAATCCCACATCAATACATCTTTGACCGAGACCTTTGACTCTATTTCCCTCTTGCGGTTCTGGTTCCGTTGAGTTAGTCTCTTGAAAAAGGACCCGAATAGGCCAAACCCATTGTTGGTTTTGCCTTGGGGCTTATTGGTTTTGGAGCTTTTCTGGATCCTGAGAGCGGCTTCGAGGAGAAGAGCAGCGGTTCGAGAAGGGATGTGGAGGAATATGGCGTTGGGAGACTTGCAGGGGCTTCTGGGTGCAGCTGCTGGCGATGCCAATTCGAAGAGTGGGGATTTCGTGGTGTCAGTGGCATGGAAGGAGAAGAGGCACGCGTTCTTGCAGAGGTTCACGGCTGGGAAGAAGCTTGAGTTGTTGCTGTGATGATGATGATGATGATGGAGCGGTTTCCGCTTCTTGAGTTGCAGACTAGTGTTTTGGTAAGGCCTCTTGATCTGGCTCCTCCTATCGGAAATGTATTTGTTTAAAAGGAATGGCTCTTGGTCCTCCTTCAGTAGCTCGTGTAAGTGCTTGTGAGCCATCCTCACAATGCTAGTTCAAACCTTGAAAAAAAAAAAATCTGGCCCTTCCTAATTACTATTATGTATATGTTGAAGGAAAGCTAGCAAGAGCGTCTTAGTAGTATTGTGTTTGTCTCAGGTTGAAGAGGTTTCAACTTTCAACTGTGTTCAAACTATAGAGACAGAGAGAGAGAGAGAGAGAGAGAGAGAGAGATTGAAGTGGGAGACTTTAATTTTGAGTACAAATAATGCTGCTAGCACTACATTGCCGTCTCCTACGGGGAGAGGGCAAAAATATAAAATAAGGAATGAGGAGACTTCCTGATTCAAATCTAGATGGGTTAAAATGTCGAGGAAAGAGAGTGAGCTGGGTTGGTGATGATAAACGGAATTATTATTATTTTTATAAAAAAAATGGGGAGCCAAAAATAAAATTATTAAAATTTGTTTGGCTGCAAACTGTAGGCGTGTTGTGTCCTAGTCTCAAAGAGAGTCTCACCGCCACATTAGGACTGTAGAAGAGGGCTTCCTGTCGCCTCATCAGTCATTAAACGTCCAACAGAGAATGCTTCCACAAACAGAATGCTCCAAAAAGAGTCTCCAATAGTGTATAATTAAGATAACACGTATATTAATACTATGCACTATATGCCTAATTCCACATTTGACATTCAAATAAATGGAATGGTAATAATATTATTATATCTTTACAGCTGTGGCTACTATATCATTATTACGATGCGGTTACTGGGAAACAGGATAGAATAGGTTGCCCCTCAGCCTCAGTCACAGTACTTGAGGTGCGGCCTGCATCTTTTTGTCCCAACTCTGACCCAGTAGCCAGGTTTCCACATAGCTCTCCCGTTTCTTTCCCGATACACAATTGAGGAACCTGTTACCGGCTACTGTTAACTTCGCTATTGTTTGTTAATTACGCTAAATTGCCTAGCTTATCCCATCTCTCTATTCCTTTTCTCAGCAATTAAATATTCATCTCAGATCGGTTTTCCATTCTCTGCTATTTGTGCTAAAAGAAGCGCCTTGGTGCAAACCATGTTTAAAATGTTACCGTAATTGTAATAATAATATTGTGATTATATTTGTAGAGGGTGTCCAAATGTTTAATCAGTGCTGCGTATTTGACCGGTGATCACACGACGCTATACATGTGGGGGTGTCTCTATTATTCTTAAGCTGTCTTTCCTATTCAAATAAGCGTATCCTCATCATACCACAACTATTTCCCTATTTTATAATACGTTACATATGAGAAATTCAAACATCAACATCACGTTCTATTAATTGCGCACAGATGACCACCCTTTATATATTCAGTTGAAGTATAATTAAACTCATTATCTCAGTCCTTTGAACAAGATCCTTCAGCCACATGCATACACCGTTTGGCCTACGTCGCTATGTGATCTCTTTCCAGCAAATATTGATTAGAAAAAATAAAGTTTCAATTTGAATTTTAGTACGGCTCATTGATAGTTTCTAATAAGCCTACCCAAAAATAGATCGTTTCTAATAATATGCACAATTTGAATTAAAAATGGATGTCTTTTATGCCAGTTCAATCAACGTGTGGGATAACTAATGAAATTTGTTTGCATGTTTACCCACTTTTAATTTTGAATACCGCTTATTATACCACAAATTATACATGTTTTTAAACCAAAAAGAGCTAGAATTAATTATTGCATTTACTAGAAATTAAAGTTTGTATTCAAAAATATCATTTTCAAAGTAACTTTCGAGGACATGCACAGACGTGTAAAGTTATAAAATAAATTTAAAAAAAAATGTTAAATGCAACTATTTTTTTGTTTCCAAATTAATTTGAAAAATTAGAATCCAAAACTATTCTAGGACCACTAGAAATGTGTCCTCATCATTCATCAACCAGGCGTCTAACTTTTTTGAAAAAAAAAACGAAAATCTAATTTTAAATCTTCACAACATTAATATCCTTGTGAAGTCGTGAGAGCACCACTCAGCACGAACATGAGATAATTAAGCATTCTCCCTGGACTGACAAAGCTGCCAATAACCGAAATCTTTAACAGCCAAATTCTCGGATTACCTATTTTCTGCATGAAAATTAAACCACCGAGTTGACCAGTCATTATGGTACGCAATAATGGAACTGTTGAATCAACGGAGTTAGCAAAGCACCGAAATTAATTTCTTCCCAATTTATTATTGTGATGTAATTAGATATCGCGACAAAAAGTATTGGGAGACGAGACAAGGGGTAGCGGCACTTGAGTCTAAACCCCAAAAAAACATACACAGAGGAAAACGACAAAATCAGCGGTTCAGTGTTGTAAAATGGGAGCAACTTGCAAATATGCTCAAAGGGGTTCACACAGCACAGCGGATAACCGGATCTTGACCCTCACGGTCAAATGCCACACCTTTTCTTTTTTTCCTTTCTTACTAGCTATCTTTCCACATTTGATATCATAATCCTTTTATTAGCTTCTTCGTTAAATCATGGCTGGACCTGGATCTCCCTTGGCTTTTGAGAGTGTACTGCGGATCCTGCATTATCATATCACATTTTCCATATTCCAATTGAATTGAGCCCGTCGGGTCCTTTTCCATTTCCACTTACTGTACCTTTAATTTAAATTTCAAAAAAATATATGCCCCAGTTGGGTTTGTTTACACTTTATACACAAATAGTGGTAACTTCCTCAAACTTTGAGAATCGTCAAGTGTACCACACCTCTATATCTATGTTTTCGCACTGCAACAACAAAAAAATATACACAGGGATTGTCTTGCCTTGGAAGGAGTGACGCGTGACCCACTCGATTTTACTGTTTCAGGATTTTTGCTCACTTTTTGTGTAAAGTTCATGGGTTACAACTTTCAAACTTCAGTTTTTTATTTTTTATTTTTTTTTGGAGAAAGAATGTCTGGTTACTAGTGGGGGTTTGAGTTTTTGACGTACAAATCTCACCGCACGCTTGCACTAAATCCAAACCAAGTCAATTTACGATTCACAGAAAATATGGCTCTAGCACTTGCAGTCACTAGTCAGCAGATGATACCAGCAGTATGTGTATGTAACTATGTTAGTGTCTGGCTCCATAGCTTTTTGTTTTTGTTGTTGAGGATAGTTAGGAGGGAAAGCAATATAGGATCCCTCTGTGACCATTCAAAAAACAAAGAAAAATTGTACAGATTACCAGAAAAAAAAAAGAAACCTTTTTTATTCAAGTTGAGGAACTTGTTGCAATTTAGCCATGGAATTAGCTAACACTAATTTATCGTTTGTTTCAAGAATCTGTAGGTAACTAGGTAAATTAACTTGTTTACCTACAACGCTATAGTCTCACACATCGAGCAATGTATTTGCAAAATGATGTGTAACTGCACTTAATTGTTGGTTTGCTGAGCAAAATATTGTATAACTGTAAACACATGGTGTGACACAGTCGATAAGGAGACTGTGTTGTCTTACCCATCTACTTCCGAATTTAATCTTTAAGGGAATGGAAATTAAGCATCATTTCTGGCTAAAGTTGTCTCTGCTTGGGTCCCACAGTATTAAAATCCAAATTAGTTGGCCTTCTAAGCTAGATAATAGATGGGAGGCCAAAAATGAAAAATATATTGCATGGTTGTTGAATTCAAAACATGTATCATAATGTTATTCTTTTTTTTTCATTTACAAAATTTTAATTAAAATACAAATATACACTAATAGTAATGTTAAATAATTTTATACTATCAACTAATAGAATTTGTCAAAATAATATTAAATATAACATAACTATTCAATATCTCAATTATTATAATCATTCACCATGATTCGCTATTTTAGAAAGATTTTATTAATGAGAAGTGCTATCTTAACACTCAAAAGTGGGTGTCTGCTTCAGACACCCACTTTTTGGTGTTAAAATAGTTTTTCTCCTTATTAATTGACATCATAACATAAAAATGAAACTCTAAAATATATATCATGCATGTATAATATATTAACATTAGTCTTCATTTGTACAGAACGTGAATTTGGTTTCCGTGTAAAACATTTATCTTACTCCTATTATAAGCACCAACGTGCAGTTAACTACTACGCTTAAATGTAGCAAAACGAGTAGTATGGTTACAGCATAAGATACAAAAGCATAGATTAAACAAGAAATAACAAATGTCATGCACGACCATTTTTCCCCTGTGACTCCAAAATAGTGAAAAGACAGAAGAAGTTCATAAACCCAAATCAAAAAAGGTTACAGAGTTCGAGTTAAACCTTTGTTTGCATATCACTGTTGTACAAATCTACCCCTCATTTGTCTTTATATGACTTATTACTTTAATTCACACTCACTTCCATATGTCGGGGCATAACCAATTTTAATAATCCCATTCACGCGGCACGTATAATTACAACGAAACTACTAACCTTGATTAATTAATCGGGTTTTAATTTCTCTGTGCACGTTTCCTTATCCTCTGAGCTAATAATCAAGCTAAATGTGGTAAGAAAAGGTGACGGGCCCTTATGAGAATCTTCGGCCATCTGTCTGTCTTTGTTGTCCTAATATGATTTGCTAATTAGTGGCTAATATAATCCGTCCAACTGTAAACGCATGCCAAAGTGGTTTAGCACTTTCTCAAAGCCAATCATTTGGCTTATTTATTTACTTTGTATGCTCATTTCTGTGTTTTATAGCGAAAGGGGAGGAATCCTCTCGCCTGCACTTCATTCCACTGCTTTCGTGCTGGAAAGTGCTCGCATAATTGCTTGAGGTTGAATTTAGAAATATGGTGATGATGACTCATTTTACCTAATCCATTGTTTGATCTCATTACTATAACTGTTTGCAAAATAAATAACTAACCAGGAACAGGTTCGTGTTTTGGTAAAGAAAGGCTTAGAATACAGGTTCTCCCATACTCTGTGAACACAACTGCAGAAATTATTTTGAAGTAAAGTAAGCAACAATATATTATTCGTGTTTTACATTTTAATATCCGTCATCTATCTTCCAAAAAAATGTGTCTGTTGAGTATTGTTGGAGACAGTAATTTAGACGGTCAGCAGTCAAAGCCTGACACGTTAATGAGATACCTAGGTTATAAGATATACCAAAAATGAAATACACTTTGCACAACTCTGGACATAAGTTTTATTGGGTTTGCTGGTCACAATTTCGGTCATGAAGCTATGGCGACCAATTAAGCAGATTAGGTGTTTATTTGGATAACACTTCTTGTAGAATAAGAATGGAAATTCACTCTCCCACTACAGTTTTGTAGAATGTTAAAAATTTCTTACTTCACCCAAGAGTTTATTTGGGAGCAAAACAAACAAGTTTTGGCAGGCGATCAAGGCAAATGTCAATGAATTGGAACACATATAGAGTGTGAAATTTGAGATGAAGGGTTTGATTCTTGGCAAATTATAAGGTGGACCTTATATATTTGGATCCACCATGAATATCTTATTATTAATTGTTAGATGATTATTATTTTTACTAAATGGTTTAATTTAATGGATAATAATAATTGATTTATAATGAACTCAAATATATCAAAGTCCACTATAAAACCCACTTCTATTCTTATCTACTATCTACTCTTCCCTTTTCCCCCCTGCTTGCGCTCCCAGATATCAAAGAAAGAAAAAAGTACTCTACAAATAATGCTCGGGGTGCATGGGGAGTTAAGCGTCCATGGCATCGGATTCCATCCAAATTGGTGCAGGAAGTTACCAGTAAGGATAACGTCATTCCTTGTACAAGGCGCGCAATTGCTTTCACCTGTCATGCAGTACACTTAGCAAAGGGTGGAAAAATTTATAAGCGAGTTGGGCATATTACTAAATGAAGCAATTAAAAATTTATTAAACATTAAATTCCTAGAAATAGGATTCATAAGAATAATTATATCACCATGCTACATCCGAAATATGCAAAAACAGCAAAATTATATACGGTAAGGGCGGTGATGACGATACAGATATTTGCAAAGGACAATCAGGGAATTCGCAACAGATAATTTACCAGTGATAAATGTCATTATGTACGCCATTGAAAAAGACCACACAGTTTAGGAAGATTTAAGTTTAAAATGAGCATTTTTTAATATAACATTTCTACAAATTTTAAAGAATTTAATTTTAATATATTAATGACAATCTAAAAATTTTTAACATAATTATTCAATCAATCACATATTATTATATTAATAAAATAAGTTAAGTGATCTCACCTACCACTTCAAAGGTTATGGACATAATAAATTTGGTTGGATGACATTTAGTTGTTTTTCTTTCTATTTCTATTACTTCTTTCTATTTTTTCTCTTCATTTTAATTTCCCTCCAAATAAAACAAACCATAAGAGACTATATATCTATTGATGGTAAAACAATTAATAATTAATTTTATGAATTGTCACTTTTGTCAAAAAAAAAAAAAGAATTGTCAAACAGATTAAACGTACTAAAATCTTGTAACCTCAAAAAGAAAAGGAATAAAAAAAAAGTGCAGATTCTTGTAAGAAAGATGATCTCATAAGGCTCACAAGAAAGATGATTTCATATGGCCACCACTGTCAAATATAAGTTGACCGTGGGTTGATTTTTAATATTAAAATTAAAGTAACTATACTAGCTAGTCTTTATTGAAGTTGGTAACATCGCGTTATATTAAATATATTTAGACAGAATTATCGTCTTAAGGGTGGTGTATTCATATGAATAGAATATTTTACTTGCAATGATGCAAAATATTTAAGCGATACTTTTTGTATTTTTGGATTAATCTTTAAGCGATAATTCTAGAATATTATTGTCTTAGACATAAAATAAAATATAGGCTGAATAAAGGAAAATGGAGATAAACTAAACAAAAACCAAAGAGGGGGCGCATAACATCTTGCAAAAAAAAATTGGAACAAATCGTGAGAATCTTTAGCTGCCTTCGTGAATAAGTATGGGCGCAACTAAGCTATATCCCAAAAGGATCGCATGTTTTGCCGCAATTATGACGTCTTATCTTACCATATTGCAGAATTTGAATGAACAGTTATGTTTGTGTGCAATGTAATTGATGAATGCACCATCTAATTGACAATGTTGGCAATTTGCAAAGAATAAAGTTACATGTAGAGCCTAGAAAGAAAAATGAAAATATGTATGGCTGAAGCTTTTAGGATCTGAGCAAGGTAATGAATTCCTTAGATAGTGAAGATATTGATAAAATGGAAAAAAAAAATGAGGGGTTAATTCTCATCACATTAATAACTTTTATTGTGAGTGGATTTCACTAAATAATTTAATAATGACTAATATCTTACTTTTAAATTTTATCAAACTCTTCATTTTAAAATAGTCAAATCTAAAATCTTTTTAATCCTCAACTTAAGCATTTGCCTGTTTTACGTAAAAATATAAAACACAACATATCATCATTATAAAATCTTCATATCATTGTTTGATCATGTATAATCAAACTAATAATATTTAGAGTTTAATTTCTATACGCTAATATCTAATTAAATTATATCATTTAGATGACTTTTTAAATAATACATATAGGCCCAACTACTTATATTAATATGGTAATGTATAATTGAATAATAATATAAAAAAATTATCACTATATAAAAATTAAATTCTAATATTTAAATGTAAATATAGCTATTAAAAATGATGTAAAATAATATATAATTAATTAATCATTAATAATATAAAATATTTAACATTATACCATATTAAAATTATTCATGAATAAGATCCACAGCGACCTAGCCACGAAGGTTTAAGAAAACGACAAAATAAAAAGGACATCATAATTCACCGTCATACGTTACTAGGCTTCCACATAATGCAGCCAACCAATTGGGAGAGTCAATGACCCACGTGTGGATCAACGGATGGACCACATCCACGTCTCAGACCCGGTCCGATATTTGTCTCCTAACCCTGACCTGGCACTCCTCCCTCTCATCACTGCTCAAGACTCCCCCCAGTTGCAGTATTACACCCATGATATATGCATGCACATATCCTATCTTATTTACACACTAAAATCATGAAATAATATTTAATTTATTAAATATTTATGAGATATCATTTTATAATTAAATAGATTTTCATAAGTTAATTATGATGGAAAGTGACTATCTGTATAATTCTTTTGGGTGATAAAATTAAAGTTAATTTGCAGCCGAAGAAAAAAGAGATGTGCTGTTGTTATTAAGAAATACTACAAATTTTGTGTGGCACATGTTTTAATTTTTAGCAACAGCTGGTAGGTTAACTCTGTATCCTACGCACCGAAATGCACCACGCGTGGCAGAAGGGGAACGGATGGGTTGTACTGTTGTAGTGTTTTTTTTTATTATTTTTGTTTGTTTGTTTTCTTTTCTTAGTTCTGGTCAACATTTTGTTCAACTCTATATAATATATTGTACTCGGACTCCAAAATAGTACAAAATATGTATGAGACAGTCGCATTATAATATTGACACAGGTTCCTCCCACAGCAGACATGAAAATCTTTCGACTTTTTTGAAAAATCTTTCACCGAGACTGAAGAAGCACATAAAACCTTCTGCAAGGCTTAGAATACGGGGAAAACGACGCCAAACACCAACCTCTTCTCTCACTCAAATCAGAGGTTCTCTTTATGTAGCCACGAAATTGGTGTGGATTTTTTTCTTCTTTCTTTTGCAATATCAAACATAAGATATGGAAATTGTGCATGTAGATTCTCCTTATCTACATACAAACTGTTTTGTTATCAGATTTATAGAATGTGTGTATTGGGTCCTATTATTAGCTATAGCCAGGGTAAAAGATTGAGCAACTGAAGTGATGTATGGGATTTGGGACCAATAATGGGGAATCTCACGTTGGAATGTTCCTCCATACTGCAACTAGATGCAGGACTATGGCTAGATACGGAAACACCGCCGTTTGGTTTGGTTTTAGCGCAGCATAAACAAATAAACGGGTCCGTGGCTTAACACGTAGTGGTTGCCTCGTGTTTTTTCTGTACTGAGATCAGATAGTAAGATTAATATATAATTTGGTGTATGATAGAATCCAATGCTGGGCTTTAATTTGCAAACAAATCTTGTTGGTAAATGTCGTGGAGTCTTCTTCCTGGATCCTAATTGCAAGATCCTTTTCGACAATGATCAACTCAACTTTCAATGCCATTGTGTTGCGATATTATTAATTTCAATTTGTCTGTCTCAGACTCTCGAATTCATAGTGTGGTTTGATTTTCCAGCTTATATTATTGTAATTAACTTGCACACCCGATAGTAAACTCTCACTGCAGTAGGAAAATTATAATTGTCATGCCACCTATTAGAGTATGCGTATTAGAAATTGAGTTTGTTTAATTTCTTAGATATTGGATAATAACTTGTAATGCTCCTTATTCCATATAAGGATGTATTTCACTTATATTACCTCATATTTTTCAACATTAATAAAAATTTTGTTTCACTATTTTCTAAATTATTGCTCTATTTTCACTAAACGCTATTAAATTTAACTTGATATCAGAGCTGAACTACACTAGATTTGAGGTAGAAGAATAACTAGTGACAGAGAAGAAGAGAAAGCGGAATGTGGAGGTAGAGATCTTGAATCGAAGAAAGGGGAAAATGTGAGAAATTTTCTTCTTCTTGTGTTTATTTAGGGATTTGAAAAGGACGAAAAAAAATTTGTAGAGAAGATAAGTGCTTGGGTAGATAGGAGTTATGAGAAAGAGAAAGAAGATGAAGCAAAATGAGTTCTAGGAACTCGGAGAATGCAGTGAAAAGAAAATCATGTTCTATTATTTAGAAAATTTAAATAAGATAAAATAAAATAGTACTGGATGGAATTCAATCAAATCTATTTCATTCAATATCTTTATTTTTCTTTTCTTCAAGCTAATTGACTGGGTAGAATAAAATGTATAACGAATTTTGAATGTATAACTTAAAAACATTATCAATTCATCTCTTTCTATTGATTTTCCATACAACGGAATTCAAATTTCTCTCCATTTCATCCGTAAAAATATCCAAACAATAAATATGTATCCTATTCCACATTATTTAAATACATTCCATTTTATTGTGCTCACCATAAAACATTCAAAACTTAACATTGATAAGCTATGATGGGTGTCGCAAGTGAGCTCGCAGTCTAGCAGAAGACTTATGCACATCTCAATGAGCTAAGGTGTCACTTTCTATCACTAGGCTAGCTAACTTTTAGTGTTATTTTTCATTTTTTGTAATATATAACATATATTTTACTACATTAAATTGTATTTTTATATATTAATTTAATTATATTTGATTTAACCTGTGACGCACCGATTAAACCAATGGTCAATTTTCTTGATCGAGTCAATTACCAATCCGATTCTAAAAATTATGGTGCAAGTGATCCGAATGCAATGAGGTCAATTCGAAATTTCCTGGCAGATTGGATCGAAGCAAAAAGCACGAATATTTTTATCCCAACCAAATTGGGCCGAGAACTATATGAACCCATGCATGTTATACCGCAATTCCACACGGAAGCTCATGCTCTACAAATGTCTATGCCCACATTATAATACTGTTTTCCAGAGGTGACAACTTACTACTTTTGTTTATGCAGTAAAATGGGATATAATTATCACAATGGAATTCTAGGACAGTTAATTGATATTAATTTGAATTAAATGAATTTCAATATCATTTATGTACATAAAGGCGTAGAACTGTAAATAATTTTGCTTATAGTTGGCGGTATTTATTATATCATAAAATTTTAATTATTGCATTTCACGTTTAATAATTAAAATAAATAAAAAATATTGTTAGTTTTCTATTTATTATTTATTTTTCAAATAATGTCATTTATAAAGTCTTTTTAAATTTATCATGCCAAAAAATTACAAATTTACATATTTGACTACTTTAAAATACATAATACACTAGAGAATGAAATACATAATTTGAATTGTTGGAAAAAAAAGCCAACAGTATATAATTTTATAATATGCAAATATTGACATAACAAATCATAAATGTGCAATAATTTATGCTATTAATTTATTATTAACAATCGAAATTATATATTTTGCTATAAAAATGCTTCCTTCATTTCATAGTAACTAAACTCGGAACGGATCAGCTAGTTTGAATCAAAAATCAGTAAATTGGTTACTGGTCCAGTTTGGTTCTCTTAATAGATCAGACGGTTGACTTAGTCAAACCCACGTAAACCGTTCGGGCTACCATTGAACCGCACTTATCCGAACCAGCAGGGCCGCCACTGAATTGTGCACCCATGCTCATCTGTGATGCACCATGTGAAATGTGGACCATGCTCCTCGCCCATGCACCTTGTGACACACCAATTCTGTGATGCACCGTCTGAAATGTAGGAATAAATAACCAAAACTCCATCTTGGGGATGGAACACAGCACCTTGGAAGTGAAGGAGCGCCACAACCACTTGGCTAGTTTTGCTTCTGATATAATATGTCCCATACTTTATATATGTATTATATAAGGAAAAGAAAACTAGATTGGGTATCAAACCAATCAAGGTATTGGTTCAAAGGTTTAGAGGTCTAACAACCAGATTATAGTGTGTATATATATATATACGGGTCTATAAAAATAAACATAATCCATATAAAATTTCTCTAGTCTGAGCCTCATAGCATGGTCACAAAGCATTTGAAAACAATATTTATTAGTGACTGGCAAAACCTATGGTGAGTAGCCTGTGAATAACAGAGAGAGAAAAAGAACAACCCAATAATCTTTGTTAGTGTCCTTCTTTGGTTCCATTTTTTTCATTTTTGCTCTATAGCTGCCACAAAATATCAGTATTTAAATTTTGCTAAAAAAAAAATGTTTCAAATTGGTCTAACCAGTCCGGTTCACCGGTTTTCCTTATTTTCTCCGAGTTTGACTTCCCTTGATTCTTGGAACTTAACTGAACTGGCTAGGTGATCGGTTCTCAATCAGACCGGTCCAATTTTCTCTTCCATGGTATTATACTTAGTTGCATTTTATACACTGATTTAATAAAATATGATTCAATTGGTTCAATCTATAATCTACTAGTTGAACCAATATCCCCACAGGTTAGACCAATGACTGGGTCAAGCCTAGTAACCATCCTTCATTTGAAACAAGTCCAATCCAATTATCCAAAATTCATAAGTCTCGTAGAAGAGTTTTTTTTTTCCCCCAAAAGTGGCCTGGTACACCCTACGATACATTTCCGGTCCATGCAATAATGCCAAACAAGGGCCAAAGCCCATATCCAAAAGCAATAGACCGAAAATATAGGGGATGCGGGTAGTGCTCTTTACATTAAGGACCTTCTTTACCACCCAAAACGGAAAGACATAAATTTTTCGGTCTCCCACACATTTAATTTAACTCATGTTAATTATTTTTTTGATGAATTTAACTCATATTAATATTAATATAAGTTTAATAAAAACAGAAAATCGTAGACATGAAAAACCAAATCAGAAAAATAAGCAGATATGTTTGGGAAATGCTTATTCTATAGATATAATCATTATTTTTCAAAAAGAAGTGCCTTACAGAATTCTCTATAGTAAATTACTTTAAATTTAAATACTATCCAAACACAAACTAAACATGTAAATCAATGAAGACAAACATGAAATTTCAATTCAAGGGAGTGTTTTAATGGGATTTTACTTTTAAAAAAATAAAATTATGGTAAATATGATAACTATTCATAATGCGCTATTTTCCACAAACATGGAAATAAGTTTTTTAATTCGCTATTTTGCCCAAACATGGAAATTAATTTCTTTCCTATTTCATAATAACTCCGAATTATGTCGCGATAGTAACCTATTATGTTGGTCATTTCAAGATCAACGTCATTTAAGTCCTTGTTGCAATAAATAGAATTAATTAATTAGGTTGTTGGTATACATTAGGGATGTAGTAATAGGATAAGTAGGGTTGGACGAAATGCAAATCCCCTCCAATTTTCACACTGATCATTTATTTGAAACCAAACCCAACTTGATAATGATTGAATTAATGACCAGTTAAATTTTTTTTCAAAAAAAATGTTTATAAGCTTTTTCTAATGAACTATATATATACATAAACCACACTTTTTAATAAGAGAAAAAAAAAGCTTACTTTTTATACTCTTTAATAACCGATGCTGTTAGAGTATTGGTTAGAAAATTTATTTATTTAAAAGTCATGTATATAAAAGATTTCACTGAGTGAAAGTGTTAAAATAAATTTACATTTTCAATGCTAAAATTAAATCTTTTCTTTTAAAAAACTTGAAAAACCATTACAGTTTTTTTATTCCGTAGCAAAGAAGAAATTATTTTAAATCGATTAATAAGTCAGAATAGAGGTTAAAGGTCTATTTACTCGTCAAGGCATGTGAATAATTCTTTCTGTTTAGTTATTTAAACTTTTGTTGAGACTTGAGAAAGATGGCAAGACTGAAAAATATATCTACATGGAATATATATGAGCTTAACATAACAACTTTGGTGGATTGATAATATAAGTATTTTATACGTTACTCAATCAAAATTTTTATGAGTAATCTTTTAAATATTGGATTGGACAGTCAATTATCATGATTGATATAATGTGATTAAATAATCATACAAATAAACTTTTACTCTAATAGTAATTGTAGGGATTAAATCAATGTAATATTATAATTTAACTCTTGTAAGCAAATGTTGAGAAATTTAGGGCCCGTTGGGTATCTATTTTCAATTTTCAGTTTTTCAAATTTTATACAGGAAATATTGAAAACTGTGAAAATGACAAAACTCATTTTTTCAATTTCAACTTCCAGTTTTCAATTTTTCATTTATAAAATTCTAAAATTGAAAACTAAAAAATGAAAACTGAAATAAAAAAATCACTTAACTCTTCTAAGTCATTTAATATTGATATCAAAGTCAGATCGGAGACTAAAAGTTAAAACGTTACTTAGTTAAACTGTTTTCAAATAAATATTTTTTCTACTTAGAACCTTCTACAATTGAAATCAATTGAAATAGAGAATGTTTAATTGGGAGAATTTTTCTTAACTTTCAAATCCAAACAAAACATTTCCAATAGAGTAGCCTTATTAGTACCCATTTGATATAGGATATTATACTGATTCACATTATATCTATCATTGAATGATACGTAAACTCCATTCAAATAGAATTCATATCTCATTAAATAATAAATACCATGCAATGTGGATACAATGTCTTATATTTTATTAGTATAATTATCATTTTTTTATTATTATTATCATTCCCTCTTAAATCATCCAGAAAGAGGGATAGCTTCATTCTTTAAGTTTTGAACAAAGAATAATGCAGATAAAGTCAACAATAAAGAAAAATATTATTTATATCTAACATATATAAAATATCATATCAACTTATATTTTATTTATTATTGATATTTTAATAGACATAATATTTTATATATGATAAGTATAAATAATATAACTTATACGGAAATGGATAGATCATGTTTCGAGGAGTCCAAAATCAATTCGGTAGACTTTCTACCTCAGAGGAAATGACAAGACTGACACCTTAACAAAAGTAATGGGTCATTATGGATACAATTCAACATCAATCATTAATGACGTCATTAATTGCAATTGCAAGACAATGCGCCATCTTTATCCCTTGCTCGCGCATAGATTGGCACCTTCATCTTTGCATTTTGGATGAGCGAAGGACTCGCCAAATACGGTTCACTTTTTTTTACATAAATATTTTATCCGTTTCGTTTTAGTAACTATTAATTTAAGATTTTTTTTTAATTTTTTCCAAAGTATTTTTTCACTAGACGAGAAATTAATCTCTCAAACTTTTAATAATTTTTTTCATACACATAAAATTTGTTATCAAATTTAAGATCTTAAGTTAAAAATACATAAATCTATTTTATTCGAACTAATATCTTGTTGATAAATTTTTTTAAAACTTATTTTTAGATTTTTTTTTTATATATCGTGTTAAACTTTATTTGTTGATTTGGATTATCAATATATCATAATGAATTTTTGAACAATACTCTTACTCTAATTATGATTATTGAGTAAACATTAATCACTAATAACTCAATAAGATTGAAAAAAAAAAGACTTTAGCATTTTAATATGTGAATAATTTTATCAAAATCCCTTATTTACTTTGCATAATTATCAAAATTAGTCATATTTTTCAAATATTTGTGAATGAAGTCTAGATTGATATATAAACTTAGCAAATTATAAGGTGGGCCTTATATGTTTAGGTTTATTATGAATTTATTATTATTAGCCATTAGATGAATATTATTTTTATTGAATGATTTGATCAAATGATCAATAAATAAAAAATTCATGATGAATCTAAATATATGAAATCCATTATAATAATACCCACCTATAAACTGAAGTAGAGGAAATAATAATTAATATATATGTAATTATTTTACTGTGAAATCATAATCAAGTATCTTTCATATAATTTGAGCTTGACGTTTTTTTATTTGGGTAATATCTTTTATATTGAAACATAGCTTTCTAGATCGGTCATGATTTGTTAAACTCTTCTTTCGGCTGTGGTGCTGATTTTTCATATTGCTACTTACAACCACCGCCTCCGGTGTCCATGTTTTTATTTGTTGTTTTTAACACTTATCAAGGGAAAGTAATACTAGTATTCGAAATGCAGTTAGATATTAAATATGGGGAATTCCTTTAATTGAATTCTGAACGGTAATTCAACCTGCGTGGGGCCAATTAACATTCTTCTATGTTTTTTGGTGTAATAACAAAGCATTATTTACCGCAACCAAGGATACTGTCAGGCTCAGCAGCTGGTGGAACCAAGGAATACCGATAGAAAGTAAATTTGTACGAATTCCCAAACCCAAACAGCACGTCTTCACTTTGGATGCTTTTGTACAAAGACAAAAGTTGCAGGCGGGTACATGACAAGAGCGCCAGTGCGCATGGTTCCTTCGTTTGTGGTAAAACCAAGTAATTTGGACTTATTTTACCAACCAAGTACTCCTACTATACCTGTGCCCAAGCCCAAATGAAGCCTCAATCAATATCAAGATAATGAGCTCGCAAAAACACAGCACTATGCATGGAGTTCTGATACTATTACTACTAATCTACTATAGTAGTAAAATTAGTTAATTCAAGTAATTTAATATTTTCCGACAAAAAAAGAAAGTAATTTAACATTTCTTAAAAAACTGTTTAACATTTAAGGAAACTCAAAGATAAATTTTACAACTTAGTGACGAGCCTCTTGTATTAAAAACATAAAAACTCATGTTCTTAAGATAAGAGTTTATTTTTTTACTTCTTTAAAGACATTTGCTAAATAAATCCAAAAAGAAATTGATATGGGTAAAGTTGTCCAGGCTTCTTTGTCCTTCTCAACTCATTTAATTCGAGTCTTTTTCAGCAAAATGCTAAGGATGAGGTTGACAAAAATCCTTACCAGATGCAAAAAATTGCGCTCCAAGTTAATGTAGGCACGAAATCGGTTATTGGAACTAATGTCCCAGCTCCCATTCACAATACACAGACCCCATCAGGCCACCATGTCTATGGCTATTGAGAATTGAGTAGATCTAATTCAATTCTAAAAGCTATGAAAAAGGGTTGTCCAAACTCTCATAAAGATTAGCTGAACCATATCCTCAAGCAATGTGCAACTTTAACACACCTCAACACCTAAGGAACCAAGTCTTAAGCATAAAGAATTTTATTTATATTATGTCTCCCCAAAAAATTTAAGGGGATGGATAAAAGCACATAAATAATTTCATTTTTTTTTTGTGCTCACGATTTTATACTTAACAATGGTTTAATAGAAACCAAAACAATGAAATATGGAAACACTATTGACCATGGACAACAAACTTCAAAGAGTAAATGACTACTCAGCCATAAATCTGGAGAAGGGTTTCCTACGGGTCGAAAAGCAATAAATCATGGCATCTGCAATTCCATCAGAATGCTCGATGAGACCATTACCTACCGAACTGCAGTACTGTGGGAAGTGTATATATAACGTTGCACTCAATTAATACTGATAGATCATTGAACACTATGGCTCTGTTGGAACCATCTTCCGTGGGAACAAAATTCAAATTACATCAATAAATTAAATAAGGAGAACAAAGCAGATGAGAGTGAAATGAAGGGGAAAAAATGACAACAAATTGCAAGTATTTAGTTACAAGCCTGTTTGTAGGGTATAAAAAGCTCCTAGATTAGCTAATGTCCCACCAAATGCAATCTAAACAAACATTAACACCACAAAATTACACAAGCACAAGACACTCATACATTATAAATATACTATGTCATCTTTAATATACCACACAAGCCTAATCAGAGTCATTAGCAGTTGGCTAACTCATTGCATGGAATCTATGTTCTTACTCAGCTCCTCCAGCTTTTTCATCCTCAATCTTTCACTTTCGCTCACCAGCTGATCATATTATGGAACAACATCAACAAAAGAAAATATCCCACATGTCAGAGTATATAAGGAAAGTAATATACTGAAACCATTCACAAGTTCATAACCATGGCATGGAATGTTAGACTAACCTCCATCAACTTGGTGATTAGCTGTACTTTTTCCCTGTTCTTTTCATTAAAAGCTTCAAGGGCTTCTTTGTATTCTTTCTCCTGCAACATATTGAAAACCGAATTTCAAATTTGTCTTGATGTCCCTAACAGCATACTATAGCAAATTTGTAAATTGCATGGATTAATTTGAATTAGCCTCACCTTTTTCTGGCAGGTATGGCCTAGTGGCTTTAATTCTTTGTTTACGGAATCAATCTTTTTCCGGACAAGTGCAACTTCCTTCCTCATTGGATCTGCAAGGGCTTCAAGCTCCTGGTATTCCTCAAATACAAAAAAGTTTTTGGATCACAATATCAGCATGCGTATAAATAACAAAAAATTGCGTGCATACATAACAACTTCAGCCTGAGTAACAGCCAGTTGTTTGTTCAAAAAAATAAATTCTAACTAAAATAAAAAAGCCAAGCTCTGTCCTTTCCACTAGGAATAAACTATATGTGAAACTTGACATACGGCTCTCAAAACAACAGATATGAAAAAACAAAAAGCTCACGGGCAAGGAAATTTTATGAAGCAATTATATGAGTATGAATATTTTGGTTCATAGCCCTCTCTGAAAAGAGTTAAAATTTTGAATTCCCTTTTCCTCAAAAAACACAACGGAAGAGCAAAAAAGATAACGTTTTCTCTGGGCTGCAAATTCAGTACTTCTCGTGGAGACAACCACAGATCGGGTATATTCAAGTGCTTTACATGTTCAGTTCTGCAAGCCTCAGGTGCTCTCCTTATTATAATACAACCCGATTTATATAACCCCCAAAAAAATCATGGAAAAGGCGAAAGCTTCATACATCAGGAATTTCTGGCCTTGACATACCAACACAGCCTTGTTAAACCCCCCCCCCCCCCCCAAAAAAGTAATTTATTTAACATAAAACAAAATAAAAATAGAAAACTTAATTTTCCATGCAAGGGCTGTGAGAAATTAGTGGTGAGAGGTTGAGATCAGTTATAAAAGGAGAGAAATTTTGTTTTGCAGTTAAGCAGTGAAAGTGAGAAAAGGGTGATACCTCACGAATGGTAGCGAGGCGTTTGGTTTCTTCCTCGACGCGACCGAGGTGGAGCTGGACCTTGTCTCGGACCTCCATCTTCTTGCGCTCAATCTCTTCCTCCTTTGCTCTGAAGGTGGAGAGTGCCGACCGAGACATCTCCTCATCTTCCTTCGACAACTGGCTGCTGAAGCTCAGGCTCCCTGAGTTCTGCACTACCAACTGGTTGTTCTGCTGCTGCTGCTGCTGCTGCTGCTCACTCTGCATCATCTCCCTCCTATAACAACACACCCTTTTCCCCTTCTTTCTTCTTCTTCTTCAAAACTCTCTCTCTTGCTTGAATTCCTCTCTCTCTCTCTCTCTCTCTCTCTTTCTTTCTTTCTTTGCTTGCTCTTTTTCTTTTTTGCTTGCTCTTTTTCTTTTTTGGCCTTGAAATGATGATGAGGCTGCAGTGCTCTCTGCTTCCCCTGTTGCGAGTGCGCTTGCTTCTTATTGTGTTATCTCTTTGTCTCTATGGAAACGGGGTTGCCCTTTGTTTAAGGCCTTTAACTCGTCAAGCCGGCTTATCCTACCCCACTTTTGCTTCTCTGGACCAATTTAAATCTTTAACAATTATTAAAAAAATAAATAAAACTTTGATATTGTCAAAATTGTAATATAACTTTATATTTAATATTATCTAATTATTTATTACCACGAAAATAAAGTTAATTCCCTCGTGCAAATATAAAGTTTTAATAGAATAACACTGTAAATATTTTTCTACACTAATAATATATTAAGATTAAGAGTTTAATTTTATATAATGATTATATAAAAAAAATTTATACTATTATTCAATCAGATTAGTATGGATAATAATGAATTTGATACTCAACTACTCTTACATATGTTTTAATGCATGATTATAGGCAACTTTATAAAATATTAAACTCAAATATAATTATTATTCTAGTTCTTAATTTTGAATTTTGGTCCAAAATTTATCCTTATACATGTAATTAAATTTGTAAATAAGTAATAATTTTAACCAAATATTCTCAATTTGATAAATTAGAAGAAAAAAAGTGCCGCTAAAGTTGTGGTATAACACGGAGATTTATGTTCAATTGAGTTCAGAGATTTATTTACAAACGATTTCAACTGCAGGGATTGATTTAAATTTTTCGTATAAGAACTAAATTTATAATCGATGATATGATATGTATAGATTCAAATTATGTTTTAATCTTTAATATTATAGTTTAATTTTTATATACTTTCAATTTAATTTTAATATAAAAATAATTTTCACTGTTTTTCAAATTATATATTTATATTTGTATGACTTTTGAGATAATCAGTGATCAGGTTGAATTTTTTTTCAATATAATAGTATATAATTAAATACTTGGGTAAAAAAAATTTATATTGATATTTGATAATTTAGTTAATACTAAATTAAACTCTGATTTTTATAATATTTAAAATAGTTAAGATAAGAGTTAAATATTTTCAATGATGTAATACTACATAGTTAAATAATTATCTAGAAAATAATGTTAATAATATATAAAAATATTTTTTTATTAAAATAACTTAAGTAAATTAATTCAAGAAGATGGACCAAAGACAAAGAACACATATAAGATCACAGGGTGTAGCCGCAGTGCAGTGCAGTACGAGGAAATACCTCTCTTTTTCATTCTCTTTTTATTTCCCCAGTAATAATAATAAAAGAATTTGTGGGTGACCTGTTTTGGCTTACGCTCCATTTCTTCCCAGGTTGGCTTATCCCACTTTTACCCCAAACAAATGTGGTAAGAAATACATTGAAGTATAAAAGAAGACAAAGATTACAAAAGCACAAGCTGATATGGCCCAACTGCCAGGCAATCACTGACGATAAAGAGGAAGTGGCCTTCTTGTTTCCTGAATGAAAGATCGTTGCCTTTGGCTCGAATGAATCACCCCTAGCTGGGTAGAAATAGAATAACCTTGGAATTTGAGCACCCCCACACTCTGAAATTCCGTCCAATTTAATTACAACCAATAGTGTAAAAGCGTAAGAATAAGTCGTCTGTATTTTAAATTTTTAATAGTGGACCTCAAAATTTTCTCATTAATTGGGCCAGCATTATTACATCGTTATTTTTTTTAACCGTTAAATATATAGAATTTTGAGACTCTTTTTTCTCTTGTACCGTTTACAATTATTTCATACGACTCATATATGAATGAAAAAAAATACTTAACTATAAAGTTCAATCTTTTTTTTATTCATAGGAGGATGCTTGTATGTTGAGTTATAAATTATTTCTTTAACGTCAGTTGAAAATGGCTAGTGGTGAGGATTTGGATTGTTTGCATGAAATCACAAATTCAAATCCCATTATTAGTAATGTATCGAAAAATAAATCATTTCTTTACTTTTAGCATGTTGGATAACTTGGTGAATGACGTGCATTATTAATGCTTCAGGCATGTCAATATCTTAATAAAAAATGTATCAATTTTTTATCCTTTCAATCGTACGTATATATTTTCTCTGTCAATTTTTAAGTGTCTTACAGGAAATAAGTGAAAATTTGATATATTACAAATGTGTCTAATTACGTTGATTTATAATATATCAGTTTTTTGTTGATTTCTTGAAAGATATTTAAAAGTGAACGGATGTAGTATATTACTTAGTCATATTATGTACTGAATAATTTTAGGTGATAATCATGTTGATTTAGATACTTTCTCCGGAGATGTTTTCGTTTTTCTTATTCTTTTGGGGCAAAATAAGGAGATAGCTAGGCTATCTATTTTTTTTTCTTGTATCTTGAGTTTATTGCAATGTAGTCAATCATGCAGCCAAGGTAAGAAGGTAAGCATCATTTTCTTCTTTAACCAAGTGTTGAGGGTTCAATTATTATCCTAGTAATAGAATAATTTTAAAATCTATAACTAGTATCAACCCCTTAAATAAATCTACAGTATAGAAAGGAACTAATTAAATCTAGTGGTGATGAATACATCGAAAACCAAAAAGATTGCACTGTTGCGCGCATTCAGGTTGAGTTTACTATTATCTCAATTTGTAATATGCGTTTCGTGACAAATTTATTCCTCTAAAAGCTGTAAACTTTACTGTTTAGTTTGCGGTGTGGTTGCTTATTTCTCATTTGGCGGCTGCCTCAATTTTACTTTATGACGATTCTTTGTTTCAGTTGCAAGTCTCCTTTGGTAGATACCTAAAGTTTTATTGATCATGTTTTCAGAGTTAGTATTTCAACATGAAAAAACCTTGGCATCTTAATTATAGTCCACGATTGGATTATGCAAAAGGCAAGTTTGAAGAAGGCTTGTCATTTAATTTCCCATGGATTAAATACTAATTTCTCTATTCACATGACTTGAATACAAAGTTTTACTTACAATTAAACAACAAGTATGAAACCATATGAACCAAATAGTGGTATTTGATGTTTTAATTTAGAGTTATATTATTTGTATTTACTATACATATATAGAATACCATGTCGACTTACATCCCATCCACCATTAGATGAGGTATGGAATCCATTCAAGTGGGATCCACATCTAATCCAATTGTGGATGAGATGTGAATCGGCACAATGTCCCATGTATAATAAGTACAATTAATATTTTTTTTTTATTTTACTTATTGCTCAACAACATCTTTTTAAAGGAAAAAAAAATGAAGCAAATATATATTTAGTTTACATGGACCGATGAGTTTGGATATGGGTCATCGACACTGCATGGTAAGTGTTTGCCCCACAAAGGAACAGGTTAAGCAGAAGATACAACCACTGTGTTTGTCCCTAGCGTTTGGTTTGTGACACAGTAACCCTTTTAATTTCCTAAATTCTAATAGAGCCGGCCGGGTTGCTTTCGAGTATTTTTCTCATTTTCTGCTCTGATTTGTGCATATAGCATAGCATGCATGTGAAGGAAAATTGGAGGACTTGTCTTCCTAGATAGGATCCTTGTGGCTTATATCGTTATTCGGTATGAGTTGGTAGACTGAAATTTTCGACTAACTCTTATTGTATTTTTAACTCATTCACATGGCGTGTACTGGTACTGGGGATAAAAAAAAAAAGATCAATTACTTAACAAGAATATGAGATGTGTGCACGTGTGTGACAGGTAACTCTAAACTTGACCACGATGCAAAGCAATCTTCCAGCAGGTTCACTATGCAATTTGTCTGTACGTAGCTTCGATTTGGTTACCGAACTTTGGGTGGTTGCGAATTGCATGCTATGTATATAGCACCATTTACATGTCCGGAATCATGTTTACATTAATTTTACTATTAATTTTGAAGATTAGGCAAAAGTTGTATAGTAACACTTAAGAATTAAGGTATAAATAGAAGATTTAATTTGATGGTGGATGTCGTCATCAGTATTGATGTCACATAACTAGCATAACTGTCCTTACCATTCAATTAACTAGTGATACCATCAAATCAGGTGCTCACTGTTTCATTTTTGGAACCATCGCAATGCCAGAATTATCAAATATCTTTTCTCTATCAAATATCTCTATCTTAATTGTTGTGGCCGAAGTAGGGGCCGGGGAGAACTGTGGAAGGTCCAGCCAAGGGGTTCTTCATGTCTAATGGATAGGCTTACCAATTTAAAACACTCACTCTTCAATAAGAAACTTACCATTTGTTATATATTCTTCAATGAGTGTTGAAACTCGTTAGAAAAACCCAAAAAATTATTACCGATTAGTTATGAAATATATATACTTGGTTTTTTTTTTTTGGCCCGGGGGGGGGGGGCGATTTTCCAATTGAATGGGTCTAGAGGTTAATTAGTCCAATTTAATAAAATGCCAAAAATAAAAAAACTCTCAGTATACATTATTGTGTTACTCTGACTATTACCTTAAATACCATATAGTATATTGATTTTTTGTGTTGTAGTATCGTTGCCTCTTAATTAGTATTACAAAATATTGTTAATTAAACTATTTTTCCTTTCGTTTTTCCCTTTTTAGGATTACATTTTTCTTTATCTTGATCTGGGTTAAGTTTCTCTTCATATATATGTTAAAAAAATATATATGTTAAAAAAAAGCACATTGTTCTTACTTTATTAAGGTTACGATGCTTAAAGTCTACCCCTGTCATCTATGTATATACATAGATATAGATATACACACAAAATTAAGTATCGCAAATACAAAGTTGATTGTCAAAATTAGTGTCTATCTATTATTATATGTGATACTTGAAATATTATTTTGCTGAAAATATGCAGACCAATTAAGCGAATGGAATCATTGGTAGAAATCCTATGGATATGCCAATTCACTTAATTATTTTGTGCGCTTTTGTGTAAAGATGTAAAAGATATGTGTAATCATTAAGTCCAATGTTCATTTTGACAGTAACTAATTGAAGATATTATATATATATATATATATAGAGAGAGAGAGAGATATTAATCAACTAATACAAAAGGTGTACTAAAACAAACTAGATTTCAATCACGAGATCTAGTACATTTTATAGATAGTTATACTCCTTAAATATTTAGTCAGAATTAATTTTGGATAGAGTATATGAATGTCAATTCTACTAGTCACTTTTTTGCATAATGGATAGTGGATCCCCTGACCTAAAAATAAATAAATTATATTTCAAGTAAAAAAATTGTTAAAAAAAATTTAAACCAAAGCATTAAATACTCAATCTCTAGCGTTTATTATAGCCACCAAATATCTTGTCCAAGTCATTTAATATGTTCATGCTTGAAGACTTTGAGCACCAATACATTTAGTACTACCTATGCTTATTGACTTTATAGTTGCTTTCTATTTTGTCATTTTATATTGTAAAGCTTATAAAAGGCAAAGTCATGTAATGTGGTTGTAATCTGTCCATCAAGTTGTCAAAGTTTAAAAATTCCTCTTCCATTTATTATGTGTTGCGTATGTTGGTGAGAGAAAAATATTTAGTGTATGTTGGAGCTTTATTGAACTAGACATTCAAGAAGGAGTAGATCAAGCAACTCAAAGGAGAGATCAATCGACATTGCCACAAATCTATCAAGGAATGGATTATTCAATGTTTGGTAAAATTGCAAATGTCAAAATTACCAAAGAAGCATGGGGTAATCTAAAGCTGTATTACAAAGATGTAGAGAATATGCAAAAATCCAAACTACAATCTTTGCACAGAGAATATGAAATGTATGAATTATCCAGCTCAGAAACAATTGAACAATATGTTTCTCATGTTACTGATCTTGTCAATAAGATAAGAGTATATGGAGAGAAATTTGATCATGTGGTGACTACAAAGATTGAGTCACATGATATAGACAAAATGACAATTACAAAAGTGCAGGGAAGTATGGAAAGTCATGTTAACAGGATCTTGGAGAAGATAGAAAAATCAGTAAAAGAATACTTGAAGAGTCTGGTAAATTTGAGCAGATTTGCTTAATTAAGCCATGAAGGAGAAGAAAGAAGTTATAGCTAAGGTAGAGGAAATATCAAAGGAAGAGATCGTGGCACTAATTACAATCAAGGAAGAAGCAATAATTTCATATCACATAATTAATGAAGAGGAGGAAAAAATTTTGGGCCTGCTAATTGAGCAAGAAGAAAAAATAATTTTTATAAAAAAAAAAAAATAAACTTTAATTATTTTCATTGTGGAAAGTTTGGGTATAGAATTGCAGATTGCATATTTAGACAAATGAATCAAAGCGATAGCACTCAAGCAAATGTTGCCAAAAATCAGTGTTAAGATATTAGGAGAATTCTAATCCATAGAGTCTATTTTTGGCAAACAATTCTCTTGATGTGGAAGAAATATATGGTATTTAGATACTGGTTGTAGTAATCACATGTGTGGAAAAAAGGAGTTATTTTCTTCACTAGATGAAACTGTAAAATCTTTTGTGGAATTTGGCAACAAACCTAATATTCCAATTTTGGAAAAAGATCATATAAAAATAAAATTGAAAGATGGTTTTCACAAATTCATTTATGATATGGTTTATACTCCTGGTTTTCATCACAATTTATTGAGTTTGGGACAGTTGCTAAAGAAATACTATAATATTCAAATTTATTAGGGATACTACATAATATTTGACAAGAATGAAAAATTTATAGCCAAAGTAAAAATAACTCCAAATAAACTTTTCCCATTGAAAATTGAACATGAAAGATTTTCTTACTTGAATTTAGTGATATTTGATGATAATTGGTTGTAACACATGTGTGTTAGACATTATCATTTTTTTTGATTAAATTACCTGTCAAGGAAAAAACTTGGTTCTTGTTTGCTAGCTATTCAAATTCGTAATTGTATTTGTAAAACTTGTCAATTGATAAAGAAACACAAAGAATCAATTCCTATTGGAAAATCTTATAGAGCAAAAAAATTGCTAGAGATTGCGCATTCAGATCTATGCACCATTGATGTTCCATCACATACTGGAAGCAGGTATTTCATTTCTTTTATTGATGACTTTAACAGAAAGACTTTGGTACAATTTTTGAAGCAATACTCAGAAGCCTGTGATGTTTTCAAGTCTTTCAAGGCATTTATGGAGAATCAAAGTAGCTACAGAATCAAGATTCTAAGAATAGACAAAGGACAAGAATATCTTGCATGTGCATATTTCCTTGAGCAGCATGGGATTCAACATCAACTGACAATCAGATATACGCCCCAACATAATGGAGTAGTTGAAAGGAAGACTAGGACAATCATGGATATAGTGAGATGCATATTGCGGTTCAAACAACTGCCAAAAGAATTTTGGGCAGAAGCAGTTGCTGTTGCTGTGTATATTTTGAGCAAGTGCTCAACAAAGAGTATCCATAATAAAACTCCTTAAGAATCTTGGAGTGGAAGAAGACATTCAATTCATCACCTCAAAGTTTTTGGGTGTATTGCACATGCCCATGTACTAGATCAGTTAAGGAAGAAATTAGAATGACAATGGTGAGAAATGTATTTCCATTGGTTACGGTATGAACTCTAAGGCATATAAATTGTATGATCCAGATACACAGAAGGTGATCATCAGTCGAGATGTGGCTTTTGGTAAAAAAAACAATGTGGGATTGGTCTTCCAAAACTCAAAAGGAGCCCATGGTGATTTCTGACAGCTTTGAAAAAGAAAAAGAAGAAGAAGATGGACAAACAGATATATTAGCTCAACCAAAATCATCAAGTCGACCTCAAAAGAATCATTAATTACCAACAAGACTGGGGGATTATGTTATGAGCAATGATTATGATCCATTTGATGAGAAGATTATCAATTTTGCTTTATTTGTAGATTGTAAACCAATAAGCTTTGAAGAAGATTCCACTGACAAGAATTGGAGAAAAGCTGTAGATGAAAAGATCTTTGCAATTGAAAAAAAAATGATACCTAGGTGCTAATAGACTTGCCTGCATGTAAGAAGTCAATAGGAGTGAAATGAGCATACAAGATAAAGTATAAGCCCAATGGTGAGATTGATCGGTTCAAAGCGAGATTGGTTGCAAAGGATATAAGCAAAAGTCTAGTATTGATTACTTTGTTTTGATACAATTCGAATGATTATTTCAGTTTCTGTTCAATGTAAGTGGAAGATATATCAAATGGATGTCAAGTCTATTTTTTGAATCGTACTTTGGAGGAAAAAGTATATGTTGAGCAATCCGCATGTTATGTGATCTCTGGAGAAGAAAAGAAAGTATATAGGTTGAAGAAGACAATGTATGGTTTGAAACTCGCACCAAGTGTATAGTACAAGATTTATTTTTATTTCATCGAGAATGGTTTTCAAATATGCCCATTCAAACTTACTTTGTATATTAAATCTGTTGAATCTGGTAATATACTCATCACATCCTTTTATGTTGATGATTTGATTTTCAATGGAAATAATTTGAAGATGATTGCAAAATTCAGGGAGGCTATGGTGAAAAATTTTGAAATAACAAATCTGGGTCTGATATCTTACTTTCTAGGCATTGAAACTGTTTAGCAATATCATGGCATGTTCATTTCTTAAAAGAAATATGCTAATGATATTTTGAAGAAGTCTCGGATGAAAAATTCAAAGTCAGTCTCCACTCTAGTTTAAGAGAAGTTGAAATTGATAAGGGAAGATTAAAGAAAAGCTGTGGATACTACTTATTACAAGAGTTTGACTAGAAGTTTGAGATATTTTATTGCAATTAGACCAGATATAGTTTTTGGAGTTAGACTATTAAGCAAGTTTATGGAGGAGCCGCGTATTTGTTTTTTGCAAGCAGCTAAAAGAATTCTTTGCTATATCAAAAGTCCTATGAATGATAAAAAAATTTATGTGATACTAGTGATGCGAAACTTATTGGATACATATATAGTGATTGGGCAGGTGATGCAGAAACAAGGAAAAACACTTCGGGATATGTTTTTCATCTTGGGTCTAACGCAATATCTTGGTCTTCAAAGAAACAACCAGTTGTTGCACTCTCCACAGTTGAAGAAGAATACATTGTAGCAGGCAACTGTGCTACACAAGTAGTGTGGTTGAGAAGAATTCTTAAAGCATTTAAGCATAAGCAAAGTACTCCTACAACAATATTCTATGACAACAAATCAGCTATTGCACTTTGTAAAAGTTTAGTATTTCATAGGAGATCAAAATATATTGATATTTAATTTTACAAGATTCGAGAATTGGTTGCTGAAAAGGAAATATTGATTGATTACTGTCACATTAAAGAATAAGTTGCAGATATTTTTACAAAGTTTTTAAAGAGTGAATTATTCTGCTGAGTTAAAGAAAAATATTTGGAATGATCAACTTCAAATGTTTGGTTTAAGGGAGGCAGTATTAAAAAAAAATTAAATCAAAGCATTAAATGCTCAGTCTCTAGCATTTATTATAGCCACCAAATCTCCGATCAAGTCATTTAATATTAAAGAATAAGTTGCAAATATTTTTATAAAACTTTTGAAGAGTGAATTATTCTGCTAATTGAAGAAAATATTTAGAATGATCAACTTGAAATGTTTGGTTTAAGGGAGGCAGTGTCAAAATTTTTTTAAATCAAACATTAAATGCTCAATCTCTAGTATTTATTATAGCCACCAAACGTCTTGTCTAAGTCATTTAATATGTTCATGTTTGAAGACTTTGAGCACTGGCATATTTATCACTACCCATGCTTATTGACTTTGTAGTTGTTTTATATTTTGTCATTTTATATTGTAAAGCCTATAAAATGCAAAGTCATGTACCGTGTTTGTAATATGTCCATTAAGTTATCAAAGTTTAAGAATTTTCTCTTCCATTTATTATGTGCCGTGTATGTTGGTGAATGAAAAATACCAAGTGTGTTATTTTGTAACAAAAATGATAGAGTAGATTTAAATCTAAAGATTAAATAACAAAATGTAGTAATATACTTTATTAACGTTATTTAGAAGTTTTTCTTTCTTTTTTTTTCTGGGTCGAACGTCATTTAGAAGCAAAAACAGAGGGGACTGGGTCATGGCGAGTCACGGGTAAACGAAAAGGCAAGCCCATGCTTGAGGTAAACGCTTTGTCGTGAAGTGCATAAGAAAGAGTAGCCTGGAGTGGACGCAGAGACAGAAGAGCGCACTATTTTAAGTGTATATTGAGTATTCACCAACACGAATCAAAAGGAGCGAAGGAAGCCGTGAGGTGTAAGGCAATTAGGCAAGGTTGGAGGACTAGTGGCGGCAGCTAATCTAACCTTTTGACAAATATTGCATCCCGTTGCTCTTTCGGATTCTCATATTTGATGGTTATGTCATCCAAAGACAACAGAATCGACATAGCCTTTATTTTCCCCTTTAATTATCATAGAAAAAAAAATTTTCTTGTTTTCTTTCGAGTTTGTTTTATTTTACTTTTATTTTTTTATCCTTTAGTCGCTATGATTGAGTTCACGATACTTTAGATATTTGTAGTTTTCGTAGATAGAACTTGACATACGTTATAAATCAATATTAATCAATGTCACTAATCACTCTCTATCTTTCTGTCTTTCATCGGTGCTGTTTGGGGGGACCATTCTCCACCGAGGCAACGGGCTTTGAAACAAAAAAAACAATAAATAATAATAATTCTTGAATGAGAAAAACAAAAGGGCGAAGAGGGAATTAAAGGTGGGCTTGTGAACTCAACTCAACGGCTACGATGATGGGCGATGAGATGGAATCTGTGATGGCCATAGAGCAAGGAATCTTGAAGTAGGGGCCACTTGTCGCGGTGGGTGCCCAAACAAAAGCATTCACCCGCGTGCAACACGAATAATTTTCAGCTAATACAATCTTGTTAAATGAATTAAATTGGCCACTAAAGTAGAAAATCCTAGCACCAACCCACCAAACAAATATTGAACACGGCAAATTGTGGAGGCTGTGAAGTGAAACAGCGAAAAAGGATGACTTTACCTAATACCAACGTAAGCAATTTGGATTTATTGCAAAGAGTGTGTTATTTTGTGCGTGGATCAGGTGATGTCTCTTGACCCTTCAGGTAGCTGTGCGCCTCACAGTTTTCAAAAATCAAACTTCCCAAATGGTTGGCAGTTTATTGCAAAGAGTGTGTGTGTTTTTTGTTTAATTTATCTTTTTTTTAAAAAAAAAATTATTTATCATTTTAATATTAAAATAACATTACTTTCTTTCAATAATATCCTAAATCTAATTCATTCATTAATTGAAATAGTATATTAATAGAATAATATATTAATTATATTAATAAAAATATATAGAAGTAATTTTATCCAATTATATAATTTTATATTATTATCAAGATCAATTTATTGTTTTTTCGATGTATGTTTTTTTCTATTTTTTTTTACCATAAATTGAAACGGGGTGAATCTTGCTAGTATTTCAAAGATAATGATTTCAGGTTTCACTTTAGCAATAAGAGAATTAAATTAGAACTTTAGAACGTTGTAGAGCTGATTTTTGTTTAGTATAACAAAACTAAAGGTCAAAACATAGAAAAAACCCAAAACAGAGACCTAGTCAATAAATGAAAGAGGAAAACTAATTATGTTTTCATTGAGTTTATTTAAATTTTAATTTTGCTTGAGAAAGTAAATTATTTCATTCAATGTATTTTTTACCTATTACTCAAATTTGTTTGAAGGCGTCGGCGCAGGCTAAAAAGTAATTGAATGTAGCAAAGACGGAGTGTTTTTTGAATATAATACTAGAAATTTAAATTTTGAGTGACAGTATTGCTTTAAGATCAATTTTTTCTGTATATTACTTTTCATCTAAAATTGTGTAATCAATTTTGAAGAGACGTTGTATATCTTGTCCATACCTATTTAATGTCGTCCTGTTGTTTGTTCACAGGACTGTTGAGTTCCGTACCCGTTGTGTTTTTTGAGATGGCCGTTACGTTACTGACTCGGCAACTGTATCTGGAAGATTCTCATCAGCTGTAGTCTTGCAGTCATTATTTCAATTCTTCTTCTTTTTGTTAAAAAAATGAAAATTGATTAAAGTCCATATATATATATTATAAAATAATAGTGCCATCGTATCTTGTAGATCCCCAGCCGGCCATAAAATAAAATAATAGTTTCAATGAAGCTTAAACTTGTTAAAATCATTCATTAAAATTCAATAAATGAAGAATTATTTTTAATAGAACTTAATTTTAATATTATTATTCAACTTTTTTTCTTGTCAGACTATGTAATCAATTTGGCTATACTAATCCCACAAAAAAAATGGTTATAGTAATAATCTACTAATAATTTAATATAAAATGCCATAAATTATATACTTCATCCGTCCTTAAATAATTGTCTAAGTTTAAATACGCATTAGAAATAATTAGAAAAATAACCAAATTTAAAAAATTTACTGAATTGCACATATTTCTTTTTAATAATCAAGCTTTCTCTCCTCTGTTCTATTATATCTCTCTCCTCTAATAATTTTTTTGATATGGTATTATTGAAGAAAAAAACAAGTAATGTTACTTAAACTATATTTTTAGATAATTTTTTTTGAAATAGATAATTATTTAAGGACGGAGGAATCAATGTTTTTTATAATAGAAATACTTATATGCTTTTAGAGTAAGAAAAAAATAATTTCTCTATTTTATTTATTGATTGACGCATTAATTTTATGGGTCATTATTATTTTACACTTATATATTTTTAATATAATAGCTAATATGTTAATTAATTAATAAATAGATCAGTAAAAATATATTCTCTTATTCCAATGGCACTTAAGAATTTTTCTCTTTAAAACGCTTTTTCTTAAAGTGATTCAATTAAAATGGCCCAAACGTTGAGATAGAAAGTCACGCAAATTTTCCTTTGTTCTTAATTATTCTTTTTTTTCATACAGGAAGTGCAAAATTCCCTAGCAGAGAATAATAGTTTAGTATGAAAGTTATTTTGGGAAAAGCAATTAACTGGTTATATGATTGTAAGTTTGCAATAATCTAACCAGTCTGGTTAGTCCCTCTTAATTACTATGGATTATTATTATTAGGATATTCATCCCAAGACATAGTGATTAATCTGGTCGGGTATGGTAGGCCAATTCAATGAGATAGATGCTGGTCATTGATTTTAAAGCTATACCATTTTCAAAGCGAAAATCGAACCCTCAACATTTAATTAAAGAATGAGAGAGCCTAATTACTATGAATGTTTGGAAGCACAATCTTTGTACAAAACGAATTTAAAAATTGTGTTGGGATGACGTAGCGAAATAGGTCTCACGAACACACCCGTATGAATTTACTAAACCAAATAAAACCACAAGAGCACAAAGGAATAAAATAAATAAGATGACAAAATAAATATAGAGACACAAAAATTTAATATGATTCAGCAAATCATATGCCTATATCCATTTCAGAGAATAAACTCCTTCACTATGAGAATAAAAATAGTTCAAGATTCTCATTTTATTTTCGTACCTAGTCCAAAGCCCCTTGTATACCCCTCTCATAATAGAATCTACCACTCTTACTTATTCTCTTTTATTCGTTGTCATCTTATTTATTTTATTCTTTTGCGTTATTGTGCTTTTATTTGGTTTATTAGTGAGAGCTATTCTCCCGTGCTATCCCCAATATTTTGGTCTATTCGTTACATAAAGATATTCCTTTCTGTTATTCCAAAATATCACCCATTTATTTATAAAATTTGTAAATTTAGAATGCTAGGATTGCCTAAACCAGATAAGCTCTACGGGGAAGTAAAATAACTTATCGGGGGCCCATTAAATTACAGCTGAGAAAACTGTTGAGTCAGATAAAAATTTGTAAGCTCATTAACCTCGCTAGTCAGCAGATTTATTATGATTTATGTGGTAAAATAGTTGACCATATTGTTCGAAAGTTAACCTTTGTTATATTACTATTTTTTTTTTATCGAAATCAAAGTATCCCCACAGCCGAAAGCTATGAGACTAATCCTCCGCCCATGGTAGGCACCTCAAAGGGTGGGAGAGCTGGCCCGGGATTTTTTAATTAGCTTTCCATACCCAAAGTCAAAGATCGAACTCCTGACATTTGGTTAATGGAGGATGAGTCCTTACCACTCAACCACACCTCCCGGTTCTTTGTTATACTACTATCAAACATTCATTTCGTTACGAGGATTTTCTTCTCTCTCCTGTTCATGGTATTTATGCCACTCATTTGAATGCAAGATTTGAAGATCAACAAAGTTCTAGTTCTAGCATCATATGTCTTCCACCTGGCGGGGAGCCAGACAAATTATTATGTCAAGTGCCAACTTTCAACGGCGTGCTTTAGCAACTATGATTATTAAGAGATAAAATGTAACTCACATTCATAACATGGTTTTAATTTAATATCCTCGTTGATAAAATAAAACGAGAATATTGTGTTTGTCCAATGGATTCAAAGTAAAAGTCTATTTTATCCGATTATTCTTCGTCAATGATAAGTCGTACCAAGTCTCGGAAAAAGGACAAGTCCACATTAGAGGCTAGCTAGTACGTTCCGTCATCCATAAAGCACGTATGAGAGATAACCGGGGATAATGTATCTTTTGCTACATTAGTAAATAGTAATGAACCAAATGTTGAATGTGACCTTCTCTAGCTATTATCAAGCAGAACCAGGTAATGACAGCGGTCTATAACTGTAGTAACTAGTAAACAACTAAATATCACAGCCCAGACAACGTGACGTTAATTAGTTTGTCAGAATTGAATTTCATTGGCGAATACCATTTTGGGGCAAAAAAAAAAAATCATGGAGTGGGTTGATAATTTGGGTAATATGAATATTAATTTCACAGAGGGTATTTCATTTCAAAGGAAAGTTTTGCAGGAATGCAAAGGTATGTTTGGTTTGAGTTTTCAGTTTTTAAAATTTTATGAAGGAAAAATTAAAAATTAGGAATGAAAATTAAAAATTGAAATTTATAATTTTTAAAATTTTTAGTATTCCTTCACAAAATATCAAAGACTAAAAATTGAAAACTCAAATCAAAAAATCTATAAGGTGGTGAACAAACTCGCTTCATCGTATCTTATATCTGGCTATTGATCTATGCTAGTTCAATCGTACCCATTCACATTGAATGAACACACAGCTTTTTATGATAAGCTGTCGCCAAGACGCGGAGACATTGTCACGAGGGACATGCCGAGAGTGAGAACGATGCTTTGCATTTTTGTTCAACCCCCTCCAGCCCAGCCCAACTTCGAATCCTTGATGGGCTTCTTATGTATGTGGACTTACCGTCTTGATTGTAGAAGGGCATGTAGAACAAAACTGTAGTTCCAGAGCGAAAAAGAATGTTGTTGTTGTTGACAAAAATATAGACAATTAAAATGTTTTTTTGAATTCTAATGAAGACTCTGACCCAAAAAAAAATTGGAATGGAGACAGGAACCACCACGTGCCTCATAAGCGTACGGGAAGAAAACACTTGCAATTGCAAGGTCTATATATTAAAACCTGTAGAATGGGCTTTTTATTTGGGAAGCTCTAAAGCATAATTTGGCCGAATGCTATTTTCTTGTAATTTCCGCTTAAATTATGATTTTGGAGTTCCAAGAAGAAAGCCAGACATGCTACTAATGGATCCAGTTTATCGAAACAAGACTAATAACCTCACCATATATATATATATATATATACACACACACACACACACCACTAATCTGAGAGCCCTACTACCTTAGATATATAATCCTTACTTTAGCAAGGTGAGCATTTTGACATTATCATTTTAATTTACTTTCTCAGGCCTCAATTACTCTTAAAAATCATAAATCTAAGATAATAAAGACCAATAACAATGAATCTTTAGTTGGATATATTTCTAATACACATGATCCACTTATAGAGACAAGTGCAGATGATACTCTATATCTTATATAGCTCGTTATTCTTCTATTTCTTATATTAGAGCAGCATACTACTATATACGTGATATTGAACTTTTTGGAAGGAGGAAAGTGTTTAGAAGAGCATAGTGAGTAATAGCACATTAGGGATTTTATTATAGCAAACTTTGATAATCTTACAATGGCATAGAACTTTCCTTATGCAGGCAAGGAAAAGTATAAATAACATTATTTTACATTACATGTTACTTAGATGCGTTTGATAACAAGATAACAAATAAAAGGACATGACTCAATAAGACTTGACATGACCTTTTATTTTACATGATTTGACTATATCTTGATACAATATGTTAAGCCATTATTTACTTTACTATTGTAAAGAAAACTCTTGTATTTTTTTCAATCTCCTTTAAAGATGAGTTCATGATTAGGTGACAGGTTCATGCATTGCTTGTCTTCCTTTTTTCATCTTTTCTCATGTAGTCTTATCTCTATGTCTGTCAGTATTTGATCCCAATCCATTTCTTCATTATCTTTATTCAGGTCTCGGCAATCTTGTATTATTACCCTTGAATAATTACTATGGCTGTCAACTGACTGTTTATATATACGTATATACACATCAAAATTAAATGAATTAGTTCATCTCAAACCGTGAAACTTGAATCCACCATGATTCCCTTTTCTAAATAATCTTTTGTGCATATAGATTGTGAAAGGAATCAAAATTATTTTTATGGAGAGCCAAGTAAAAAAAATTGGAGGGAACGGGCTAGATTTGTGTACTAGCCATTATCCAGCTTATGAGCCAGTTAGTAGATGAAAACGACGAATCTGGGTGGATTTTCATTGATCAAACTGAATGAACCCCGTCATTAGCTCAGTACTAGATGAATTCACAATGAACATATAATTGAAAGCGTTCAGAAAAGAGGATCTTTGGAAGGTAATAGAAGAAGAAAACATGAGAGAAAACTCAGGCCAGAAAGGAAGGATCCCCAAACAGTAGGGAGTCTATATTCTGCATAATTCTTGACACCCAATCCTCAAGCACCATTGCCTTTTATCCCTCAGTTTGGGTACATCGTACAGTACTCTTGCTCTGCCAATGCCAGAGTGTGATATGTTGCAACAAGCTTTCCCACATATGGAGGTTCATGATCATTTGCTTATGATCACGTACAATCAACCTTCAGAGCAATTTATTCTTTAAAATTTTAGACGTACCAAATAAACTCAAACAATTACGCACTCCTTATTTTTTTATATAAGGGAAAAACAGGAAATATAAAAATTTATTGAACATTTTTCACCTTTTCAAACCTCAATAACAATTTTAGCGTATAAGTTATTGATGGAAAATTTGAGGAAATATAATTCGCCAAGAATGTACCTTTGAACTTGTATTCAGCATGTTTTAGCATCCAGAGGGCGATGTTCCTTACAAAGAATATTTTGTTTGGACTTGGAGTAACTAGCCCAAACTATCGGTATAACAACCCAACCCAGTTAAACGTGGATGAGGCCTGAGCTCAGCAGCATCGCCCCAGCCCTCAGGCCAAAAGTAAAAGCCCTGCCACAACCTGTCGGACTTGCTCTTCTTCATTTTTTGAGGGGGGATGGACTTGCACTTTAAGTAGATGTAATTATTAACCACGTACACTTATACGGATAGCGGACACAACACGACACGGATATAAGGGACACATCAAAGTTAAAAAATTATAAGATATGGACATGGCATGTATGTTACGAAAAATTTAAAGAAAATAATACATTATTCAAGGTATTATGTATATAAACTTCACTTATACTATATTGTTTATAGACTCAAAATGTTATGTATTATTTTCTTTTTATAACCTTACTTATATTGTGTTTTTCTATGTTAGATTAAGGAAAAAGAAGTAAATTTCAAATTGAATATATATAAAGATGTGTCATTTATGTGTCATGTAAAATTTAACACGAACACGTGTTTGACATATACACACGGCGCTCAAACAGTGTCTCCGTGCTTCATAGAGATGTAATAACATAACACAGAAAATAAAAAACTAGGTATAATAACTACTACTCTTCATTTATCCCCAAAAAAAAAAACCACGACTCTTAAATAACATGGAACATCATGACCAAAAAGAAAAAACTGAAAAGTTCGTTGAACATTAAAAAACATTGAATATGCATGAGAAAAAGGAAGATCATAAAGCCGAATGTTAGTCAGGAAAAACTGATAAGTATGTAGCATACTTTGTGTCTGATAGTCGGAGTATACTTCTTCAGCGGATAATGTTGTGACATGAACAACATGTAAAGCGGATGGTGGGAAAATACTTTCTTTCTTCTCTAATAAATATGTATTTTTAAGTTTTATTTTTCAATAATTATTTGTCTTTTTTAGGAAATCTAGATTCTAGGCTACATTAATTACCTTTATTCTTTTTATACCCTACTTAAATAGTATGTCTATAAGAGAAAGTAAAAATAAATAAAGGAATTAAATATGAAAGAAAATGTTAATGAAAAAAAAAAAAGAATAGATTGATGATGATAGTTTTGTAAAATACACAAATTATATTTTTCTAATATTCAATAATATTCAAGCATTTTCTTGATCTATATATCCAAGAGAAAAGAAAACTTTTTGCATACTCCTATAACAGCAGTGAATATTTTTCATATCCAATAATTGTGTTACATTTTTGCTAGGTCCCATACTTAACATTTACTCTTAGCTACAGTATCACTTAATTATCAGGTGAAACATATCTATGTGGCGATTAAAGTAAAAGTGACCACACTTTATTAGAAAATAGAGGTAATATCAAGCAACATGTGGTGTAAACTTGAAGTGTCAAGTGTCATCTCACCAAAACTGAGAGGTTTTTGCGTATTATGGGAGAACACTCTACTCTATAATATGAAAAATACGACAACATTTGTAAGGTGGATTCTCACCTAAAGTTGTTAGTCAATGGAGTTGATGTAGTTGCTCTTAACCACACTAACAAAATGTGGTCATCTGTAAAAATAATGTGACCAAACGCCACTTGTCCTCTTCCGGATCTTGTTCTCCCTCTCTGTCGCAATTCTCTGGATTTCACCGCGGCCTCCAAATCATCTGCTCTAGACACAAGCATGCTGACCTGAGATTGCCACCGTCAAATTGGAATCCGACGCTCGGCCTCCACTTCTACAACTTCTCCGGCAGCCACCACATCGAATCTATACACTAGTCCGATCCATTAGATCTGTGGATCTTCAAGGCACGCATTAACGCCATAATAGCGTCAGAAACCTCCTACTTCGCTTTGTTCAATTGTCCTCACCTCAAGAATTACGTTCTCAAGATCGACAAAGAGAATCTAGATCATATCCCAGTTGCGGCGCTAATCGGGTAACTAGGCGAAGCACATGGTTTCGAGGAAGCTGGCCTTTGTTCCGGCAACCGGAGTTCTCGTCAAAAGCGCGGTTGCGAGCCACGCGTTTGGTTACCCCGGCTACATTCGGATTTGGGACCCTAGATTCAGATACATGGTTTGGGAGATGAACGAGCCTGGTGCGGGTCAAAATAGCAAGTTCGGAGACTCATTCACAAATGTGGATGTTGTTGTTGTTGTTGACCTGCATCTAGACTGGTTTTATGGATTTGTTGAATCTGAAACTTGGATGTTGCAACTTGGGGTTTTCAGAGAATGGGGGGACAAGGGTTGGTTATGGTGGTGACAAGGAGGGGGGAGATGGCATGGTGGCAAAGGTCGTCGTCGGAGGTGTGTGTGGCGGAGGTGGGAGAATGAGGGTGGCAATAGAGGAGGGAGAGCTGTGAGGGGGTGGAGAGTATTTTGGTATTTAGCCACACAAATAAATTCATTTAACCACATTCTTGAAATGTGGTTACCTGCAGCAATTGCATCATAGGCATTAATCGATAAATGTGGGGAGCAAACGCCCATTTGGAATGCACAATTATACGAACTGCCGAAATGAATTTAAAGCATTTTTTTTTTAAAACTTTTATCGCTTGTGTTGGAGGATATCTATAAATACTTATCTGAAAGACTGAAACTATTTTCTTCAAAAACATTGTGACTATGAAATCAACCTAACAAATACCTTCTTTGGAAATTGAACTTCGATTTTTTTTTTTTTTCTGTGTGCAGCTAGCTTGGCAGTCCAATTCTCGTTCATAAATTTAAAGCATTAATTGATACATTTAAAATCAAATCTTTGACTGTTGAGAGTTCAACCTGTACTCGACAGTCACCTCTGACCATGAATATTAGCTACAAAAAATAGTGGCCCAATGCTACTAAAAAATGTAGTTGGCCACTCTCAGCCCAAAGCTTGCGTTACTTTTTCTCTCCAACACGACAAAGTATAATTTGACAACAAAAAATTAAAAACAGAAGATAATTAGTAAAATAAATTATTCAAAAATGAATAAATGAGAACACCAAAAAAAAGAAGAAAGAAAAAAGAAAGAAAAAGGGCCTCGAGAAAGGAAGTCACGTGAAGGCACGTGAGGTGATCCGAAAGGACTCGCGTGCCGGCGTGCCTTGCTTTATCCAACCAAAAATGTTAAAGAATAGAGAGAGAGAGAGAGAGAGAGAGAGTTAAGGGTAGGATGGGACCCACATGGGCATCAGTCAGTGTCATCTTCTGACACATGTGTCAGTGTGAGTGACCTATGGCTATTGCAGTCCCTACTCCTCAGTTCTGAGACATGTGAGTGTGATTTCCTTTTCCCTTTCTTTGGCTTTGCCTTTGCCTTGTTCTCTTATTATTATTATTCAACTCTGTCTCTCTACCAACAGACGAAGTAGGTTACGTGGATTATTATTGGTGGACCCTATTTATGTAGATTCGTACTGCTGCTCATCTAACATTTTTTCACTTTTTTTTTTGCATTACATGTTTATTTATTCGTTTATAATTGCCTCCTCCAATTTTTAAATCTCGACATTGAACAGATTTTAGATTTGAGAAAAATATCTTACTATTAATATAAATTTGAATACAAATTTAATATTGTCACTGACTATTATATTGATATAATACGCAACATTTTATGAAAAGCGCGCGATTAGCTACATTCGGACTCGATATAATTACTCAAATTTCTATTATCAAACAATATAACACTAGTACTTATTCATGTAATTTACGGGCTCATTTTGATATTTTTCATTTAGATATTTTTATTATGTTATCATAATTTTGTTTGTTTTTAAAAATTTAGTATATATTTAAAACATATCACTTCTTCTTAACAACTTCGAAATTAAATGGGCTATTAAGTGTATGTTTGGATTAGAACCTACAAATAGGAGTTTACACTAACTTGATTATCCAAAATTGATTTTAGTTAAAAGTGAGTTGCTAATAACGTAATTTATATTTTGAAACTTTTGTGTCAAAAGTGAGCTTCATAAAATGAATATTGTTTGGATTATGTGAGTTGTAATCACTTTTACATGTGAAATTACTCAAAACGGTGCATATTATCTTTTTATTTTAGATATTTGAATAATCTACACAATACTAATCATAAATAAATTATATAAATATTATTTTAGGATATTATAAAAGTATTATTGCAAAAATTACAAACAAATTTATATAAATATTTTAAGATGTTATTTCCCTAAATAACTCATAATAATAGTATTAAAATATAAATAAAAAGTTCATATACATGCATAAAAAAATAATTAAACTAAATTTTAATTAATAAAATCATAAAATGCATACGTTGAAATGGAAAATATAGTATTTAAAATTCTAGATACTTTAGAAACTATGAGCGCTGGGGTTAAATTGTAAAGAAAAAATAACAAACATTTTTATCCGAATTAAATAAAAAATTAATTATGAGAATTGGAAAGTATAAATATAATTTTCATGCACTATAAATCATAATAAATAGTCTATAATTTTAACCTGATATTTGTCTTGAATGCTTAATGGAAGGTTAAAAGTGGAAATTACGAAACGTGACCCTTACTTTCAATACTTCAAAGGAAGAAATTCAACCGGGAAGCAGCAAATTATTGCGGTAATCAAAACCGTAGTTGATGAGATAAACCCGTTCACGTTCATCAACATATAATCCACCCAAACAATATTTCACTGCGTTCAATAAAACCAACCAGCGTTCCACATTGTCAAATGCCAAAACAAACATGCCCTCAATGATTGGTTGCAGAAGTAGCATGCACACGGTAAATTTGACACTCCAAAAAGACCCAATTTCATCTAAGAGTGGAACGCAACTTAGAGTGTGAACAACATGAGTGAGAGAATAAAGAATGTAAACAACTTGAGAAAGTGAGTGATGTGAATAAATGTGACAGAGGAAAAATTTTTATGATATTTTCATGGAAATAATTATTTTAACAGTAGCTAAGAGTTATCACACAACATTTAGACGTAATCCTTTTAGTTATAGATAATACGCAATAGATAGATGGACATATTTTTTGTTTGATTTCTAATTATGAGTTATCTTATGATTCGGACTTAGGTAGCGTTTAGTAACCATATCTAGAAAAGAAATACTGAGATACAAGTTGTTTGGTGAGAGAGACAAGAATAGGGTATAGAAAAATTTTCTATCATTAGGACAAAAATACAGAAAATTTTTATATTTATAAAAAATGGGAACAATAGAGACAAGATACAAAGACAGAAATTTAATATTTTTTCTTAATAATATCCCTATACATATTTAATATTTTTCAACGTGTCCTCAAACCCATGGGCGATTTGGTGGTGGTCCGGTAGCAGTGGCCTAGTGGGGATACACAGTGTCTTTTAACATGTATCTGTTGTCTTGTCCTAGTATTTCCAAATAAAATATAAAGACTATATTTTTTATGTCTCCGCCTCGATTATCTTTACGGTCTCTATCTCCATTGTCAGATACAATTACCAAATGCTACTTTAAAGATTATTCATTTTAATTATATATAGATGATAGATAGACTCTAGGAAGTTTTTTTTAAAACTATAATTAAAAGTTGGCATGTGCATAATATTCTATTTAATTATATATAACAGATTTGCTAGGTTTCAGCAAAAATAATTTTTCTTTAATTGTAATTAGAAATTATCACATGCCACTTAGAGGTATCCATTTAGTTATATTTAATTTAATATATGGATAGATTTTATCGAGAGTAATTTTATTTAATTGTAATTAGAAGTTGTCATGTGACATTTAGAGAGATCGATTTTAGCGAGAATGTTTTTAATTATAATTAAAATTTGTCATGTAGAATATAGAGGTAATCCATAATAGATGAATAATAGATAGAAAGATTTTTTAAAATATTTTTCTTTAATTTAATTGTAATTAAGAGTAACCGCATGACGCACTTACAATATTCCATTTACTATAGATAATGGATAGAGAGATTTTAACGGGAACAATTTTTCTTTGATGGTAATCTGAAGGTGGCATGTGACACTTAGAGGTAGCCATGTAGTTATAAATAATGGATAGCTGGGTTTTGACCGAGTATTTTTTGGCAAATTGTAATTACTTGGCATGTAGTATTTAGAAGTAGTGCTTTTAGTTATAAATAATAGATAATAGATTTTAGTGCTATAAATTTTCTTTAATTATAGTTAGGAGTTGCCACTTGTCATGCAGAGATAATACATTGACGTATAAGTAATAGACAGATAGATTTGGCAAAATAATTTTTTTAAACTGTAATTAGTGGTTATCATTTAACACTTAGAGATATTCTATTTAGTCAAGAATAATAGATAGAAATATTTAAAAGGAATAGCTTTTTTCTTAATTATAATTAAGAGTTGTTACCTAACACTTAAAATAGTTGTTTGGTTATAAATAACTAATAGATAGATTTTAGTAAGAGTAATTTTTATTAATTGTAAGTAGGAGTTGTCATATGACACTCACGCACAATTCATTTATTTAAAGATAATAGATATATAACAAATAGATGGATTCAAAAGGAATAACTTTCAAAAGTTATCACATGTTCCTTTTTTTTTATAATTATTATTCACCATTAAAATTGAGATGAAAACATAGAATAATAGAATAATAATCTCAACCACAAGATATTAGTCAAAGTTCTAAGACTATCTAATGAAAATACAAAAAATCATTAAAGCATATAGCCCACCTCCTAATAATCCTCCATGTGAAGATTTACACAGCTAAATAATAGCAATATCTGCACAAGGTACAAGCTGCAGTGCTTGTCATTGTATCTGTATGTGACATTACAATACTAAAATACCTTCCATTAATAATATCCAACTCTCAAGACACTAAAAGCTAAAATCCTTAAATTCTATGCAATCAGCTAGTGTCACAAGGCAAAATTGAAAAAGCTATGGTCAGGCATTCAACTTTAATAAAAAAACTCCTTCATGCCAAAGTCAATTACTTAGAGATAGTCTATTTAATTATATATACAATATGTAAAGAGGATTGTACTAGTAACTGCTTTTGGATGTCTCTAAATCATAGTATTAAAAATCGAACGATTCGAATAAGAAATCGATGAACCAATCACGGGTCCGTCACAGGGAGCGAAAGAGCATTTGCCACTATGCCAACCACATTGGTTGATACTTTTGTGGCATTTATTATATATATTACATATTAAGTGGCATTAAATTATAAGTTATATATTAATTTGATTATATTTGGTTCAACCGATTGAATCAATGATCCAATACTTTGGTCATGTCAATCACCGGTCCCATTTTTAAAATTATCACCGGTCCGGTTTTTTAAAATTATGTTATAAATTTTCTTGAACATTTTTTTTCAAGTCCACACACATATTTGAATAACCTAAAACACGATAATTAAATTCAATAACTTCTAACACTATATATAAAATTATAGAGCAGTTTCTAATATTATTTTTGAATATTACTTATATATTTCATTTAATTTTTTACTTGATATATTTTTTACTAATTTTTATTAAATTTAAAAAATGTGGATTGATAGGCACATGTAATCACTAATAAATAATAAATTATATATTTTTATTTAAATCAAATCCTTATCAATCACAAGTCTTGATATTAATGGTTTGAATTAATGAATGTTAAAGATGCAAAATGAAACATAAAAAATAAAAATAAATTGTTAGAGAAATATTGAAATGTTAAAAAGAAGTAACGAAGCATAATAAGAATTTTACAATGGTGCATGTCAATCATGTAACGTTGGGAGCTTCTATAGTTCATTTAAAAAAAAAGACAACTGAGAAGAATCTACGAGGGTGATGGCGTGGGGCTAAGATCAGTCAAGGCAGGGCATGACGAAGAGGCTCAAGGGATGGAAGGGCACGAAAAATTTTGATTGAATTGCAATTAGCATTTGACATAGAGCATTAGAGGTAGTCAATTTTGTTAAATAGTAGCCTTACCCTAGTGCTTTTCAGAGTAGGTTGAGATAATAATATAGAGTAAAAGTTTTTAGATATTTTTAGAGGAAAAAATTGGTAATTGATATCAATTAGAATATGACACGTGGCAGTTAGAGGTAGTTCATTTGGTAATATATAATAGGTCAGTCCAATTCTAGTGATTTTTAGAGTAATATGAGAGAACATATAATATATGGTAAAAAGCTTTTAGATAATTTTGGAGGAAAAAAAATTTAATAATTGGTTTTAATTAGAAGATGCCCTATAGCACCTAGAAGCAGATCATTTAATAATAAATAAATAATAGATAATAGATATGTGTGTGGTTCTCGTAGCTGTGATTCCAAAAATTATGCAAGTAGCATTATTCTAGGTCTAGATTACTTTAGGAGTTAATTAGAATCTATTAATAGTATAAAAATATTTTGTATATTCAATCATTTATATGACGTTGATAAATATGATTATTTTTAATTTTATTATTTTAAAAATTATATAAAAAAATTTAATTAAATAATAATCGATATATTAAAATTGAACTCTTAGATTCATTGAAAACAAAGAAGGTTAATTAATCAATACTGAGGCATATCGGCACGTGTCATGTTGTGTGTACAACATAGATCGGAGGGAAGGGAGCAAGAGAAAAACTGAGTCTAACGAAAAATGAGTGGAGAATATCTCGGTGATTGTGACACTAATAAAATCACATGGAAAAATATAGTAATATTATAATTTTAGTGAGTCAGTATTAAAAAAATAATTCTCATACAAACTATTTAAATCACTTATCATTAATTAAATTTTATTGCCATAAAAATATTAATTTCTACTAATATATATATTATTTTGAGAAATGAAACAAACGGCATAAAAAGCTCAACTCTTCTAGGCCAAGAGGAATATGCAACATTTTAAGTCATTCCTTGAGATAAGGGAAAACCCAAAATATATTTATCATTGTTTCAAGTCAACAATGAAAAACATATGTCATAAATTCAATGATCCAAAACAAATGTAAAAATACCAACAAAACCTGGTACAGTTAGTAAGATTATTAGATCCTTTAAGCATGTGTCAGGGGTTCGACTTCTAGAGTGTATAGAAAAGTATTTTATTAGGAGAGATAAAATCCACTTCAGTAATCTCTAAGTCTCGGAGGGATTATTCTTTAGATACCAGCAAGAAATATGCTTGAATAAAAAAATATATATAAAAATTAAATTCCACATTTTGAAAGTGAAGGGTTTTCGAAACTTACATGCAAAACCGTATATAACACGTAAATGAAGCTAAGTTGAGTAGATATAGAATTTGTTCCAGGCACTTTACGTTTTTTCCAGAATGTCCCAATAATGTTTGTATATGTTTGGACAAAAACAAATCAGTGCATATGGGACAACAGCTACTGGTTCCACACACAATAAAATGACTAGTACGACCTGATAGGACAAAAATGACTAGCAGGTGCTGAGACTTTTCTCTTTTTCGATAATTTTCTTTTAATAATTAATAAGTTATTAAGTCCAGAGAAGTTGAGAAGAACAATAAAATGTGTTCTTCAATATAACAACTATAGGAAACGAGACTCAACATGAACAAAAAAATAAAAAATAAATCTAAAACTAGCTTCCAAAACACAAACCCAAGTAGGATTGCAGACGCTATATCGCCCACAAGAGAAAATGAAAAAACAAAATAACGACAAAAAAAGCTAAATTCAGCATTGAAGATTCTGCCCTTCACAACAAAAAAGATACGAGCCTTTAATTTGGGCTTTTTTACCCAAAAAAAAAATTATTTATGGATTTGTGGATGATCTGATATTATTTACCAATATACACTAATTTCTGAATTAATATAAAACGGTTAATAGGTGGACGTTTTGTGATATATAAATCGTTTAGCTGTCAAACAATTTACCGATGACACATTTGGCTATGCAATTGCTAAATTGTTTAGCTGTCAAATGATTTACTGATAAACAATTTATCCTCACATGTGGACCAAGGCAACAGTGCTAAATCGACTAGCAGCTGGCCGATTTATGTATTGTGAAACATTGACCAATGAAATGTTTTATGTTACACGACAGATAAAACTAAAGCTACACCAAACTTAACTTACAAACTAAACTAAATATACATAAGTGATTTTCTTTTTAGTGGAAAAAGTGATTTCTAGCAAAAAAAAAAAGTCCAAGACAAATGCACTTTGTATTAAATTTAATCATCACCAAACAAATTTAAAAAATTAATTATTATTTTATGTAATTTCATTATTAATTTTATTATTTTATCGATTTTTAAATACTTAAAACCTTTAACTAAATAAAAGATAATTTTCCATTTTAAATTGAATGTTATTAAATTTACTAATATCTCATGAAACAATACTTTTTTTAAAAAAAGAAAAACTATATACTTATGATTTGTTTGGATATGAAGAGAAAAATAAAGGAACAAAATAAAGAGTTTAATGAATTTAGTTTGTGTAGTTGTAAGAACTGAGTATTTGAAATAGTTTAATGAATTTTTTTTGTTTATGCAGTTTAGCATATTTAATTTATAGTCTATAAAATTAATTTAGTTTATATTATACATGTTGAAATTTTCTTAGTTTATATTGTGTAGTGTGCAAATATTGTTTATATTCTCTATTTTTTAAGTTAAATTTGCTTAGTTTATGGATGACATTTGTTTAAATGTTTGACACTGATACAAGATTAGTAATATTTGGTTAATTTATTGATATGTATTAAATATGTATTAATGTTTATTTTAAGGCTATAAGTTTAGTTTAATTTAAGTTTGTTGATGCTTGACTAATTTTTGTTTGTTTTGTGATTTTATTTATATTTTTTATGGATAAATAAAATTTATAAGAATTTAGTAATATAATTGAGCAATATTATTAATAATTTATAAATTCAATTTTTATATTAAATCATATTAACATCTTAAACAATTGATTAATTTATATTATTATATTATTTATTAAATTAATTTATAAAAAATAAAATCTAAATAAAAATAAAATAAATATTATTATACAAGGATATATGTACTGTTTTACATTCTTTTACTTTTCTTTTCTCTTATTTTATATTTTTTTCTTCATCCAAATAATAGGAGAAAAAATTTACTATTCTCTTTATTTCCATTTCTCTTTATTTTGTTCCTTTATTTTTCTCTTCATATCTAAACAAACCATAAGTATATAGTTTTTTTTTGCTTTAAAAAAAGTATTGTTTTAGAAGATATCAGTAAAATTAATAACATTCAATTTCCAAGGGAAAATTATCTTTTATTTAGTTGAAGTTTTAAGTATTTAAAAATCGATAAAATAATAAAATTAATAATGAAATTACATAAAATAATAATTAATTCTTTTAAAATTGTTTGGTGATGAATAAATTTAATATAAGGTGCATTTGTCTGGACTTTTTCCTGGTAGGAATCACTTTTTTCACTAAAAAGAAAATCACGTATGTATATTTAGTTTAGTTTGTAAGTTTAGTTTGGTGTAGTTTTAGTTTTATCTGCCGTGTAACATAAAACATTTCACCGATCAATGTTTTACAAGAGATAAATCGGTCAGTTGTTAGCCGATTTAGCACTGTTGCCTTGCTCCACTTATGAGGATAAATCGTTGCATAGTAAAATGTATCATTAGTAAATCGTTTGACAACTAAATGATTTAGCAATTGCACAGTTAAATATGGTTTCAGTAAATCGTTTAATAGCTAAACAATTTATATATCACAAAATATCTACATGTTAGCTGTTTTACATTAATTCAAAAATATTGTATATTGGTAAATAATATCAAACCATCTGCAAATTCGTCAATAATTATTTTTTTATTTTTTTTTTCTTTGGTAAAAAAGCCTTTAATTTGCAAATGATATATAAAACAACAACATCTTTGTCCCAGAGAAAATGTATCGACAGTACTAGGTATCAAAGCACACAACCAATTCCTCGTTGTAATTTAGAATTGGTTGCCTAAACACATACAATGGTATGGGGTTCAAATTAACTAATCACTGGGCCAACTTATCCTGTTGGTATAGACCAGCTTCAGCCTCACCATAATTACAGTGATAATAGTAGAGGCTAGCTCTCTCCTTCTTGAGTAGGACTGTTAAAACCGGGCAAATCTCTCAAACCAACAGGTTTATTCATAAAAGGAAAAAAAGAAGAAGAAAAAGGTGGGAAATAACAATTTTAACTCATTTTGATTAGCTCGATTCATTCATCCCACAAACCACACATATCAATCCGACGCATGCAACCTTAGAGTGTGTTTAGGCCAAGGAAGAGAAAATTGGATCGGGTATCGAACCGGTCAAGGTACTAGTTCAAAGGTTTAGAGGTACAATTGGAATATAATAAAATTTATATTTAAATATAGACATATGATTAATTAGAATATAAAAAATATATTAAATCATTAATATTAACATAATCAACACAAATATATATATTCATAGATTTATAAAAATAAACATAATTCGTATAAAATTTCTCTAGTCTCAGCCTTATAGCACAGTCATAAAAGTATTTGAAAACAATATTTGTTGGTGGCTAACGAGGTTTATATTGAGCAGCCTGTGAATGACGGAAAGAGAAGAGTGATAATCTAATAATCTTTTTTAGTGCCCTTATTTGGTTCCATTTTATTTACTTTTGCTTTGTGACTGCCATAAGATATCAGTATTTAAGCTTTGAAACAAAAAAAATAAATAAAGGCTTCGAACCGATCCAACTGGTTCGATTTGCCGGTTCTTCCGGGTTCGATCGGTTTTGACTTCCCCCGATTTTGACAGGTTCTTGACTAATTTTGACTTCCCCAGTTTTTGGAGGTTAACTGGACTGGTCCGGTGACTAGTTCCCAGTCGAATCGGTCAGACCGGCCAGTTCGATCGGATTTTCTCTTCTATGATTTAGGTTGTGAAACTAATTTCTATTTTCTATTTTGTTATTTTAATTTCCTAAAATTGATTTCTTTTTTAAAATTTTTAAAATTTAAAAACTGCATTTGGTTTATATAAATAGATCTTATTTTCAGAAAGTGAAAATAATAAAAATATATTTCATTCATTTATTTTTAAAATGCAATTCTGATAATCAAACTTAAGATAATAAAATTATATTTAACAGTAAATAATGAAAATTATATACATTTGATTTGCATTGATTGATCTACTAAAAAAATTTATAAAGTTACTATAAATTTTGGCTTCAAATTCAAATTCAGTCCATTACTCCATTATAAGATTTTTTTTATCATTAAAATTACCCATTAATGATAGACAAATAACTTGATTCAAGTAAATTATCACTAAACCTCTCCTACACCTAATCCCATCTACAATCCACACAGAGAACAAACATCAAACAAAAGCACCTCCTTAGATGTACTTACTGCAAAACCTTCATGAGCATAAGAATAAAAGTTTCATCGAAGCACCTTTTGCAATAATATACCCATTAAAACCTAGACCTATGGAAATGCTCTAAAGTTTCATTGACTCGCCATTGATTTTACTTTTCCCTTCTTCAGCTTATTCTAAATGAATGTGCAAAGTGCAACCAATTACTACCACGATTGGATTACCATCTATTCACCACAAACAAATTTGCTACCAGCTTGCCACAAAGAATGAGCACAGACTATGCAAATAGAACAAGAAATCATAACAAAACGAAAACACAGTTATGATCATAAGAAATTAAGAAAAAAAATTTCCTTCTCCTCTTCTTTCTATCATTATCGTTATCCCTAACCTTATCCCAATCCTTACAATCCCTATTCAACCCTGCTTCTTCCTATGACAGATCTTCATTGCGCCCTGCCATCGCATCCTCCTTGAAATCACTGCCAGCTCCACCTGGGACTTCCTTAATTTCTTTGATAGTGATGAGAATTACTATCCCTAGACATAGCTATGCTCAACCACGATTCCAAGAAGAGGAGGGGATCCCCAATTCAGAGGATGCACGAGGTCGTCAAGGAAGTGCACGAAGATCACAAGCTAATGAATGCCATTACTTTTGTAGTCGGCAGTCACCAGAAACTGAGGGGTTGGAACTTGGAACACGAGGAGCATATGGTGGGTCCTTTTTAATGCTAGGTCAGCTAAGGGAAAAAGAAATGAAAGTTCTTTATAATTACTAACATGCCACTATGTTTTAAGGCAAATTTTTAGGTGGGGAGTAGTGAGTTTGTGACCATGTAATCATGAATATTATTGAAAAAAAAAATCAAAATAACCTTTTAGTCCTTATCTTCCACTTCTCTTCTCTTCCTTTCTTTCTCTTTTCTTTCTCTTGGCTCCTTTACATTTTCTTACTTCTTTTATCACCTGCAGCATTTTTTTTTAATACAAACACCTACTATTCTCACCACCCAATCACACACAAGCCAAAAACCCTTTGCCACTACTTAGCTCTTCATATTACCAATTATACAACCCCCACCTGGGATTTAGTTATTCTCAACAATGTTCTATTTGATTTGAAAATCATATAAAAAAGAGTAAGATTTCCTGAGAGCAAAAATAGTAAAGGCTCCCCAATGACATAACCATATCCTCAAAAATCAAGAATACAAATGCTTATTAGATGATAAATACTGAACTTGCTGAAAAAAGTTACTCCTTAAGCCTTCCCCAATAAAACGGCAGCACTACCATGGAAAATAAGCAAGGGCAGTTGTGGTCCATGGGTGGGGGTAGTGAGATATGGTGGTGGTGAAGGGTATAAGAAAGGAGAGTGGCAGTGTATGAGGGGCAAATGACTAGGAAGTATAAAATAGATAATTCAATTATTAATTCTTTTTATAAATATTAAAATATAAATATTATTGTTAACTCTAAATGATATTAACTATTAGATTAAATTTTGAATGGCCAAGATTCAGTGACTATATGATCATAAACTTAGACATCCCCATATAGGAACTCACATGTGTTTTGAATGAAAATATTTTCACAACTGATGAAAATGTTTTATTGAAAATGCGAAAACATGAAAATGACGTTTCAATTTTTCTATGAATTCAGGAAATATTTTCTATAAATGTTAACCAAACATATTTTCTTCTCTCATTTTTATTTTTAGTGAAAATGGAAATGGAAATAGGTAAACCAAAAGCGCTTTTATTTGCTCGCTCCATCCTCAGTATAGATCGTTTTTGTTTTATGTTTTCTTTTTTGTCAAAATATAGGTTGTTTTTAAGTTTTAATGACTCATTAATTATTTTATATATATTTTGTTCCTTCTCTATTTAATTCGAGTGAAAAAAAGTGAGATAAATTTATTGGAATATTTAGTTAAACAAAATGATTGAATGCTGAGTGAAAAAAAGATATTTATATCATTCCTGTTTACTTTTTAAAAGATTAATAAAATTTAATCATTATTTTAAATTTTGTATATAACCCAAAATCGAGGAAAAATAATTTATGTATTAGGTTATCATTGGTGAAATATTAATATATGTGATTAGTTGGTGATTTACTTTAAAGTGATTGAAAATACCCCGCCTATGGCGGATTCAAAGCCCACTGAGGGAGACACTGCAGGAAGGCTCGTGACTCCCGCCATCGCGTCATTGCAGTTTCACATCAAGAATCCCGGCAGATGCGGAGGTCGCCCTTGATGGATTCTGGGAGGCAGGAATCTCTGATGTATCCTGCAACTAGAGCTCAATTGTGGCAGATTTAGCTCCAGGGAGACGGGACGTAGCGCAAGGTGACAACACTTGGATAGTCTTCTGTGCAGAGGTCACCTATGGCGGATTCTTCTACGTGGTCTGCACGACAGGCATCACGAGGAAGCGACACATGAAGAGGGAAGGCCTGGCTTCAAGCTAGCGTACGTACACTTGGTCCGTGGTAAGAAATGATGCAGCTTTGTATCACTCTGTGAAATGAAATGATGTGGCAAGAGCTCCTTACTAAGAAATGATACAGCCTTTGTATTATTGTCTGAAATGAAATGACTTAGTAGTAGGCTTACTCTTTCAAGGTTGGTGCACGTGGAGAGTCATAGGCTCCTCTTATTCATCTACATGCGGACTGAATGAATTGTTGAGTGGAGGAGTGTCAGGCAGAAATGATATAATGAGGGAATGAAAAATAATTGAGGGTCTGTTGAGGATGAAGTAAAGGGGGAGAAGGTATTATAAAAGGGGTAAGCAGGCAGTAATCAGTTACGAGACTTGCAGTGAGGAAAAGAGAAGTGAAGTGAAAAAAAAAACCAGATATTGTTAGCAAAAAAAAAAAAGATATTTTATTGAGAAAATATGGTGAAAATGATAATACAGTGGATTCTAATGGTCACATTGTTGTTGAAGTTCTACAGCATAATGGAATATATTTTCATTTTATTCTTGAATTTTATATTTTTACATATTTTCTATTTGTTTGGTTAGGACATAACTATTTAGTAAATTTGTGTGATAAACTTGAAGCGAAAAATAATGTCAAATTTGTTATATTTCAGATGTTAATTATTTTTTCTTTAAAACTCGAATCAGTTAAAAGATTGATTATTAGATATATTAATTTAAATTTTCTAAATTGATATATTTTGTTAAAGGATGTATGAATTTTATTTTTTGTGAAATCCAGTTATTTGAAGTTGATTAATTTAATTTTATGTAATTTTTAATTTAACATAAAACAAGACATATGTGGGCTCAGCATCTGAAATTGCCATCATTGAGAAATGAAATACAGGACCATGTGTAGCTAGCTAGTTTACCACACTTTGTGGAAATCGGTGATTTAGCAATAAATCAGAAGCTAATCTCAACACTAATTGAGAGGTGGAGGCCCAAGATTCATACTTTCCATTTTCCATACGGGGGAGTACACGATCACGCTAGAAGATGTTGCTATTTTGATAGGGCTTTCGATAAATGGTCGGTCTGTCATTGGATGCACTATTAATAGTTATGAAGCACTCCCTGGTTATTGCCAATATATAATTGGCTTTGTCTCGGGCCACTGGATTTTAGTGGAGGGTTTGTAAATTTAATTTGGTTAAATAATAGAATTGGAAATTTGGAAGTGAACTCTGATTTAGAAATACAATAGATTGCTCGTGGTTTCACACTAGCCTTATTGGGTCAATGCATTCTGCCTGACAAAGGCACATGTAAAATACTTGCGATTGCTCGAATATTTAGAGCAAGTTGGATCATATAATTGGGGATCATCATGCCCTGCTGTACATTTTCGAGAGTTGTGTTGTGCTACATGGATGGAAACTAGAGAAATCAATGGCTGCATTGTTTTACTTCAAGCATGGGCTTGGCAGCGGATGCCTTTTATGGCTCTCATACCATCCTTGCCAATTGTTTTTCCACTTAGCCTTAGGAAACAATTTTTTTAACTTTATTTTCTACATTATTGTAGCTAAAATAATAATGAATAAATGTCTCATAGGTGGAAGCGACTGTGTAACCCATGCAACGTTAATTTAAAAGATCATCATACTATAACATTGTTGATAGATAACTTGGGATATCAGGTAAAATTTTGAAATATTCTATACTTTTTTTGTGGTAACCATAATCATCATTATTTGCATATCTGATGTAATTTTGTTAATGCAGTTTATATGGCAATCATATCTGGATCCTATAATTGATGGTCTTATTCCAGATGATGTGTAGGTCGAGCGACAATTGTTTTCAGCCATTACTTAGCTTTTATGTTTTGAGGTAATGGATTTACACCCAACTGACTGAGTTATGCGATAATTTGGGTTGAACTAAGAAGTTTCTTTGGACCAAGCTGATTTGCAGGGATTACATAATAGAGACTTAAAGGGATTACCACCCACCAATTGGGAAGTCTTCCATCAACAATGGGTGGCAATGTGGTTCCAGCGTGCAAATCGTGTATTAACTGGAACTTCCACTGTTAATTATCAGCCCTCAGACTAAAAAGACTGAATCAAAGAAATTAAATAATCAACTTGGAAATTATTAAATCAATTAAAAAATTATACATTTAATCAATCACTACAACTAAAAAGGTAACAAAATCAAGGAAATTGCCTAAATCAACTTAAACTAATTAACTAAAAGTTTCAACTAAACTTAATTAACAAAAAACTCTACTACAAATATTCAACTTAAAAATTAATTCAAAAATATTACATTTAATAAAATTGTGATTCTAATTACCATCACCACTAAAAAGACTAAATCAAAGAAATTGAATAATAAACTAAATAATCAACTTAGAAATTATTAAATAAACCAAATTGTACATTTAATTAATCACTACAACTAAAAAAGTAACTAAATCAAGGAAATTACCTAAATCAACTTAAACTAATTAACTAAAAGTTTCAACTAAACCTAATTAACTAAAAACTCCACTACAAATATTCAACTTAAAAATTAATTCAAAAACATTATATTAAGTAAAATTGTGATTCTAACTATCACCACTAAAAAAAAATACTTGATCAAAGAAATTGTATAATAAAGTAAATAACCAACTTAAAAAATTCTTAAATCATAACAAAACAAAAAATATAAAAAAATTAAGGCTATATACTCATGTTTTCATACTTTGAAAACTCTAGTACTTGCATAGTTTCCAAATCTAGAGCACACATGAAAGATGGCTCCCTATTTAGATGTTGTCCGCCTACTATATTTGATATGCCATCATTATCAAGATCATCATTTGCATCTTCATGGCCACTTTGATAGTCATCTTCATCCTCTTCTTCCCCCATTGCTTCCAACTTTGTGTCTTCATCTATAAATTTAGTTAACCCATATTCTATGTTTTGAGCAACAATTTTAAAATAAACATAAGGCTGCATTTGTTTTGTGTCCCAGGAGGGACAGAGACAGAAATATAGGGACAGTGGAAACGGAGACAGAAAAATATTGGCCATTGACCACCATTGATTGGCGTTCACCGTCGTTGACCGGTGGCCGGCGTTGACTCCGGCGTTGATCAACCGTTGACTCCGGTGTTGACCGTTGACTCCAGCGTTGACTCTAGCCTTGACCGTTGACCGGCGGCTGGCCGGCGGTTGACCAGTGGCGGTGGGTGGTTGAACCACTGTCCCCATTTTTTGTCTCCACTGTCTCCACTTTTTGGAGGGACAGAAATACAGGAAAATTTTGTCTCTGGGACAGAAAATTTTTCTGTCCCCGTATCCCATCCCCATCACCAAACATAATACAGGGACAGTCCGTCCCTGTATTTGTGTCCCAAGACACAAAACAAACACTACCTAAAACTCAATAGTTGGAAAGTTTGTTTGATGCTGCTGATGTATCCTAAATATTTGTTGAATATCATTGTCATCTCGTATTGCAACTGGTTAGTATTGCCCAAACCTGCCAAAAATCAAGATTGGAAACCTGTATCCTTCTGCCACCATTATCTTTGGAGTGTCACTATTTATCGAGTGACAGAATCCATTCTCTAGCTTTGTATATGAGAAAGTGTAGGGAATAAAAAAACTTAATGGCCTCTCACATATAAATATGATACTCTCATTAGTATTTGTAACAACTCCACCATCAAAATAAACTATTATATTTATTGTACTATTCATTCTCACCATTTTTTAAACACATTTCTTTTGAATGCTTTTTTTCTTTTTTGTGCTGACCTTTTACCCACATCCTCTTCACGTAGTAAGACAAAATCTGTTTGCTATATTCGGAGTTACAAGTTTATATAGAGAGTAAAATATTATTTTTTAATATGAATCCATGAAAGGCGGATTCAGACAAAAAAATTATATTTAATTCAATGGTAATTATTATTAACTTTTTCTTTTTTTGGTTATTTAGTGAATTCGCCATTGATTAGTTCTATATTATTTGAATATTTTATCACAATTTGTCTTTGGCGGATTCACAGATTTAAAAAAGAAATATTTTTCTTTTTCGCCTATGGCAGATTCACTTTTTCAAATTTTAAATTTTTTTTCCACCTAAGGCAAATTCACTCTACAGTGCTATATGTAAATTGTTCCTTAAAATAGACCACGTACATGTTAAACACCACTTTAAAAGTCTACTAAAAGAAAAAAAAAAAACCCCTAATCGATCTACATAAGAGGAAGTACTTATTATACAGAGTAATTCTTTCCTCCTTCCGGAGGAAGAGTGGATTTACTCCACATGGCATGTGAACCTTTGATCATTCTTGGGTGAATGAAAGAGAAAAGGAGAAAGAGAAAAATCAAGGGTCGAGATGAGAATATGGAGGAAGAATGCATTTCCTCCCGGTGTGTATAAGAATTTTTCTATTATACCATCCTGAATTCATTTTTTTATCACTTGTTTCCCGATTTTCAACACGCATGCGTCATATGTGACATAGGCCGATAGGCGGTGTCCCTACTGAATATGCAATACAGTGAGGACATAAACGCGGATCCAACTGTGTGTAGTACCCCTCAAGGCCTCATTGACGCTATTACCCTTTGAATTTTCAAATGTGTTTCCCCACTTTTGTGTTCTTATTCTATTCTTTATCCATCGCTGTCAAATACGCATAATGGATCAGCAAGAGGCTGCAGATTAAAATTTTTAATATTGGTTGATAAGAAAATGTATCGAAGTCTATAGAATAACATAAATTATTGTCAATAACATTTCCTTTTAGTGTTCTTTTTTTTTTTATACTTAACGGGGCTAAAAGCCCAAGTTCCTTTTAGTGTTCTGCAGCCTGAGAATATCAGTTCTCATTCTGAGTTGATAGTCCTTCACATCGTTCCATCGGTCAGCAGCTAGATATTTTCTATCTCTCACTTCTTCGTTTTTTTTTTCTTTTTCTGTATTAAATTTATGTGCTTGTAGAATAAGAAACAGGTCCCACAGGTATAAGTGGCACTGCACTGTGAACACTAGTTTGTTAAGAGGATCAAGTTTGGCTGTTCTTGCATAATGCAGATTGGGCACTTCATTGGATCCTCTTTTTAGCTTAATAAAAAAAAATTGTAGCAATACACCCCACTGTAAAATTAAAGGAGGAGGGCTTTTTTTAAGAAAAATATTATTTATGTTCATGATATATAAAATAATATATTGACTTACATATTATTTATTATTGAATGGGGTAAGGACCCATTTCATTTAAGTAGGATCTACACCCCATCTAATGATAGATGAAATATGAATCGATTCCATGTCCCATATATTATAAGTATATTTGTACATGCATGAGCATGTTATTAGTGGCTACAGCCATATTATTTGATGGAGAAATATAGATTAACAAAATTTTAAAATTGGGTAGAAAGTAGACTTTTAATTTGAGGATAACATGGAATGCCCAAACAATGCCAAATATAACAAATTTTGTAAAAGCTTGAAAGCATTGAACTTTGCTTTCTCATGTTATATGCGAGCTGTGTATTATACTGTATTCTATCATTGCATTTACTATATTTGTTGGCTTTTCAGTTTGGGAGTTGGAATGTCTTTTATAATCGTGAGCCTTCTTTTATTATTTTTTAAAACATATTCCTTCCATAGCGTACAAGTATGAAAAAAACTCTCAATATTATAAGTGTATATAATTTTTCTTTCCTTGTATTTCTTTATTATGTTACACATAAACATTTTTAATCAAAACTATATTATAAGTATAGAATAAAATTTTTTTACACAGTTATTTAATGATATATTAGTATATCAACTATGAATTCATAATAGTTAATTTTCTCATTAACTACTTAAAAAGTTATGTAAATGAAATATTTTAATTGGTTGACAATATATTGTGTGTCAAAATTAAATTCAACACTATCCAAAACATGTATTGATTTCTCAAAAGGAAATTATAATAAAATATATTTATATATTTTTTGGTGAGTAAACGTAGCATGACATGCACCGAAAAAAAAAAACGTAGCACTGCTAATATCTGACCAAATGATAGCATCATTCGATCAAATACTGATTTTTTTTCCTTCCAATCTATATATAAGTGCTCATTCTTACTACATTTAAATTTCAATGATTGGTACCTTTGGCCTCTTTCTTATTTTTATACTTTTATTCAGTGGAAATGTAAAGAAGGGAAAGACTACAAGCACGAACAAACAACTCTCACGGATCGAGTCTGCTAGAAAATATCTGCCACTATAAGGGGGTGATCCCACCAAAAGATTTGCTAATGCTTATAAGCAGTGACAGAGCTTGAAAAGGAAAATTAGGGGGACAAATAATATGTAACATAGATGATAATAATAAAATTAAAATTAATTATAAATTACATATATAATTTTTTTAATATATTGAATAAGAGAAATATTTTCATATGAGAGTCAAAATGAGCTAGCAAATCTTAAGTCATTAGGATTGGTCTAGTCATTGGTGGTGTAGATAATGTACAATAAAAATTATTTAGAAATTGCATTATTGACTACTTACAAAGTCAGATAATTATATGTTTTACTTTTAGCCATTTTTTAAAAATCTAATAACTAAGTTTGCTCCTCTTGCTCGATAAACTCTCTATAAGCTTTAAAATAAATCACTAACAAGAGATTTTTGTTTTACCTTATAATGTTGCTTTATATTTTGTTAATGACTTGAAAGCGCCAACAAGTTAATCAATATCTAAGCATTCAGCAATTTTCCTACTGCAATATATTTGGTATGACGATATATTAGACTTTACTAAAAGTTAGTTACAACCGTAGTTGCTGTATTCAAAGTTAGTTACTGTAATCTTAGTTAATAGTTTGTTATTTTCTTATTGAGAAAGCAAGTTAGTTAGAAACCACGATTTCCTCTTCCTCTAATTGTATATATATTTGCTACTTTTATTAATAAAACTCAGAATATTCATTTCATTTCTTCTAATAAAGTAAAAGTGGAGAAAAACTTAAGAATAAGTATAATGTGTAATTTCATGAATGAATTTTATATGTAAAATTACACATTCTACTCATAAAAAAGAAAAAATCTCTCATTTAGACCATACTAGCCACGTCCTTAATATAAATAATCATACTATTTATGAAAAAAAAACTCATTTTTATTATATTTATTGCTTGATAATACATCATTTTTTTCAATTAGAAAATAAAATAATAAACTCTAAGGTTAAAAAAATCATAGTTTTTTTTTTTTCTATAGATAGCACAACTCTAAACTCTGAATCGAAAGAGTAATTGAAAGGAGGTACAGTTACAGTAAAAAGAAAAAACCAAAACATCACCCTAAAATAACAAAATAACCCGCGTAATTTAGAAACTAGGCAAAACACGAATTTTGTTATGACAAACAAAGTCTCATGTCAAAACATTTAAAACTACACATGGCAAGCTGCATATTAGAATTTACTGCATATGTATCTTCTCTCCATCGATTACATCACTATCCAATCGTCATGAATCCAAAATTTACCTACCAAAAAATCACATTTTAAAAAAGTAATATTTATTATGAAATCTATTTATTACTCAAAATATATATAAGTTAAGTTTTCAAAAAAATAAAAAAATATGGAGGGCCATGGCCCATTGTCCTAACTAAGCTCCGCCCCGGTTTATTTGCATCCTTCTTGACAATTCAATTAGCTTGTTTCCTTCTTCGAGAGCATGCTGCATGATGGCAACGTGACTTTGAAAGACTTCTTCAGGAAAAGCCACGTCTATCATCACGTACATGGTACGCTGCAAAGAGGATGTCAAATGAACCCTTACATACGGAGATAGCCTCGTCCGAGTCGTAATTCGATAGATGATCACCTTAAAGAAGCATTATTACGCAGGCCCGCGTAAGAAATTCTTAACTTCTAAGACATGTTTGCATGTGAATTTGATTTTGTAGTAAGAAGAATAAAACAGAAGAAATTTATGAAGTATCCGGACAAACTTAAGAAAATATTTCGTTTTTAATTCTCCCTTTATTTTATATTAAATATCGATTTTGGCATTTACGCATAATGATCAAATAGATCACATTAATCTTCTAAAAATATATAAGAAAAAATATTTTTTTACTTTTTTGTTTCTCTCTCTATTAAGTTATATACGCTCATTTTCTCTTGAGATGAGTAAAATAGACATAAATAATTATAATTATAAAAAACTGAAAAAAATAAATAATTTACAAAAAACCTCTCAACAAATTGATACTTCTTCAATGATAGCGTGGTCTTTCAAGTTTCATCAGCCCATCAAAACTAGGCAAAAACTAGCTACTCCACGAGGGTTGGGTTCCCTACATAACTTGGGAATGGTGAAAGAAAATGAAAGGAACATGAATTCTCACTACTTTCTATATTAATTATCACTCTTAACAAATCATGTAATTTTGATATATTAAAAAGTTATTATATTTAACTATATAATAGTCACTATAAGAAACCATGTAATTTTTATACATTAAAAAATTAATATATCTGACTAAGGGTGACAAATGGGGTTAACCTGCTACTACCTGCCGCTAGTTGACTATATAATCGGACATGATAAATTGACCTGTTTTAGTTATTTGAAAATATCAACCCGCGCCATAAAAAAATGACGGGTTGGCTATAAAATGGAACAAGATGGGTTGAAAGTTTTTTGTAAGTTAAAAAATCCAACACATTTCGTCAAAAAATGATGAGTTGACCGGTCAACCTAGCAGGTTCAACCAGTTTAACCATCCTTATATTTGACTATAATAGCAATATTCATTAACTTTTTAATGATTTTCTGAGAATGACTATTAATATGGAATTGAAAAAGTACAACCTATTTAATCTTTAATACTAGTTTTTCTAACTTTGCACCGACATTATTTAAGGATTAAAAGAAATAATGCATGAAAAATAGAGATTTTTAAGTTTTCAATACATAATATTCACCTAAAAGTTTAGAAACTTATTTCTTTTGGAGGATGCTGGCCAAAAACCCTTAAAAGTAATGTTATAAAAAAAACATACTATCCTTGAATAATTATTCAGTTATAAATGTGCATCAAAAATAAGAAAATTATTAAGAAAATAATAAAGTTAGAAAACGTTAAAACTAATTTACTAAATTGCCCTTATTTCCTTTTAATAATCTAACTTTCTCTCCACCCCTCCACTACATCTCTCTCATCTTCTAATAATATTTAATAGCGGTATTATTCAAAAATGCTATATGTACTTATTTGATATGGAATATCATGTCAACTCACTTCTCATTTACCATTAGATGAGGTGTGGATTTCATATAAGTTGGGTGTACATCCAATACAATAGTAGATAAAAATTGAGTCAACATGGTATTCCATATTAAATGAATATAACTAACATAATTCTTTTGTTTTATAACAAACTCCTAAAATGTTGATATTTTAGAGTTTGTTAGCAATTAACAAGTTATTAAAGAATTAAAGAGATTATATGAAAATAACATTTTTAAGTTGCCCTTGTATTAAATATTTAGGATTTAACTTTGATATATATTGATAGTGTAAAATATTCTCGTATTATCATCTAATCATGTATTGCCATAAAAATGTGATTAATTAACTTTCATATCGGTTATTTACAAATTCATATGAATAAAGAATTTAACTAGATTATAATGTATAAGTATTTTATGTCAATATATTAAAATTAGATGCATCTTTTAAAAATAGCTCAATATTAATTCAATATGTGTCAAAACTATTTTATGTCAATATATATAGCTGTCATAAAAAAAAATCTTCTTATTAGTCATAAATTAATAATTTGGAAGATATTAATTATAATTTTAGTTTCAAATTATAATTTGAGTGAAAGTTAAAAAAAATATATATATATTCTTTTAACCCTGACCCATACATCATCTAAACCCATACCTAATACAGTTTAATTATTATAATAACAAGCATTAAGAACAATGAAGCAATAACAGCTGCTAGCACATCGCTATTCCCTAAGAACAATATTCCTCTCGCAACTTGCAAATGTTGGAGCAAAAACGGGGATGTTAGTCAGCTCGTAAACATGCAGGAGAGCTTAGTCACATTACATTACAACAAACCTTGAAAGAAAAGCTTTCATTTCATTTCAATTGTTCGTTCACCTTGATGGGCGCTCCTTCGCTAGCTTTTAGGTCTCCTAGGAAGAACTAGAAAGCGAATAACGAAAATCCTCTCATCAGCTCCTTCCTCTCAGCTGCACTGCAAAATAGAACTGCACTGTCGGATCAAAACTCCATCTGTCAGTATTCATCTGCAAGCAATATATATGATTTGCCTCTGCCTCTGCATTGTTAGAGACAGTAGATGATGAATTCATCCAAAACAAGCAACAGAAGCAAAACATAAAATTCAATTTTAAAAAGACGCAACAAGACAAATGAATACTATATAATATAATATAAAATTATACTATATTATATTATGCTATACTATTAGAGTAGTAAGAAAAAGCTTGTATTATCTTTTGGCTGTCACAAAATTCTTTCCTCCTCTCGGAGGAAGAGTGGATTTACTCCACATAGCATGTGAGCCTTTAATCATTCTTGAATGAATGAAAGAGAAAAGGAGAAAGAGAAACATCAAGGGTTGAGATGAGAATGTGGAGGAAGAATGCATTTCGTCCCTATGTATATAAGAATTGTTCATGTATGTTGCTCCTCTTTCCCTCAATTAAGTGCTATTTCCAAAGCAAGAGCAGAAGGACAAAGACTGCAGGTTCTTTCATCTCTCTAGCTATCCAGTTGTTACCATTATTTTAATATTTTGTGAGCTCTTTTTTTCTCCTCTCAACTGTCTTGTCTGACTGTCTTTTTCTCAAGTGCAATAAGGCTTCCCCACTGGCTTCAAAACAAACTTTGCAGGCTTTGCTGTCAGAATCCTCTCTCTCTCTCACAGGTATCTGCCAAAGATATAAAGGAGCCACAGAGTTCACTGCAAAAGCCCTTTTTTCTCTCACAAACTTAGTCTTTACACATCCAACGACACACCTAGCCAAAGTTAATTAGCCCCTGCTAAAACCAAAAGCAACCAAACTTAGTAGCACTTCTCTCTCTCTTCCTTTCTTTTTTTTTTTTCTCTTTCTTTTTCCTCTCTCTCTCTCTCCATGGACTTCGATCTGAAACAATGGAGAAACCACCAGCATGAGTCAGAGGAACAACATTCTACAAAGATGCCAAAACTTCTCCCAGAATCCCATCATCAACAGCCACAATCAGCTGCCTCGTCTGCTCTCCCCTTGTTTGTACCTGAACCCAACAGCAACAAAGTCAGCACCTTGTCAGATTCAACACTAGCCAATACTAACAGCAGATTTCCCAGTAAGTTTAGTTTTTTTTTCCCTTCATTTAAGTTTTCCTTTTCTCGTTTGTGACAGAAAACTCAAGAAAGATTTTCATTAGCTTCTGGCCTTATTAGTTGCTTACTTTTCAAGTTTGCTAGCCTTCAACTTGACCTTTCTTCTTTTGGATTCACCAGTAGTTCTGCTCTTTGGTTATTACGTTTCCTCTTTTTCCCTTTTGTGGCCTCTCAGGCTCTCTCTCGTCTTTATCATCATCATCATTATCATGTCTTGTGTTATAGGAGGAATGGGGAGTTATTTCAGCTTGGCACAGTGGCAGGAGCTTGAGTTGCAGGCTTTGATATTCAGGTACATGCTGGCCGGTGCTGCTGTTCCTCCTGAGCTCCTTCAACCAATCAAGAAAAGCCTCATCCATTCCGCTCCCTATTTCCTCCACCACCCTCTCCAACATTATCAACCTACTGCAGCAGCTCGTAAGTTCTCCATAATTCCTGTCTTCAGTCTTTTCTATTACTTCCTCTTCCTTAAACTGTCACACACTAACTTAACCTTGTGTCATTAGTTCAGTCTGAGCCAGTGGCATGAATCACACACACCCCATAATATTTTGTTATAATCATGTTTAAATTTAATCCATTACGCTCTACATGTGGATACAAGCTATGCTAAAAATACGCTTTTCAGTCTATTTTTGTGATTATTCGATGTCCCCCACAAAACTTTTTTTCCTTATTTTCATGCAAGATTCTCAGTAAACAAGCAAAGTTTACATTTTTGGACACGCTTGTTGCAGATCATGGTTGTGATTTAAGGTAAAGGGTAGATTTTGAACATTTTTGCTTGTTTGTTGTTTTGTTCCTTCTTGTGTGTATGTGGGATCAGTGTTCCAATCAGGGTATTGGGGGAGAGCAGCCATGGATCCGGAGCCGGGGCGGTGCCGGAGGACGGACGGGAAGAAGTGGCGGTGCTCGAGGGACGTGGTGGCTGGTCAGAAGTACTGCGAGCGCCACATGCACAGAGGCCGAAACCGTTCAAGAAAGCCTGTGGAACTACCCACACCAACCAGTGCTGGAGGTGGTGCAACTTTAGGTGCTTCTTCATCTTCCATTTCTTCACCGCCTCTTGCTACTGCCTCATTGAAATCCCCTTTTGATCTCCTTCACCTCAATGACCGGTAATCTTCCCCCTCTCTCTACACTTAATGAATGTTTTAAGGAAAAAAAAAATTATTTCAAGAGTAAAAAATGGGTATCTAAGTGGGATAATCACTCTTTCACTATTGAATATGGTGGTGGTTTTCACTATCTCTACCAATTCATTATATCCTATTAGGATGAGGTGGATGTTTTACTTAAACGTTTATTTAGTGTTCAAATAACGTTGTTACTTTATAAAAGTACTTGCAGGTAGGTAGCGGCTTATGCATTAATTAACGTATTACTTTGATATTTGCAATTTACTATAATGAGTACCTCTAATAAAGTGAAATTTCAGTGAGTGGGCTTTTGCTTTGGAAAAGGGTGACTAAAACTGTTGCTTCTATGTGAGCTTGATGTGGTATTTTGGTGGGGCAAACTTTGCTTCAACAATTTCCATTATTTCCTTGTCTGTCGGTCTTGTTTGTTAAGATTGATACATAGACATTTCAAAAAAGTAAGTTTGAATTTGATTCCCAATTGAACAAAGTAATCAAAGGAGTTAGGAGGACATGTTGGTTCCTGTGATAGACTGACTGATTCCTAACTAGTTATAGGGACCCAAAATGAAGGCATGGCCAACTTATGTCTCATGCTTGGGAAAAATCTTTAGATTGTGCATAAATTATCCCCAACCGTTTCTTTTTAAACTAAATTTAGAAATCATGCTGTCCTGGTGTTTCTACAGCCACAATTTTTGTTGCTCACTGTTCATATAAATCCCCTAGTTGATATTTTACTTTTGGCTGTGTTGTTTGTTGCTGGGCCATGTGTAGTACCTCTGGGACCAAGGATGACAACAAGGGCTTGTTTGAAAACCAAGATCATCAACATCATCATCATGTGGGTGGGGATGGCAGATCAGGCGGGCACATGCTGAGGCATTTCTTTGATGATTGGCCAAGATCACTGCAAGAGCCTGACAATGCTGAAAGCAATGCTGGCAGGATGAACTCGGTCACAAGCCTCTCTATTTCAATGCCCGGAAACACAAGTTCATCGGATGTGTCATTGAAATTGTCCACTGGGTATGGTGGAGAGGATCCGGGTCCGAGAAATGGGAATGTGGACCCAGAGGGAGAGTCAGAGCAACTGCAGTCAAGTTGGGCTGGGGGTTGGACTTCGGCGAATCAAGTGGCTTCAATGGGAGGACCACTTGCTGAGGCACTCAGATCATCCACTTCCACTTCATCACCCACTAGCGTTCTGCACCAGTTGCCTCGTGGTTCTGCCTCTGAGACCAGCTTCATTAGCACCTAGTTTTAGTGAGTTGGTGCTCTTAGGTTACTGTCATGGTCCTTATTTTATTTGTTTTTTTGTGGGAGTACTTTCCACTTTTGGAGTTTTCTTAGACAAGTAGTCATGTTTGTAACTTTCCGCTTTTGTTGTTTCTAAGAAAAAGGGCAGGGCATGGCATCACTGCGGTGCGAGCCAATATTCCATGTGATCAAATGATATCAGGATGTCCAGTAACATTTCCTTCCTTGGAGCCACATTTTACAGAGTTAATTTACTTGTTTTCTCAATTCGGACGCTTGCTAGGCAGTCGATATTCACAAAATACGAGCATTCAACTTTGGCACTAAATAGACAGAGACAGCAATATCTTAAGCTCTCTCCAACTTCGATACTAACCCACGTTAATGACTTGCAAATTTTATTGAAAATGCTCATCGCAAAAAGTAAACATGAGAATGAACATAGAGGATATTGTTGTTATTTTTAAACAGACAGCAAACGGAGATGAAGGATATTGCGACCATGGCACTTGGTAGTTTATAGTAACATTTTTAACTTTTAATGATGGAGTATGATTTACTTTTATTTGCTCAGCATAAAACACATTTTTATCGCACCAACCAAAAGTAAAACAAAAGTATAAATACAAATCAACTTCTAGGGTATATTTGGATTGATGGAGCTGGATTGAGCAGAATGAAATACTGACGTTTGTATGCTGCTGCCTCCCTCAAGCTTAACAAGTGCTTCACATAGGACTGATATTCCGCTTTAGGTCGGCTTCCTAGCTGTTCTAGCATTTGGTTAAACCAAGAGATATGTTTGTGCGTGGGCTAGTTCGACTAGGGAGTTATAGCATTTATGCCATTCAGCACTTGTCACATTGATCCCAGGAACTAGCCATCAGGGTTCAACTGGCTGTGGCTCCGGCTCTGGTTCAACTTCATCTGCAAGGGCATAGACCACAGCTGTTCTAGAAGGTGCATACACGAGGAAGGATCGAGGTCTGTCGTCATACCATCCATCCTGTAACATAATTCAAAGAGTTGATGATGTCCGCAATAATGTTGAAACGAATGGACAGAAAAGCAAAGATAACAAAAAACGGCAAGCTTGTGACTCCACGGTTAAGTATGTGCACACACGCGCACAGGTTTTAGAGAAGTCACATACAGCGGTGAAGTACTCGGCAGCGTGATTGAGCCTACTGAAGCCACCAAACAAGGCATCATCTGAATCCAAGACAATCTGAAAGCAAAGGAACAACAGATTAAACAAATTCTCGAACTTTGGAAAATAAAAAGTAGGAAAGAAGTATTGGTCAGATTGTTGCTGACAACAGCAACTTGTGTCAATAGTGGTCTTGTATCAAAAGCAGATCCGCCCTCATGGTAGACAAGTGCGCTGTTATTTCTGACTTAAATATCAGATGAGGATACAGATCCTTACATCTGAGCATACACACAGACGGAATTGGGAAAAGAGAGCAAAAAGCTGTACTACTTTGTTTTCGGAAAATTTTTTGCTCATAGCTAGAGCACTAAAATTCATTAAAACAGGATTCAATTATTGGAATTTGACAGAGCAAAGAAGATTCACGTTGGTATCTTAATGTTATGCTTTTCACCTTGACACTAATAAAGAAGATTCAAACCAGGTTCACTTGGGTCTTAGGGATGGAACTACTTAATAACCAAATTGCACTTTCCAGAATTGCGGTATGAGTTGGGAGAGGAACCAGATCAAACGTTGAGAGGGACTTTTCTTTCGGTTAAAAGAACAGCTGGTAGCTATGCATTTGTATACAAGAATTCTAAATTCTAATGTTAGCCCCGCATTCTTGCCAGAATTAGTAATACACAGGCCATACCTTATACTTCCCTGGGGTTGAGCATCCGACTCTGTAATCTGAATAGCTGTTGGTCCAATGAAAATTGAATACAAAGACAAGGCTGCCCCTTTCAAAGACTATAACCCGATCACCTTCATTTTTCCGAGAAATATATTGGTGCTCAGAAGTCATGAACTGCATCAAAGGTAAGTATAATTATTTCTACTTAACTGCTTCTACCCCGAGGGGATCCAACCTTGATTAAAGGCAATCGGTACACTAGTAAGGAATAACGCCAGAAAAAAAAGGGCATAACCATAAGGGTAGAGCCTGTCTCAGAGAAACAGAAAATAAAAAATCAGCTTACACAATTGTGTTTATTATGTTTTCATGATAGCCAAAACCAACTTCCCACAAGTTATCTCCACGATGAATAATAACCATCAGATCACAATTCAGGCAAAAAATGAAGACTTACACCAAACCTTTCTTCTAGATGCTGCATGGCCTGATCAAATTCTTGCATCCCCCGGTATCTTAGATAGTCTGCGTCCCCCTGATTAAACAAGGATGAAAGACAATTTTGTTTAACTCCTGAACTGTTGCCTTGGTAATTTATTCTTTTTCGTTTTCGCCAAAAGCCTTGGCAATTTGAATAGCTGATAATAAGTACAGGTACATTTGTGTTGAAGGTCAAAGCTACTTAGCAAACAAAGCATATGTTTAATAGATCCACCCATAAAACTGAGAGATTGTATCTGAGCAGCGTGTCATAACCAGTTATTCTTCTCTTTACATTAACATCTTGTCCTACCTTGTGTGGTGTGCCAGCTTGATCTGAATTTCATGACATGCAACAATACAAACACAAAGTAAAAATGCATATGTAATTCCTAGTCCATATGGGCTAGTTTCTTTGGTAGACCATTGTATTTCAACATTTCAAATATATCATCTTCAACTCCAGCACTAAAACTGCATGCTAATTTCAGAACGAAGAAACATGCACGTACTACATTTCATTCAAAGTGGAATCCATTATCCACGTGGATTCTGTGATTTAGGTTTGTAAAGGAAAGAGGAACACTCAACATTAGCTAAGAAGCTGCACGAGGTCACACTTTCGCCTTAACCAATGGTTATAGTCAACACTGAAAGACAACAAAAGCAGAGCATACAAAACAAAGACTTATGTCCCACAGCAAGACAAGTTGAGTATTTGGAGAAGTGGAAAGTACAAAGAATTCCATACTTAAGACTCTATTTTCCAGCTGTTACCATCAAAGAAAAAAGAAGTACGAAGTCCTACAAAAGATATTCAAAAGTCCCAAGCATATTAAGAATCTAACATGGATTTAAATGCAAAATAAATCCTTATAGAAAGGTTAAGCGCCGCTGAAATATGCAATCTGTTTTCTCCATATATCACGTATCATGAACTAAAACCCCCAAGTAATTAAATAGAGGCTTATGGATGATTTTTATATCTATATCCCCTCACCCAAAAAAATTCATTGGGCTTGGAGCTGAACAAGCCCACCTCACCATATGCTGAAAATTAACTGAAACATAACTCCCAAAAGCTTAGAATATGATATCTTCAATAAGCTTTATAGTTCATCAGTTAAAGATTTTCACCACAAAGTTGTGCTCAATGCCTCCAACAACTGAACCCCAAAAGGATAGACAGTGGGAATATACACTAGTAATTGTGCATATTGTGAATGACGTAACCAGGAACTTACCAAGTCAAATCTACGCCTACATTTGTCATAACTGTAATTATTCCCAGGAATTACTTTACCATTAGGAAGATGTTGATCGCCCCTTGGAAAATCAATCCACTCTGAACAGAAATAACAAAGAACAAACACCCTTAACATTTTCTTGATAACATCAAATCCAACAGGTGCCTCAAATCAATTATTGAATCTCTACATGAATAATGACGAGACAAGTCCCATGTGCTTACCAGGATGACCAAATTCATTCCCCATAAAATTCAAATACCCTTCACCACCAAGGCCCATGGTAATAAGCCTAATCATCTTGTGCAATGCTATCCCACGATCTATGCGGGGAGTAGATGGTCTGTCTAGAGCCATGAAGTCATACATATCCTGAAGCAGCCAAGATAATAAGGTAAAATATCCAATGACATAAACTGCAGCAATATACAAAAACGAAAACAATGGCCCTTAATGATTTGACAGAAGCAGAGCACGATGGAACCAAAAGAATTCGAGAAATAGCGAGAGAATTGAAGGATGCCATATTAGGTTCTTAGCTAAGACACTTATTTACGGAGCATTTTGCAAATGCAGATTAGAAATTCACAGTATTGATTACTATCAAGCAATTATTTGTTATTTACGTATCTGCTGGGGGGGGGGAAAAAAAAAAGAACTCCAATGGAGGAGGTAGTTTCAACTGAATGAAACTCTCAACTCCCTATCTCTTCAAAGTGAATGAAAGTGCATAGCTATATTCCAGAATAAGCCCTTGTACATAGCTGAGAAACACAGTATATGCAAGAGTTAAACACCTTGTCCATCAACCAAAATGCAATTGTCTTGTCACCAACCAAGGCTTGGTCATGACTTTCAGCATAAGCTACACATTTTTCCAGCCACCTTCTGTTTGTGAGTGTGCGAATTATATCATCCATTCTCCAGTGTTCATCTTTCTTCCTGCATCAAAAAGGACATGGCTGAAATCACACATGGTTTTCTTTTCACACAACTAACCAACAATAAGAATGAATGAATATGGCCCATGGAGGTGCAATGATAGGATGGGGCTTAAAAAGGTTTAGGGTTTGAATAACAATTTGTAACCAAATGAACGCACAATTTGATGTTAGCTCCGATTGACTAATAAAATGTTAAGACAAAAGGAAATGGTTGCATTTTTACACATGCAAAGAATTAGCTTGCTTACACTCTAACGAGCTTAGTGAAAGTGAATGACTAACTTGCATTAAATTCAAGCACAGAATTATTCTTCAGTTACATCAGATTGTTTCTTACATTTTAGAAGTCTCAGCAGCTTTATGTGAGTAAGGAATTCTCAAACTTCAACATCCCTTTGAAGCTGACATCTCAGAAGTACTATGCATACTAATAGCTTTGATTTGCTTATACTGTTGAACATCAGATTGATACTACTTTCTTTTTCTCACTGGATTTAACCGAAAATCCTATTTCATAATCCAAATAAAATACTAAAAAAAGGATTGAATATCTATGGGTCTATTTATAGTCTTCCTTTTAGGGTCATTCTTATGTCATTTTTATCTTTTTGCACCACCAAGCCATGGCTCTTTCAGTATTATGCAAATTCATCATGTATTTTATATGCATGCATAACTATCCACAATCAGGACTACTTAAAAGGGAAATTTAACATGCCATTCAGGTTCCAGGTTAAAAACAAAAAGGTTACTTGAGAATCTCAATCCACTTGTCTGCTATGGCCATCTGGAGCCGGTAATCAAAGCCAACCCCACCATCTTGTGTCGAAAGGCAGAATGTTGGCATACCACTGACCTGCAAATTGAAAGAAGCTTGTAATGTCAACTGCAGTTTTTATTGAACCAAGTATTAAGGTGCCATATTGTTTTCTAGTTCGTTATGACCATTGTTGGGTCAGGAATATATTGACCGTGGGCAATTAGTGCAGTTTTCTGACATGACAACTATTCCGCTCCAGTCACATTTCAAGTGAGGTGTAACAGATGTAACAATTTCTAAACTGGAACATAATGTCAAACTTCTGAGAGGATAACATACATCTTCACCAATAGTAACAGCCTCAGGATATAGACCATGAATAACATCATTAACCAGCATCAAGTAAGCCACAGCATCAACATCAGTTGTATAACCAAAGTACTCGTTGTAATTTCCAGTAAAACCTACCTGCAGCAAGAAAAATACATGTTTATATGGTATGGAAGAAGTTTTAGACTGAGAAAGAAGCATCAAACTCTTTTCTCAAAAGTGCAACCTGTCTAGAATATTTTTCATCAGCTTTTTTTAATATTGTTCCGTTTCTATAACTTTTATTTCTTTTTCTAATTTCATATAACATTGTCAGAATCAGAAGTTAGTACTATTGTCGGCAGCTTGCTCCTGATCTTTTCTTCTATATTAAATTGGCTCTAGATAAATAAATAATGTCAAATCCATTAAATCCTAATGCTGAAAATGCAAGAATTAAGGAGGCATTTCAGATCCAAGTTCCAATGTTCCACATAGAACATAGGTGTAAGAACTCGCAGATGAAACTCTACAGGAAGCAGTTGGTATGTGGGAATGTTTTAACTTTTTCAGGAATGTGACCATAAAAATACAAGATCCCCATATTTGGTACGCAGTTTAAAAAATATTCCCCCATAAGTTGCATTCTTGTGAATAGATAGTGGCCACCCAATTTCATTCCCAACCCCCATGAGAATGTTTGATTCTCAGGGGAAGAGAATGTTTCTACGAAAGTAAAAGATCAAATTGCCCTAAACCCTAAACAACCACCATGGTCGTTGAACCATTACTGCCGTCGCCACCGGACCACTGTTGTTGCTGCTGGACCATTGCAGCTACCTGACCACCAGCACCGCTGGACCTCCGCTGCCATCGCCATTGAGTCAAGGGTTATTTTGAAATAAGCCAGTATTTCTAAGAATGTCATCGTCAATCAAACACATAAATGGTTTATTCTTGGGTATATTTTACTTGATTCTTGATATTTAAACCTACATACCAAATGCGCCTAAATATCAATCCCGGGAATATGATTCCAATCCAAGGAAAAGCATTCCTAGGAATAGGTATTTCCAAGAATAAATCAATCTAGGTACCGAATGCTCTCAAGTGTTAATTCTACTATTGGGCCATTTTTTTTGGTTAAACAGTCATGTTCATGCTCAAGAGTCAAGATGCATGAATTGATTATGTTAATCCGTCAAGATGTATGTTAGTGAATAAGGGATTAAGGATTAAGGAAAAAGCAAATGAGGGATAGCTAGCAATAAGTTGAAAATATCAATGACAGAAATGATACCAAAAAACTAAAACATAAATCACAAAAGCAAATTAGAATGTACCCCTAATCCATGATGAGTATACATCATTGATGTGACACCATCAAAACGAAACCCATCAAACTTATATTCATCCAGCCACCATCTTGCATTTGAAAGTAGATATCGTAGAACCTAAGTTAAGAATTAAAATGTCACATATCATCAGCCAGAGGGTAAATCATGAGGGAAAACATTGTCAGAAATCAGTCAATGAATTGTGTGGAACAGCACATACTTCCCAGCTTCCATAGTTAAAAAGGCGAGAATCCCACATCCAATGATGACCCCGTGACCCACCATGAAAGTAGTGGGTGTCAGTTCCATCAAACATGTTCAGCCCATCCAGTGTATTATTTGATGCATGGCTGCAATTAGAAGATATTCGCTGTTAGGTGTTAGCAGCAATTTGAAAATAGCATTGACAAGAACTTGAAAAAGGAAACTTGAAGAGAGAATAGGAATTACATAAGTGAAGTAATTCTTGTGTGTTATTTCTGTAAAGAGAGAGATAAAATTTATATGTATATTGCAAGAATCATCTAATAAATGTGTAAGATACTAATAGATACTAACTTACGTAAACTTACCCATCATAATAAATGATAAAGACTAAAACCAAATCTATATGATATGCAAACATAAATGTATGATATATTTCAACACTCCCCTTCAAGCTAATGAATGGATATCTATCATTCCCAACTGGTGTGTAAGCTCCTGAAACCGCTCTTTGGGTAAGTTAACACATTTGCCAACTGTAGTCCAGAAGGAACATGTATCGCGGCTATAAATCCATTATCCAACTTCTATTTGATGAAGTGTTGGTCAATATCAATATGCTTTGTCCTATCATGTTGTACAAGGTTATGAGCGATGCTAATAGCTGATTTATTATCACCTAACATCTTTATAGGAGCCTCATATTTTATTTTCAAGTCATCTAAGATAATTTTCAACCATAGTAGCTCGCAAATTCCTTGTAAAATGGCATGAAATTCTGCCTCTGCACTTGATCTAGCAACAACATTTTGCTTTTTGCTTCTCTAAGTCACCAAATTTCCTCCCAAAAACATATAATATCCCGATGTTGATCTTCTATCACTAATAGAACCTGCATAATTAGCATCAATGTAGACTTCTAAAGAGAGCTTGTCACCACTTTTGAATAGCAGTCCCCTACTAGGTGTGGCTTTAAGATACCGTAATATTCTTTCTACTACTTCCATATGTCTCACTTTAGGATCATGCATGAATTGGCTAACCACACTCATTGCATAAGCCAAGTATGGCCTAGTATGGGCCAAGTATATGAGTTTTCCCACCAATCTTTGGTATTGTGCCTTATCAACACTGTAACTTTCTTCTTCACTTCTCATTCGATGGTTTTGTACAATGGGAACACTAGAAACTTTGCACCCAAGCTTCCCAGTCTTTTTAAGTAGATTTAGGATATATTTTCTTTGAGAAATAAAGATGCTTTGCTTAGAGTATGCCACCTCTATTCCAAGGAAGTATCTCAATTTTCTATATTTTTCATTTCGAATTCAGCAGCTAACTTTTCCTCTAAGAGCTTTGTCTCAACTGGATCATTACCTGATACAATGATATCGTCCACATATACCAAAAGAACCGTAAGTTTTCCTCCAACTGTATGTTTGAAGAAAAGAGTATGGTCCCCTTGACTTTGCTTCTATCCAAGTGACACCATAGCTTTCGCAAATCTCCCAAACCATGCACGAGGGGGCTGTTTCAACCTATACAAAGCCTTTTTTAGCCTGCATACCTTGTTTCTTCCATTGGTGACATTGTATTCGGAAGGAATTTCCATGTAAACTTCTTCCTCTAAGTCTCCATGTAAGAATGCATTCTTTACATCGAATTGATGCAAATCCCATCCAAAATAAGCAGCAAGAGAAAGCAAGACTCTGACTGTATTCATCTTTACTACAGGAACAAACGTCTCCTCATAGTCAATTCCATATGTCTGTGTGTACCCTTTTACAACTAGTCTTGCTTCATATCGATCTAAAGCACCATCTGACCAATACTTACAGTGTATATCCACCTACACCCCACCGGCCTTTTATCTCTTGGCTTCTCAACAATCTCCCACGTTCTATTCTTCTCTAACGCCCTCATTTCCTTATTCATGGCTTGAACCCAATTCATATGTTTTAATGCCTCTTGTACTGAGTTTGGGATTTGTATGGAATCAATAGCTACAATGAAACTCAGATGCTGCAAGGAAAGTTGTTTATAGGAGACAAAAAAAAAAGAATAGGATGTTCAGTGGAAGTCCTTTTTTCTTTTCTCAAGGCAATTGGTAAGTCATCTAGGTTGGGTTCACAAATATTAGAAGAGGCAATTTCTTCAGTACTTACTACAGGTGTGGACTTTTGAAGTTGCAGCTGGATCATATCGGGTTTTTTTCCTCCTTTCATACACTAAAAGTGGTTTATTCTGAGCTTCTTCAGGTGGTGTATTGGAAGACACTTAACTCTTGGGAACCAGAGGGAGCTAACTCTTGTGATGATGGGAAAGGGAGAAAGGATTGTGGAGAAAAGATTAAGGTCTCAACTCCTACTAGACTTTCCCTCCTGAAGTAGAGGACTAAAAAATGACTTAGTTTCGCAAAATGTAACATCTAAAGAGACAACGAAACGACGACTAGACTGGTGAAAACATTTGTATCCTTTCTTGTTAGGAGCATAACCTATGAAAACACATTTGATGGCCCGAGGATCGAATTTAGTATGATGTTGACGATGCACATGGACAAAGGCTACACATCCAAAAACAAGAGGCTGTAACTTTGCATAATTGGAATAGAGGGAAAGTGAGACAATATAGATTGAATAGGACTGACATTACCAAGGACCCAAGAAGGCACCCTATTAATCAGGTAGACAATTGTTAAAACCACTTCACCCCAATAAGAGCTAGAGACACATTTGAAAAGAAGAGCGCAGGTAACCTCTAGCAAATGCCTATTCTTCCACCCCGCCACACCATTTTGTTGAGGAGTATCAACACAGGTAAGTTCATGGATAATGACATGTTCTTTCATAAAACTATAAAACTGTTGATTCACATATTCCCTGCCATTCTCTGAACGTAAACGTTTTATGGATTTTCCAAATTGTTTTTTAATCATATGATAAAACTGAATAAAGAGTTGAAAAACTTCAGATTTATCCTTCATAAGAAAAAGCCAAATGACGCGTGTACAATCGTCAATAAAAGAAATAAACTATTTTGTGCCAGTGATATTAGGAATACATGCAGGATCTCAAACGTTAGAATGAATAAGTGCAAAAGGTTCATCACTTTTATTAAAATTAGATGGAAATGACACACAGTGGTGTTTAGCAAACTGACAAACTTCACAAGAAAAAGATTCAACTGACTCCTTTAAGAAAAGAGATGGATACATAGACTTCAATAATTGAAAGGAGGATGTCCTAGACGCCTATGGTGTAACCAAATTTGTGATGTCTGGATTCTAAATTTGCAGTATAACATGAGGCTGGTGTTTCCTGTCTACTATCACTTTCAATTAGTGCATTAAGGAGATAATATAACCCTATTTGTTCCTTAGCAACTCCAATTGTTCTCCATGTGGCAATATCCTGAACAACACAATGTGAATGGAAGAAAGTTACAGCATAGTTAAGATCTTTGGTAAGCTTATGAACAAAGATAAAGTTACTAGCGAGTTGGGGAACATGAAGGACATTATTTAAATGTAAGGAAGGGTGAAGAGAAATGCTACCCGATCCTGCCACTAAGGTTTGGGAGCCATCAGCTATAGTGATGTGGCGTTTTTCAAAAATGGGAAAGTAGGAAGCAAAATGAGAGGTCATATGATCAATCGCACCAGAGTTAATGATCCATAAATCCTTACATTCAGTATTATATATATGAAAAGATTGAGAACAAGGAACCTTACCAGACAAGGTTAGAGAGTAAGAGTCAGATGACTTACTAATAAAGCTTATGAAAGACCGCAAAGTGTAAGCTCATCCTTACTAAGGGTAGGAACTTCATCCACTTCAGGAGTGGAGGCATTGTCTAATACAGCCATAAAGGCTTAACTACTTGGCAGGCCGAAATTCTCCTGTGCGGCTAAGAACTTTGTCTTTCCCATGAAATTTAAAGCAAGTTTCTTTAGTATGCCCATATTTGTTGCAATAGGGGCACCAACAACTATCTCAGGAAGGCCTTGAAAAGGAAGATGGGGCCCCCGGCTTCGCTGTCTTGCCAGTGACCAAAGCTGAACCGCTACTGGGTTTGTCATCAAGCATAATTGCCCTACGAATTTCCTCTCGCCCGACAGTGTAGAACACCATGGATATAGATGGTAGTCGCTCTTTACCCAAAATTTGAACTCAAATGGAATCATATTCTGGATTTAAGTCGGAGAGGAAATCAAAAATCCTACCCCAGATAACAAAGTTTGCCAAAGTAGAAGTATCCTTGCTACATTCCAGCTACAAGTTTTGGTATTGGTCCAACTTAGTCCATAGACCAGTGAGAACACCATAGTAATCTGTTACTGACATTACTCCTTGCTTGGTGCAGAATATTTTCGTCTTCTACTCATAACAAGTAGCAATATCCTGCTTCTTGGATAAAGTCTTGCTAAGTACATCCCAAACCACACGGGAGGAAGTAAGAAACATACAATTTTGACTAATTTCAGGAATCTTAGAGTTCCATAGCCATGTCATAATAAGAGAATCCTCATTATCCCAAGCTTCAAAAGTAGGGTCGTCTTTCTCAGCAGGATTTCCCTCAATATGGGACAGTTTCCGACAACCTTTGAGAGTATGCCGGATAACTTGAGCACACTGCAAGTAGTTTTTTCCGTTCAAGTGATAGGTTGGTTGCAAAACAGGAAGGTCATTAGGATTTAAAGGTTTAGGTGTAATAGTTGCGAAGATTTTAGGTTCTGCCATGGTGATAGGGTGGCTGGAGGATGGTCGGAGTGGGTTGGCAGGGGTCGAAAAAGGAAGGGCAGTTGGAGGTGAGTGTGCACGCGGTACAGATGTGGCGACGCGTGAGACTATGCGTAGATGATCATGTCGGCACATGGGGGCACGTCCGATTGGGGTTAGTGGTTAGTTTCGATGGGTTGGTCAATCTATGGGTGGCGGTTTGGACAGAGTGGATAGGTGCTTCGAATAGTGACCAGAAGGGTGGCCGGCGGCTGTAATAGTGACAGGGAGGTACAAAAACAGGGAAAAAACTGGGAAGAAAAAAAGGAAAAAATGGAGAAATAATTACAGCAATTAAGGTTGTAAATGCCCAGTAGTGAACGCTGGAAGGCAGCAGAAAAGTGATCAGACTCCCAGATTGGGAGCTCTGATACCCACTTGAAAAAGGAAACTTGAAGAGAGAATAGGAATTATAGAAATGAAGTAATTCTTGTGTGTTATTTCTATAAAGAGAAAGATACAATATATATATACATTGCAAGAACCACCTAACAAATGTGTAAGGTACTAACAGATACTAACTTACCTAAACTTACCCATCATAATAAATGATAAAGACTAAAACAAAATCTATATGATATGCAAACATATATGTATGATATATTTCAACACAAGCCCATGAGCGTAATACAATTCATGTAATGATAACTTGAAGATAAGGATGAAAAATACGATTTAGAGATAACGTCAAAACTAATTAAAAAAAGAATAGTCATGTATAAATTAACATCATTACCTGTGTACAATATCCATCAGAACAAGCAGACCTAGTTCATGGGCTTTGTCTATCAGAGACTTAAGTTCATCTGGAGTTCCAAACCGGCTGCTAGGTGCAAAGAAATTTGTAACATGGTACCTGCATCATGCAGAACAACTTTTTTGCTACCAGGCCATCAATTTTAGGAGGAAAACACTAACGCACTGAGAAATTAAAAAAATACATAAAAAAAACCTGTTATTCTTTGAATCACATTGGAGCCAACAGCAATATGGACTAGGAAAAAAGAATAATGACTACATCAGATGGGCTCAAGAAGAGTTACCCAAAGCTAGCATAATAAGAATGCTCTTGGATAGCCATGATCTGGACAGCATTATAGCCAAGCCTTTTAATGCGAGGTAGCATATCATCTCTAAAATTGACATACGTGTTGATTTTTGGTTCCTGCACCTCAAGGTTGAAGACATTGTTAAGTATAGAAAAAACAACTGCAACTCTAAATATGCACTTTCTTGAACTTGGTAGATTTAGTCTTCAACATTATGCAAAATATTCAGTTACAGAAATAAGATTGCCACATATTATCTGAAAAAAAATGCAAAAAGAAATAATTTAAGACAAATTATTTTTAAAAAATTTAAAGCCTTGTTGCTTGTAATAACTAATGCTGTAGACTTGGCATTTGTTGCACGAGTAAGGAAGTGGCTTTATTAACATTGTTTTTGTTATTATTCCCTCCATTTCACTATATCTGTTCATTTAGGGTTTTTTGTGTTTCAAATTATTTGTCCATTTCAAATGTCAATAAGGTATTAATAATGTGTTTTATTCCAATTTCATCCTCGCATTAACTATGTTTACTAACACAATCAGTGAAAAATATAACAAGGTTTTAATTTCAATAAGGATAGTTTTGTAAAACTAGTTTAACTTTTACTATTATCAAAGTCATTTAATAATTTTCTTAATATGTGTATTCACCCTAAATGGACAGATATAGTGAAAAAGAGGGAATAGTGAGAGAATTTCATTTCATGGCACAAATTGAAAGAACTTTAGGACAAGTATCCATTTGCAGTTTGACATTTTCTAGATAAATTATTCTGTGCTTTGAGAGTCTCAGAGCAGGAACCCTTCAGATATCATTAGGTCAGTCTAGTCACATTTGTCCAGGTTTATCAAACTTAGCTCTGGGTGGTGTCTACAAATTAGAGTTCCTCTACTTGTTCCTGTAATGACAGCACAAAAAATGTATCAGAATGCTCACCGGACTACTCATTCCAACATGTGTCTCATATATTCTAAGTGATTTTGGTCTCTTAGGCTGTGGATGTTTGAAGACATATTTTTCCTGCAAAGAAAGAGAAAAGAAAAAGACAGCCATTGAATACCGGATTGCATGACAGAAAAATTAAACATAATTAGATCAACAAATTATCTAATTATCTTATTCTATGCAGAAAACAATGATTACTAAGGTCTGTTCAGATAGCAGGATCATACTGATATCAATGAATGATTATTTTCATCTAATATACTAATATTTTATGACAACAACTTGCACACCAATTCTGCATGAAACCAGTTGGCAAATATGGTTAAACGTTGCAGTGTTTTCTAGCTTTTATTTTTTACGTACAATAAGAATATTAGACGTTAAGCAGAGAAAGTACACCTTGGGTTGGGGAAGTGGACCATAACAAATGTTTAGAATATAAAATGAAAGGAAAACAGCAAGACAGGGTGGCAGACTAGCAGCGGCTTAAATATACTACAAAGCAACCAGCCTCTGCGCATATCATATCATCTCAGTAATAGAAATTTCCTAGAAGCCAACATGAGTAGATCCCCAAAGGGAGGCAATAAATACAATTCTATTCCCTAATAAATCAACTATGCAAGTGGAAAGACAAATTTAATTTTTCATATCCTCTTTCTAAATGTAACTTAAACGGAAGAAATGTATAATCTTACCTCTTCTGGCGGATCATAGTATATACCATTGTAGGGAATTTCACCAGGAGCCTGTACAGAGAACTTGATCCAAGCAGGGATTGAGTCCTTGATTCCAGAGGGAGTATCCATGCGGATCTACAAATTAAGAGACAATCAGGTAATGGAAAATACCCACAGCCTTTTTTCAAGACACCTATAAATGTTTTAATATATGATCCTGCAGTTTTTTTAGCAGTTTTGTAAGAGAAATTAAGTAGGGAAGTACATCAGTCAAGGATAAGATATGCTTAAAAGAAACAATTGACGCTTAAAACCGAAGCTAAATAGAAGGACACATCAACTAGCGAAGCTCATCAACCTCCTCTATAACTTGTATTATGTGATTTAAAAAAGAAAAAGAGTGAATCATCCACTTATACGCTGACAAGTATATGGATGTAATAGTTTCTCTCTCCGTTGTTTCAAGGGTGATGTCACCCAGAGAGGAAGAAGGATCATTCCCACTAAGCCTATTATGGTATACTGTACACTGCAGTGGCAAGGTACAGGAGGGCTTGCAAGGAAAAGTTCATATAGAAGACTTGAGGCACCATTTAATGGACTTGTATAGTTGGGCTGAAGTTGATGACCATACAGGTAGATGCTTTCAGAAGACACTCTAACCCTTGAATCAACTTGTCTACTAATTGAATTATCTTGGCACACACTCACAATTTAAAGCATCTATCCATGCATAGGCCACAATATCTTGAAGCATACATCAGTCCACTCTGTATGAGCAGTGAAATATTTCACAAACACTAGCATCATATAGAATGACTGAAAATATCCTTAGATTTGTCAATGATAGTGGACAATTTTCATACATCCTCTGATGCTTATGCTATAACATATAAGGAAAAATACAAAATTCTTATTCAAACATGCATGGATTTTTGTCTTTTTTATTGGTGTCATGCATGAGAAAGAAGATAAAAGAACATTGAAGAAAAGATTATGTGGAACCAGAATATATAATAAGAAAAATCTTTGTTATTTGTGATACAAGATTCATTACCTATACAGTTACTCAAATTGCCAACATAAATTAAAAAAAAAAAAAACTTAAATTATTTTGATAATGAATATAAATAAAGGCTATGATCAGAGTTTATATGAATATATGTGGAGATCATCAACATCCATATAAAATTAATCATACTCTGTTCTGGAGAAAAGTTACCTTGACTCGAGAACCATGAGGAATTGGCGGTGAACCATCTACATTGTTTGGCAAGAAGATCTCCCACACACCAAACTCATTCTGTTTAAACAAAACTATAATGTTTAAAGACTGCCAGTAGCATTACACTTGGGATTTAAATACAAGCAATGATGTTCAATATCCAGGAGCAGGAGTCTGTTCAGACTTGTTACAATCACATCCATCAGTACCGGGTTTGGTTTCCGTTTCTTTTGGTATAAAAGGTAATATTTCCAAATTCCATTTAAAACTGGAGATTCCAACCTTCTGGCAATGTCACTTTTGGGAGAAAATCATGTCAACTGGCATAAAATAATTGCCGCAGCATGAATATCTTACAGAGCATATCTGGTCATAAGCTGATAGTCCTCAAAAAATGCAATAGCAACAGCTTTAAGCGGTTATTAATAATTTCATGATACAGTAAATAACTCTTAATATCCTATGTAAACCAGTAGAGAATTTATACTTCAAATTATTTGCCCTAATAAATTTCATTCTATCCACCAGTGTTTCAAGGTTGTAGCCATCTCTGATACAGAAATCGATAAGCAAGCTAGCTGCATTCCTAGTTTTCTGTTGAGGGTTTGTTTCATTTTCTTCAAGCTTGTGAGGGGAACTTATCATAAACCTTAGTATATACGCTTATCTTCTCTTTAATTATTCTTCAATACTCCCTACTAAAATTCAATAAACAAGTTGACAAAGAAGGACAGACACTAATTACCAAACCCTTGTTCAGAGCAAAGCCAATTAAATTAATTCTTCTAACACGACTTCAATGCCTGATAATTATCGCATAATATTCTATCCATCATCTAGGCATATTTATAAAGGATACACTACACGTCCGCTGTCACTTTCAACCAGCTTATCTAAAACAAATCCATATAATCCTAACAAAGGGTACTTCCTGCAGTATCCACATAGTATCCATAGAACATGGAAGAAATACAGATCGAGCTGGATTTGACACACAATGAGCAGGAATAGAACAAGGGGGAGGGAGGTGGAGCATACATGCTAGATTATAGATCAAATAGATAGGAAAAAGATAAGAAAGATAAAACCATGATATGGTCAATCTGTGCTAAAACTAGCACTCATTTACATATAAACTTCAAAAGTCAATTAAGGACAACATACCCGAGTCATTACATCTGCATTTGGATTCCAATTGTTGAAGTCTCCTATTAACGCTGCTGACTGAAAAGCATCTAATAATATCCATAACGTTTTGCAGAGAAAGTAAAATCCAGGCTATAGACAGATTGATTCAATATTCTTGAAGTTTAAAACACAACACATGCACAACATCCAAAACCATATTATCTCCAAACTTTATTTGAAAACATATAACAATAGTGGTAAATGGGAAGGAGCATATGGAAAGAGACAGAGATCACTGCTTAAAAGAATATATTAGCGTCTCCCAAGGTAGATCTCGAATTTGATCTATAGAATTATTTTAACATTTCTTTTCTACCAAATGAAGGCATTTAAACCTTCAGTTAATTTGAGATTACTATTATCATTATATTGACAATAAGTCTGTAACCATAAGTATAGTCAACTCTGTAACTCTAGTAAATATGTTGTGTAATCACAGTATAGATGACAAAGCTTTGAAGGACATAGTTCATTGAAGCAACTCAGAGAACTCCAGCAAATCTTATTTAATTCTAATATGTATGAAAATGTTGAAAGTTGTCATAATAAACACTCATTGGATGCACAAAAACCTGCAACAGTGCTTTTAATAAAATGTATAGTAGAACAGTGGGTTATATGAAAATTTGAAATTTGAAACCCAAGTGATTCTACACTCCACTCAAAGGTTGTGCTTAAAAATACAACTACGAAAGAATTTGAACAAGTAAACAAGAACCAATGTTGATACCAAGAATTAAGATGATTCATACCTTTGCTCCAGGGGCCCACTCTCTGTAAGTAATTCCTGTAGCACTGCAAACGAAGTTTGCAGTTAGTAAGTGTCAGAGAATATTTAGAATATCCTTAAATTATCTTATAATATCTCTAAAATATGTTGTGGACTAAACTAATCATCTAATTGAGGACAATCTAAATTCCTAATTTCTGATATATTCTTGATTTGTTTAATTAGTATTATTAGTCTTCTTGTTAGTAGGTCTGTTCAGATCTTCCCTAACCGAAACCTATTTTTATTCAACACGGTATTATTCAACATGGTATCATGGCGTGCTCTCCATTGAAACCTGCATGTCCTTGTTCCGTTGAATTCAGTTCTTAGAACTCAGCAAATATGTTTCCTCCGCTCCTCCTTTTGTTTTCCTTATCCTAATTATTTAATGGTAAAGAATTTTAGACAACCTGGGAAAGGTCACCGGTGACAGATCAGTCTGTCATCTACTAGACAGCTGGCAGATAAGCCAGGCCTTCCATGGGTTTCAGACAAGTTTCATGGGCTCTGTCAGGGATGTTGTCTGTGTCTAAGGCTTCCGGGTGTTCTGGGTGTCCAGTGGCTGAAGTTTCTGGCCTAGACAGGTGCACACAGTGGTCAGGGAGCCTTGCCGGTGACGTCCCCAGCATGATGGTTTAAGCAGCTGCAGCTTATAGGTATGTTTTGGGGCAGTTTAAGTTGAGATTTGGTGTTATTTTGTGCATGTCCCTCTGTTTGCTTGGTTTTACAGGCTGTATCCCCTCCATTGGGTGTTTATTTGTGGCTGGGTTCCCAATTTTCAGGCATTGCACAGTTTGACAGTTACCACAGCTCCAGAGAGCATGTTTAAGTTTCTGCTTCAGATCTGTCATAAGATGATGACAGTTCCAGTTTGAAACCAACGAGTTTTCCATCAAGCCCTATTTTAGGGGGAGATTCGGATTGTGTTATCTTTCCGGTTTTGGATGTCGCTAGCTTGTTGCAAATAGCAAATCAATTGCGCATCTAAAACCAGGAAACGAGGGTTTCATTATTGGAAATTTGAAAATTTGGAGTTTGTTTGTTTGAGTCTTGGGATTTCCTCTAATCCTTTGATCAGAACTCTATTACCTATTATAGCTTTACATTAGTTGCCACTGTTGAAATTGAGGGTTTTTAGATAGTGGAGGAAGAAAAGAGAGAGAATAGGCACTCAGGAATATGAAAGTAATTAGATATATTGTGCTGTTATAATACAATGAGGTAATCCTATTTATAAGGCAAAGATAAAATCTAAAGATAATGATAGAATCAATCTAAATAAATCTAAATCAATCTAAGATATGATATGAAATATTCTAAGATATAATAAAGATATTAATAAATATTTCTTATTTCTAACACTCCCCCTCAAGCTAAAGCTTACTAAGCTTTAAGCTTGTTACAATTAAACCCTTAAAATATCAAAGAATCTCCAAGAAAGACTAGCAAGACAATTGAGAGATGCCGGATACGTCCGAAAAGATAACACAACAAGGCAGCTGGAATGACACATCAGCTTGAACAACTTGTTGGATAATTGCACGACTGGGAAAAAAAGATACACACAGCTATCAGCGTTGGAAGGGATGCAATGAAAGCTGTGGAAATTCCCTATATGTGCAATGATAGATTGCAAGAACGACATATGGAAGCCTTGACTAGTTGAAACATTGGAGATCCAAAACCAAAAGGGCATATCATTGTCATGAAGCCATGGGTCACAATAGGAAGGGCAGAGTCGAAAATAACAAAAAGTGACATCCTCGAAGTGCATGGATCACGAAACAAAGGACAGATCCGGGAAGAGGAGATCATCGCGAGTCCAACGGAGCAAGCGGCAGACAGAACGGCGGCGAGACGTGCCGCCACGCGCTGTCGGAAGAAGCCGCGGCTGAAAACACTGCAGGAGAAGGGAGAAGCGCGTGTGGGCGGGTGGAAGCAGATCTGGATACACGGTTGGTGGGGGTCGGCCGCACAGGCCGAGGCGAGGCTCAGGGTGTGCTCGCCGGAGTGAATCGGTGCCAAAAAGGTTCGCCGGCGACGAAGGAAAGGCGTGGACAGTGGTTTGGGCTGCTGGAATAGATGACACAGCAGATAAAAGCGTTTCCATGCACAGCTTTCAGGGATCGCCCGCGCAGGAGGAGGTGAGCACGATGGTGGGCTCTCCGGCCGGGATCTGCGCCGGAAAAGTTCGCCGGTGGAGGAGGAAGGCAGTGGACAGTAGTTTTCTTACTGCTGGAAGTGACACGGCAGAGAGAATTGACACACTGCCGGAGGGGTCGACACAACGGGAAAGAGAACGAAAAGGTTGCCGGAAAAGTAGCTGGAAGCAGAAACAGTAGTGGTTTTATGTTTGAAATTTTGTGGAAAGCAAGAACACTGTCAAACCTAAAATTGACAGACAAAGCAATGAAGGGACAGAAAGAAAAGTAAAGAGTACAAGTGAGTTTCAAATTACTGGAATCTCTGTAGCGGAATGATGAATACAAGTCATGGTGGATGGTACTGCTCTGATACCATGTTGAAATTGAGGGTTTTTAGATAGTGGAGGAAGAAAAGAGAGAGAATAGACACTCAGGAATATGAAAGTAATTAGATATATTGTGCTGTTATAATACAATGAGGTAATCCTATTTATAAGGCAAAGATAAAATCTAAAGATAATGATAGAATCAATCTAAATAAATCTAAATCAATCTAAGATATGATATGAAATATTCTAAGATATAATAAAGATATTAATAAATATTTCTTATTTCTAACAGCCACTAGCAAGATTTCTTGTTTGAGTTGCAGTATTCACCATACACAATGGAAAGCAAGGCACAGAATGACATGGCATATTTAATAAATCGTATGTTTCTAAGTTGTTTTAAAGCAAGAATGGAATGACATTGGAAGAACTCCTTGAACCCTCTTCTCATTCTCTCCCACTAAATTGAAGAGTGAAAGAAGGAAAGAATTGCTTTATGATTGGAGGTTTTTCTCTTCATTAAACAATAAAACAATAAATTCACATGTATCTTGGTATTCCACTTTTAGCCCTTGTGTATCATTCCATTAATTAGTGACTCTCTTTCATTCTCTCCAAATTCCCTGAACCCCCTCAATGTGGTCAGTAAATTAAGAAACACAAAATGTTAGATGTGTACATGTTCAGTTTCAAGCTGCAAAAATAAGTGTAATGCAATACCTGCGTGTGAAGCCAAATTTTTCATAACCACGGGAAAATGCATCCAGACCACCTTCATACTTGTCAATTTCTTCACGCAATCTTTTGTATTGTCCATAGCTGTGATTTGAGGAACATGTATTCCAAAGAAGAAAAAAAATAAGGTTTCCATTTTAGTTACAGTACTATTATCAATAGTACAAAAGTAAAGCAGGTATGGTTTAAGTAATACAAAAATGGCACACCAAACAATATGTTAGTCAACGACCAGTATATCAAAAAATTGAATTATTCATTTGATTTTTTAATTCAAGACTAGTAAAGTACATATCACACTAAATTATTGTACAAGTAAATGAGCAATGACAGTGATCAAAATATTTATGCCACCAACATGTAAAAGGGACTTCTTATTCAAACTACCAGCATCCAAAGTCTGACTAAATTAGTTCGAGTCAGGTCAGCCCACAATGAGGATGATGCTCTCCTAGTACAAATTGTCTCCCTTCACAATACTTGAATCCAAAATCTTGTTTGATGGCAACAAGAGTAGAACTACTTGATCCAACAAGCATTGGTAAAAGAAATTCCAATGTGTACGAAATGCAATCATTTTGTTAAGGGCAAACAAGTGAGGCCAAAGCCCAAAAAATGCTGGCTATATATTCATCATATTCCTATGAGTTCCAGGTTACCATGACCAATTAGTAACTTTAAACCATTTATATTTCTATATTGGTCAGCACCAATAGCAAAGCTCACACAACAACAATAACATACAATCCTATATACTACTTGGTTGACCAGCTGCAAGTATCAATAATGTGATTGGGCTCTATCCAATTACATAGCTCATGCAATGACTAAGAAAAAAATCCTTTAAAATATGAATGAGTGGAACTTCGTCATTATGTTGTTATACAATAGAACTACACAACAGAAAGGAAACAATACAAAAACATATGTTACAGAAAACAGTCGGTCACCTTAGGATGTGAAACCACTATCAAAACATGAAACTATAGTAAGATCTAATGAATAGAATCTCATTAAACATGGCACACTATTGAATTGAATATAAAGGAGAGATATTAGCAAATGAACACAATTTTTAATTGAATATAAAGGAGAGATATTAGCAAATGAACACTAAGAGTGAGCAACTTCATTACCCCCTAGCTTGCCACCAGCAGCACATTGTCAATTTTTTTCACATAATAGCATGAAATATGAAATTATCAATTAAATGCTAACTATAGCCCCATTATACAAACACTCCACAGTTTATCAAGCACCCAATACTCTGCAATCCCTATTCCATTCAGAAAATCAGGAACTTCTTTCACCTGTAAGAAGCAGCAGTTAAGAGGTTAGCTTACCGGAAATCAAGATGTCCACGGTGAGCTTGCAAAAGTGGATCAATCTGATATATTTTCTGCCCCGTGCCAGGTGGGGGAATGATCCTAGGTTTAGGTTCCTCACTTTTCATTTTTAATTTACTGTCTACAGACACTGATGTCTTCTCAGCTTGAGCATTGGTGTTAACATCTACAAGTGATGACAGAACAGAACTTTGCTCATCCTCAACCTCACTGTAAGTGGTAGCTGCTTCACCATCAATGTACTTATTCTCATCTTTCATGGTTAACTCCTGTAAGTTGTGAACAGACTAAAATAAGCAACAGGGCATGAAACAAAAAATTAATTATTTCCAGCAAAGCCAATTCAGAGATTAATAATAATAATAATCAATAAACAGAAATTGTGAACAAAATAACAAACCAAATACATTTGTAAGCACGCAACCTATAGAAATACAAAAATAACAGAAATCCTTACTGATATGAGACGAATGAAGTGCCAGTGTTAGTCAATGCTAAAAGAGGATCAGTTTTTAAATTTTTCACTCTGCTTTATTGTAGTATGTTAGAGACCGAATTCCTGAGGGGCTGAAAGTGTATAAGAGGAGGAAATTCAGGGGCAACTTAGGAATTAACAAGGGTGCTGAGGTGTGTGATTCATGTGGGTCCCAAGGCTAACGAAATTATCAGGGGGATGGGGCGAGTGCTGTGAGGTGAGGCGTGGGAAATGTTGGCTGTATTCTGTTAGAGGGAAGTCTATATTGTAGGTAGGAGAGGGGAATATCCTAGGCTATTGCTGTATTTGGAAATGGAGAGTAAGAGCTGCTTAGTGCTCTATAGTCCCACTCTCTTGTCTTTGCATTCTGTCTTTTCTGAATTTTCCAGTAATACCAGTCTCTTTTATTCAATATCTTTTTGGTTGTTTCTATCATAGTATTGCCGATCAAATAGACACTCCTTCCTGATTTATAAATGCTTCACTCAATTCTTATGAAAAACTTTCTGTATGATAGAGCATTACTGAAAAAGTAAACACATGAATAAATAAACCCCGCTATGCCTCCACTTGAAGGCTAAGAACATTATATATGATTCCAGTAAAAACAGTAGTACCTTAGTCCAAAGAGCTCTGTTTTCTTTCAAATGATTAATGATGACATGCATACAAATGATTACTTCCTTAATATTCAAGAATCAAGACAAGTGTCACTGTTGCTCCACCTTAAACACAGTCCAGCATGTTCCATTAATCCACAGAACCCACAACATGACTGGCATGCATAATCTGTTAATAGTTCCATTTTAACATTGCCCAAAATATACATAGTTTACAAGAATCTGGAATTCTGGATTATAAAAATACTTTCTACCTTTGCTTCTATGTTGTGTTCACAATTTACAGAGACTTTAGTTGAAAAGTACTATTGAAGTATTGATAACTGTATTTAATAAAGAAATCCCATTTTCCATTTTCTAATTGAACCAGGGAAGTTCTAGTACACTTCAGCGCATTGACATAATGTGCACTGTTTCAAGCCCCAAATCTTGGTAGACAATGACAATTTTATGAGTCAAGTCAGAAGGCAATAAGCTGTCCCATTACTTTCCAGTTTCCAAATTTCCTCTTGAAAGGATGGAATGGAAAGGCATCACAGGAACATGTTCAGAGCCACATTTTTTTTCCCTTTCAATATCAGATACCAGTGATCTAAATTCTTAACTAATTGCAACAAGCCATTTCCTTACTAAAATTCATCATCTTGTAAATGGAATTAGGACAAGATAGTCCGTGGATCTATTGCTGAAATATAATCTAAAACTTGCATGTGCCTACATGACACATTGGATTCTCATCTGGAAGAGTATTTTTTGTATTTCTCGCTTTTTAATAGAAAAAAATATTGTATAAGAGATAAAGGAAAGGACTAAAACTATCAAGAGACTCCAAAATATAAATGTCTATATTCAATGAAAGCCAATGCAGTGAGGCTGACAAATCTCCATGCAAGTCCGGGGTACTATTTTACCTTGAAGTAGCCATGAGTAGAACACTAAACGAGAGGCCAAAAGTTAACCCTATCCTAAATCAAGCCTGGGGCCGAAAAGAGAAACAAAAAGATTTAAACATAAAAGCACTTAGCTCGAACCTGATGCACCAAGGACAGCAAACACTGCATGGTGGGGGAAGGGGAAAAAAAAATTGGTTTGACTAAAGCATTTGGAGAATTCATTAACTTTGTTAAAAATGATAATGTTTAATATTATAATAATTCATTTGAACATCCAGAAGTATTTTAAGCTAAAATTAAAATTTAAAACAAAATAAAATCTATAGTATAGTATAGTATAGAGGATTCAGGATAAAAGTAGGAATTTAATGTGTTCATTAGAAGACTAGATGTCAATGAATTCATATGGTACTATAATTCTCCTAACAGTTTTTTTTTTTAGGGTATCTCTACAGACATTACTACAAGATTAATCCCTCGGGTACTGCCACAACTAAGAGATCCTCACAGCAATTGCCTTTTTCAGGATTTGAATCTCAGTCCTTGTAATGTATCTTCCTTACTATTGCGTCCAACCCTTGTTTGTCTCCTAAAAGAGTTTGAAAGGTGGATGAAAATCTAGACAAATAAAATCCCTGACATATTTCACCTATAATATATCTTCTGAAAACAGGCTAGACCTAGAGATCAAAAGTATGCCTATAATTCTGCCATAATGATCTGGAAAAAAAAAATTTGTCAACCTTTTGCTAGACACAGAAAGAAAAGCGAATGACAATTACATTTCCCTTTTTCCATACATAACAATGAAGTTTCTCAGTATCTATTTTTCCCCCCACACTCCAGATTTTTTCCTTCTCATAATTACAATCAACAAATGAAGACTATGCTGAAACTCAACTAAAATTCAACATTTTTGTGGGAAAAAAGCCACAAGTTCCATAGAGACTCCAGATAAATACACAAAACCACAAACACTGTATGAATAAAGGAAAGTGACAACAAGTATGCAAATCAATTGTTAAAATATAGTTCACATGGAGGACAGAAGCACCTGTGGATCCTCTGAAGTTATATCAGGAGTTTCAAGTTCATCTGTTGAGGATGAAGACTTATCTTGACCTTGAGGAATAAGTACTTTATCAGATTCAGCAACCGTGGAAGATGAGGTGTCAGGATCATGGGAAAACTTTACAGCAATGGTTTTTCCTGCAAGAAACCATAAGTACATGAGTGAGGTATTTTCAAGCCTACCATGTAATACCGCTAGTTTCACATGCAAAATGAATTAAACTTTATGTTCATCCTAAGTGAAAAGATGTATCACATTATTTGCCTCTCTTAATTTTCAATGTGATTACGTTCATAAACTGATCAGTCATTGAATATCAATAGCCAGCTTCGCAAATCAACTGCTGCCAGTTTCACATTGTTATAGTGGTTACTTCAATCCTTCCCACTCTGATTACGGATTATTTCTCTTTCATCAAACTGCATATGGTTAAGTTTCAATTCATACCCTCAACAAACAATGAAAAGCAGAGTAACAGGATTCAACTACAAATTTTAAAACAATACTGTGATATATATATATATATATATATATATATATATATAAACACACACATACACACACCCCATTACTACTCCATTGTTGCCAATACACGCGTACAGGCAGAAACTGCGTTTGTTACAAAAGAAACATATATGAAATCAATTTCCCCAGTATTGCAGCTTCAATTCGAAGAAACAAAATTTGTCTACACTCTACAGTGAATTAAAAGACTGGCTCTATGACAATTGCTGATTATTACGTATTGCATCACTGTTATTCATAAGATGCTGCATTTAAATATTCAGTTTATCAGTTTCGTTAACCTCTAGTGGCTTTATTCATTATAAATAAGATTGTATTATATAAATACATACACAAATCAATCAACCAGAGCCACACAAGCTCAACATAAGAACTCGATCCACAGTCCACAAAAAAAAAAAAAATTACGGTATCCTATTCCGTAACAGATGCATCCAACCGCACAAAACAGAGCAACGCCAAAAGCCGTTAGCCTCAAAATTGAATAATAGCGAAAGTACTATCTGCGAACAGTATTATCTCATCGGAACCTCGCGTGCTTCACTGAGTTACCATTTGCTATTGATCAACCAAACAAGTTTCGCCAACGAAGCAAGTTCAAAAATAGTAAACAGTGCTCGCACACACAATTCCGCGAAGAACGGAACCGTTAAAAAAGAAAGAGAAAAAAAAAAGAATGAGGAAGACGTACTGCGAGAGATGGAGTTCTTGTTGAGGAAAAAGGAGAGAGACGCGCTCCTGCGATCGCCCCCGCGGAAACTCGGCTGCAACGACTTGTGAAGTGAAGGAACCGCAGGGAATCGGATTCCTGAGATGGTGTAAACCATCTTTCACTATCGATAGGGTTCAGATTAGGATTCAGAAAAACGAGAAATAGGGAGTGTTTCAGATCCAGAGTTTAGAGCTTCTAGAGACAGTTCTGAGTTTCAAGGAGACGAGAGAAGCGTGACACTGCTGGGCTCATAATAATGAGCGACCGAGTTTGTGTGTGTGTGTGATTTTCTCTCGAAGCAATAAATGAATGCAGTGGAATTCAATAATTGGGAGACAGGAGATTGCACGGTGAAGGGATGGCGCTATCTGGCTGGGAGTACCGATGAAAACAGAAGGGAGAGCTTGCTAGCTGCTACGTGTGCGTGAGAGTACGGTCAAGTGTTGCATGATGAGAGGCGGATTAACTGGGGCCCACTGGGCTCATTGTTTGATTTGTTTCTCACATTACTGATCGTCCATTCTCTCTCCCCAAGCAGGCAGCAAAGCCCGCTTTGGATATGGATTGATTGGCCATGGACGTCGGGCATATTTTTTTCTTTTCTTTCTAGAAAAAAATATTTTCTGTTCAATACTGTGTGTGTTGTGCCGTGATCATGTAAAGGAAAAGTACCCGGGAAAGGTTCTCTTTTAACGTGCAAGTGTACGTACGCCCTTGCTTCCCCTTTGCCGAACTGTAATCTTTTGCGAGGAAATGGGACTAATGTAAAGTTTTTTTTTTCTATAGAAAATTATTTGAAGGGAACCAAATGGTTCCGTGGGAAATAAAATAAGAACATAGGTGTAATTCCATGAATTATTCAAATGGGTCTAATGGGTTATGGGTATTCTGCTTCGTCAGGTACATAATTATGTTGGAAACAAATATTCTAAAAGGTAGATTTGATATCACCTGATCTTAGTGGTCGAAATATAATAATGGATACTGTGACTGCAGCCTCAACTGAAATTTTATATTCAAATAAAAGGAAGCAAGCTTATAATAATCTTAGACGTGGCTGATCAAAATGAGCTAGGCAAGAATAGTCTTGAGTTTATAGTCAATTCTATATATGACGCCATATCAACCAATCAAAGCATAATTTTAAGTTAAAGATACATACATATTATAAAAATACTTTTTGAAATCATGTCTCATATATGGTTCATCATAAATTCAAGTTTATATTAATATTTTTTTTTCAAAAATATCTGGTTTCAGTAGTTCATTCCTATCATAAAAATATTTGGTTTCATGAGTTCCTTCCTATCATAAAAATATTTGGTTTCAGTAGTTCCTTCCCCAGCAGTCTAGCGTGACATTATAAGTTACTCATTAACTAAATTAATTAAATTTAAATTATGAAATCATCATAAATAAATGAAAATATTTTTTTTACTTAAATAGTGGGTAATAGATGATACGGTAAGAGTATCAATGCAGTTTGTGAATCTTATGTCATTATATACGAATAACACAGATTAAATCTCACACTATCTTATTTAGAGAATAAATCCTCTTTGATTTTTCAAAATTTAAATTTAAATAATTGGACAATAAACTAAACAAAGCAGGCATTGCACCAAAAATTTGTAACCCGATGCCTTTCCTACTTTAAACCGTGTTGAAAAATTGGTTTTGATGGCTTGATTTTTCAAGCTATTGGTAAACTTTGAACAACCTTCCAAGTTGGTGGCTAACAACCTTCAAACTTAGTGGCTAACAACCCTCAAAGTTAGGTGAAGTTTGGCAATATTAGATGAAGGTAGGTGAAGGTAGATGAAAGTTAGGCAATGTTATGCATTGAAGCTTTGAAAGTGGTGCATTTGGACTCTATAAATAGAGCATGCATTAGAGCTTCAAGGTATTCCAAGTCCATTGGCTCTTTTGGTGTTAGAGAAGTTTGTTCTAGTATTTTTGTTACTTCTCTTTTGTATGTTGAGCATATACACTTGTGAGAAAAATACTGTAAGGTATTTTAGGGTGTATTTGAGGATTTGGGTTTGAGTAGAGTGTGTTCACCATTTGTATCTCTATCATATTTCTATAGTGAAATATTTTGTTATCGTCTTTGCCCGTGGATGTAGGCTTTAAGCTGAACCACGTAAATTTCTGGTGTCATTTATTTTACGCTTCCGCATATTTATTTTACTCCACTCTGTTTGTGCCTTTTGGGCCCACTATTTCACAACAAACTGGTATCAGAGCTCTTATAGAGTTCTGGGCAAATTTGTTCGAAGATGTCATCCATGAAATTTGATATTCAACAATTCGATGGTCGCATCAACTTTGGGATGTGGAAGGTGTGGATGATGGCTGTTCTTGTACAGTAAGGCTTGAAAGTAGCACTTTCTAACAAAGAAAAGAGGCCCGAGGCAATGAAAGAATCTGAATGGGAAGATGCCGATCAAAAGGCTCTTTCCATTATTTAGTTATGCATTACAGACGATGTGCTGCAGGAGGTCCTTTCGGAGAAAAGCAATGAGAATCCTGTGGACCAAGTTGGAGTCATTGTATATGACTAAGACGGTGGCTAATCGTCTCCTGTTTTGCAACGCCTCAGATATGCTTCGTATGGCAGAAGGGACATCTATGAGAACTCACATAGCTGAGTTCACATCACTTGTGATGGAGTTGAAAAATATGGATGAGACATTCTCTAGTGAGCAACAAGCAATGATGTTGCTTTGTTCTTTACCTTATTCCTACAGGCATTTTCATGAAACACTCATCTATGGACGTGAGCGTCTTGATATTGATAAAGTCAAGTCCTCACTTTTGTGTTGTGAAAGGATGGAGCATGATAGTGGTGATCTTAATGGTACCGCATCTGGCTTGGTAGCTAGAGGTAATTGGAAGAATATTAGTTCAAGTAGTAGCAGAAACAAAGGCAGGTGTAGATATTGTAAGAAAGAAGGGCATTGGAAAGCAGATTGTCCAAAGCTCAAAGATAAGAAAGATTTAAGTGATGCAGCAGGTGTTGCTGAAGATGCCGGAAATGTTCTCGCAGTATCAACCGGTTCAGTTGGTGATACTTGGATGCTTGATTCAGGCTGCTCTTACCACATGTGTCGGAACCGGAATTGGTTTACAACTTACCGGTCAATTAATAGTGGTATTGTTCTTATGGGAAATAATACATCCTGTAAGGTTGTCGGTATTGGTACAATCCGAATCAAGTCACATGATGGAACCGTGAAAACTTTGTCTAATGTTCGGCATATTCCTGACTTAAAGAAAAATCTTATTTCTTTGAGTACTCTTGATTCTCAAGGGTATAAGTATTCTGCTGAAGGTGGAGTTTTGAAAGTCTCCAAAGGTGCTCTTGTAGTGATCAGAGGTAGATTGGTTAATGATCTTTATCTACTTCAAGGTAGCACGGTTATTAGTGCTACATCAGGATCATCTTCATCTGATTTAGATACTACTCGCTTGTGTGAGGCAGGAATGCCTATGGTGAGCAAGCATGGCTTGCTTAGTGATAAAAAATTCGTTATTCCTGACTTTTGTAAACAACGTGCTTGTGGGAAGCAAACTAGTATTAGATTTAGTACTACCATTTATAGGACTCCTGGTGTTGATTCTAATTTGTGGAACCCAGTGCCTATCCCATCAAGAGGTAGTTTGCATATTTGAGTATGCCTATTGGCATATTGGAGAAGACGATTTTGAAAATTTGAAGCTTGATAAAATTCAAGCCAAGGTGGAGATTTGTTGAAAAATTGGTTTTGATGGCTTGATTTTTCAAGCTATTGGTAAACTTTGAACAACCTTCCAAGTTGGTGGCTAACAACCTTCAAACTTAGTGGCTAACAACTCTCAAAGTTAGGTGAAGTTTGGCAATGTTAGATGAAGGTAGGTGAAGGTAGATGAAAGTTAGGCAATGTTATGCATTGAAGCTTTGAAAGTGGTGCATTTGGACTCTATAAATAGAGCATGCATTAGAGCTTCAAGGTATTCCAAGTCCATTGGCTCTTTTGGTGTTAGAGAAGTTTGTTCTAGTATTTTTGTTACTTCTCTTTTGTATGTTGAGCATATACACTTGTGAGAAAAATACTGTAAGGTATTTTAGGGTGTATTTGAGGATTTGGGTTTGAGTAGAGTGTATTCACCATTTGTATCTCTATCATATTTCTATAGTGAAATATTTTGTTGTCGTCTTTGCCCGTGGACGTAGGCTTTAAGCTGAACCATGTAAATTTCTGGTGTCATTTATTTTACGCTTCCGCATATTTATTTTACGCCACTCTGTTTGTGCCTTTTAGGCCCACTATTTCACAACAAACCGAAATGTCATCCTTTCATCATAAATTTTTCCCACCAAAAAACCTTATTGGTCCGATCCTTGTTTCCCTCGTGCATTGCATCATTTTATGGAGAAGAAAAATGATACCATTGATGTTGCCCCCCATTTTTTTTTTCATGAGATTCAAAATATATAGAGATAAATAGATCTTCCTTTAAAGTTCGAAGGAATCTTTCTATGGGTGCTTCTTGATCAATCAATTAACGTGAAAACTATTGTATGCGTCTGGAAATCATCTAACAAAGAAACGCATATGGACTATACCTTTTCAAAAATCAAGAATCTATCCAGTTTGCCTTCTTCTTCTTCTTTTTTCCAGTAGCTTTTTGCTAAGATGTAGCCTTCGCCATTATTTAAGAATATTAAAAAAGACAAATTTTAAATATTTTTTGTAAGTCTCGTATTTTGAAAACATAAAACTCATCTTTTGAATAAATAGCCCCTAATTTTTTTTTCTCTCCTTAACAAATGCCCTAGGGCACACATTGGCAAAATCTTTTTTTCCTTTTTATTAATGTCTTGCATTTTTTTTTTTGGTATGAAGCCGTTATTACTACACCAAAAACTATACTCCTCCTGTTCTATAATGTTTGTTGTCTTGGACATATTAATGTGAATCGATTTGTCCAAAACAACTAATATTATGGAACAAAATTAGTAATTGATAACAAGGGTATACCAGTATCAATCACAAACATATATTTGACAATATTGTTAAACCCATTAAATACTAAGAGTGATATACTGGGAATTTCAAACATACCAAATATAAATTTAATACTATTTAATTGATTAAACGCCTAACATTAGGTACAAAATCATAGTCAATATCTACAATACAACTTTATTTTTCTTCAAATTTATTAGAACCATATTAAGTTTATAAGATTGTACCTATCACAAGTGTCATACATCATAATGTTAAACTCATTTCCTTAAGTTGGGCAATCAAAATGAACTAACCGTTGGGCTCAGAGACTGATTCACAGTATAATTAAATGATATCAATGTGTAGTAATGAATACCAAAAATAAATCTGATAAAATTAAATCTACCAATCAGCGCAGTGCAGTAAAAATAAGTATCAGTGATGAATAGTAAATTTTTTACAGTGGAACCTGCTTGTCATTATTCACTATGGGAACCACTAATTACTATTCACGGTGGGCCTCACTAGTCACTGTTGACGGAATAGTACTATCCACACAAAATAATGCTTCCTTCATTTAATGCACTGTACATTTATTCAATTGCCTTTTGACAAAGGCATCCATGACTGGACCCACATTAACCTATTCAAATAGGTCATGCTAGGGTTAACTAACTCGATTTTTACTTAGCCAATATAACTTATGACTTGAACGGGCCATCTACTTCTTTGAGCAAGCCTGTTTATCTATTTTTTAACTTGCTTTCCTTGAAATTTAGTAAATTCACTCTAACTCTCTTTTATTTGTCATTTTCTCTAATGTGCAATGGAGAGGATGACAGTATAATAATTTCATAAATTCAAAAGATAATAGTATAATGATTTTACAAACTTAGGAACCTCCTAAGAAAATTATACAAATAGAAGAGAGTTTATTTGCCCATTAATTCATTCATGTATTTTGAAGATTTGAATTTTAATTTGTTGCTTTACAAATTACATTATTTAAGTTCACTTTTGTAATACCCCCAATTTTAAACAAAAGAGTGAGAAAATTTTTTCAGGCTAAAAGGGTGTCAGTTACCTTATCTGTCATTCCCGGTCCTTAATTTTTCTAAGTCTGGACCCTATTTGCCTTTGGAGGGCCATATGATAGAGTCATATTCTTGGGACCAAAAGTTCCGGTAATTGTTTCTTAGAGGAAAATGAGTTAAAGAGAGATTTTTAATGGATTTTATGAAGTCTTTAAACAGATCATTTTTAAATCACAAGTTCACGGAATCGTAAGAATTCTTGAATTTGAACTAAAACCCAAAATCTAGACTTTTAATTGTTGGGATTTTGATTTTTTTTAATATTTTATTTGAATCCAAATGAGGAGTATTCCCTTATTTACATTTATATTTAAAAGTTAATAGGAAATAAATAAATGATTAAACAAATGTAAATAAGTGAGTTCTGGGGAGTGAGAGAGCATCTTGGAGAGTGAAAGGCCATCCTGGAGAGTGACAGACTATTCTGGTGAGCGTTCCAGCGGACAGTGTAACATCTCCTGCTGCTTTATGGATTGACGACTGTCCCCACAAACCAACCCGGGTCTTTTCAGCATGCTTTGTCCTCACTTGAACACTTCCTGGGAAAACTTCCCAGGAGGTCACTCATCCCAAAATTACCCCAAGTCAAGCACGCTTAACTATGGAGTTCTTTCAGTTTAGGCTACCGAAAAGAAGATGCATCTTGTTGGTATAGGTAGTGCAAATCAATTCATATAAGCCCTCCTCAATTGTATAGTCCCATACCTATACAATCTTAGGATCCCTCTCATTCAGGTGTGTAATCGGTTCATTCATGTACCCCTCCGCTTAGAGGACCTTGCGAGGAGCCGCTCCTTGTCCGTGCCCTCTTTGCACCAGCGATCACTCCTCGTCCTCGTCCCCGGGCGTTACAAATGGTATCAGAGCCTGGACCTCTCCCACTACGATGTGGTTCGGGGACGAACCAAGCGGAAGCTGGTGGGCATGTAACGCCCGAGGACGAGGACGAGGAGTGATCGGCGGTGCAAAGAGGGCACGGACAAGGAGCGGCTCCTCGCAAGGTCCTCTAAGCGGAGGGGTACATGAATGAACCGATTACACACCTGAATGAGAGGGATCCTAAGATTGTATAGGTATGGGAATATACAGTTGAGGAGGGCTTATATGAATTGATTTGCACTACCTATACCAACAAGATGCATATTCTTTTCGGTAGCCTAAACTGAAAGAACTCCACAGTTAAGCGTGCTTGACCTGGGGTAATTTTGGGATGGGTGACCTCCTGGAAAGTTTTCCTAGGAAGCGTGCGAGTGAGGACAAAGCATGCTGAAAAGACCCGTGTTGGTTTGTGGGGACAGTCGTCAATCCATAAAGCAGTAGGGGATATTACAGACAGCTGAATAGTAAGGCGGTGTAGAAGACCATTTTTATGCTCTCTGTTGAGTGCTGCACCACTCTTAGCACTGCAGCGGTCAATAGAAAAGTAAGTCGGTGCGAGAGATACTCTCTGGTGAGCGCTGCAGAGCGCTGCAATGGTCGACAATGATTATAAAAACCCCTGTTCGGGGTCCAGAACCTTCAAATTTTCAAAAACACCTCCTCCACCCCCTCCTCTGTAGAGAAACGTGACTCTTTCCCCTCCACACCTCATTTCTTCACCTTTCACCATTTAAACTCCATTTTCCTTCCTTCCAAAGATCTAAGGTATGTTTAGCTTTTGGATTTGTCTCCTTTTCTTCCAATTTCTCAAGTTCTAAGGGGTTAAATCTAGGGTTCTCATGGTTTTCATGCCATGGTATTTTTCTACTATGGTTAGAGTTGAAATTTAGTTAGCTAGAGGTTTTAGAGATTAATCTAGTATATTGTGATTGTTATAGCAAATACCAATGTCATTCCTACTTCCTAGGGTTCTGTTGATGTGATTCCTTCATTGTTCATCCCTCCAGGTGAGTGGGTTCACACTTGTAGTCTCTATATTATGCATTAGAGTTATTTTCATTAAAAACACGATTTACTGCTTGATTTTAGAGATTACGATACAAGGATTGAGATTATTGTTGGATTATATGTTTTAGAACTGTTGATTTTAGTGCATGAAATATGTTTTTCAAAAAACTAATGGGATCATGTTTGTTGAATTGATTTCAAATGTATTTGATGATAATGGTGATTATAGAAATTATTTATGAATGTTTGAATGAATTCTAGATGTAGTTATGGATATAATATGGTTATATACTTGAAAATGTTATTTAGAAAAGACAATGGAATTGTGACTTTAAACTTTGACGGCTGAATGGTGTTTCGATAACCAATTAAAAGGATTTGTGAGCATGAGTCTTTATGATGTTCATGACAGCTGGCGGCTACATACCTTGTGGAGGCTTGAAATCACAATGTCCACAAAGAGTGATTGTTGGACATGATTCCATAGCCATCGGTATGCTAAGGTCAGACTGTTAGAATGAGATAGATTCACAGCTCGTAAAACGGAAAAGACGCATTTCGCCCATTGGAGTTGGTTTAGGGGAAAAGCAAAACCTTGAGGGCACGAGGCCCATAAAGAACAATATCTGTAGAGGTGCTCGGAGTCTGTCCCACCCTGCAAGACATGTTGAACAACACACTTTCCAAATAAGAGATATGTTTGTTCAGTGTGATAGGGCAGGTGCGTCCTGTGCTCACTGAATAACACCTTGAGTTCCCCAGTGAGGCCCGTGTCTGGCACTGGTGGAGCAGCACATGTTTGAGCAAAGACCCAATTATACTATAATTGATAAACATTATAGTTCTTCTAATAGTTAAGAGACTATAAGTTTGTATGTCCTTTATTATTTGATAAAAAGATGATTAAGTACACATATGTAGACATGTATGATTATGTATTATCTGTGAGTTTTGTTGTAATTATTATGAACTTATGCATTATTCCTTGGATGTCCCATGGAAGGGGGTTACAGGTGGGGATTCACTCACTGAGTTTTGCACAAAACTCACCCCTCTCCTTTTCCCTGTTTACAGATACAGCAATTGCTGTGAATTCGTCCCAGCCTTCTACGTCACAACAGCACTAGGATTTCAGTGGTGAGCTTCACTTGGGTCAAGTTTCTATAGTTTGTTTAGAGTACTCCAGTATAAATGCAGGCAGGGTCCTAGACAATAGAGCATGTTTATATTTTTGCATATTATTACACTATTTTGGTTTGTATTAAATAGTTTAGTACTTACCAATATTACAAATCAAAGCAACTTTATATGTATATGTTTTGTATTGCGATTTAAGACTATAGAGTTTGAATTATGAAGTCTCAGTATAGACCATGTTATTTAGTAAACAGATGATTTGAATGTAGAAAATGAAAATGTGTTTGTATAATTTTATAATTAACTGTGCATATAGAGAAACCCAGGTCCCGAGGCTTACGTGGGACAGATTTCTCGCGTGCCAGTCACGTGCCTAAATTGAGTCGTGACAACTTTTTATATTTATTTTTTGTCCTTTTTGGATTTTTAATTAAAAAAAAAGGATTAGATAAGTTGTTCCATTTAGACCGTGAACCAATAAATGGGTCAAGCCGCTAATACAATGGCCTACTCCATTTAAAACTTATTTAATTTACTAGCCTAAACTTCGACCCGTTTAACATCCCCTAGTCTAAATGGATCCAACAAAACCAACAATTTTCTTCGTATCAACATGGTATGACTAAAGGAGTTATCTTCTGAATAAAAATTGCATGCATCTTCCTCATGATAATTCTCAAGTCAAAGTTTGGTCAAGAAGGTTTTGTTATCATTTTAGAATTGAGTATATTTAACTCGGCCCCAAGTTAATGTAATGAGGATTGTCTAGGCTCTTACCAAACTCATTTTGATCATATACTCAAGCGATGTCCAATTGCTCCTTCTATTTGGAGTTTAGGTCTCTGCTATCTATCTGGAAAAAAAAATTATGAGAGACTCTAACACTTTGCAATAGCATGAAGCAAAACATATATGTTAGATATATGCAAAACTAATTTTTTCTTTTGGTAATTAGATCTATATGTGACTTTTATTTACCACTTAATTGTAAGCTAATATTATTTTTTATTATGATAAAGTAAATATTTCAATAGACATTCATTCCTGAGATATTAAAATAATATTTTTATCTTATTATTTAAACTATTTTACACCATGCCATAATTATTTGAATTGTTTAGTTTTTTTTATAACCTTTTCTCACTCATGATGTCTTTTTTTTTCTTAATAATAGATTTTCATTATTACTTACTAATAATATTCGTTGATTTACCAATGCTTTATTATTTTTAATTGAATTTTAATATATAAATATTTTATATATCCATCCATCCCACTAGATCCTGTGTAGTGCACTCATTCCACATGTATAAAAGACAAATAGATCTCTCTCTCTCTCTCTCTCTCTCTCTCTCTCTCTCTCTCTCTCTCTCTCTCTCTCTCTCTCTCTCTCTCTCTCTCTCTCTCTCTGTATTTGGACAGTGATAAAAATAATAGGTACATTTTTCATTGATGATTTTATATATAAAAATAGACATAAAATTTATCTATGAAAAGTTATCGTCATTTTTACTGCTAAACAAAATACATCCTAATTTTGGAAATATTATTATATAGATACAAATCTAACACAACATAGTTGGTCATACTCATAATAAAAATGAGTCTAATCAACTTTATTAAATTAAATATACATTCACTTAGCCATGGATTCCAAGTAAGTGTGCCTAAGAAATAGTAATTCTTGGGTATACAAAATTTTTCTTTTAAGTTTAAACCAACCTTAATTTCTAATTTCTATGGCTACCTTTTGATCAATAATCAAAATCAATGCATGATGAAAACCATTATGTGCTTCGGTAAGTGTGAGATCTAATGGAGAAATGTACTCCCTCTTTTTTATAATATCTATTTATTTTTAAATAACTTTATATTTTAAAATATTTATCTATTTTCAGACAACTTCAAAATCCAAAGTAATATTTATTTATTTTTTTCAATAATATCCCTAACTAATTTCACTCATGAACTAGTATTAGTTTTCCAACAGCATTTTATTTACTAAGGGTATATTAATTCATTTACTATATTTTACTCTATTTTCAATATATTTATTATCCTTCTTAATATGTATATTTGTCCAAGAGTAATAAATATTTTGAAAAAGAGGGAGTAGATAGAAAAATATATGCCTATTCAAAATATAGATATATATTAGTTCATTCACTATATTGTACTCTATTTTACTTTCTTTTTTTAATGTCTTGTTTGATTTTGTTCATGTCAATAAGGTATGATTAAAGGAGTTATTTTGATTTTAAAAGGAAAAAAAAAACAGTTTTTACATATACCTTCCTTATGAGCTGAAAAGAAAGCTTAGATTAATAAAACCTTTTCCGTCAATAAAATAAAATAATTTACTTTACATGTCAAATGTGCAAATGAGTCAAACTTCAAGGGAATATAATTAGAGTAAAAATATAGTCTCGAATTTACTGCAAATCCTACGTATTGTAACATATAAATTATTTAAAACATAATTTAAAATGATTAGCTGATATCATACCAGGTGAAGAGCTTACTACACGTGCTATGATTCTTAAATAAAATATAAAGAACAGGAGAACCTAGCCTATCTTTTCTGGAAGTTGAAGAATTTTATGCTAAAGGCAAACACCAACAAGAAGATGAGAACCCAGACAATATGAACAACAGCAACCACTGGAAGGAAGCCATAGTCATAACCGAAGCTCTCCTTAAGGTATTCTTTCAATCCCATGTTTCCAGCTCCGGGGATTTCTAGCAGTGCATCTTTGTCACCCAGTTGAGAGGTGATAAGGCCGTAGATCGTCCAAGCATTTGGAGTAGCCCAATAGTACCATCTCCACCATACAGGCATTAACTGTATATATGCAGCATCACGGAAAACTATACATGTAAGTTTCTTGATATAAAACTCTATCACAAGTGAGCCCAATAGTCTACTGGTATATTCCTACATGGCTCAATGAGTTAAGGGAACTCGGGAGATCGAATTTCATCCCTATCTCCTATCCCCTACTATGATAGTTTAGGGAAAAAAAAAGATGAAAAAGAAAAGATATCATTTCCCGCATCAAATTATGAATTGTATATCTAAACTTAAAATAACTTACCTTCCTAGGAATGAGAAAGCCAGCGAACAAGTTCCAGATGGACGTGAAGAAGGAACCAACAATGGCAGCAATTTGGTAACCCGGGGTTAGTGCTACAACCATCATTCCATACATGGTGAAGTAGATAAAACACATTAGCATATAGTAGTAGAACCAAAACACTTTCCCCACCTTCCATTCAAACCCAATCATTGAATAAAGCACGAGAGCGTAAATGGCCGTTTGAACTGCATTATAAATTGCCTCTATTGCCACCTGCAAAGCCAACAAAGAAGTGCGTTATAGTTTGGTTTATCTTATTCTTATTTTTGCACTTAGTTCAATTGATTTCATGTGGAACTTTATTGCTCACGCTTCAAATTCCAAAATATATAAAATCACCCTCAGACAAGAAAAATGGATTCAGATATCTCTTCCTTTACATATATATATATATATATATATACCTGGCCAATTGCAAAGGACAATGGTGAATACATCCCTGCTGCTTTTTCGCGATACAAGACAGTTCTTTCTATGTCAACTACTGGTTGCACTCCCATAGCGTTCGTGGCTCCGAGGAACATCACAGAAGCGTACATGGCTCCCATAAGATTCGATAAATCTTGTTGCCTCTGACTGCCAACCAAATTAGCTCAAAAACATTGAACGATCAATGTTAACTTGAAATGCAAGCTTAAATGATTATAAGACTGCCAAATACAATTGACAAGACTTGGATGAATATGTAAGTGATAAAATGGAACTTACGTCTCGCTTGCTTTACCCCAAAAGATGAGACCAAACATTACTCCAATGGCTATTGTGAAGCAGAGCCGGACTGCATTATACTGAGGATTTCTCCAGTATGACCAATATTGTTTCCAAAAACAAGCTTGGCATTGCACAATGAATGGTTGGGAATATGTGGTTGGGAAAAATAAGTCCTTGGAACTTGGTGCTGGAGTACTGAGTTCCCTTATAAGTTCTTGATTCATTCTGAAGTAAGCATAGCGAAGATAAAGCTAGAAATCTCATGCCATATAACCATGCATATATAGTAGTAACATAAATCACAACAAAGAGAAAAACTTACTGGTAAAGGGAGGAGTTAAGATACATCTCTGCAAAGTCTATGCCGAGTCGAGCCTCAATTGGAGGAGCAGTGACCTCAAGCATCCATGTGGCAGGATTATAGCCATCCTTAATTTTCGGAACCCCTGCAATAGCCTGAGGCAAAACATCTATGTTAGATCCATATGAAAGAAGAAAAAAAAAAAAAAGCTTCAATGCTCACTTAAAACATCTATATTGGAAACTCTCAAGATGATAGATATAAGAAAAAAAATAAAAAGCTTCGATGCTCACTTCAAAATATTCTATGAGCTTGTGAGAATGACGACCTAGAGATCCAGCATAGATAACTTGTCCTCCCCTTTTCATCAACAGTAGCTGCAATGACAAATAAATTAGACTTGAAGATTTAGTATATGGTATGTAGAACAACAATGAAACAAAAGAAATAACAAATCTCATATAAACCAAGGTTAGAGTCTAGACTTGCCTCATCAAAAGCTTCGAAAATGTCTATGCTTGGCTGGTGAATCGTGCACACAATGGTTCTCCCTGTGTCTACTGTATTTTTCACAGTTCGCATAACAATAGCTGCAGCTCTAGCATCAAGTCCAGATGTTGGTTCATCCATGAAGATGATTGAAGGGTTGGCAACCAGCTCTACAGCAATAGTAAGCCTTTTCCTTTGTTCTGTTGACAAACCATCCATGCCTGGAAGACCTACAAGCGCATCTCTAATTGGTTTAAGCTCAACCAATTCCATAATTTCTTCAACAAACATCTGTCTCACCAACCAAAATAGAACCAAATTCGAATTCAAATGTAAGACATTAGGATTAGGATTAAAAACTCGGTTATGTTATTTGATGGCCAAGAAAAGATGATAAAGTTTGTCCAAATACACCTTTCGTGTTTGTGCCTTTATGTCTGAAGGAAGACGAAGCCATGCTGAAAACAATAGTGATTCATAGACTGTAACATATGGAGAATGAATATCATTCTGTTCGCAGTAACCACTAACACGAGAAAATGTTGCTTGGTTCTTTGGATGGCCTGAGATGCTAATACTTCCTTCAATGTATCCACCTGTTTTTCTTCCGGCTAACACATCCATGAGGGTCGTCTTTCCAGCACCACTAACTCCCACAAGTGCTGTCAGTATGCCTGGTCTGAAACTGCCACTAACACCTTGTAGTAGTTGAAGTCGATCTTCTTGGACCCCCTTACTCTTCATTTGCTGATGTGATAAAACAAAACCAAGAAAGCTTTACTATGAAGTATAAAGAATAAGTGATCTCAATCTCAATAAAATTCACCAGATGCTTGAAGCTCAGCTTTTCTATGAAAAGTCTAACGGTTTTGACTTTCAATAGACACATAAAGACATTTAACTCCATAATAACACAGTTACATGAATCCAATTTTGCATTCAATAAAGCTAAGCTTCTTGTCAATCCAAAGTGGTTGGTACGATCAAATGAAAGAAAGTGATGATACAATACCACAAAGGAAGCCTCACATCATCACATGCAAGCAAGAGATAACTCTAACTTTTAATCATGAAAGAATGCATTGTTTTAGAATTAGGTGACTTACATCAGGCATATCTACATAGTAGCTCACATGATTGAATGCGAGTGAAAGAGGCTGAAACGGCAAGACCATTCCTGTTCTTTGTTCTTGATCAGTAGAACCAGCAATTTCTAAAGACAGAGTATTAAATGAAATAGTGCGTCATTGAATAATTTGGATTGTGTGAGAAAGATGTGCAACTAGTCTAAAAATGCTGCAGCACCATGAAGAAAGTTTCTGTACGTAAATCCATTCAATAGAATTATTGAAACTGAATTGCTTACAAAATAGTTTTAAACCAAAACTTATGCTACATTTCTCCAAACAACAATGTGATGCACTTGACATCGCCAAGAAACAAGGGGAATACAACAAGGTATCAGACCTTCAATCACATGTTTTCTAGAGGTTGACTTATCCTTCCCGTCATCTTCATCTACAGTTGCTTTTGAATCACCCAAAGCTGAAATTTCGGTTTGACATTATGAGGGGTTTACTCAAGCTTAAAATTTCACTCAATTATCAACTTCCAAAATTAAAAAAGATATAACTTACGATGCAAATAAGTCAATGCAGCAAGGAAGAGAAGGTTGTAAAGAACAGCAAACCCAAACAAGGCTCCAATGCAAATCCAGAACCAATGATCTTCTGTACGAAATCCTCTAGCCTCAAGAAGCACTTTCCCAACTGTAGGTTGATCAAATCTCGGGTCTGTATTTGGCTGCAAAGGCAAAGCTCGGAGTTAATGCAAGTTTGTCTTTGTATTAGCACGTACATAATATAAGCAGGGAGAAACAAGAATGAGAAAAAATGATTCCTACTTTATTCCATCTTTTATCTAAGAATTCATTCATTACTATGGCATTCTGACCATACATCATAGGAGAAATATAATAGCCCCATATCATCCATGGCTTAATATCATCTGCAGGCATAAGAGAAAATATGTTGAAATAAGTACTTGTCCCACCAAAAACACACACACGGTAAGAGGGTGATTGATGTCTTACTTTTGGCGACAATAAATCCACCAAGCACAAATACTAGTTGCATGGTCAAGCCAGCCAGTGTATTAGCAACAATTCGTGTTCTACCAATTGCACCAATGAGCCGAAACAAAGAGAGAGCCATTTGATGTACGGCGAATAACGTCAAGAATTGCCGGAAAAATCTGAGAAAATAGAAAGACACCCCTGAATTAACTAATTTTTGACAAATGCCACGAGACTCATAAACTTCATCAGAATTTCAGTTTAGTCACCCAAATGAGCTTACATAATTATTAATTCTTAAACAAACAAGTGAGTCATTCCATTTTATTTTATCTAACAACCACTATAATTTTTGTCAAAATTCTGACAATATTTTTTTGTTATCACTGTATAGCATTGCTCGTAATCTTCTCATTATAGTCTTAAAACACTATATTTTGGGAAGAAACAAAACCAAAAATCTCATAGTACCTATCAGCTGAAGGAGCAAATCCAATTGTGTAGTATGTAAGTAGAATCCATATCCCTGATTCCAAAAGGGAGAGAGGGATCCTGAGAATCCATATAGGCAAACCAAACACCCATGCAGGGTAGAACATGAAATCCCTTTGTTTGAAAAAGACAGGAAGCTTGGAAACAATCAGCTCTCTCTCTGTGGACCCATTAAACATCATATTCACTAAGCAAAAAAATAATGCCCCAAAGAATTTCCTCCCATCTTCAACATTCCCCACAGGCATTTCTGTTCTTAAGAAGAGAGTAAAGGCCATAATTGACGTGATTGTTATCTGCGCAAACCTGAATATGTAAACAAAAGTCTCGCGCTTCATAAGCAGCCATTCTCTGGAGAAGCATGCCTTAAACAGTTCCCAGTTTGATATGCCATACTTGTCTTTCACTAAAGCAGCTCGGTGGGTTTGGCTCTTATCATAGGGAACACGAAGCTTACTCCCAAGTTGCTCTCCTATGTGAAATGAATTGAAGGAGGCCACAAATTCAGGAACGGAAATATATCTATAAGGTTCATCTGTTCTATTCCAATATTGTTGTTGGTCTTTCTTAGATGTTACTTCTTGTAAGAAATCAGCAACTCCTTTTCTTTCAGGACATTTGAAACCCATGTATTCAAAGAACTCGAGCACATTCTCACGGGGACCTTGGTACACAATTTGACCTTCTGAAAGAAGGATAATGTCATCAAAGAGTTCGAATGTCTCTGGTGCAGGCTGTAGGAGGGAAATCACCGCAGTTACATCCATGATATGAACCATTTGACTCATGAACTTGCATATATGAAAAGTGGTGGAACTGTCCAGTCCTGTTGATATTTCATCCATGAAGAGTGCCTTTGCCGGTCCTACCAGCATCTCCCCTGTACCCAATTACAACTGAACCGGTTATTATAAAAAGAAACAATGGTAACAATAATAAGGCATCGACAGAACTATTATAAATAAGTAATATCATTTTATTTCATCCAATAATCACTATTATTTTCATTAAAGGTTCTAATTCTACTATAAAATAGTACTACCCATTTCCATAATATTAGTCATTTTGAATAAATTGATATATTGAAAAAGTCAACATATTTAACCGTTAGATACATTAATTTTTCAGGAATCAATTTATGTAAAATGACTAATATTATAGTTCGGAAGTTGTAATAGATATATTAGTTGGAAACATTGCAAGCCGTTACAAGAAGCATAGCTTGAGTTGCTCGTGGCACCTAGTACTTTATTATTACTATACTAAAAAAAAAAAAAAGAAGGCTAGATATAAAGGGAATTGAACCTCTGGCACACAATTTCACAATTTCGTTATAGGTGATTATTTGATAATTATTGAGTTCATTGGTTAAGCATCAACGAGAGAAGTAATTAACCTGTTGTAACCCGTTTCTTCTGTCCACCAGAGATACCTCTTCTCATGCCATCACCAACCATAGTGTCAGCACAAACATCCAGTCCAAGTAACTGTCAAGGATATGATAGAAGTGATTAGATAAAAAGTAAAGATTAATGCTATACAACCATAACAAAATAACTAGAATTTTGTACAAAACACATGTTAGTGATTAGATTAAATACAGTGGTGGGATTCAATTATTAAATCAAATGTTATTACTTATGCCCACCTCACTTTGGCACTTGATTTCTAGGAAAAAAGAAAATTCCGGAAGCTTAGCATTTGCCAGAAGCAAATAGGTAAGAAATAGAGGCAAACTCTAATAACTTGAAGTTGAGTCAACACAGACACAAACCTTGAGAACATAATCAGTTACCAAATTGGTCTTGTGGCCAGACATTGCAAGAGCCTTCATGAATGCATCAAGCTCAGGGTCGTCTGGCTTTATTCCTAGTTGTCTCTCTCTTCTTGAAAGTTCCTCTAACATTTCACGCCTGGTGCCAACACCTAGACAGCGCCCTGAAAAATCTAAGGTCTCTCTCACTGTCATTACTCCAGAGTGAAGGTCATATTGACTTATATAGGCACTAGTTTTCTGAGCAACAAACTCATTTAGTTCATGGCCACAGTAAGTTATCCTCCCAGAAGCCTGCCCTCAACATAAAGCTAACTTTGTCATGAAAATGAATTACACATAAGACGATAAGAACTAATCCAAAAACGATGAAAAAGGTGAGAAGGATGGGAACATACTCTTAAATTATTGTGAAGTTTAGCTGCAAGTGCCAAAAGCAATGTCGTTTTCCCTGCACCTGGAGGACCCAGAAGTAGGGTCATCCTGAGATTGCCATGAAAAGTAAAATCGTTTAAGTTCCAAATGCCATTAGGAACATGATAAAATTATTTAATAAACATGAAATTCATTCATCCATCTTTGTAACTACTATTAGTATTTTTTGTTAATTTATTCTTGTGAGATGTTTTTCATTGGCTACCTTGATGGTTCGACGACTCCACTAATATCTTTAAGAATACGAATTTCTTTCTTCCGGGAAGGTACAAGGTGAAACAATCCCAAAATACTCTGTTAAGCACAACAAAATACTAAATCAGAAACAGTTAATCGAAACAACTTTAACACTTCTCATCGCATTCAACTAGAATCATATAACACACACGGTGAATGCCGGTGCACAAAGCATTCGCGTTTTATATCATAAAATATGGTGGTTCAACCTCTGCATTAGATCTTAAACAATTAAAACTAGTACCTCAAAAGTGTTTAGAACAGCATTAAGCAATGTAGGAAGCGCTCTTCTTCCAACATAAGCATCTCCATCTACTGATAAATTCTCGTACCGGATCTCAATTTTTGGAATTTCAATCCCCACCCTTTATTGTAACAAATGCAAAGACAGTTAGTAAAATGTATATAGTTAGCCTTAAGTAATATTGATCAATGATCACTCAATAGAACGACAACATGATCAACAATAATAGCGTTCCTGTATCCTCTTAATATATAATCAATCTGAAAATCCTCCTAACTCAAAATTCAATTCACAATATTATGATTATAATTTACACAATATTTAAAGAATATTCAATAGTGTGAGTGACATCATGAATTAGAAGTAATTTTAAGCACACAGTACAGGAGGATATTTAACATTTGTCACGACAATAATAATAATAATAATAATAGGAGTCAGTTAGTGATAGATAAAACACCTGTTAACTCTATTTCTGATTGTGCGCAGAAGCTTCTCATTGTCTTCCTCTACAATCTTAAGTATACTCTCCAAAAGTAGTTTCTTGTCTTCCATCCCAAGATGGGCAACATCAACTTGGTGATGGACAACCTTTCCATCATCAATAACTTGCCTTAGCACCCCTTTTCTCACGCGATCATACGTGGGCATGCGCTCTAAGGCAGCCCAAATGAGGTCCCTCTCATCGTCCTCCTGTGAGTTGTGGCCACTTCTATTGAACACATCTGCAGATGATGATCTCCATGCCTCCTTGAAACTAGCAGATGAGGCCCACCTTGGCACCTTGCTTGACGATTCCATCCAATTTGATATATCTCACTGATGATATATAACTGGTATATATATATATACTTCAAATGAATATTGAATAGCAATATAATATAGTTACATGCACTTCATCTCCTTAACATGCACCATGAAAACTTCAAATGAATATTGAATAGCAATATAATATAGTTACATGCACTCTATCTCCTTAACATGCACCATGAAAACTCGAGTTTGAAAGGATAGAGGAGAGAATACAAAAGCCAAGAGGTGATTGAAATGTGTGCAATGTATATGTGTGAAGAGAGATTAATGTGTCAGCATACCTTTATAGCCTCATTTTTACGCACCCACATTAAAGAGGCTTTCATTGACTTCATTTAAGATAAATTCATTTGTTTACGTAACCTATCAATTTTGTGCGCGTGTAAAGATGAAATGATAAATTTAAATAAAAATATAATTTTAACACTTAAAAATAAATATTAAAATGATATATCTATTCTATTATTATTGAATATAATAAATGACAAAAATAGTAAAAACCACCATCACATCTAATAATAATAAAATTAATCTTCCTCTTAAATATTCACATTCAAATATTGAAACAACACTTCTCAAATTTTTCATATATCTAAGAATTTTTCGTGTGTGAATGCATATATGGTCCGTTACATTTAACTGTTTTTGACCCTTTGACTGCGGTTTGGTCAAATTATGAATGTCTAATAATTGTGAAGTATTCATGAAGTGGGTCGGTTACTCTGGACACTTCTGACTACTGTGTAGTAAGAGTTGTGAAGTCATTCTTTTGAATTATTTAATGTTTAATATTTAAATTTTGTGAAATATTTTTCTCTGTGTTAACTATATTTTTAATAATTATATTTTACTTTAAGAATTTCTCCCAGAGTAATGCTCTGCATATAAAAAATATATACAACATTTTTAATGATATCATAATAATTATTGGGTGGAATAAAGTGAATGACTCATGATTCTTATACAGGTAAATTATTATAATATATTATTTTAAATATAGAATTTTGACAAAATTTGTGATTTAAAGTTTTCTTTCTCAAACGATGTGCATCAAGTCAGTGAAACTTTTGGAAAAACACCAACACTAAATTGACGGTGGTGTACATTCATTCCACACTTACTCATTGCGTGCGCGCCCACACACAATATATATATATATATATATATATATATATATATATATATATAGACACGCACACGCAAACACACCAGTATAGTGACTCGTGCGATAAGTAAAGCATTCAAGAACTATTTTATTAAGTAGTTCATTTTCTCAAGACATACGATAGTTACATTCAAAATATTTTTAATTCAAATGATACGTGAATTTTAAAAAATAAAAATGGGACAAAATACTTTAATATCGATCAAATGGTGAATATGATTAATTCAGCCAAAATCAAATATCTGACAACTGATTATCATTAATTTAAAAATCAAATAATATATATAAATATAAATATGATTAAACATACTAAACCATAATCATATTGTATATCATATATATATATATATATATTTCAAAATGACTTTCAAATCAATGCATATTTATTTGCATCTATCATAATAAATGTATATGATGATTTATTTATTTTTAATGTAACTTTTTTGAACTAACTAATCATATTTTTTCTCTATATATAAATCAAATTTAAATAGAATATAAATGCGCAAAATCAATTAATTAATTTGTAATAAATGAATTTCAATCAGATGTAAATGGTTTGAATGTTTTTGTTTATTCTCATTTGTTTGAAGAATAAATTAAAAATATATTATAAATACTTTCCAATTATTTCTGTAATTGGTCACGTCTTTTCAGTTTTACATTGCTTTCTTTCTCCCAATGTCAACGATCCTTTATGGAGAAAAATTTTCATTTTATTCATTCTAATCCATTGAACACCGCAAGAGATTCTATTTCAATTTCATCTTTTGACTCGATCGATGCTCATACATTTTTTTTCCTTTTTTTTATGTCCAAATTCGTTTATTCTTTTATAAAATTGTCATTCATCATCTTTTTTTCAATAGACCTTCTCTCTATTTTTTTTGTCTTTGATGAAATATTTCAATGTTATCGGTCATTTGTTGTTTAATAAGTCAAATTTTTGGATTTACTTTTTTTTTCTTTCATTTGTTATTTTTCTCTAAAAATATAATAATGTGATTTTTGGATAATAGATTGCAGTGACATTTTGTAGAATCAAGAACATGTATTATAATTTGACAACTTTGGAAATAATAGCAAAATGTGGGTTACTATTATCATCAATAAATTTCTTCTTAGCAAATTAAAGTCTTCCACATAAGTCTTGACTCGCAGCGTCTTCTTTATCTATAAGTCTCCTTTATTAGTAAGTATTTTTTAATTAACACGTTTCATCAATTATTTTTAAAATTTTATTGGTTTTTTTAATTATTCTATTATTAGTTCTTATTAGATTCCAGGTAGAAAAGAACACATTTTTTTTAAATAAATTTTTTTAAATTTGATTGGATTTAGTGAGAATTGAATGGTTCATTTTAAATTTGTTTGGATTTAATGACTATTGATTTTTTTTTACTTGATTGGATTCAATCATGATTGATTTGATTTTTAGTTTAAATACAAATTACTATTTTTTTTATTCTCAGGGTATCCAATGTCAACAAAAATGACTAATCCATTCAAGGTGAAAACTTAGTTAAACCTTTAGCCACGAGTCCCTTTCTATACACACCACTAGGCATATATTTCTTTAATTTTTAATTAACATTGTACTTTCAAAAAATACCTCGATTGGGCTTTAATTCTTCACTTCTTTCCAATTTTATTGTTTAATATTTACTTTATTTTATCATTATAAATTTATTTTATTTTTATAAATTGACAATTTAATTATAAATGATGAGACTCTTTACATTTACACTGCCAAAAATCGAATCTCTAACTAGATGTTTAAGAAACTAAACTACCTATCAGAATTTAATTTATTGTAATATGAAAATAATTCAAAATCTAATTAAAAGGAAAAAAATTATTCATTGGTTATCTTATATCATAATTTAAATAGGTGATGATATCAAACATATATTACTCATGTAATGATTAATTTATCTTGAACGGGTAATGCAAACATATAAATTGCATGGGTAACAATTAGTTTACCATATAATTATTGACCATAACAAAAGAAATTGATTTAATTATAGAATAGTTTCATTATTGTTATTAGTGTTAGATAATACGAAATTCATATATTACATGAGTGATAACAAATATGTATATTACATGAGTAATAATTTTGTTACAATATAAGCATTATTGATTTATGCTCAATAAAAATTAGTTGTAGGTTATAACACACACACACACACACATATATAAATATAACATCTTAGTAAATTATTTATCTTAGAAAACATATTTATCTCAAAAAGATCAACCTTGCTAAATTACTTTTAGGATAAATTGAAAAATTAATATATTATAATTTAATTTAATTCAATTTTCTTATATATTTTTATTAATTTTTTAACAATTTATAAATATAGAATGTCGTGCATTGCACGGGTTAAAAAGTAGTGTGTATATATATATATATATATATAGATATACACACACACACACAAACACACCAGTATAGTGACTTGTGTGATAAGTAAAGCATTGAAGAAACTATTTTATTAAGTAGTTCATTTTCTCAAGACATACGATAGTTACATTCAAAATATTTTTAATTCAAATAATACATGAATTTTAAAAAATAAAAATGGGACAAAATACTTTAATATCGATCAAATGGTGAATATGATTAATTCAGCCAAAATCAAATATCTGACAACCGATTATCAATAATTTAAAAATCAAATAATATATATAAATATAAATATGATTAAACATACTAAACCTTAATCATATTGTATATCATATATATAATTCTAAAATTGGATTTTTTAAAAAAGAAATTATTAACTTGTTATCCAAACCATTTATTACTATTTTATTTGTATGATGTAATTGTTTCTATTTTATTCAATTGGGTTGCCATGTTCCTATGTAATTCTCTTTATTGAGTATAAACATGTAATAATTCGGTGTTATTTTGAAGGATTTGATTTCCCATGTTTGGGGGCGACAACAAATTATCAACCATATGTTCCTATGGATTACAGCCATTTTGGTGTGTAACTTCGACATATATTGTGCAAGTAAGTATCATGTAATACTATTTTGTTAATTTCATTCCATTTTTTGCATTTGTTTATATAGTGACTTTTTCTGTATTTCATTTAATTTTTAAATATTGCTAATATCCTGATATATTTCAATCTGATCTGATATGAACAGGAGTTAGGGATCAGTGGTAAATCAAAGAATTTATGTTAGATGTGTACCATGTTATTATGCAAACACAATACTAGGCATGATCTGTATTTTTTTAAAAAAATTTTATACTTCATATTTCTTTCTAAATTACTTGCATTTTCATTGTAATATCACTCCTATAATGTATCCATGTTATGAATACAATACAAATATTATCTTTTTATTTAGACTAATATTATTTCGATCTTTTATTTGTTATCGATTGTCAATCTAAAATAATTGAAAAGTTATCATTCAAAGATTGAGTGAAAATAATCAAGATATTGAAAACAAAAATTGTGGCTTTTATTTTTATCATTTATCAACGTAAAATAAGTGCAATATGATTTGAAGAGTGGAATTTATATGTTTCAAAATGAAGAAAATAAAAGTCTTTAAAAATCTACATTATGTTTACATATTGATTTTGTTTACGGAACCTGTTATATCAATTAAATAAAATATTCGTACTTGTATTTTTAATGACCTATCAATTTATCGATTTAATTTAATGTCTTAATTTAATTAAGTTAAAAATTTTAATTAAGATATTAATATATTTTTCTGATAATCTCGTAGAATAATGTATCATCTTGATTACAAAAAGTAATATTATTGATATAAAATTATTAGAATTAGAATAATTATATAATCATTGGTAGTATTATATTAGTTTTATAATGTTGTTTACTTTAAATTAATTAAAAGTATTTAGAAATACAAATAACTTTGGATCAAAGTTTTCAATAGTTAAAATGTTAAATAATCAACATATGCTAATTTCATAATAAATTTCATACAAAATAAAATATTTAATGATTTTTTATTGTTTTAATAATATTTATTGATATTAAATTAATTTGATACACTCAATTTTAATAATGAATTTGGATCCTCTAAAGTGAGAATCTTACTTTAAAGGGTAAAGTGAGGGACTTCACCTTAAGATCAATAGAGTGAATTGAATCTAATGAAATGCCAATACATATGACAATAATTCCAAATCTTGACTAAAATGAAGAAAAAAAATTCATTGGTTATCTTATTCCATTATTAAAATTTTAATATTTAATTTAGAATAAATTAATATCTAATCTATAATTTATTTATAATATTATTAAACAAGACTCATAACATGCATGGAAAGTTATGCCGTATTTCATCTTCAGAACAATTTATACCCTACAAAATTAATTTCTCAATCTTTTTTACCTTAATTTAATATAATGAACATGACTAGTAATTATCCAATAATTATTCTTAAATGATACACTATTCAATTTATATTTAATATAATGAATCGTTACATTCTCTCTAAATATGCATTTCCTACAATTTCATTAATCTATAATAATAATAATAATAATGAACAAGACTTATAACATGAAAAGTTATACTGTGTGTCATGTTTAGAATAATTTATACCCCACAATTTTAATTTCTAAACCTTTTTATTTAATTTTATATAATAAACAAGGCTAATAATTATCTAATAAATCTTCTTAAATGAGACAATAATGAATTTATAGTTCATATATGAATAGTCACTTTCTCTCTAAATATGCACCTCCTACAATTGTGCTAATTGAAAATCATTTTACTGTAACATATTAGATTAAATGAAATATATATCTATACTGCTAATCAATAAGACTCATTACAATGAAACATTTACACATGTTGCTCATAGAGTAATTTATAACCCACAATTTCCTTAAACTTAATTATTAACTATTTTAAAAAATTTACATTCAAATCTCTATTTCATTAAATTATTAATTATTTAATTGAAACTAAATTCAAGATTGATACACTACTCAAACTTTCATTGGATTTTTTTTTTTTTGGTATTGAAACTAAATTCAAAACTGATTTTCACAAGCTGATTTATTATACTTTTTGTTTAAGGATTAAGGGAGAATAAATATTTCAGATTTTAATGCCAATTTTAATACTAATGTTTACAAATTAATTTATTATATTATGATTCTCCATTGAATGTGTTTGTTTGATTAAAAAAACTGAGTCACAAAATGAAAAATAAAATGCATACATTTATATCTACTATAAATAATAAACAATACTCATATAAGACCCATTATATCATTAAATTATTATAGAAAAAGTTATTAGAATATTTTTTTGAATATAGTAATTTCCTTAATCAAATGAAATTTTACATTGATACACATGAAAAAAAAGGAACTAGGAAGTGTCAAATTTCAAAAGAGATAAACTTAAAAAGAGGTAGTTTTAGTCCAATAACAAATAAAAAAAAATTTATAATGATTAACATGACTATACAAAATACCTCTTCTTAGTTAACATGAATATATGCAAACATCATCATTATTACTCTTATTAGTAATAATATTAGTATTATAATAAGCTTGACAAACTTACATTTTTTAATAGTTTCGCATTATAAAGGTAATATAAGAAATTAAAAAAGAAATATTTACAAAATAAATAACATTTAAGATCAACTCATTTTTTAGCTCTAAATAAAAAGGGCATCAAATTGTTATCGGATAGGGACAAGAAACAAAATTATAAATAATAATAGGAGGTGTAGGACATGTTCTATTTCTTATGGATACTCATTGTCATTTTTATAAATGACTCATGATATAGTAAAGTTATCCATTTATTCTCTTTCATTGTTTAATAATTTCAACTTTGGAAATGTGTAAATTTTCATAAAATAGGTTCTATATTATTAGTTATAGGTTATCTATCAATTTTTTTAACCTTATAAACATGATATTTAAAACAAAATAACACATTTATATTTTATCCTTTTTTTAATCATTTAGCTATTAACTTATTTTTAAAATAAATTTATATACTCAATTTTATACAAGATATATTTCATTAAATTATCATTTATATGTTTTAAATAATAATCAACAAACTATTTTTTATTATCATTTGTGCGTTGTACGTGTCAAATGACTAGTATATATATAAAAAATAAACTTTTTAACCTAACCTCAATTTAGTTATATTTTGTATAAAAATTTCAATCTATGTATAACTATGAAGCAGATGGTTCAGGTTGCAAAACTAATAGCATAGGTATGGTATAGCTCAGGGATCACCTAACATGGGAGGGGTCTTAAACTAAAGTGAGAAGTAAAGAAGGACGATAAAAGGATGGTAAAACTCATATGAAAGCATTTATAACTAAAAAAATAAAAAAATAAACCCACTAATATTTGAAAGAGTTAGAAACCAAAATCAAAAGGAAAACCCACAAATGAAAAATGTAATGCCCCAATTTTTATGTACTAATTACTTTGGTTAGCTGATGGATAATTAGTCATTCATAATATAAATATTTTTTTTAGTAATTTTATATATGAAATCCTTAGGCTATCCTCATTTATATATACACCTAACGGTCAAACTATAGTTCTCATATACACCCACACTTAAAAAAATAAAATAAAATAAAACCCAATCCCCTCCCCTTCATGGTACACACACACACACACACACACACACTTCTTTCCATTCTTCTTCCATTTCTCATCTTCTTCCTTCTTTCTCTCCATTTTCCTCCACCATCTCAACCTCATAAATCCTTCAATTCTTCACCAAATCCAACAAATAATTACACTTTTCCATAGCTCTTCCACCCAATAAACACAAATCCACCATTAATTTTTCAAGAAAAGTCCTCTTCCTACCTGTTCTGGAGCAAACAAAATTCGGGTAGAAAGGAAAGAATGAGTTTTTGTTTCCTTACTTAGGAGATCAAACTTCAAGGAGCTTGTGGTTGTTTGGATCTTCAGTAAAAATCATCTTCTGGTAGGGGTTTATGTTTAAACTTGTTTATTTATGATTTTGTTAAGAAATCTTGAGTTTTGATGAATGATTATGCATGAAAAATAAAAAGAAATTGTATGTTGTTGCTGAAATTCTCGGATTTATGCAGACAGCTCAATTTGTATGAATTTATTCACATAGATAGAGACAATATTTTTAGCTAAAATTTTTATATGATGAAGCTAACATATGGAAGTATCTTCAATATTTTTCTTGAAGTGTTTAGATGACTTTTTCTATTTTTTAAAATTCAGAAACCGAGAAGATTTCAGTTTCGGTATTAACAGTAATTTCTGAAGCACTGAATTTGTATAATTTATTTACCATATCAAATGATCAAATTTTGATTTGAAATTTTTACAAGATGTTATAGACATCTTGAAGTTAAATCATGAATTTTTGTAAGATTTAACATGATCATTTGACAGGGTAATAAAATTGGGAACTATGGTTGTTGGCTGTAAATAGGGGGTTTCTGACCACCGAATTTGTCTAATTTTGTTAACATATTTAGAGAATGATTCTTGCTTTAAAATTTTTACAGGATCTTGTGGACACATTGAAGTGTCTTAGATAATTTTTATATCCTCTGAATTTATTATTTAACATGCAAATAAATTTGTGTTACAATGTTTGAAATATGCATGAAAATTGAGTAAATATATATGCCATGTGTTTGATAAAATTTCTAAATGAGAGTAAAGGTTGTTTGGGATTGAGTTTTTACATATTTGTTGAAAGTGAAAGAGTGGAATTTATATGAGTTTTGGTTTATCATATAGTAGCATTTTAGTCTTGACATAATGAATGATTATTTATTAATGTTTATGATTACTCGTTGAGTTGTTGTTGTGGTTTATCTCATCTTAAAGAAAAGGATTTTAGAATTCATTATTGAAAATTATGCTTGCATTCTTGTGAGAAAAAAAATAACTTTGAGGAAATAGGAAAAAGAGGAAGAACTAAAGATAAGGAAATCAGAATTAAGACATGAAGATTAAGGGTCGATTTATGTCGACAAAGACGGTTCCGACACTGAATCGTTCTAAGGACCAGTGATGACTAGGCATTGACTTTCTTTATAGTGCACATGAGGGTTTCAGTGTCGGTTCGTATTAAGAAACTGGTGTCTACCAATTAAGTATAAACTTATAGCTTTTAAAATATCTAACCAGAATTAATTGAGAGGAAAGAACAGTGAGATGAATAAGAACAGATAGAAATGCGAAAGTTATGAGGTAGATAAGACTAAATAAAAAGATCTTAACTATGATGTATTTGATGTCTTACATCAGGATAGCCATTTATGTATGTTGTGACATTTAATGAATGAACATAGTATATTTCCATGTAAGCATGTCCCTTTAATTATAGTAATAAAGTTCCTTCATACATGCATATACTTATCATGCCAAGACCATGCTAAAAGACACCTCTACCTTGATTAAGATTGTTTATAAATCCTAAAATCGAACCTCATAATTGTATGTAAATGATTTCAGAAGAAACCAAGGTAGACTAGAGATGATAATGATGTCATGTTAATTGCATATGTTCCTACTGAGATTTCAATTGATTTCTCACCCCTTTTTCTTTTTTTCCATATCATCTCTAGATGAGCAGGTAGATCCTGATGCAAAGACTTAGTTCTTTGTCAAGTATTGTTGTTTTTGCTAAAGTATAGTTGCTTTTTCGTTACCTGGAGACTGTGCTATATTACTGGATCTTAACTTTGTATTTGGATCATGAGATCTTTCTCCTTTTATGTTTTGTATCTTGTGACTTGAGATTATGACTTAGTATATTCTCAGCTGGTTTGACCCATGTGGCTATTTATATTTGATATTACATTACTATGTTATGTTATAGATTGAATGGCACTGTGTGCCTTATAAGGATGATATATGATATGTTGAAGTATTGTATTTTGAAAAGTATGTTGAGCTATGAATGATTGGTTATCCTGTTTATGATTTTCTGTCTTATAGGAGCATGGTATTTACGTTGTTATCATGCCGAACTTTCATTAAAATGCTTAGTAATATTTTATGTCAAATGTTGAAAAGCTCACGAAATAGGACGTGATTCCTTAGTATTAATTCTTATAAGACTCGAGCATGTAGAAATGAGTACTAGGAAGTTACAAAAAATGGGGGAAAAAAAATAATCATTCACATATTCATAAGTATAAGAGAGCACAATAACTTAAAAAAATACAAGTGTCGTTGATAACGTACCTCAACCTAACACACCTCCTCTCCTTGCTCCCTCTATCTCGATCCTTGTTTCTGCTCTCTCAATCTCTCAGCCTAATTGATTCTTTAAACCCTGACCTTCCCCTGAAAGAAGAAAGAAAGAATAAAAAATAAAGAAAAAGATGAGAATACATGAAGATGAAATGTGAAGGTGTGTGAAATAAGGATCGTATATTTATTTAGATATGAGAGAATTGTAGAAAATGAAAACATGAAGAGGCTGACACAGAAGTCTTACGCATGCGTGTCAGTGTGCGAGAATTTAGTCAATTTCGCGTTAACAAATTATTTTAAGTGAAGTTTCCATATATATTAACAATTGAAATCACTTTGGAAAAATAAAGGAGCAACTGAAACTTCCCAAAATAATAAAGACAACTGTTAAAATTATAAAAAAATAAAACAATAAAAAATTCTATTTATAGAAAAATAGCATTTTTTTTACCATTGCAATGCACAGAGCTAATAGAAATTGTTAATTACAATTATAATAAAAAAATATTAATCAAAAACTTTTTTGTTGCGTGACAAACTTTAGTCATAAATATATAAATTTAAAATCAAAATCAAAACCTAAATTTAATACAAATTTATTTGGAGTGGAAAATAAAATGCTTTAAGGTTCAATAAAACTTAAATAGAGAAAGTAAAATAATATTGACTGAGTGAAAAAATAATCTATTTTAGATTCTCATTTGCATGTTTGCATGAATGAATTCATTTTTAATTGACTCTAGACTTTTCATAAGCCTAAAATTTTTACAATGAATAAAAATAAGTTCAATACTCAGTTGAAATAATTAAGAATAGAGTAATTTTAATAATAAATAAAGATACAAAAATAAAAAATAAAATAAGTCCCATTTACAATTTACGTAAATAATATTGCATCTAATAATAAAATTTTGTATTCTATATATAAACCATAAATTTTAACACATATTAATATAGTACAGATAGTATTAAAATTAAAAATTAAAAATTACAATGAAAATATAAAATGATATTTAATGTACAAATAAACTTTGAATACAGGGGATATATATAAACAATGTTGAAGAAACATACAGCGCTATATTGACAGTATATATTTTTTCTTAATTATTTTTAAAAGCTCTTATTATGACTTAGATCTTTTTTGGGAGAAGAGGCGGAATTGAAATACAAAATTTTGATATAACTTTTCTTATGAATACTAATTGAATTTTAAAATTTTGATTTAATTTATTATTTTCTATTGAGGTTTAGTATAATTATACTCAGTATTCCTTTATTTAATAAAATTATCATTGACCTCTTCTGAGATTCACTAAAATTACATTGACTTCCCTTATATATATTAGTTCCTTGATTTAAGTGAAAAAGAAAGATAATATGTGGTATATATATGATTATTAATGATAAAATTATAATGTTTAAGCAATATTTGACACATATATGAATTAGAATATAATTTTTCTTATAAGTTTTAATTTTAAGCTTTTTTTCATGTGATAAAAAAATATTTTATTCAACTGATGTGTTAAATATTATCAAAATATTATAATTTTTTATTAATAATTATGTATATATTTCATGTTATCTTTCTTCCTCACTTTAATTAACAAACTATTTTAGTAAACCTCTGAGAAAGTTAGTGATAGTTTGTAAAATATAAGGGTACTGAGTATAATTATACTAAACTTTAGAGAATGTGAGTGTAAATTACTAAAAAAATAAATGAATATATTTAATGTAAAATAAATTTTATATCTTATTTCTTTTATTTTGTTATTAATATAAATTGTATAAATCAAATTTATGTGTGTGCATTATTTGAAATCCATCCATTTCAACTTGAGAAGCTGACCATATTAACACAATAGAAATTATATATATATATATATACACACACGGTTTTATTAAAAGATACAAAATCAATAAATCATTATATCATTATATATAATATATATTATCTTATTGAGTGGAGATTCATTTACTTTAGGAGTAAATCTTGCATACTTATTTCATTCAATAATTTTTTGTCCACGTTAAATTTAATCAATCCAATCATTGATTTATTTGAAATTATATTGATGATAAAATGTAACACCCCAATTTTTATGCACTAATTACTTTGGTTAGCTAATGGATAATTAATCATTCATAATTAATTTAGCATATCAACAAAATTGGTTTTCCTTCATGTGTTTCCTTTTGAAATTTAAACTCCAAAATTGATGAATTAAATAATCTTTACTTGGAATTAGAGGTGTGTGAAAATAATATTTTTTTATGGGTTATTTATATTTATTTTAGTGATTTTGTGTGTAAAATCCCTAGATTATCCTCATTTATGTATACACCTAACTATCAAATTACCGCTCTCACATAAACCAGCAGTTAAAAAAGAAAAGAAAAGAAAAAACCCAAAATCCCATTTTCCCCTCCCATTTCACGGTACACACACACATACTGCTTTTTCCACATACTGCTTTTTCCTTTCCTTTTTCCATTTCTTCGTCTTCTTCCTTCTTTCTCTCCACCATCCCCCACCATTTCAACCTCATAACTTCTTTAATTCTTCACCAAATCTAATAAATAAATACACTTTTCCATAGCTCTTCCACCCAACAAACACAAATCCACAATCAATTTTTCAAGAAAAATCCTCCTCTTGCATGTTCTAGAGCAGACAAAATTTGGGTAAAAGGAAAGGAGCTTTTGCTTCCTTACTTGGGAGATCAAACTTCAGGGAGCTTGTGGTTGTCATGATCTCTAGTAAATATGGTAGGGGTTTATATTTAAACTTATTTATTTTATCTAGTTCTTTGATTTTGTTAAGAAGTCTTGAGTTTTGATGAATGATTATGCATGAAATATCAAAATAAATTATATGTTGTTGCTGGAATTCTCAAATTTATATAGACAGCTCAGTTTGCATGATTTTATTCACATAGATAGAGGCAATATTTTGTTATATGATGAAGCTAACATATGGAGGTATTTTCATTATTTTTCTTAAGATGTCTAGATGACTTTTCTATTTTTAAAAATTCAGAAATCGAGAAAATTTCAGTTTTGGCATGAACAGTAATTTTGAAACACTGAATTTGTATAAATTTATTACTATATCAAATGATCAATTTTTTACTTGAAAATCTTACAAGATGTTGTAGACATCTTGAAGTTAAACTATGAATTTTTGCATGAGTTGATACGTTCATTTGATAGAGTAATAAAATTGGGAACTATGGTTGTTGGCTGTAAATAGGTGTAAATAGGGGGCTTCTAACCTCCGAATTTGTTTAATTTTGTTAACATAGTTAGAGAATGATTCTTACTTTGAACTTTTTACAGGACCTTATGAACACATCAAAGTATCTTAGATAATTTTATAGCCTCTGAATTTATTGTTTGATATGCAAATAAATTTGTGTTACAAGATACGAAATATGATGCACGAAAATTGAGTAAATGTATATGCCATGTGTTTGATAAAATTTCTAAATGAAAGTAGAGGTTGTTTGGGATTGAGTTTTTGCATATTTGTTGGAAGTGAAAAAGTGGAGTTTAGATAAGTTTTGGTTTATCATATGGTAGCATTTTATTCTTGGCATAATAAATGGTTGGTTATTAATGTTTATGTTTACCCGTTGAGTTGTTATTGTGATTTTTCTTACCTTAAAGAAAAATGATTTTAGAATTCATTATTGAAACTTATGCTTGCATTGCTTATGAGAAAAAGAATGACTTTGAGGAAATAGGAAAAAGAGGAATAACTAAGGATAAGGAAATCAAAATTAAGATATAAAGATTAAAGGTCGATTTATGTCGACAAAGAGGGTTCCAACACTGGATCATTCTAAGGACCAGTGACGACTGGGCATTGATTTTCTTTATAATGCACGTGAGGGTTTCGGTGTCGGTTCGCATTAAGGAATTGGTACCTACTGGTTAGGTATGAGCTTATAGCTTTTAAAGTATCTAACCAGAATTAAACGAGAGGAAATAATAGAGAGATCAATAGGAACAGATAGAAACACGAAAGTTACGAGGTAGATAAGACCAAATAAAAGACCTTAATTATGATGTATTCGATGTCTTGCATTAGGATAGCCATTTATGTATATTTTGACATTTAATGAATGAGCCTAGTCTTTTTCTATGTATGCGTGTCTTTTTAATTATATTAGTAAAGTTCCTTCACGCATGCATATATATTTCATGCCAAGACCATGCTAAAAGACACCTTTACCTTGGTAAAGAATGGTTACAAAATCCTAAAATTGAATTTCAAAGGGAACCAAGGTAGACTAGAGATGATAATGATGTCACGTTAATTGCATATGCTCCTACTAAGATTTCAATTGATTTCTCACCCATTTTCCCTTTTTCCATGTCATCTCTAGATGAGCAGATAGATCCTGATGCAGAGACTTAGCTGCCGAAGTATTATTGCTTTTACTTTTCTTAGAGATTGTGTTATATTATTGAATCTCATTTTTTTTTTATTTGGGTCATGAGACCCCTTATTCCTTCTATGTTTTGTATTTTGTGACCTGAGGCCATGACTTAGTATATTCTTAGCTATTGAACCATGTGGCTGTTTATCTTTGATATTGTATTTCTATGTTATGTTATGGATTGAATGACATTGTGGGCCTTATAATGATGATATGTGAGATGTTGAAGTACTGTATTTTGAACAACAGGTTAGGCTATGGATGACTGGTTATTCTGTTTATGATTTTGTCTTACAGGAGGAATGGTATTTACTCCGTTACCATGTTGAATTTTCGTTAGAATTTTTAGCAACATTTATATCTAATATTGAAAAGTGAATGAGATAGGATGTGATTCTTTTGTATTAATTTTTATGTGACTCGAGTACATAGAAATGAGTACTAGAGAGTTACATAAAATATGTTAAATTTTAGAAAATTTAGATAATAATAGACATATAATCTAATAATAAATATTTATTGATGATAAAATATATTAAATTTCAGACAAATTATATAATAGTAGACGTATAATCTAATAATAAATATTTATTTAAATTTTGAAAAATATTTTATCTGTTGAAACAAAACAAAACAAAATATGATGAACTATCAAATTATTTTCAAATTATATGAACTTTTATATACTTGATTTACTTATTATAGACTTTAAACTCATCAATTGGATTGATAAAATTTCATGTCCAAAAAAGATTATTAAATGAATCATCACTCTCTATATTATTATATGAATAAATATGTACAATAATGGCGTGAAATTTCTTTGGACGATCCACATAAAAATTAGGAGATAAAATGTTAAAATATCACTATTAATGTTTAATATGGTAATTAATAGAAATCAAGAGAGAGAGAGAGAGAATCATTTAACAGCTAAAGTAAAAAAACTATGTAATCAATTTTTGAATCAAATTATATATATATATATATATATAATATCAGTTAATAGTTCCTATGATATTAAAAAACAGGAGTGCTATGTGTTACGAATACTTTTCGTCAAAAGAGTGCGAATACAGATCCAATGATGGGTTTACATTCTCTTAACCAATAAAAGATTAAAAAAAAATCATAACTAAATCTATGGTTTATATAATTCACACAACAATTTGTGCATGGATTTTCGATCCATAAAGTATTTTCCTAAAAAAAAATAAAAGTTTACACATCGAAAAAATATTTATAAAATCTTTGACAGAAACCATAATAATTATTGGATAAAATGTAATGGTATTAATATGACTTACTTATTCATTTAAAGATTAATATTTCATTGATTAGTTTTATTCATTTTTCACGTATTATTTCTGTTCTATTCGAAGCTATGTAATTTTTATCAATTTGTAATCGCAGGCTTAACTGGCTTAACTAACTAGTGTTGTACGTTGGACCAGTATTTAGCCGCAATATCCTATATTACCTTGGGGGTGTTGGTCAAGGCCAACTAGAGTTTATTTTAAAAATAACAACAGTAATAACAATTTCATCACCATTTAAATCATGAACCATTTGTGATAGCTGGCTAAAAAAAAAAAAACGTGAGGACCACCCATGCACTTTAAGTGGTTAGACTACCATATAACCCTCCCAAACTCTTTTTCTTCTCTTTTCCCCCTCATTCCTGTTCTCACTTCTTCTTCTTTTCCCTTTTTCTTTTCTTTTTCTTCTTCTTCCTTCCTTCATTCCCTCCTCATTCCTCCTTCTTTCTTTTATTTTTTTCACAACATCACCACCACCACTTTCACACCACCTCAACTAACATCATTATCATCACTCAAACCATGTCTTTCTCTTCCCTCTTTCTCTCTAACTCGCAATTTCCTTCTCTAAGTGTAAAGGTATCTTGAGATCAGAGAGGATAGGAGAGAGAGAGAGAGAGAGAGGAGTAGAGAGTAAACTGAATCTATTACAATTGAATTAATCACACAGTTACACTTTGGTTTAGAGTATTTATAGATTGAGTTAACTATGGTTAGATCCTAACAAAATTGCTAATTGTTAGTTAGCTCTAGTGCCTAGCTTCTGTCTGTGCTAACTGCACTGATACTAGATGTACTCCTAACATCCCTCCGCAAACTTAGAGGAGGTTCAGTGACACTGAATTTGGTTTTGAGATAAGGAAACTGAGTTGAGGAGATTGATTTTGTTAAAATTTCTACTGCTTGTTTAGAGGATGGTATGTGACTGACTCTGATTTGGTCTTGAGTTACTCTTTCCCTTACAAAGTGAAGATCTAGTTCAAAGTGCTTGGACTTGCTGTAGAGAATTGGGTTTGCTGTCATCATGACAGCACTTAAGTTGTCACAATAAATTATAGAGGAACCAGGTAGAGCTGTGAGTTTTGATCCATTCTTTAGCTCAAATCTTCCTGAGTAGTGGATAAGCTTTGATAACTCTCTTTTGATTCCATTGAGCTTTTATGTATTGTTATGGAAGATTTGGGGGTTTAAGGAATCCTATAGTGTAGAAATTGGGGGTTTTGATATTGTTAGCTCACATTTATTGTTATTATCTTGGTCCTAGAATTGTAAAGTCATTGGACGCCAATTGACAATTTTCGTTAGCTTGAGGAGTGCCCTCTGGTTCCTTAGGATCCATTGTTGTGAGTAGATTTAGTATCTATAGTTAGTTTTTTAATCTATATATTATTTATGAATGTTACTGAATCTCTCTTGTTCCCTGTTTACAAAATTTATGCAATTTTAGTTTCTAAGAAAATTTATTTATTGCTGTTAATTTAAAACAAACATGTTTTCACAATCACATGAGACAAATAAAATATTTTACATAATATTTCAAGAAGATTGTTCTAGACATGATGGATATATGAATTTTAGAATTTGGAAATTGATTTATGGGTTGAATCCCAATTATATTGATGGACTGGAAAGTGATTAGAATTGAAATATACTTATAGCAATGCCTATATTTGATATTTGGATAAACATAATTGGAAAAGTTACTAAAATATGAAAATGATTGGTTAATGTATCAATTGTTTTGGAAATGCTTGAGATAGGAATTGCAGCTAAAGGCAGATAGCATTAGCCAGGGTGCATCTTGATTGATGAGAATGTTACATGACCATATGAGAATGGTACATGCATGATGGATGAGTGTAGGTCCACATGTTGTGATTCCTAATGGAATGCGGGATCACACAAGGGAATGGCCGCCTGAGTTTGCAATCCTGATGGAATTTCCTGTCCGAGGCCACTTCCTTATATTTGTTTATTTTGATTATGAATATGTCTTTCTCACATTATTTATATGACTTTATAATATTATTGGTTTGATTTTGTTATTGTCTCATGTGGGCTATGGATGCTTTATCTTCTCATTGAATTGTAAAATTCACTTTGTTACCTTTCTTCTTTTTTCTTTTTTTTTTAAGATTTAGGTGAGGGTTCGAGTTCAAATCCCCTACCAATCTATTAGCTTTTGGACCCTTTGTTTTAGTAAGCCCACTTGATCTATGGGTCACATTGAGGGAAGTGTCCGTTGTTTTTAATGATAGATGTTTCTCCTTTTTGTTACACGCAGGATCATGGATGAGTTATGTTTTAAAATTTATTTTAATGAATATTTAAATGTGATGGCCATGTACTATGTTAGGTTTCCTGCATATGTACTTTGATAGGATCATACCGTATCTTTTTATTTCCTAAATCTAAACATTTTGGGATTGATAAGTTCTATGGTAACTTATACTTTGAACTTAAAATGATGTAGTTGATGAGAAAAACCTTATTTTCAGACTTATAAATATATATAATTATAGTACTCTAGTTGTATTGTGATATTAGTTATTGTAATATTGTATTTTTATAGGTTTTGTGTTTAGGAAATGTTTAAAAAATAGAGGAAACTCTATTTATTTTCTGGGAAATTTGGGTCTTAAGACTAGTTAGGGAACATGCTCCCTATACGTCGGTCACGGTTTGGAGTGGGTTGTGACGCCATTGTTCTTAAAACACAGTGGAAACATAAACAATAGAACCTAGCCTTCTTCTTTTTTTGGAAGTTTAGGAGCTTGATAGTAAAGGCAAACACGAACAAGAAGAGCAAAGCCCAGTCTACATGAGCAATAGCAACCATCAGCACGAAGTCATGGCCAATAGTACCATCTCCACCGTATGGGGATTTGCTGTTACATAATTTGAAGAAAAAGCATAATTAAGTATTGACATGAAAAAAAAACCTCATTTTCATGAGAATAAAACTTACGCCCATTTTTTTTATATCCATTTTATCAATTAACTCATCACAAGTGGATATTTTTGTTAAAATGAATAATTTTAAATTTAAAAGTATACACTTGTCTATAGAAAAAATTCCACATATATCATAACTTGATTTAAATGTTAGATGAAATGGACATAAGCAAATGTCGAAATGAACCTAAGTTTTTTCTTTTTCGTAATCAAAATGTGAAATATTAAGCCAAAATGGCTGGTCATTAAGTGATCACTTAGTACCATGGGAATGAGAAAGCTAGAGAACAAATTCCAAAAGCTCAAGAAGAAGGACATGCGAATGGTACCAACTTGGTGATTCAGGGTTAGCAACAAGCATCATCCCGTGCAAAACGAAGTACATAAAACACATCAATACATAATAGTAGAACCAAAAGAATTTCCCTGCGTTCCATTCAAACCCCATCATTGAGTAAAGGAGAAGAGGGTAGATGGCCGTTTGAATTGCAGTATAAATTGCCTCTGTTGCGACCTGTACAAACAGCAGTGAAGTGCATTTAGTTGATCGTAAGGTCATAGGTTTAAATTTCATTTCCTATATACTAACCAAAAAAAAAAAAAAAATATGGCCACAAACTTGGGCATTTCAGCTTCTGTGAAAAAGCCAAGTTGAACTTACCGGGTTTAGTTGAAACTATCAAGTGGACGCCATATTTCCTTAGCATATATATAATCATGTAAATGACACTAGATGAAACAAATGGACTTAGATCTCACCTCATTTACATTTATTTATACCTGGCCAAATGCATAGGGCAGTGCTGAGTACATCCCTGCCGCCTTTTCACGACACAAGACAGTTCTTTCTACGTCAACAACTGGTTGCACTGCGCTAGCGCTCATGCTTCCAAGGAAAACCACAGCAGCATACATGTGGGAGTGGATCCTCTGTATTTATTTTCTTACATGATGGTGTCATATTGAATCATCACTATTGATGAAAGCACCATTTTAGAACATCAAATTTCCTTTTAATTTGATTAATGGTAAGGATTGTAACACAACAAACCATGAGGCCTAACACGGTTGGTAGTTAGTTGGACTCCTTAAGCATCTAGTCAGGGGTTCGATTCCTGTCGGTGTGGATTAGTCATTATTTTCGACGGTGGATACCTTTGATTTATCAACAACAAAAAAGGGATTGTAACACAACAATAAAAAATATATTGAGAGAATTCAATCCCATACATAGAAAATCTAATTGACAAATCACATTAAATATTATTTGGTATATAAAAGTGATATATAGAATCATTGTAATTATATAATAGTAATTATTAAGTTAATTAATAATAATAATAGGAGAATTGTAGCGCAAGTGGTAGTCCACAAAAAATCCTATTGGGAGTATATCCACATTGGCAGGAAAAAGGCAATATGCTGTCCGTAGAAGTCCAGATTGCCAATAGTGAGGCCCAAACTAAATAATGCAATGTTGTGTTGTACCCCGAACAATAGGTTTTTTTTAACACAAATAAAATGAAAAAAAGAGATGTTTCACACTTTCCCCATTTGTCAGTTGGTCACATATATGTTCTCTCTCTCTCTTTCTTAATGGAAGTCGATTTGAACCAATTTTCTTACACTGCAAATTTTTTTCACAAAGATAACACAGTCAAGTTGACTTCTGTTTTGCTTACATTCTAGGTTTAGGTCATATAACGTCAAATCATGTCAGGTGGGCCAAAAAACACTGAACTTGACTTTTGTGTATGTATGCATAGGGATGACAATAAATATGCATAAGAAAGGGGACATGTTCCACGCCACTCCTCACAAATCGACTTCTGTGTAGTATGCATAGGGATGACATTGAGTATGCATAAAAAAGGAGGCATGTTCCACACCTCCTGTCATTGTTTACGATTTTCCTTCTCATCTCCATTCCTATCCTTCTTACCGGTCCTCATTCACATTTTTCGTGGATATTTTGAATCCCTATGATATTCAAGGATTTATTAACAAATTTTAAAAAGAGAAACTTTAAAAATATTTTACAATTTGAAATTTAAATATCCATAATAACAAATACTATTAATACAACATAATACAAATTAAAATTAAAAATGCATACATAATAGAAATACAATAAAAATAATTTAAAAAAAATGTGTTATCCTCATCCCTATCCTAGTTAATTTAACAACGAGGGACTTAGTCTCAATCGATCGTCCCTATGAAGGGAAAATATGTCCAAATTCACTTCCCCATTAAGAGTAATTGTCATGTGTACCCACTTTCATTTTTTTTTATTTCATCATTAGAAGTTTATATCTTTTTAATAAATTAAAATATTTAATTTATAAAAATATAAAAATATATTTTCTAATTAATAAAAATAATGAATAAATTTAATTTATATGATTTCAATTAGGCGTCCTTTCCTTGTACATCCTTTTAATAAATTAAAATATCAATTTTAAAATATATGTTATAATTAATGTTTAATAATTAGTAAAAAATATGTAATTCTAATTTATATAATCTCAATTATTAGAGTAGTATATCAATTATAATATTAATTTCGATAACAATTACTATAATTATTTAATTTCTTAAAAATTAATAAATATTTAGTATCATTATCAAAGAAGTATAAATTGTGTAATTGATTTTTTAAATATTTTAGTGTTGAATAATTGAAGGCATTTTTTTCAAAAAAATTAGTATGAAAAAATTATGAAATTGATATATTAAATGCTCAAGTTGTAGAAAATTAAATAGGATATAGTAATACAAGTAGATAGATAATTTTTTTTATTATGATTTTCAAAAGTTCTAGATTTGAAATTAGAAAATTTTTCCCTAATCCCGTCCTCATTTAGAATTTTGCCTCCATTCTCATTCACACCCGTCATGGGTCCCTATTCCTCATTCCATGTGAAAATTTAAATCCCTATTAATATTTATGGGTTTATTAAACAAATTTTAAAAAGGAAAAATTTTAAAAATACTTTGAATTTTAAAACACAAACATCTATAATAACAAATACTACTAATGCAACATAATTATAATAGCTTTGTTATCATTAATACTATAATTATATGTATATATATATATATAGCTTTTATGGTATAATATATCGAATTATAATTTTTTTAATGTTATTTTCTATTTTTATATTACTTTTAGTAATGGTAGAGAGACATGAAGGTATGATTTGAAAAAATAATTGATTATTAGAAGTTCAAAAACTTACTTTAAGTATTAAGATTATGGAAATGATGGGGTATAATTTTTCTATGAATAATATATGGAAGACTTTTTATGTAATGATTCTTAAATATTAGTATTATATCAATTATTATCATATATAAATTATTATATTAGTATGATAATGAGTCTTAAATATTTGATTAAGAATAAATTTGGTAGAGATTGAATTTTGAATTATTATCATATCAAAATCAATCAATTAGGAATTCGTTAATAATCTAACCAGCCAAAAAAATGCTGATTTTAAAGTTTATTTATTTTAAAAATATTTTCTTTATAATTTTTTATATTACCTTTATAATGGGAGGCTATTAATGATCTTAATTTAATTATAGATTGTAATTATATTGATGTGGGTTCTCTCTTAGTGCAAATTGTAATATTTAATGATGATAATATTTGCTTGTATTTCATATGAAAAATAATTAATAAGTAAATTATAAACTAAGCTAAAAAAATCTTTAAACATAAAGATTGAGAAAGTTGGGGCTTAAATCACTATATGAATGACATATGAAACCTAAATTATTTTATGAATGACATGTATAATAGTTTCTATGAAATGAGTCTGAAATATTAGTATAGTAGAAGTGGATGCAATGATGATATCAAATATATACATTATGTTACATAATATAAAGCACTTACATATAAATTAGCGAACAATGATTGTTTTACATTAATTTATAATATCAATTTATTTTAATAAATTAATGGCTTTATACTATTCTAACAATTATATATATATATATATATATATATATATATTACAAATAAGGAAAGAATATGATTGATAAAATTAAAATCAATAAATGGTTCTATAATTTTCAAACTATCTATAATTTATCTATAATATTGATATTCACGACTTATTTCAAGAAAAGTATTTTAGGTATCACTTCCAAAGTAATTTAAGACTTGTAATTTCAAAAATCTTAAACATTAATTATTTTTTAAAAATAAAATTCATAATCGGATATATCAATAATTAAAATATCATTGAAGATTATAAATTGATACTAAAACTAATACTAATATTCAAAACTCATTACATGAAAAGTTTTTTATATGTATCATTCATAGAAAAAATTATGGCCAACCATTTTCATAATCTTAATAATTAAAATAATTTTTTATTTAAATTTATTTTCTAATTATTGATTAATTTTTTCTAATCATACCTTCACATCTCTTTTTTATTGACACAATGAAAATACTATATAAAATATCTCATTCAAAATGATTTAATATGAAAATAACAGCAAATAATATAAGCAAAATGATAACTGAATGTCTTATTACATCATTAAAATTTTATATATGTAATTATTATAACATTAATTAATAATAAAAAAATTATTATAATTATGTTACCACAAAAAAAATACTATTATAGTTAATGATAATTTTAGTGACCATGTGTTATTATTATATAATTATACAAAAATCTATTATAATATGTTTTCTAAGTTAATAATGAACTAAAACTACAACTCATATGTGATGTTAAAAACTACAGAAATTAGGATTTTTTTTACTAATTTATAGTTTATAATCTTCCTTATAAATAGTAATTAAATTTTAAAATTTTGATTTAATTTATCATTTTTGTGGCTGTTCATTGAAAAATAAATTAATGCATTTAATGTAAAATAAAATTTACATCTTATTTCTTTTATTTTATTATTAATATAAATTGTATAAATCAAATTTATGTGTGTGCACTATATTTGAAACTCATCCATTTCAACTTGAGAAACCGAGCATATTAACATAATACAAATAATATATATACAGTTCTATTAAAAGATACAAAATCAATAAATCATTATATATATATATATATATTGTCACGACCCGATTTGGATAAGTAGCCAGCGTGAGGAGATCACTATCCCCACGTAAGCCTCATAATCGTTCTTAGAACTACATGCATATTTTATTCATAAAATCTACTTCAAGTCATAATTTAAATTTCATCTTGAACTCGTAATAAACCTAAATAAATTCCTTTTTCTCATAAATAAAATGCAGGCTGTAACTATAATATAAATATAACCGAGTTGCTCATTTACAAAATATACCATGGATGCTAAATCATTCTTAATACAAAAAGAATCATGGTGAGCAAAATAAATTAAATGCTTGAAATCAGGGACCACACCCATGCAAATCCTTTGGAGCACTCTATACAAGATAATAAACTTCACATCAATGTGAAGCTCACTTTAACTTAAGGGTACTAAAGGCTGCTGAATAGGGGAGGAAGAGGAGGATCTGCGCTACACGAATGCATGAGGAAAGGAAGAAAAAGAGGGTGAGTTTCATGACAAAACTTCGGTGAGTGGATCCTCACTCACAACCATACATAAGGACATGAAAAGAAAATACATAATAGTAATAATACAATAAGTATAATTCACATCAATTTATAATTGCATACTAGTTACAAAAGTCTGGTTGCTTTGGATAAAAATAAAATAAAAATAAAAACATTGATTCTCAGGATAACTAAGAGTGGGAGCAGACTATCCATCAACTATATGTTGGGTGCTCGGTCCCTGGCGAACAGAGCCCTAACTATATGAAATCTTAACGGTCCCTGGCGAACAGCGTCCACTGGCGGGTGATCAAAATCACGGATAACTTGCCTGGCGAATCTTGGTATACAAGGTTAGGAATAACTACTTGTTAACTACATTTCTGTCACTTTAAAATTTTCTAGTCTAAAATCAGTGAAATCATATAATGAAAATTCAATCATTCCAAACCTTGCAATTTTTGCTTCTCATAAGAAAAAATAATAATAATATTTCCTCATCATAAATCATATATAAATCATGGCGTAAATCAACAATAATAACTATTTACTGCAACTATGGTCCCATGCATCATTATAAATTCAAATTTTCATGCTAATACTTGCAAGAAGATTTTTATATATATCGGTCCATGACCAACTCAAACATAGACCTTCTCTAAACATTTTATAATGCTAGAAATTAATTATAGAATGACCAAAATAAGGTCATAGGTCAAACCCACTCACGGAGGGGAAGAGTTAGCGTCAACACCAACTAAGCTACGGAGAAGCGGGGGGAGGGCACCCACGTCGACTATAACAATCATAAAACTCAATATTAAAATCTATCAACCTCTAATCACCTAATCTAGCTCTAACAATATTGGGGAGCAACCCTCACTTGACAACAATGAGGAAAAATTTATAACCTATACTAAGAACATGAAGGAATGGAAGGGAAAGAGACCAAAATCTATCAACATAAACATAGCTTGATGATTTGGGAAGCAACACTGAATGGGATTGAGAAAAATGAGAGAAAAATGGTGGGGAGGGTTTCTGGTTCGTCAATAATGAGGAGGAAGGAGGCGATGCCCTTTAAGAGCCAAAAATGAAGTGAAGCGGTGGCGTTTTTGTATGCCGTTTGGGGTCTTGGGGGACCGCTATAGCGGTATATGACGCTATAAGCGGTCAAGCGCGGTCTGCTCCCGACACTATGCACTTATGACCGCTATAAGCGGTCTGGACGCTTATAGCGGTCTCAAAACCAAAAACCGCTGCAGCCATTCTTTGTGACCGCTATAGCGGTCTAGGACCCTTTATAGCGGTGACGATAAACTCATATCGGCGAATTTCTTCTTTGTCATGATATCATTTGGTCACTTCTATACTCATTCACTTATTTTCATTCTTACTCTAAGTTAAATCATTTATTTCCTATTAACTTTAAAACATAAATGTAAATAAGAAAATACCCCCCATTTGGATTCAAATAAAATATCAAAAAAAAAATCAATACTCAACCAATCAAAATCTCATTTTGAGTTGTAGTTCAAATTTTGAAATTAAGTGATTTTCTAAACTTGGGGGCTAGAAGCGAGACATCTAGAGGTTTCCTAAAATTAGTTAAAAATCACTCTTCAATTCATTTCCTTTGGAGAGCCATTGCAGGGACTTTTTGGTCCCAGATTGTGGCTCAACAAACACATAGCCCTCCATTGAGGTGTAGGGTTCCAAACTTAGAGCAGAACAGGTAACTTTATGGGTGGGTCTCAGGGACCCTAGGACAATATTGAACTTATCTCTTGACACGTATACCCAGTATGTACATACTACCCCCTTAAAGAGATTTGGTCCCCAAATCTAAAACATATGAGGAGGGAAAAGATGTGGATATTTGATCTTCATGGCTTCTTGGCTTCCCAAGTGGCTTCGCCAGTGGTTCCTCAGATGACCTTCTGAGGTCACTTCCTTTGTGGCTTCTTGATCACCTTATCACGATGGCAACGGTTCCTCTTCATATGCTAGGTTGTTGTCAACTTGAGCTGCTTGTGGCGTGAGCACATGAGGCTGATCGGGTATGTATTTTCTAAGCATCTTTGACATGGAAGCTGGATGTATCTCCGATAAAGCGGGAGGCGGTGCCAATCTGGCGAGGCCACTTGCTCCAACTCTCCTCTAGAACCTCAAGCGGGCCGACATAGCGTGGATTCAACACCTCGCTTTCCGAACCTCACTACCCCCTTCATGGGAGACACCCTCGAAAACATGATCACCATAAACTCTAAGTCTCGCGATTATCGACATAAGATTTATGTCTAGACTGACTTAATAGCAGTTCTCTAATCAATTTGAACCTTCTCTAAGTCTCTTGGACTAAATGCAGGCCTAGGGACTTAGCTTCCCCCAAGCTCAAACCATCAATGGGAGATCTCAGCGTCTCATGCAATGCCTCAAATGGTGCCATTTGAATGCTGGCTTGATAACTATTGTTATAAGAGAACTCTGCTCGGTGGCAAGTGGTCACACCAACTCCCACCAAGTCTAACGCATAGCTCTGAGCATATCTTCCAAAGTCTGGATAGTCCTCTCCCGGTGACCATCTGTCTGTGGATGAAAGGCGTAGTCAAGTCTACCACAGTACCAAGGGCCTCTTGAAAAGCCCTCGAGACAGAGTGAATTGAGACCCTCTATCGATATGATTGACCTTTGGCACACCATGAAGTCTAACAATCTCATCTATATACAACTGGGCATCTTGAAATTGCTTGAAGGTTGTCTTCTTGGAAGGAAGTGGTGACTTGGTCATTCTATCCACAATCACCCATATGGAGTCAAAACCTCTAGTGGTCAGGTAACCCGACCAGAAGTCCATGGTTATCCTCTCCCACTTCCACTCAGGGATCTCTATCTGTGAAGTAGCTTGGCGGGTCTTTGGTGTTCGGCCTTGACTTGTGACACACCAAGCAAATCTACAAAGTCACCAACATCTCTCTTCATGCCTTCCCACCAATATAGCTGTTTGAGATCTTGATACATCTTATTTGAACCGGGGTGGGCCGGGTATGCTTGCATTGTGGGACTCTTCATCACTCTTTTCTTCAACTCACCCACATGAATACATAGCGGTCACCAAAGTGCAACACACCCTCCCACATCAGCCGAAAACTCAAAGTTCTCCCCTCTATGCACATCCTCCATGAGCTTGACCAACTTAGGGTCTTCCCCTGTGTGCCTTAATATGCTCCATCAAGGTCATTTGGGCCCTAATGTGAGCAAGAAAGGCTCAGGACTCATCTAGTCCAAAGCTGAACTCCCTCGCCTCTAGCCTATGGATATCCTCTATTAACCGCTGCCTCCAAGGGTGCTATGTGAGCTAGACTGCCCATAGACTTCCTACTTAATGCATCAGCCACCACATTGGCCTTACAGGATGATAAGATATGGTGCAATCATAATCTTTCAACAACTCTCTAGCCATCTTGCCTAAGATTCAAGTCCTTACATTTGGAATATATACTTTAAACTCTTGTGATCGGTGAAAATCTCACATGTTTCTCCATACAAGTAGTGCCTCCAAATCTTCAAGGCAAGACCCTTTGCTGCCATCTCTAAATCATCGTGGGAGTAGTTACTTGCTCTGTGCCTCTTATTTGCCTAGAATCATAAGCCACCACTCGACCATGTTGCATAAGGACAGTGAGTCCAACTCTAGAAGCATCCGCAGAGAACACCGAGAAACCACCTGTACCCGAGAAGGCAACACAAGAGCAGGAGTTGTGGTCAAGCGAGGTCTTAAGCCTCAAGCTCTCCTCACAAGCATTTGACCACTGAAACTTAGCGCCCTTTTGAGTTAGCAGTCATGTGCGCTATCCTTGAGAAATCCTTAACAAATCTCCGATAGTAACTTGCCAAACCTAGGAAACTCGGATCTCTGAAGCTTATGAAAGGCCTTGGCCATTCTTTGAGCAGCTTCAACTTTCTTTGGGTCAACTAGGATGCCATCCTTGGACACTATATGCCCAAAGGAATCCCACTTGATCAAGCCAAAACTCACACTTAGAGAATTTGGCATACAAGCTAGTTCTCTCTTAGATGCAAGACAATCCTCAGAATCTTGCTCATGCTCCTCTTCACTCCTGGAGTACACTAGGATGTCATCAATGAAGACAATCACAAAGTGGTCTAGAAATGGCACAGAAAACCACATTCATCAAGTCCATAAAGTTTCTTTGGGGCATTAGTTAGCAAAGGACATCACTAAGAACTCATAGTGTCCATAGCGTGTCTAAAGGCGGTCTTGGGCACATCTTCACCTTGATCTTCAGCGATGATAAGGAGGTCAATCTTGAAAACACCTAGCCCCTTGGGCTGATCAAGCAGGTCATCAATGCGTGGTAAAGTGCAGGTTCTTGATGGTAACCTTGTTCTGCGATAATCTATGCACATTCGCATAGACCATCTTTCTTCTTCACAAACAAAGTAGGAGCACCCCAAGGCGTGCTTTGATAAACCCCTTATCAAGCAACTCTTGCAATTGCCTTTAACTCCTTCAACTCTGCTTTGAGGCATCGATATGGGGGAATAGAGATGGGCCTAACTCCCAAGCTCTATGCCAAACTCTATCTCCCTCTCCGGGTGGCATCCACAGTAATTCATCTGAAACACATCTGGGAACTCACAAACCACGAGCAGGACTCTGCTCGGCACCTCCCACCTCTGCATCTCTAACAGCTGCCAGAATCCATAACTTCCTTTATCCATAAGCCTCAAGGCATTCATGGCCGAGATCAAGCTAGTAGGGACCAAACAACTGGTACCCCTGAACTCAAGGTGCTCGCCTCCAAGAACATCAAACTTCACTGACTTACTATAGCAATCCACCATGGCATGGCATGGGGCTAGCCAATCCATGCCCACTATGACATGAAATGTCATGTCTAGTAAATGAAAGGTCCACCAATGCCTCCATACCCCCAACCTTGACTTTACATTCTCTATAAACCGAATCAATTAGAAGGGTCCTCGTGAGTATCCCCACAAAAATGGCTTCTCTAAGGTGGAAGCAGATCTCTCAAACCGTGCAGTAAGAATGGGGACACATGCGAATATGTGGACCGAGTCATCAATGCAAAAGCCTCAAAGGAAAGCTTTTATGATACCTGTCACAACATCGGCCGAAGCTGCTGCATCCTGACGTGTGAGAGCAAGCAGGCAGGTTGCCCTCTGCTTTGCCTGGCCTCTGTCGCCTGATCCTCTGCCACCATGGCCTCTACCCCCAGGGCCTCGGCCTCCAGCTCCCCTGCCTGCTGAAGCCACAGAGCTCTCTCGGGTCATTGGCGTACGATCCTTTGGGTGGTGGGGTTCGTAGGCCCACAGCTAGAAAGATCTCACCAACATCGGACAATCCCTCTTGATATGGCCTTGTTGGCCCAGCTATAGCACCAGGAAAATCCTTGCATGCCTTTGCCAGAATGCCTCTTCACACTGCAAGCTGACACTACGGGATGGAGCGTCCGACACTACGCCCAGTGTGGCTTGCCTCCCTTACGACTATGAGAAGCGATGGGGCCAGTCGGTGTAAAGCTCATGAAAAAGCTGCTCTGCCGGCTGTGCCCTCTGTGGCAGCCTGTCCTCTGCTAGACCAGCTCCCAGAAAAAGAACCATGAGTCTTGGCCCTCTTAGCCTCAGCTGATGCTCTCCTCTGCTAAGCCTCCCTCCTAACCCAATGCATGTCTACCCACTGGGCATAGTCCATGGTCCCCACATGTGTTGAGGCTCAAAACATATCCTTAGGCGGCCCATGAACAAGCCGCCTCACCCTCTCAGTCTCATTGAAGCAAACTGCCCATTTGCACAGGATAGATCGTAAATCGCTCATCATACTCATCTCTGGACATGCAGGGTCATCCGTGTAGCCTCAGAACTCCTCAACATTTGAGCTAAGTCGGCTTTCCGAAAGGAATCTCAGAAGAAAAGCTGCCGGAACTCTCCCAGGTGGGTGGCTCAGTCGCTCGTCCTTGGAAGAACTCATGCGTACCATATACCCGGCTTGGCCTCCCGGTTTGAAACGATAACTCATGATCCTCTCGGATGAGCAGTGGATAACTTTCGAGTGATCTTCTCAATCTCTCGGAGGAATTCCTGTCATCCTCCATCGTCGGCCCGATGAAAAGTGGGCGGGTCCATCCTCCTAAATAGCTCCAAGGTGAGATCATCGGGATCTCTAATGGTGGGTGAACCACATCTTTGGTAAATTTGGGATTACTGCCTGGCATTTGGCCAACACTCTGTGAGGGTGGCCAAAGCACTGCTCGAGAACTACAGAGCGGGCATACATTTGGAAGAGCACTACTACGGCGGCGTGAAGAAGGATGGCGAAAAGGAGGCATACTGAATCCTGAGAAACATAAACATATAGGATAGTTATTGATCATGGAAGAAATGATAGGACTCTATCTCGAAACTTATTCATGATTGACCAACCTAAAGGCCTCAAGTGACGCCGTTAGTGCAAATGGGCGCTTCCATTCACACAAGCGCCGTGCTACTTGTGGACACTTGCTCGATGACAATGTAGGAAACCTAGGGCTCACGATACCACTTTGTCCACGACCGATTTGGATCGTGACGACGTGAGGATCCACTATCCCCGTAAGCCTCATAATCGTTCTTGAGACTACATGCATATTTTATTCATAAAATCTACTTCAAGTCATAATTTAAATTTCATCTTGAACTCGTAATAAACCTAAATAAATTCCTTTTTCTCATAAATAAAGTCTGGAACTGTAACTATAATATAAATATATCCGAGTTGCTCATTTACAAAATATACCATGGATGCTAAATCATTCTTAATACAAAAGAATCATGGTGAGCAAAATAAATTAAATGCTTAGTCGGGACCTGCACTCATATGAATCCTTTGGAGCACTCATACAAGATAATAAACTTCACATCAATGTGAAGCTCACTTTAACTTAAGGGTACTAAGGCTGCTGAATAGGGGAGGAAGAGGAGGATCTGCTACACACGAATGTGAGGAAAGGAAGAAAGAGGGTGAGTTTCATGACAAAACTTCGATGAGTGGATTCTCACTCACAACCATACATGGGACATGAAAGAAAATACATAATAGTAATAATACAATAAGTATAATTCACATCAATTTATAATTGCATACTAGTTACAAAAGTCTAGTTCTTTGGATAAAAATAAAATAAAAATAAAAACATTGATTCTCGGGATAACTAAAGAGTAGAGCAGACTATCCATCAACTATATGTTGGGTACTCTGATTACACAGCGAACAAGAGCCCTAACTATATGAAATCTTCGCAGTCCACTGGCGAACCGCGTCCTGGCGGGTGATCAAAAATCTGGATAACTTGCCTGGCGAATCTTGGTATACCAAGGTTAGCAGAATAAGCTACTTAGTTAACTCACGGCTCATGTCCTTTAAAATTTTCTAGTCTAAAATCTGAAATCATATAATGAAAATTCCAATCATTCCAAACCTTGCAACTTTTCCTTCTCATAAGAAAAATAATAATAATATTTCCTCATCATAAATCATATATAAATCATGGCGTAAATCAACAATAATAACTATTTACCAACTATGGTCCCATGCATCATTATAAATTCAAATTTTCATGCTAATACTTGCAAGAAGATTTTTATATATATCGGTCCATGACCAACTCAAGCATAGACCTTCTCTAAACATTTTTATAATGCTAGAAATTAATTATAGAATGACCAAAATAAGGTCATAAGGTCAAACCCACTCACCTGGAGGGGGGAAGAGTTGACGTCAACACCAACTAAGCTACGGAGAGCAGGGAGGGCACCCACGTCGACTATAACAATCATAAAACTCAATATTAAAATCTATCAACCTCTAATCACCCTAATCTAGCTCTAACAATATTGGGGAGCAACCTCACTTGACAACAATGAGGAAAAATTTATAACCTATACTAAGAACATGAAGGGAATGGAAGGAAAGAGACCAAAATCTATCAACATAAACATAGCTTGATGATTTGGGGAAGCAACCATGAATGGGATTGAGAAAAATGAGAGAAAAAATGGTGGGGAGGGTTTACGGTTGTCAATAATGAGGAGGAAGAGGCGATGCCCTTTAAGGCCAAATGAAGCGGTGGCGTTTTGTACTGTTTGGGGTCTTGGGGGACCGCTATAGCGGTATATGACGCTATATAGCGGTCAAGCCGGTGTGCACTGCTCACGACACTATGCACTTATGACCGCTATAGCGGTCTGGACCTATAGCGGTCTCCGAGCCAAACGGCTGCAGCCATTCTTTGTGACGCTATAGCGGTCTAGGACCCTTATAAGCGGTGACTGATAAACTCATATCGTGAGAATTTCTTGCTTTGTCATGATATCTGAGTTTGGTCACTTCTATACTCATTCACTTATTTTCATTTCTTCCTCTAAGTTAAATCATTTATTTCCTATTAACTTTAAAACATAAATGTAAATAAGAAAAATACCCCCATTTGGATTCAAATAAAATATCAAAAAATCAATACTCCAACCAATCAAAATCTCATTTTGAGTTGTAGTTCAAATTTTGAAATTAAACGATTTTCTAAACTTGGGGCTAGAAAGCGAGACATCTAGAGGTTTCCTAAAATTAGTTAAAAATCACTCTTCAATTCATTTCCTTTGGAGAGCCATTACGGACTTTTGGTCCCAAGATTGTGGCTTTCGAACACACACCTTCCATTGAGGTGTAGGGTTCCAAACTTAGCGAGAACCGAACCCGGTAACATGGAGTGGGTCTCAGGAGACCTAGGACAATATTGAACTTATCTACTTGACACATTATACCCCAAGTATTACATATATATATATATATATATATATATATATATATATATATATATATATATATATATATATATTATCTTATTGAGTGGGGATCGATTTACTCTAGGGGTAAGTTTTGCGCACTTATTTCATTTAATAACCTTTTGTCTACATTAAATTTTATCAATCTAATCATTGATTTATTTGAAATTATATTGATGATAAAGTATGGTAAATTTTAGAAAAATTAGACAATAATAGACATATAATCTAATTATCGACATTTACCTATATTTTGAAGAATATAACATTTATCAAAACAAAACAAAACCAAATGATGAACTATTAAATCATTTCCAAATTATATGAAATTTTATATACTTGATCTATTTGGTATAAACTTTAAATTCAGTAGTTGGATTGATAAAATTTCATGTAAAAAAAAAGTTATTAAATAAAGTAAGTTATTATAATTTACTTTTGGAGTAAATGAATCATCACTCTATATTATTATATGAATAAATATGTATATTAATGACAAGAAATTTCTATGGATGATCCACATAAAAAAATCTAAATGATAGCATAGAAATTATGAGAGATAAAATGTTAAAAATATCATTATTAATATTTAATATGGTAATTAATAGAAATCAAGAGAGAAAATCATTTAAGAACTAAAGTTAAAAAAAAAACTATGTATTCAATTTTTGAATCAAATTATATATATAAATTTAAATTTAAATTTCAAATATTAGATACGATGTAACTAGGTGAATATATAAAAAAAATTCTACTACGAGAAGAATGAGTGTGTGAGAGAATAAATATATACAATATTAACTTGAATAGAATTTGGATTAGTTCTATAAAAAAAAAATCTAGATGATAACATAAAAGTTATAAGTAACATCTAAAATATCATTTAATAGTTCATATGACATTAAAAAACAGGAGTGCTATGTGTTACGAAGATTTTTTTTTTTTTTCTCGTCAAAGAGTGCGAATACAGATCCAATGGTGGGGTTACATTCTCTTAACCAATAAAAGATAAAAAATAATAATAACTAAATCTATGGTTTGTATAATTCGCACAACAATTCGTGCACGGATTTTCGATCCATAAAGTATTTTTCTCAACCAAAAAAAAGTTACACATTTTAAAAAATATTTGCAAAATCTTTGACAAAAATCATAATAGTTATTGGATAAAATATAATGGTATGAGTATGACTCACTTATTCATTGAAAGACTAATATTTCATTTATTAGTAGACTTATTCATTTTTCACGGATTATTTCTATTCTGTTTAAAGCTATGTAATTTTTATCAATTGTAATCACAGGCTTAACTAACTAATGTTATATGTTGGACCAGTATTCAGCCGCAATATACTATATTACCTTGGGGGTGTTTTTCAATGCCAACGAAAGTTTATCTAAAAAAATAACAATAGTAATAACAATTTCATAACCATTTAAATCATGAATCATAGTTCTTAAAACACAATGGAAACATAAACAAGAGAACCTAGCCATCTTTTTTGGAAGTTCAGGAGCTTGATAGCAAAGGCAAACACGAACAAGAAGAGCAATGCCCAGCCTACATGAGCAATAGCAACCACCGGAAGGAAGTCATGGTCATAACCCAAGTTTTCTTTGAGGAAATCCTTCAATGACGTGTTTCCACCTCCAGGCATCTCTAGCTTTGCATTTATGTCACCCAATTGAGAGGTAACAAGGCCATACACTGTCCAAGCAATCGGAGAACACCAATAGTACCATCTCCACCATATGGGGATTTGCTGTTACATAATTTGAAGAAAAAGCATAATTAAGTTTTGATATGCAAAACAAAAAAATCCTCATTTTCAAAAGAATAAAACTTACGCCCATTTTTTCATATCCATTTTGTCAATTAAATGATCACAAGTGAATATTTTTATTAACATGAGTAATTTAAAATTTAAAAGAATACACTTTGTCTCAAGAAAAACTTACACATATCATAACTTGATTGAAAGATTAGATGTAATGGATAAGAAAATGTCGAAGCGGATTTCAGTTTTTTGTTTTTTTGTAATCAAAATGTGAAATATTATGCCAAAATGGCTAATAATTAAGTCGTACTTACCACCCTGGGAAGGAGAAAGCCAGAGAACAAATTCCAAAAGCTCAAGAAGAAGGACATGCAAATGGTTCCAACTTGGTGACTGGGGGTTAGTGCAGCAAGCATCATGCCATACAAAACGAAGTACATAAAACACATCAATACGTAATAGTAGAACCAAAAGAATTTCCCTGCGTTCCATTCAAACCCCATCATTGAGAAAAGGAGAAGAGAGTAGATGGCCGTTTGAATTGCAGTATAAATTGCCTCTATTGCCACCTGTACAAACAGCAGAGAAGTGCATTTAGTTGATCGTAAGGTCATAGGTTCAAACTTCATTTCCTATGTACTAACCAAAAAAAAAAAAAAAGGCCATAAACTTGGGCATTTCAGCTTCAGGGAAAAGGCAAGTTGAACTTAACCGGGTTTTAGTTGAAACTATCAAGTGGATGCCATATTTCGGTAGCATATATATAACCATGTAAATGACTCTAGATAAAACAAATGGACTAATTAGATCTCTCTTCATTTACATTTATTTATACGTGGCCAAATGCTTAGGGCAATGCTGAATACGTCCCTGCCGCCTTTTCACGATACAAGACAGTTCTTTCTACGCCAACAACTGGTTGCACTGCGCTAGCGCTCGTGCTTCCAAGGAAAACCACAGCAGCATACATGCCTCCTAAAATGTTGTTTTTGGCTGCAAAATCAAGTTAGTTTAGCAAAGTTACATTGATAGCAAAGTTATTTGTGTGTCTTGAAGGTTTATATGCGACAAGTTGAATGAATATATATGCAAGTGCTAATGACTTACGTTGCTTTGCCTTTATTCCAGAAAATCAGCCCAAAGAGTACTCCAATAGCGATTGTCATGAAGTATCGGAAGGCATTATATTGAGGATTTCTCCAGTATGACCAATATAGTTTCCAAAAGCAAGCTTTGCACTGAAAAAAAAACGATTGGGAATATTTCGTTGGGAAGAACAGTCCTTAGAACCTGGTTGTGGAGTACTCAGTTCTTTGATAAGTTCTTGATTCCTCCTAAAGAAAGCACAAGAAAATAAAGATTTGTAAAACTGGGATTCTTGTGCAACATATCATTTTTGCAAGGGAGGTGACATAAATGACAAAGGGTGAGTGAAGACTTACTGGTAGAAGGTAGAGTTAGCATGTATCTTTGCAAAATCTACATCGAGTTGAGCCTCAATTGAAGTAGTGCTGATGTCAAGCATCCATGTAGCGGGATTATGTCCATCCATGATTTTTGGAACCCCTGCAACAGCCTGAACCAAAATATGCGTATTAGAGCTATGGAATTGCAAGATGATGGATAAAGAAAAGCTTCAGTACTCACTTCAAAATATTCTATGAGCTTATGTGAGTGACGACCAAGAGGTCCAGCATAGATGACCTGTCCTCCTCTTTTCATCAACAGAAGCTGCAAATGCAACAAAGAAATTGAATTTCAAGACATAGAGAAATGACCAAACGCATGTGGAGTCTTGTTCTTCAGGGTCCAAACTTGCCTCATCAAAAGCTTCGAAAATATCTATGCTTGGCTGGTGAATTGTGCACACAACCCAGTGTCTACTGTATTTCTCACAGTTCGCATAACAATAGCAGCAGCTCTAGCATCAAGTCCAGATGTTGGTTCATCCATGAAGATGATTGAAGGGTTGGCTACCAGCTCCACAGCAATAGTAAGCCTCTTCCTTTGTTCTGTTGATAGACCATCCACACCCGGAAGGCCCACCAGAGCATATCTAATTGGTTCAAGCTCAATCAATCCCATCACTTCTTCAACAAACATCTGAATCACCAGTACAAATAAATAGAATTCAATCAGCATCCTAATGTCGAAGAATTGCATTAAAATTAAAACTTAGTTGATTGATACTAGCCAAGGAAATTAAGCTGACAAAGTTTTTTCAAATTCACCTTTCGTGTTTGTGCCGTTACATCTGAAGGAAGACGAAGCCATGCTGAAAGTACCAGTGATTCATAGACAGTAACATGTGAAGAATGAATGTCATTCTGTTCGCAGTAACCGCTGATCCGAGCAAATGTTGCTTGGTTCTTTGGATAGCCTGAGATGCTAATACTTCCTTCAATGTAACCACCTGTTTTTCTTCCAGCTAATACATCCATGAGGGTTGTTTTTCCAGCACCACTAACATCTACAAGTGCTGTCAAAATGGCTGGTCTAAAAGCACCACTAACATCTTGTAGTAATTGAAGCCGATCTTCATTCCCTCGCTGACTCTTCATTTCCTAGTGGTATAAAACAAAACCAATAAAATAGGATCTTAGCAAATGCATTGTACCAAATTATCTAGCAAGTCCAAAATATTGGTACTAGTCTAAAAGTAATGTAAAGAGATTTTTTTTCATCATAAATGACTCAACGTAAGGTAAGCACAAAAGAATGCACTTTAGAATTGAGTGACTTACAGCAGGCATATCTACATAGTAGTTCACATGATTGAATGCAAGTGAAAGAGGTTGAAACGGCAGAACCATTCCTGATGTTGGTACTTGATCAGAATCGCCAGCAATTTCTGGGGAGTTTTTCTTTGACATTTCGATTCCTAGAACCATAATTTATTAGAACCATAATCTAAGTACCAAAGGAACAATGTGCTGCTAAACTTCACGAAAAATATTGTAGCACTGATGTGAATAATAGAATCTGTACTTAAAGAACTCAAATCCATTCAATAAAACTTGTGCAACTAAATTACATAAAATTGTTTCTGAATCAGAATTGACGTTTCGGGTTAGTTATACCCCTATATATATTACCAGGAAGTATACAAAGAAAAATAATTTAAACTCAGGATTTCTCACAAATTAAAATTTATTTATGATAGTCATGTAGTATGCTTATTATTTTTGAACGAGTGATTAAGTTATATCACTTTATTCTATTCCACCTCGGTCCTTATTTTCTGTAACAATTACGACTATTTTTTTTTTTTCGAGTTATGTAGTAGTATTATGTAGTATATGTTAGAACGTGGCTTGCATCATGCATGACCCACATCTTTATTTTGTTTGCCTCAAATGAGTTGTCCCTCACCGAAAGTGGTTTGCATAATGCAATGCCATTATTTTGTCCATGATGCATTCATTGCACATAGTCTGAAGGCCTCCTATAAATAGAAGGAGGTATGAAACCGTGAAAGGCGTCCAAGCAGAGAGCTCAAGCTGAGAAGGCTCTCAACAGTAGTAGAAGCAGTAGAGTAAGCTTCTTGTATTGAGAGAAAAATAGTGTGTGTAAGAAAATTTCAAGAGTGTAGTGTGAGTATACACTAGGGGTTTTGGATATATTCTCAGATCTCTCAGAATACTACTAATTGTAGTAGAAGAGAGTCACACTGGGGATACACTATATTGTAATTACTCTTTAAATATAGTGAAATATTTTTCGGAGTTTGGCCCGTGGTTTTTCCCTCAAAATTACTAGAGGGTTTTCCACGTTAAAATTTCGTGGTGCGCTTCTCAATTTATTCTTGTTGGTGTGAATACCAAAAGTGGGTCCTAATACGAAGTATAATTCACGTGTTTTATTTATCCGTTACTCTCCACAATATTTTGGGCATGCTTCCGCTCACATTCATAAAGTGTTTATGACACTTGGGGTGTACCCGACTCTGATGATACCATATCATTATAGTTGTGTTCTTTGAATATATAAATATAACTGGGACATTGTTTAAATATAAAAAACTAGGAAAAAAGAACAAGATATCAAAACCTTCAATATTATAATGTTTAGAAATTGACTTCTTATCCTTCTTGTCGTCTTCATCCACAATGACTGCTTTTGAATCACCGAAAGCTGAAATTTTGGTTTGAAATTAAAACAGTTTACCGTCGTTGAAAGTTTCAATCAATTTCACATACACGCATACAAAATTATACAACTTACGATCCAAATAAGTCAATGCGGCAACGAAGAGAAGGTTGAACAGAAGACCAAAGCCAACGAAGGCTCCAATGCATATCCAATACCAATAATCTTCTGTATAGAAGGCTCTAGATTTGAGAAGTACTTCTCCAAATGTAGTTGCATTAACTCCAGGGATTGTAATCGGCTGCAGAATTCATAAAACATATTTAACAATGCACAAAGTTCAGAGAAGTAATTTAGTATTCATACAAAGCTGTATTTGCATATACTAAGTAACATAGACAATAAAAAATGAGTATGAGAAAAAAGATTATATATATATATCTTACTGTACTCCATCTGTCATCCAAAAATTCATTTATTACTAGAGCATTTTGACCAAACGACATAGGAGAAACATAATAGCCCCATTTCATCCATGGCTTAATATCATCTGCAAGCATAATGAAAATATGCAACTTATGCAAACTTGAGAACATTAATATTAAAAAACTCCAAAAGCTCCTATCTGAAATGAAATCAATGAGTGAGTCAATGAAATTACTTTTGGCGACAATGAAACCACCCAATACGAATACGAGTTGCAAGGTCAAGCAACCAAGTATACCCGCAAGAACTGGTGTTCTACCAGCCGCAGCAATGAACCGAAACAAAGATATTGCCATTTGATGAATGCTGAATAGTGCTAAGAAATGTCGGAAAAATCCGAAGAAAGGAAGGGGCACTAGTGAATTAGTTAAGGAACATGTATATTTTCATCCTAGTCTAATAGTCTTAAACTATTATCACCATGAACCAAAGCCAAATTATTTATTTATTGAAGAACGATAAGTTGTTTACAACTGCCAAATTAAGCGAGAAATAAATCGAAAGTAGTACCTGGAAGCAGCAGGAGCAAATCCAATTGTATAGTATGTAAGAGCAATCCATATTCTTGAATCCAAAAGAGAGAGAAGGATCCTGAGAATCCACATAGTTACCAAACGCCCATGCAGGGTAGAACATGAAATCCCTTTGTTTGTAAAACACAGGAAGCCTGAAAATAGTCAAGGCCATTTCTGCTTGACCATTAAACATCACATTTAGTAGAGTGAAAAATAGTGCCCCAAAGTATTTCTGTCCATCTCGAACCTTGCCCACTGGCATTTGGGTTCTAAAGAACACGGTGAAGCCTAAGATAGACATGATTGTTATCTGTATTGTCTTGAATATGTAAATGAAAGAGTCACGCCTCATAAGCAACCATTCTCTTGAAAAGCATGCCTTCAACAATTCCCAGTTTGAGATACCATACTTGTCCCTCACCAAGGCTGCTGGGTGTGTTCTGCACTTGTCATAAGGAACCCCAAGATCGGTTGCAAGTTGCTGTCCTATATAAAATGAATGGAAGGATTGTGCTAATTCAGTAACTGAGACATATTCATCTTTTCTGTACCAATATTGTTTTTGGTCTTTCTTAGATGTTACTTCTTGTAAGAAGTCAGCAACTCCTTTTCTTTCTGGACACTTGAAGCCTATGAATTCAAAGAACTCGAGCACATTCTCACGTGGACCTTGGTACACAATTTGACCTTCTACTAGCAGGATAATGTCATCAAAGAGTTCAAATGTCTCCAGCAAAAAGAGAAATCACCATGGATACGTTCATGATGTGAACCATTTGCCTCATGAACTTGCATATCTGAAAAGTGGTGGAACTGTCCAACCCTGTTAATATTTCATCCATGAAAAGTGCCTGTGCCGGTCCTACCAACATCTCCCCTACATTAATTAACAACAGAAGCACCTAATGACACTTAATAGTTAAGATCCAATGCTTTTATTCAAGCCATTGTACTAGTTGGACACTAGAATCATCTGATTCTTATATATAAAAAAATTAAATAAACAAAAAAAAAAATCTCACGTAGCATCCCTTTAGCTAGAAGTCTAGAACCTTATATTATTATTTTAAAATAAAAGTTTTTCGCAGCTGTTAAGGGTTTAAAAATACACATTACATAAAAATGAACCTAAGGAGTTTTCCAGTTTTTAATATATTGAATACTTCAAAAATTACTTTATAGTTTTTACATAATATTTTTCTTTTTGAAAACTTTAAAGAGTGGTTTAGACAGGATATCAACCTATGTATCAGTTAACGATTAGACATTTGGGATTAAGTATTCAATTACTTCAGTTCGTTGGTTAAGCTAATAGAGAAGAAATTAACCTGTCGTCACACGCTTCTTCTGTCCACCAGAGATACCCCTTGTCATTTCATCACCAACCATAGTGTCGGCACAAATATCCAATCCCAGTATCTGTTAGAATATGTTAGAGGTCAAAAGAGTGGAAAGACATATATATATATATATATAGAAAGTTGAGACCAAAGAAACACACACCCTGAGAACATAATCTGTAACCAAACTAGCCTTTTGGCCTGACATTGCTACAGCCTTCATGAACAAATCAATCTCAGGGTCTGGCTTAATTCCTGCTTCTCTCTCCCTTCTTGAAAGTTGCACCAACATTTCGTACCTGGTCCCAACACCTAGACAGCGTCCTGAAAAATCTAATGTCTCTCTTACCGTCATCTGTCCAAGGTGAAGCTCTTGTTGACCAATATAGGCACAAGTTTTCCGAGGAACAAATTCATTTAGCTCATGGCCGTTGTAAGTAATTCTCCCAGAAACCTGCTCGTAACATTAAGCTCACTTTGTTGTTAAACGAAATTACACATAGAGGATAGGAACAAAACAAAAATTAGATTGCATCATACTGAGCAACGGTGAAATAACATATAAGAGAAAAAGGTCTAAACAACTTCATTTAGAGTAGTGAGACACTAGTTAAGATCCACCATAAATAAGTTAATAGTACACATACGTAAGTTAGCTAAACACGGCTTAGACGGAAATTTTATAGATGGATTAATTTGTTTCCTTTTATAAAATTTTAGAAATTAATATGAAATTTTTTAAATCTAAGAAACTAATCTATCCCTTACTATAAATCTAATGAACTAATTCAGGATTTTAGTCTTCCTTTTAGTTTGATTAAGGGTAAGGATTGTAACGCAACAATAAAAAATCTATCGAGGGAATTCAATCCCATGCAAGGAAACTAATTGACAAATCACATTAAATATTATTTGGTATATAAAAGTGATAAATAATCATTATAATTATATAACAGTAATTATTAAGTTAATTAATAAATAAATAATAATAATAGGAGGATTGTGCGCAAGTGGTAGTCCACAAAAACATCCTATTGGGAGCATATCCACATTGCCAGTAAAAAAGGCAATAGGCTGTCCTCAGAAATCCAGATTGCCAATAATGACGCCCAAACTAAATAAGGCAATGTTGTGTTGTACCCCGAACAATGCATTTTGCATCTCATATCAAATACCTTATTAAATAAATTAATAATATCAATTATTTTGCAAATATAATAATCAGCAAATAACAATATATTTCATTATTAAAAATAATATTCATAATGATAATTATTATTACTATTTATTGATTAATACTATTAACATTTTTCTTAATTATTATTATAACCAAAAATTAATTATTATTATTGTAATTATTAATGATAGTCAGTAATTATTATGATATAACAATAAATAATGATAATATATAACAATTATCATTATATTAGTAATTAAAAAATTATCTAACAATCTTTTTTATATACCAAACAAAAGTAATATAAATTGCTAGTTAGTTTATCTATGCATTTTTTTTTACGAGATCTATGCATATAATACCACTTTACAACAAAATTTTTTTAAAAAATGGCAATATTTTTCAGTAGCAATTTAGATTATTGAAAATCTTATTAGATAAGGTACCAAACGCAATCCTAATTTTGTCCTTGCAATTATGCTAGAAACATAAAAGAAAATTAATAAAAATTTGATTAAATACCTAAATAGGTCTCTCATATTTGTATTGGGGGATAAGTTAGTCCCTAAAGTTTTGAAAATTTTAAATTGGTCCCTCAAGTTTTAAAAAAGGGGACAAATTGGTCCTCTATACAGTATATGGAGGGACTAATTTGTCCCCTTTTTAACTGTATGGATGGACCAATTTGTCTCCCTTTTTAAAATGTGAGGGATTAGTTTGAGATTTTTAAAATCTAAGGGACTAACTTGCCTCTTAATACAAACCTGATAAACCAATTTAGGGTTTTATTCTAAAAACTTTAACATTGAAACAAACCCTTAAATCCTTACCAAGTTTCCCCGCCAGTGCCTGAAGCAATGTTGTTTTCCCAGACGCTGGAGGGCCCAAAAGTAAAGTCATCCTGAAGGGTTCAAATTAATTAGAGATAATAAATATTAGTAGTTTCATGTATTAACAAAATGATTGACTTTTTGCCCAAAATAAACTAAAAAAAATCATTGAATTATTCCATCATTCAACGCGTGGGCGAATTTAATTTTTCTTTATATAGTTAAAAAAGATATTCTGTTCACAAGTACAGTAAAGATACAAGTTAAAATTATTATTTAATATAACTATTTAATGAAATCAAATGGGAAGAAATTGCTCTTCCAGTATTCATTCATCTTTAAAACTATAAATAACATTTTATGTCTAAACTCTTTATTGATTTCATCATCAACACTTAAAAGGGTTTAATTTTGATACACTAACAATGTAAATCAATCAAATTTATTTTTTTGTATGACTTTTGAAGTTCTTTTTTGTATGACTTTTGAAGTAGTGAGGTGAAAAAGTAATCATATTTATTGATATGTCATTATATGACTGGATGAATATGTAAAACTTTTTAATGCTGCCGGTGTATTCCAATTAAATCCATAATTAAATACTAAATTTTTTTGTTTAGATATTCATTTGAGAATTTTAATGCAGTTCACCTTGATGGTTTGACGATTCCACTAACATCCCCAAGAATCTGAATTTCTCTCTTCTTGGACGGTGCGAGGTGAAACAATCCCAGAATACCCTGTGGTGCAAACGATTAATGAACCAGTCAATAAGCATTAACTGTAGAACAACTCTCAAATGTAACTGAAAATCACATATACAGTGAATGCTGACCCATAAACCAGAAATGATATTCTGAAGATCGCTAGTTTAGAATTAAGAAAAGAAAAGAAAAAACAAACAGACAAACAAAACAATAAAAATGTACCTCAAAAACATTCAGAGTACAATTAAGCAAGGTAGGAAGCGCTGTTCTCCCAACATAAACATCTCCCTCCACAGTTAAATTCTCGTACCGGACTTCAATGTTCGGAATTTCAATCCACACCCTGCAAAATTGTTACAAATGCAACCAGCATGAACCAAAATAGTGGCTAATTTCCTCAAATCGTATAGCTCACGTATCTGGGCCATGCTTCTAGCCAAGAAATCCACTATATTTGCATCATCATCAATCGAATTCTGACCAGATATTTAATGAGTCCAACTAGTTTTAAAGGAGGAGAAAAAAAAAATAGTGATGTGTATTATAATCATACCTACCGACTCTGCCTCTTGAGTTTGCGGAGGAATTTCTCGTTGTCTTCCTCAACAACCTTTAGAATCTTCTCCATGAGGAGCTCCTTCTGAGGCAAACCAAGCTTGGTAACATCAACCTCATCATGAACAACTTTTCCATCAGCATGCACTTGCGTCAGCACCCCTTTCCTTATGCGATCATAAGTTGGCAAACGCTCAAGTGCAGCGTATTTGAGCTCCAATTCGTCGTCATCATGTCGCAAATTGGTACTTTGCCACCTTGTACTGCCGCACCGGTACTGTTGATTACAGTGGTGAAGGCATTCGGTGCTGTCGTCCACACCTCCCGGAAACTGGACGAGGTCCAGCTCCGGTGTGATCTTCCCAAATCGTCACACTACGCTTTTGACGATGCCATTCTCTAATTAATTTCCTCAAAGTGACGTCAAATTGTCAACCACCACTTCAAAACTCAAAGTGAATAATGCAAGAGTAAGACTAACTTATCTCTCACACAAATATCTATATATATAGACACACACAATTAATGATGAAGGCCTTGGCTCCGTTTCGATGTGGCGTTAAACATCGCTTAGCAAAGAATATATATATAATTATCTCTTTTCTCGAATGTTTGTGTCAATTGTAAAATATTAATTTGATATTAATAGAAAGTCATCAAATTATTATTATCTGTACGCATTTAAAAAAGAATTCATTAATATATAAAAAAAATATGTTGCGAGAAATTATGCGGACGTAGCCTATAACATATGAATCTTTCTAAGGAAAAAAAAATTGAAATATTTATAAAAACCTCCTATATTATATATATACATATACGGGATTGTCCCCAAATAGTTTTCTTTCATATCTTTATTTTGATAAAATGAAAATGAAAAAAAAAAAGAAGGTTCTGGTAATGTTGCAAAAATGATATTCCCATTTTTATTCTTCCAGCTTGCCAGTCTCATTTCTCTCATTTTTCTATCCCACTCTCTATCCCCCAATCAAAATTAGACACATATTTAATGATGATATCATCCATAATCTCTTATCCAATCACATTATTTTAACTATCCATAGTTTTTACACATGACAGCATTTTATTTGGGGGATAGAGTACCAGATGGAAAGAGGGGACAACTGATTTTTGTTCATCAATCCATGACTCCGGGGTATTTGTTTTTTTGGGTTACAACAGAGGTAATTGTCTTTTTTTTATTTTTTATAATGGGGACAAATATAATATATAAACATAATAAAAAATAAAATATGTCATATTTTATTATTTTATCGTATTTATAATTAATGTATGATCAAATGTTATAAAATAATAGGGGTAAAAATATATTTATATATATAATTATTAAAAAATAAATAAATTCCTATGGGGGCATGAGCTGCCTCCCTGTATAATGTGCATCCGTCCCTGCATAATGCCCACAAATATGTATCTACATTTGAATTAATTATTTTTTTGGCTAGACATTAATTATTTTAGATTGTACATTTCTAGTTATAGCCGTTCACTTTTGGCTAATATCACTTCCTATTTAATGTAAATTTATTTGATTGTTCAAAAATACCCTTCATTCTCATTCATACTTAAACTAACAATCTATTAGTATTTAAATACTATTTAAACCCATTATTACTAATATATATTGTGATTTGTGTTTTAATATTTTTTATTTTGCAAAAAAATTCATAATAAATTTATTAAAATTTTTTAATAATAATTAATTTAGTTTTTAAGATTTTTTATTATACTTCCTATAAAATACCAATACTAATTTTAAAAAATCTTAAAAAATGAAAAATAATTAGGGGAGGTATTTTTTCAGAAAAAATTTATTATAGTCAAAATAATTTTCATATTCTTTTTATGTAATTAAATATATTATTAAACAAACATATCATATTAACATTTGACATGTTAATCTTTGAAATTTTATTATAACTTTTACTTTTGTTATTTTTCATAAAAATTAAGGTAACGTAATATGTTAAGTCAGCTATTTACTTTATAATTATATACAATGTTAAATTGTATACAAACATTTGATGATATATTTTCACAAGATTTAGGATGTTTTACCTGTATATGAGATATTAAATTAATTAATGAATTAAATAAAATGATAAAATAATATTATATGATAGTGCAATTTTTTTTGTGTTGACCATAAATATTAAATATAATTTAAAATTATTAGTGATAAGTTTTTCATGTCATGAACATTTATCATGTTTTATTTTCTTAACTTAATTCTATTTTTAGTCATATTTATAGAATATTAAAATAAAAAGGATAAAAATATTATTATGGTTGAGAAATTTTAGCTGAAGTAAATGCAAAAGCCTTAATCCAATTTAAGAACTATTATTAAGATTAAGAGAATCAATTTATTATATAATTATATTTTTTATATTTATGTAATATATTTCATAAGAAAATTAAATAAAAAATATTTTCATAAAATAAAATATTACATAAGTAAAATGTTTCAAGAAAATGTTGTAAATAAATAATTGATCAAGTAGTTTATAAAAGAGGAACATGGATATTTTTGAACAATTGAACAAAATATCATTTATTAGCCAAATCCCTTCTAGTCGAGGTGAGAACTTTACCGCAACCTCCCAATTATCGAATTGCGGTAATTTTGTAACAGCCTAACAGCTGTATATTGTGATAAACTTGCAAAAAGGATTTTCCCATTTTGTCAAAATCTGATATTCTTCTAGAACGTCAGTCTTATTTACTACTCAAAGCCATCTAGATTTTGTTCATGCAACACTAAATAAAGTCTACTGCTGACAAAATAGAGTATAATTGAGTTTTGGGTGAATTTGTCAAATATGATGAATTTTTGGAGGGCCATAGGTAAATATAATTCTTTTTCAGGGTTATTTTATAAGTAACATAATCTTTTGAATACCAAAATAATAATTCTCCCTAAACTTTAAAATAAATACATATGGTATTATTAATAATTTTTTAATCTTCATAAATAATCACACACACGCACACACACATATATATATTACATTTCGGTTGAATTGATCAAACTCCAATTGAATCAATATCTTGTCATCTTACTATACAAGACAAAAACTAAAATCAAATAGTTTTATATACTTAAGTGGGGCAGAGTCACATGTTTAAGTGGAAACTATTTTAAACAAATGTTTCACCCGTATACATGAATTTTATGATTGAACTCATAGCCACATGCTTAGGGATTCAACTTTTATTTCAATCAGACAAATATCTTAGTGGTTTTATGAAAGTGTTAATATTCTTTGGCAGGTAAGTGTTAATAATCATAAATTTGCTTTTGTAGGTCATTAGGATTAGTCTAATAGTGACAAATTTCTAAGGGAGGATCAGTCTACAAGCATCTCAGTTGTTAGCTATCATTCAACTATAGGTCCTTCATATACAAAGCCGTATTCGAGATATGAACAAAAGGAACCTTCCACAATGATCCCTATGACAATATTTTACAATTGATTAATTTATAAGGAAGTGTTTATGATTGATTTAATAATTAATTTATAATAAAATTGGTTCTCATTATGCTAGATATAAGTGGAATATCAGCTAATTATACAGAGCTCTTAATTATCAAATTACCAATAATTCTATGCATTTAGCATTGCAAAATTGATGAGAAAAAAAATTCTAGAATCACTATTCTCTTATTATATATTAATATATTATAATAGATATAATAGACAGCATTAGAATTAAAATCATAATTTACATTACAATATTTACAATTGATTAATTTATACGAAAGTATTTGACTAATTTATAATAACCAAAATTGTGATATTATACTGATACATAAAATTTAAGATTGTTTTAAATCATGTGATATTATTTTCTTAATTGATGAGTTAAAAATTGATTTAAAATAATAAAACTTATTCTCATTATGCTAAATATCAATGAAAAATCATTTAATTATGTAGAAACTATTAATTACCAAATTACCAACAACTCTACGCATTCATCATTGCACATAGGCAGGAAAAAATTCTAGAGCCACTTTCTTGTTATATATTATATGTATTATAATAGATGGAAAATTTTTCAAATAATGAGATGTAAATATTAGTATTATATAAATTATATAGATTTCCAATTGGTTTGACTCGCTCGAAGTGAGGATTCAGGAAACATTATATTAAGTCAATGAACCTATACTATAATAAAAACGAAAAAGGAATTGTATAAATAATATAAATTTAATAATCCTAAAACTTATATGGTTTTGCTTAGACTATCTTTTTTGAAAGTTTAGGAATTTGATGCCATAGGCAAACACGAACATGAAGAGAAGCACCCAGCCTAGATGAGCAGCAGCAACCGCTGGAAGGAAGTCATAGTCATAACCAAAACTTTCTTTGAGGAATTCCTTCAGTCCCCTGCTTCCAGCTCCTGGTATCTCTACTTCTGCATCCCTATCACCTAGTTGAGAGGTAATGAGGCCGTAGAGTGTCCAAGCAACAGGAGAAGCCCAATAGTACCATCTCCACCACACAGGGATTTGCTGCAACATTTAGCAAAAATTTTTTATAAGGAAAAGAAAGAGTCTCATTTATGTGTGTGTATACATAGAGAGTTTAATTTTTATACAGTGTAAAAAAATTTTCATCCAATCATGTGTTAACACATTAACTAAAGTAGTTGAGTCTCACATTCACTATTTGAAAAGTCATTCAAATGAGATGATTTAATTAAATGATAGTATAAAAAATTATACACCAGCAGTGCATCAAAATTAAACTCATATATATATATATATATAAAGTGGCACATCATTTACCATCCTAGGAATGAGAAAGCCAGAGAACAAGTTCCAAAAGCTCAAGAAGAAGGACATGCAAATGGCAGCAACTTGGTGAGCAGGTGTCAATGCAACAAGCATCATCCCATACAATGTGAAGTAGATAAAACTCATCAGTATATAGTAGTAGAACCAAAAGAAGTTCCCTGCCTTCCATTCGAAACCCATCATGGAGTAAAGGATAGTAGTGTATATGGCCGTTTGAATTACATTATAAATTGCCTCTATCGCCACCTGCAGAATCAATGAAGTGCTTTCAGTTTGGATATATTTCTGTCTTTTCCATGAAGTTGAGGCCATGGAAGTTGTCTAACAAAGATTTTTCTTATTTTCAAAAGGCTCAAACTTAACTTCAATAAATAGACAAGTTGAATTTTTCAGTTTCATGTCGAATCCATTAAGTATTTTATAACCGTTAATCTACATAGGGAAAAAAATGAATGAGATCACTCTTCCTTTGCTTTTTATACCTGGCCAAATGCATAGGGCAATGCAGAATACATCCCCGCTGCTCTTTCTCGATAGAAGACTGTTCTTTCGATGGCAACAACTGACTGAACTGATGAAGCGTTCAGGGCTCCAAGAAAGAGCACAGCAGAGTACATGGCTCCCAAAAGATTCATTAAATCTTGTTGTTTGTGGCTACCAAAAAGATTTGCACAGCAAACATCAATAGTGAATATTAACTCCAAATGCAAGTTTCAATGTGAAGAGTTATAATTATAACTAGTTAGAATATAAAACATAATTGAGAAGAGCACTGCCTTTAAAATCATAGACAAGTCTAATGAATATGCAACATGTTAAATGACTTACGTCTTCTTGGCTTTATCCCAGAATATTAGACCAAACATGAGTCCCATGATAATTGCCATGCAGAATCGGGCAGCATTATACTGAGGATGTCTCCAATAGGACCAATGTTGTTTCCAGAAGCAGGCTTTACACTGAACAAAGAATGATTGGGAATATTTGGTTGGGAAGGACAGGTCTTTTGAACCTGGTGCCGGGGTACTGAGTTCCTTGATTTGTTCTTGATTCCACCTGAAGAAAGTAGATAGAAAACAGGAGTTACAAAGCTGGAATCCTTGTTGCATATAAGCAGGCAAAAAATTAAAATGTCACAAGAGAAGAAAAAATTTACTGGTAAAGGGTAGAGTTGGCATAAATCTCTGCAAAATCTACATCCAATTGAGCCTCCATTGAAGGGGAGCTTATGTCAAGCATCCATGTGGCAGGATTGTAACCATCCTTGATTTTTGCAACCCCAGGAACAGCCTGAAGTAGAATATGCACATAAAGATACATGCAACTTTTTCTACTAAAATAAATCTTGAGTAACTTTTGCCCAAAATATAGTTTGACTGAAATCCAAACACGCTAAAAGTATAAAAACCTCAAAGACCATTGATATAGAAAAGCTTCAATACTCACTTCGAAATATCCTACAAGCTTAAGTGAGTGCCTACCAAGAGGTCCAGCATAGATAACTTGCCCTCCTCTTTTCATCAACAATAGCTGCTGGAACAAAGAAATCAAAATTAAAGATATGCAACAATCAACCAAATAAATGACACAAACTCCATGGTCTATAGTGTCCAGACTTGCCTCGTCAAAAGCTTCAAAAATGTCTATGCTAGGTTGGTGAATTGTACACACAACTGTTCTCCCTGTGTCTACTGTATTCCTCACAGTTCGCATAACAATAGCAGCAGCTCTAGCATCAAGGCCAGATGTTGGTTCATCCATGAAGATGATTGAAGGGTTGGCTACTAGCTCTACAGCAATAGTAAGCCTCTTCCTTTGTTCTGTTGATAGACCATCCACCCCTGGAAGGCCCACCAAAGCATCTCTGATTGATTCAAGCTCAACCAACTCCATAACTTCTTCAACAAACATCTACATCACCAATAGCAATAAGACACAATTACCATTAGAAAAACAAAATTGCATTAAAAACTTAGTTAATTGTTAATTTCCATGATGACAAAGTTTGTTGCAACACACCTTTCTCATTTGAGCATTTACATCTGAAGGAAGACGAAGCCATGCTGAAAATAATAGCGATTCGTAGACAGTAACACGTGGAGAATGAATGTCATTCTGTTCGCAATAACCACTAATCCGAGCAAATGTTGCTTGGTTCTTTCGATAGCCTGAGATGCTAATACTCCCTTCAATGTAACCACCTGTTTTTCTTCCAGCTAATACATCCATGAGGGTTGTCTTCCCAGCACCACTAACCCCTACAAGTGCTGTCAATATGCCTGGTTTGAAAGCACCACTCACATCTTGTAGTAGTTGAAGTCGATCTTTATTGATTCCTTGACTCTTCATTTCCTAGTGTGATAGAAGTCATAAACAAAAGCAAACACTTAGGTCTCAATACACTTCATGGAATGCTTAAAGTTCAACTTTTCAATGAAGGCTCCAATGATTTTGATAAACGTGTAAAGGCATTGAAATCTATATGAATATATTGTATATTTACTTGACTCTAATTAAAAAACAAAAAAAAGGGAATTTGTATATTGTACTATATTTTCACTTAAAGGAAAGCTAAGCCCCTAGTGGTTCAAAGTGATCTTCAACATGATTTGAGTGAGGTAAAAAATTTGCAAGTTACTAAACAAAAGAAGATATAGTTCATAATCATAATCCAGTCAATATAAGAAAATCATAAATGACTGACTTACAGCAGGCATATCTACGTAGTAGCTGACATGATTGAATGCAAGTGAAAGAGGCTGAAATGGTAAAACCATTCCTCTTCTTGGTTCTTGATTCGATGAACCAGCAATTTCTGCAGAATTTTTCATTTCCATGTCTACATCTGCCATTTATTATAAAGGGTCAGCAGCATTAAATGAAATAGAGTCATTTAATTTCATGAATTATGTTCTAGCAAAATTTTCTAAGAACCTTATCAAAGTGAAGAAGAACTATGCCGAAACTCTCAATAGAACTATTGCAACTAAATTACCAATCAAAATTATTGATGCTAGTTAGTTCTACCCTACATCTCTCTAAATAACAATGAGTTGAACTTGAAATCACCAGGGCATCAGGCAAAAAAAAATAGGTACAAGAACCTTCAAGGATATGCTGTGATGATTTTTTGTTTTTGTCACCTTCATCCACGATGACTGTTTTTGAATCACCTAAAGCTGAAATTATAGTTTGGCATTAACGGGTTTACCATGCTAAAAATTCCATTCAATAAAGTACTCTGAAGATCAAGAATATAAACTTACGATTCAAGTAAGTCAATGCAACAACAAACAGAAGGTTGAAGAGAAGAGAAAACCCAAACAAGGCTCCAACGCAGATCCAAAACCAGTAATCTTCTGTATAGAAACCTCTAGACTTGAGAAGAACTTTTCCAACTGTAGGTGCATCAATTCTAGTGTCTGTATTTGGCTGCAAGAGATTCCAAACATATTTAACAATTCTTAAAGTTCATAGAATATGAGTAACGTAAGTGGTGAGAAACAAGAATGAGAAAATTGGTTTCTTACTTGACTCCATCTTTTATCTAAGAATTCATTCATTACTACGGCATTTTGAGCATACATCATTGGAGATATATAATAACCCCATATCATCCATGGGGCAATGTCCTCTGCAAGCAAATAACAAAATATGCTGTACTAAGTATTTGTTCGAACTATTGAGTACCATTGTAAAAGAAGAGTTAGAAAAACTGAAACATTTATTCCTAATGTTAGAAGAAATTAAAGCTTCCATAAACTATAGGACCTGTTCAAGTGATGCTTACCTTTGGCAACAATAAAACCTCCTAACACAAATATCATTTGCAAGGCCAAGACACCTAGTGTTTCAGCAAGAACTGGTGTTCTACCGACTGCGGCAACAAATCGAAATAGAGAGAGAGCCATCTGATGAATTCCAAACAATGGCAAGAATTGTCGAAAAAATCTGACAATAATGAAGGGACATTTGTGAATTAGAAGTTTTCATTCTAGTCTCTGAATACTGTTATCACCACCAAAGCCAAGACAAAAAATAAGGTAACTTCAAAGAGTAATGTTAGGTGAATAATAAAATTGCACACCACACATCTTATCATCATTAGATATGATAAGTGAGTGAGATGAGTGGGAACCACTCATAACATCTAATGGTTATAAGGTGTGTGGTGTGCATTTGTTGTGCAATTTTGTTGGACAACGAACATTTTTCAACTTGGTTTAAGTTGCTTCCTTATGCAAATATGAGCAAGAAAATTAAAGCCAGATTACCTGCTAACACCAGGAGCAAATCCAACTGTATAATATGTAAGAACAATCCATATCCCTGATTCCAAGAGGGAGATAGGGATCCTGAGAAGCCATATAGGTAACCCAAATGCCCATGCAGGATAGAACAAGAAATCCCTTTGTTTATAGAAGACAGGAAGCCTGAAAACAGTCATGGATAGTTCTGCCATCCCATTAAACATCACATTTATTAGAGTGAAAAATAGTGCTCCAAAGAATTTTTGTCCATCTTGCACAGTTCCCACTGGCATTTTGGCTCTAAAGAACACAGTAAAGGTGATGATAGACATAATTGTTATCTGTGTTGTCTTGAATATATAAACAAATGCGCTACGCTTCATAAGAAGCCATTCTCTTGAGAAACATGCCTTAAATAGTTCCCAGTTTGGTATGCCATACTTGTCTTTCACTAAAGCAGTTTGGCGGATTCCACGCTTGTCATAGGGAACCCCAAGCTCAGTCAGAAGTTCCTCTCCTATTGTAAATGAACTGAAGGCCTGTACAAATTCAGGAACTGAGACATATCTGTGAGGTTCATCTTTTCTAGACCAATATTGTTGTTGGTCTTTCTTGGATGTTACTTCTTGTAAAAAATCAGCTAATCCCTTTCTCTCTGGACACTTGAAACCCATGTATTCAAAGAACTGTAGAGCATTCTCACGTGGACCTTGGTAAACAATTTGACCTTCTGAAAGTAGGATAATGTCATCAAAGAGTTCAAATGTCTCTGGTGCTGGCTGTAGAAGAGAAATCACCATGGTCACATCCAAGATATGAACCATTTGCCTCACGAACTTGCATATCTGGAAAGTTGTGGAACTGTCCAACCCAGTTGATATTTCATCCATGAAAAGTGCCTTTGCCGGTCCTACCAGCATCTCCCCTACACTCAATTACAACTAAAGCATTTAGTACTGATTAATAAATCTTGCAGATGCTTACATACAAGCCATTAGTTGCAAAGATTCTAGGCCTTTATAGGAAGAAAAGAGAAAGCATTCTGCATTATCCCTTATAGCTTGTGCTTTGTTATTATTACTTGAAAAACAGGTGTTTATAGAAGGTAACTGAACCTCCAGCATACAATTTCATTGATTTAATTATCTGACTTATGAGATTAACCTGTTGTCACACGCTTCTTTTGTCCACCAGAGATACCCCTTCTCATTTCATCACCGACCATAATGTCAGCACAAATATCCAGTCCAAGCATCTGTCACCATATGATAGAGGTCAGCTTACACGAACAGTGGATAAATAGGAGCATAAAGGTAATAAAACTAATAACATGAAGTTCGGCCAATAGAGACACAAACCTTGAGGACATAATCTGTTACCAAACTGGTTTTCTGGCCTGACATTGCTACAGCCTTCATGAATGCATCAATCTCAGGGTCTGGCTTTATTCCTGCTTCTCTCTCCCTTCTTGACAGTTCCACCAACATATCGTACCTAGTGCCAACACCTAAACATTGTCCTGAGAAATCTAGTATCTCTCTCACCGTCATTTCTCCATAGTGAATGTCATGTTGACTAATATAAGCACTAGTTTTTCGGGCAACAAATTCATTCAGCTCATGGCCACAGTAAGTTATTTTCCCAGAAGCCTGGTCAGAAGGCAAGGCATATAGCTCACTTTATTGAGGAAATATATTCTTTTGGGACATTAAGGTAACTGAAATGATCGAACATAAGCAAAATTATTAAAGGAGATGGGAACGAACCCTCAACTCACGGTCAAGTTTCCCTGCAAGTGCTAGAAGCAACGTAGTTTTCCCAGCACCTGGAGGACCCAGAAGGAGGGTCATCCTGAGATTGCACATCAAAAAATAAATCAAGATATGACTCAAATGCCACAAAAGAAGAGGTTAAATATGATTGAATGAAAATGGTCCATCATTTTCGATCAACAAACATACATATGATTATGTGAAAGAAAGTAATCCTTTTGGCGATACTTGGCATTCTAGAATGAACTGTCCTAATATAGTACAAGCCAGATTTATTTATATCATCCATCTTTGCATCTGCTAATAATATTATCTGTTAAAGCTATGCTGGTGGAAGATTTCGCAGGCTACCTTGATGGTTTGACAATACCACTAACATCTTTAAGAATCTGAATTTCTCTCTTCTTGGACGGTGCAAGGTGGAACAACCCCAGAATACTCTGTTGTGCAAACAATTAATGAATCAGTCAACGCATTGCAGTGCCAGTAGTACTGCTCTCAAAGTTAACTAAAAATCATGTAGAAAGACTGAAAGCTAATGCAAAAACCATCTTGTTTTATATTAGAAAATAGAATTCATCCACCGCTACTTCAAACTTTAGAGGAACAAAATAAACAAGTACCTCAAAAGCATTGAGAGTCGCATTGAGCAAAGTAGGAAGCGCTCTGCTCCCAACATACACATCTCCCTCCACAGATAAATTCTCATACCGGACTTCAATTTTCGGAATTTCAATCCCCACCCTTTATTTGTAACACATCCAAAAACAAAGTCAGTCCAAGTTTTGTCGCAACATCCATCGCTTAATAACAGTAATAACAACAAAAATAGTAAGAATTTATTTTCCCTCTAAACATCATTTGGACATTGGGATCAATATATCAATATTGTGTTTCAGTTCACCTAATGGTGTATATGGTAAAGTGATATAACAGGTCTCAAAATCTGTTCACTAAATTCCTATTCACTAGTACCATAACTGAACATAGATTAATTGATACATTGATCCTGAGGTGTCCAAAATGATGTCAGTAAGTGGTGTTCAAACAATATTTAACTGATGATAGATGAACACCTGTCCACTCTGTCTCTTAGCCTGCGCAGGAACTTCTCATTGTCTTCCTCCACAGCCTTGAGTATGTTTTCCAAGAGCAACTTCCTTCCATGGAAGCCAAGCTTGGTGACATCAACTTCATCATGGACAATCTGGCCATTATCAAGCACTTGCTTGATCACACCTTTCCTCATGCGCTCAACAGTAGGCAGTCGCTCAATGGCAGCCCAAGTAAGGTCATGCTCGTCATCCTCCTGCGTGTGGCGGCCGCTCCGGTCAAACACGTCCGGCGCAGCCGCCGTCCACACGTCCCTGAAGCTGGCTGATGTCCAGCTCCGGCGACTACTTGTTGATATGGCCAAGTCATCCCCCGCCAGTGCCGATGCCATCTTTGTTTAGTTTCTAGCTACTTTCTAAAAGGGTGTGTATACATATATATATATATATATATATATATATATATACATATATATATATATATTTGGTGCGTTCTCCAGTACCGCGTGCAAATCTAATGCATGGCTGGGTTGATGTGGTTGAAGCTCAACATGAGAGTTGGGGTTGTTGACTAAAGTATGAAAATTCATGGTGGATGTGGAATCCATCTTACATGTGAAGTGTGGATAGTAGGACCACAATAGTCCTTCAATCCCAGCCATTAAAATAACAAAGTGATGGCTGAGATAAATTTTAATTAGAATTTAATTAATATAAAGATGATAATTTAATTATGAATTAATGATTACACTATTAATTATGGGTTTGGTCGTTTGGATGATCTTTCCACCTACCACATCCTACCTGCGGAAATTCACAACTGCCTGCACCATGAGCTGGTTGTCGGCCCAAACTCAAACTCAATGCAATGGAATTGGTCCCATCTTTTGCTCGATGTTGTTGGGTTCGAAGATTAATAAATTGTTGGGATTTGGAAATAAAGTAATCGCCCAGTGTTAGATGATTATGGGAAGATGGGGGCTGGAATGAGATGGCGTTTGGGAAAAGAAAGAGAAATGGGAGAGAGAATAGAATGAAAACACGAAGGGTGGAAAAGTAACTCAAATTTAGTTTTTTGTTATAATATTAGCCTGCTCCATTTTGGTCACTAATTAGGAGTGACCATGGCAAAACTCACCTAGTACTTGAGGATAAAACTAGCTCAACGTCAGCAGCACCATACTACTACATTCAAGATCCACATGTCCCTTGTTCCATTAGCCACTTAATCTATATATTATTCCTTATGAAAAGCACTAAGCACTGGAGAACATGTACACCTATATATATATAAACGTATTATCTCGTTCTCATATGTAACATGCATTTATCTTTAGCCTCACCTCATGATCTGGTTTTTCCCAAACATAAATGAGTGTAAGGCCTCCTTTTTTGTGAAGTGCCTATGGCAACTCAAATTTGTAACAAAAATTAGGAGAACGTGGAGAAGGTGGTGGAGATTCGATGCAATGATAGAGAGTGGGTATCTCTATGTGTTAATTAATAGGCCAACATTTTGTATATCTGCTAGGGAGGTTGAATACTATACCAGACTAGACGAAGTGGTACGTAAATGTCAGTGATGCTTAAGATGCTGACTTCACTTGGTTCCTCTAAAAATAAAAGAAAATGTTCTGGTAGCATTTTCGCGTCAACTTGCATGTTCCCACAGCCTGGATTAGCGTATCATTATCTATTAGTTATTAGTTACATTTGGTGACTTTGTTGTATTCATCAATCAATTAAAAATGTGAATTGACAATGACAAGCAGCCTATCATTTTTATAGTGGTTGATATACACGAAGAAAACTACACATAATAATATATTAATCATTCATAATATAATTTAAAATTAATAGTGGTTGATATAGAATTCATTATTAGTTCAAGTCTATATTAGCATCTTTATTTCTAAGAGAATCTTCCACTTCTTGTCACCCATTAAAAAAAATGGTTTTCTAATATAAATGACGTTTTGACTAATAATTGCATGTATATATATATAATTTTATATACCATGTGCCAAAAAGAACCCTTTTTTGGGTTCGATTCTAGTCTAGTTCTAGAAAAATTAATAAGCAAAAGGAGAGTTTGTTTTTTAGGGGCATCATTTTGCTATGTCCCCAGATGTTAGAAATTGATAACTAACAGCAAGTAGGGATGGGAGAAGGCCCAATTGCTCGTAAGAGGTTTACGGTCTAGCTTCACCTAACCTATTTAGTATATAAATTGGGCTTAGGTTTTTAAAAAGTCTTTTTAACTAAACAAGTTAGGTTTCAGACAAAAGAAATAGTTTGTTAGGTCTAACAGGCTAATCTACTTATATGATTATTATTAATATGATAATTTAAAATATATAATAATAATAGAAATATTTTAATCTATTTAAAAATATACTTTTAAATTTAATTAATAAGCCTTTAGTCAATTTAAAAATATATATATTTTTTATATATTTAAAAGTCCTTTGACTTATTATTTACAAGTTTATGTTTTGATTTCTTTAAAAAAAATTAGATAAATTACACTAATTTACCTAAAATTGGATGAAATTCACCCCACGTCCTCTCTATTTATAAAATTTATTTAGGAGGTTCCTGAATTTGTAAAATTATTATACTGGTCTCATCTTTATTGTATAATAAATAATGTATTTAGACGAGGTCATTCTTACATGTACAAATAGAGGAGTATTGGGATAAGTTTCACCAAATTTTAGGGGAGATAAGTATATGCCTAAAAATTTTATAATTAAATAGACCATCAAACAAACTTTTAGGCTTAGTCAGACTTTTAAGAAAGCCAAACTAATGCCTATGTCAGGTAATAAACTTAAGATCAGGTTACCTTTTGGCAATGCAAATCAGACTTATTTAAGTCAAAATGTAGTCTACTACTTTCACCTCTAATAACAAGAAAAGAGTCTTATTTCACAACTATCTTTGAGCTGGGTTGGAATCTCAATATGCAGCATCGTGTGTAATATACATTTTTCAAGTTGAAAGTAACTCTATTTCATCTTCCTTTCAAGATATTATAAATCAGGATAATCAATCTTAAAAACTAACATCTTTTTTAATTTTAAATTCATTTTTTAATAATATCAGTTTAATTTAAATAGATTATCAATATATCCTTTCAAGATATTATAAATCAGGATAATCAATCTTAAAAACTAACATCTTTTTTAATTTTAAATTCATTTTTTTAATAATATCAGTTTAATTTAAATAGATTATCAATATAAAATAGTTTGTACTATTAACTAAACAAATTTTATTATATTTTGGAAGTGACGACTCTTATTTATAATATTCACATTGCATAAAAATTAATTTCATTGAAACATTAAAAGTAAAAAAAATTATATTTTGTGTTATCAAAGTTTACATTTTTTTTTAACTACGTCCGGAAATCTCTATCATAAATTAAAAGAAAAATATCAAATAATTCTAATTAGTATACCTAAAAATTCTTTTAATTTAAAATTCTATTTATATATGCTAAATAGCCTTTGCAAATTGTATAAATTATAATTTATATCATTATAAATAAAATTTTAAATTAAAATATTTTTATATCAATTCTTTGCGGACTATCATGGCTCGTTATAGAACAATAAATCTTGAAAATACTAATATTATGCTGAAAATACTTATATATATATAATATAATATAAGAATATAGTGTCATTTTCCAGTCCGATGTCCCGTCGCTAAGCAATGTCATTCTGTATTTCTGTGACACGACTTCGATACATGTGCATTATATTATAAGGTGCGTTCTTGGTGCCGCCGGTGAAAAGAAAAAAAAAAAAAAAAAAAAAGGAATGGTTAAGCAGTGTTTGATATTTGTGGTTGTTGACTATATAGCCTTTGACTCCTTGCTGTCTCATGGTCACCAACCCAAAACCCAATATACATTAATCATTGTGTTTTAGCAATAAATCTCCATATCTAAATCCTTGTGCTAGAATAAATCCATGTCATCTTATCATTGTTCTTCTATGATATCCGCTTTTTTTATTTTTCAAACTTTATCTTCTTTAAAAACATGACTGGATTGACGCTTGTTTTATCAATTTTTTCTTTAATAATAATAATATTAAAATACATAAATGAATAATTATATATTAACTAAATAAGAATATAATAATATATTATAAATAAATAATAATATTACGTCACACATAAATAATGATTTCTCATTAAAATAACTAATTTATAACAAATAATATAAAGTAATAAATAATATTAATATATTATAATTATATATAATAAAATTAAAATATTAAAAATAATTGTTTAAGTTAATGTCTTAATTATCATATTTTTAAAAATTATATAGAAATTATTATTAAAATTATTTTTTATATTTTTTCACAATTATAAATAGAAATTATTAAATTGTATAAGAAAAATAAAGTGTTATATTCTATTAAACATGGCACAAGGATTTAGACCTAGAGTTTTAATGCCAAAACAAAGTCATTAATGTACATGGAGTTTTGGATTTGCCGATCATAAGACAGTAATGAGTCAGAGCCTATAATCAACAACTGCAAGTAACACATCACTTATTAACCATTCCCTTTATTATTATTATTATTTTTTCGGCGGCACCCAAGAACGCGCCTTAATTTAATTGGATCTCTGTGAAACTTCGAGCAAATGGTCAAGGTTATGCTGTTTTATCGTATCTTCTGTAATCAATATTTCAGTTAGTAATATTAAAGCTTAATCACATCGAACAGATGTTATGAACCACATGCCAAGAAATTTTCTTTTCCTCTGCAGGCGGAACCAAGTGCTTAAAAAGTAGATTAGTCTCGGTTGATGTCAGGGATGGATTGCAACAAATCCACCATTACCAGCTACTGTCCAGTGAAATATTCAATCCCTCAAATTATCATTAGCTTTGGTATCAATAATAAAGTCACTTAACCAAATTATCATTAGCTGTCTCCATTACTACTCACTCTAATAGCCGTTCATGCCAAAGCTGATAATATGAATTTACACATAGAATATAACAGTTAACAATAAATGAAAAGAATACAAATATAAGATTTTGGCATAAGTTTTTAATGCCATTAATTATAAACTAAATATTTTTAAACTTCATAATAGAAAATCACACATTAATTAAATATAAGTCCATGAGTTTCTAGCAACTGTTTTTTATCTGACGTTACTCGGTTAATCTGAAATTACCAAAAATAAAAATAAAGAAAAATGAGAATTTAAAATTCTCAATAAAAAATGAATGATTTTAAAACATTTGAACTATAATTGGTTTTAGTCGTGTCTGCATGGAAATACACAGCGCTATAGTTTCATCATATAATAAATTATCATGTCATAAATAATAGAAATCATGTAGAAAATGTCATGCAAATCTTACAAGAATATTGATTTATTTACATTAGTTTTTACTTTCATTTGTCTACTTGTCTCATATACAGTCAAAAGCATTCTTTTAGGGAAATCTTGCTCTCTGTGTTATTCTTTAACGTCATGATGACAAAGTCAAACTTTTACGCCATACTAACTAAGACAAGTAATATAAAAGGACCTTACATCTATGTCCATCTGTCTTTTATGATTAGCGGCAATTATTTTTAAATATATTCTTTTCAATTTACTTCTTGTTATAAATAAATTCACGATGAGTATGAAATGCATAAACTTAACCAATAACATAAACCGAATAAAAAGCACATAATATAAATTAATGCATCTAAAACAAATAAATTTTATCAAAATAATATGAAATTGACCAATTAATAAGGAAATATCTCAATACGATTTATCAAATCATAGAGTTGTCAATCTAATTGTTAATCTTAAAAGGAACTAAAATTAGTATTACTTTTTTAATTAAATTCTCTTGACTTTTCATCAAGGTCCATGAGTTGGTCTTTGTCATCATAAAGTCATAATTAATTTAATATTTTCAATCCATATAAGATCACATTTACTTATTTTTGGTATTAAATTTTAATTATATTTTAGCTTTAATTTAGGTCCCTTATAGAAATTTCAATGATTATTAACAACTCAAATTAATATAATATTATATAAACAATATGAAAAATTTTAGAATAGAAGGGTGATAAAATAATTTGAACTAGATTACAACATAAATATTCTTCTCCTTATTTCTCTTTCTCCTCACTTATTCTTCTCAACACCATCACATTCTTTCTCTTTTTTACTTTCACCCATGATAAGTATACATTTCTGTACATGTTTTATACCATATTCTTAGTGTCTTAGCTCTCTTTTATACTTAATTGTATACATTTGCATCATTTTGAGTTTGGAAATTGATTTGAGCATTAGTGAGAATTTTTAGCATAATTGCACTTCTGACATTGTTTTGTATTATGCAGATAACTGGAGTTGTGGACCTCTAAAACTTATGTTTTTTGGCTTGTAGGCAAGTTAATAAGATTATCTACAATTTTCATGCAGAAATCAGAAGCTGGATCAGAAGTCTAGCTAGTCAAAATATATTAAGGAAGTTAGAAATGAAGTGCTAAATTTTCAGATTGGGCATGTTTCAATAATCAGGGCACGTCTCTCTCATCGTAAGTCCAAACGACGCAATTAAGGTGTCCATGTTGAAGAGAACAAAAAGATCTACAACTTTTATTGGTACACCAAGAGCTAATTCAATCATTACAAGGGTTAAAACTTGATCAACTCTTGCAGCTAACCTAGGTCGCTACAACGACCCCTGGTGCTGTTGTTCCAAATTTTGGTCTGACCAGACTCGCTGCAGTGAGTCCCCAAAGATTTGTGATGGTGCTATATGCATTTTAATGAGTTTCTAAGTCTTTAAATAATCCCCAAACCCTTACAATAAGGGTATACGACCCTTTAGCCTAAATTAGCTTATGTTAGATTAGTTTTAGGTTCTCCTTTCTTCTCCCTCTCTTCCCATCTCCTCCTTATTCTTCCACTTTCTTCTTTCCTTTTCTTCACCCATCTTCTTCCTCACCTACTCTCTTTTCTCTTAGGTTAGGTTTTACTTTCTCTTTTTACTGTAGTTTCTCTATGAAAGAGTGAATTTGTAACTAGTATTAAGAATTCTCCAAGTCCTAAGGGTTTATCTTGAGACTTGCATATTCAATAAATACATGGTTTGGTTTCTTGATTTTTCTTCTCTTATGTTTCTTCTATTCTTTATGTGTGTTTATATTGATTAATTAATTGATTATGATATGATTTAAAAAGTTTTGATATGCATTGGGCATTGCACGGGTACCCTGATTAGTACATATAACAAGGCAAAGAGCAACTGCTGAACTTTCTGGTCAGCTAGCATCATTTTATTAGATAGGGTTAAAAAGGAGGGACAACAAAGCCTTTTTCTCGATAAATAGAATCACTTAAATGAATCGAATGACATCACGATGCCTTGAAAAATTAAACTCAAGCCAATCAAGTCCATGATTCAACTCACAGTGTTTTAAACTCTGAAGCATAGGTACGTGTATTTTTTAAAAGTACTAGTATTGGGTATGTATCTGGTGCGGGTATGTGCTTCCCAATGTCTTATTTTCTTTTAAAAAAAAAGAAAAAGAAAAAGAAAAAATGGGTACGTTGGGTATGTTTAAGTCCGCATTGGGTACACATACTTAAGGTTGGTACATATTTTTTTTTCCTATTAAAACAGCATCGTTTTGATTTTTTTAAAAAAAAAAAAATTCCCCCGCCATCCTAGTCATCGAACTCTAACACCCTCTTCCATTCTAATCAACACCACAACGAGATCCTCAGCCCCACACCTCTCTCTGACTCTCCCATCCACTCCTATTCTCATTGCCAGTGACACCACACCACAGCAACGACGCAGCAGAACACGACCAAGACTGCAACAGTGCGGAGGAACGCACCCAAGACAGCAGCAAAGCTCGACAACTATTGGGCTTTCCGACGACATGACCATGACTTCTAATCTGTCCGGCGATGACAACAACTTCTAGACAGTCCAGCGCCGACGACAATGGCTTCACTCTCCGACACATCCTTTCTGTGCTTTCTCCATTGAGATTTTTTTCACTTTCAAATTTAGTGACTTGTGATTGTGAGGTACGTGCACTGTTTTTGTCTCTATGATTTATTGCTTTTGTTAGTTTTTTTTGCTGCAGCAATTATTTATTTGTTTGCTTGCTATCATCTTTCATGACTAGACTATTAGAGTTTGATTGTTAATTGTCATGCGAACAATGTTGAACAATGTTCTAAGTAGTTTTTTTTATTTGGGTATGTAATGTTGAGCAATTTAGATTTTAGACTTGTTTTATGACGAAGTTTTTGTTTTCACCATCTGAAAATTGTGATTTTATATATATATATATAAATGTACCTGTACTCCATTTTTTACATAATTTTCATACCTCGTACCCATATCAGTTTTAAATTGCAAATTATATAAAATTAGGACCACATCAGATGTAACCGCAATAATTAAGTTGCAGTTGTCGCCGCAAATTGTGTGCGACTCTCAAATAACAGAAATCGCTTGTAACCGCAACGCGGCCACATTGGAATTGCAGTGGACCCCAATAGGCCGCATTAAAGATGCAACAAATCACAATGGACTCCATTTCACGTGACAACAGTTGTAAAGCATATCGGGATGGCTGCAATTGCAACAATCACAGTTGTGATTGGATTAGTGGCGGCAACCACAATATAATACACTATATAATCCATGTATTTTACCTAGGTTTGAGAGAAGTACAACCAGGCAGAGACGTTAAGAAAAAAGGAACGCAAGAGATAATTAATAAAACTCACCCTTCATCTTAGGGGGAGGGTGAAGTGACCGCACTGCTCGACCCAAGTATTCACTGCAGCCTTTCCTTCACTACTGTTCTGATCAGATCTCTACTGTTCCACACGAGCACCAGCGTTTCCACATGCACAGATCTTTTACAAGCTGGGAGATTAAATGCAAATCTTTGAGATTTGCACCTTGCTATCTTTAAGGTACTCAAGAAACATCTGTCTGCATACTGAAGCCCAGGCAAAAATATTAGAATATAAAAAGCCTGTGGTGGGTTTCAAAACATAGTTAACAGGCAGATAAGATCAGAGTTCACCACATATCTCAGGATGAACCCGCTCAAAAAGTCAAGGCATGAAGAGCATGAAATAGCTTTGTGCATTAGACTTGCACGATTTATAATAATTCCCCTTAGATTGGGATGACAACCCAAGAACTTGTATAATAACTAATTTCTAAAGTGATGGTCCTGCACGGCCTTACATTTGGAATGTCAAAATCACCTTCGCTTGCATCGCATACATCCAGTGACAGTTTTCGAAGCAATGGCATCTGTTGGTTATGATAGAAGATACAAAGCAGATATCAGGTTTCTTACACTGTATTTGCACCAAAAAAAGAAAATAACAACAACACAAGCAAAGTGCAACCTCTGAAGCGGCATTGAAAATGAAGTTTCTCTGTAGCCCAGAACCCTGCATATGGTCAAACCAATAGTAAATGACATGATGTCAACATATGATTCAGAAATCCATAGGGCCCCACATGGCATTTCTTAACTTCATTTTTCAGAAAGGTAAGGTGGGGAAAAAACTACATTTTGTACCGTAATATTATCTTATGGTCAAAGATGCAGAAGTATAACTAATACTTCAGAAAGCATACACCGAAGTAGTCAAAATAATACTACAGAACCTGATGCTTCAAAGCAGAAAGGACGACATTTATTTATATAAGGGATCCTTGTTTATTCATGAGAATAAAGCTCACAAATAATCAGCCAATGAAATCCTTAGGTTTATAAAACAGGAATACAATCAAAGAGTATCAATGGGACAATAACGTGTACACCAGTCAAAATACTCACAGGAGGGCCACACACACACACAATTTAATCACCATATTAGAAAATGTAGGGCAACCTTCATTTTAGTTTTTTTTTTTTTTTTTTTTTTTTGTAGAATAATATTCATGAATATTATCTATGGTCATACACTCAACAGCAGTTCAAATCCTAAATATAGGGTAACAATACAACAAACGAAAATCTATACTGATCTAAAAGATTATTAGAAAATGTAAGCCAAAGAAAAATCAATTTTCAAAATGGAAGCAACCCAACCTCATTCTGACTGAAAATATGCATCAATCACTTATCATCTGACCACTATTCATAATTTAAATATAAACACAATATGCAATAAATATTTTTTTAATAGGAAGAGACTCAAAAAGCTCACGTTATGACGCAACAGGAGATCTTCAAGAGCTTTGCAGTCAAGAAGAGCAGAGATCCCATCTGCTGTTACTTCTCCACAGTCCTGAAAAATAAGTATCCATTCAATGAAAAATACATATACAAACCTAAAGGATAGCAAGATATAGCTTTAGAACAAGCGAATCTCATTGTTGAGTTACTTATTATCGTAAACTGGTATTGATGTCATTATTATTATCATTATCACTATCATATTCTGTATAAAGATGTACTACAGTTGTCCTATTGTATTACACCCTTACCTGTACTATTCTTTCCCTATTATAGAAAAGGCCTCCATGCACAGAGGTAAGAATACGCCGGTGATCCTACCCTATGCACTCTCGTGAACAATGAAGGAAATATGACATGCTTCATGCCATCATCTAAACAATATGCCCTCTTTTGGTTCTAGGAATCTCCTAGTGCTAGTGGACATGAAGAATGAGATGGGCAATGGAGGGAATCAAACCTCTGACCCAAAGCCAACAATCCCCTTGTCTGTCACAGACACTAGGGGCGGTGCCACTTGAACTTCAGCTTATTGGAAAATGCGTTTGATATATACAAACAAATTAAATATAAATGAATTTCCATTAATATGATAAGCACTCTATCTCCATATGAGATGGATGAGCAGCGCATTTTCTTAGGTTCCAAAAGCACAATCAAAGACCAATTCTTCCCCCACCCCTACCCTCAAGCCTTCTCCAGCAGGAAAAACTGTACGTTCTTTTAAAGCCAGAGTATGACAGCAGCAGCAAGCCACAAATATTGCTACGTTTCTGGGAAATTTACCAAGGCAACATATCCATATCACATAATAGACACATCCATTGTGTATAAGATTATAAATATCTTGTAACCATGTAAAAGGTTATTCTAAAATTTTCTAAGTAAGAAATAAATAAAAAATAACAAACCTCTAAATGGATAGAGACCAAGCCTGGCCATCCACGTGAAATTATCTGTTGAGAATCTGCAAGGAGAAACAACAATATTGACAAATTAGAGGCACGTGATTATTAACATTTTCATTACACCGAGAACTCAACTTGATCAAATTAAAGGCATGCATTGCAAAATCATGCCCAATTAATCAAGTCAAGTGCAGTTGATCATCTATACAAATCCTAACCTGAGTTAAGACGCGGACATCCTACCAATGAAAGCTCAACCAAATTTCTGCAGTTTTGACTAAGAATGACCAAATCATCATTGGTCATCCAAGGGGTTACTCTTTCAAGCCTCAACTTTCTTAGATTTTGCATGGAAAATTTGAAGCTTGCCATGGATATATCACCAAAACAATAGCACAGAGCTAATACTTGCAAGTTTACCAAGGATGAAACAATTTTCATCACAATAGTATCAGATATTACCTGTGAATTCCCAAAACAGCATATACAAAGCAACAATCAAAATTTTAGAAACCTTTTTTCAACTTTACAGCATGAGAACTGAAAAAAGTAAGCATATGTGAGTAAAGTAACAGTCAAGTGATAGCTAGAATAAGAAGCATAATGCATCTCATACATATAGACACTTAAAAAGAATGGGAAACAACACTTTGACAGTGATTAATGTGACTAATTCAAAGTATTTGCCTTGACTCATCTGACTGAAGACTTAAGGAGGCAATAATGATGGAACTTCATGGACTGTAGATCATGAATGGCAAGTCCATTAAATTAATTGATGGGAACAGTTTCAACACGAGATTAATTAAAGGAAAAAGTTTCTCCATTGTTTTTTCATACTATGATCAACTGCAATAATTTATCTACATTCTTTCAGAAGGAAAAAAGAGCCTTAAATCCACAAGGAAGACAATTATTACCTGAAAATGAAGGATTATTGTTTCTAGCAGGGGACAGGTTGTGGGTAATTGTCTCAATGCACCTTCACCTAACATTCCACCTAAACCTATATTGATAGTCTTTAATGACATCAATGCAGGTTCCAGAGCACTGAATGAGATGGCAGAAAAACCCCATCCAAATTCAATTTCTTCCAACCTACACATATTTCTGAACTCAGCCTGTAGTTCTTCATGGAAAGGGGAAAAGATGGACTCTCTCTTCTCAATACAACTGTCCTCTGCAAACAAATTTCTACAATCTCTTGCTTTAAGACATTTCAAACTTGGATTTCCACGAATAACATGAGCCAATGCAGCTCCAGAAATCTGCAATTTGAATTTTTTTTAAAAATGAAAAAAGAAAAAGAAAAAGGAACAAACCAAGTAAGGAAATAAGGATCATAAAAACAGTGATAGTACAGTAGCAAAAAGCTAGATATGCGCACTCCATGCTGCCACAATTAGTGAAAATATCTCTGCATAACAAACTAAATTTGTTGGGGAACTATGAAGGATAAGATGTTAGATTCTTGTACATCTATATGCACAAAAGAAGAACTTCAACCAGAGGCCGTGAAATTGAGAAACAAACATACTGCCCAAATTTGACACTGCTTTTATATTCGAAACAAGCATTAAGGTTTAATTTGTATGTAACCAGTTAACGAATCTAATAACTTCAATTAGGGCTTAGGATTCATCAGAAGATGGATAGAACTTATTTAGTAGCCAAGTGTTAGGCATCCAAAGACGACACATGCATCATTCTTAGTTAATTCAGCGCGGAAACAAGCCACCTAAGTCTTAAATCACTATCAATCAGATCAAAATGAACTTACGGTTGATAGTAGAATGTAAAAACATCCAACCACACCTCCTCAAACTCATATGCCATGAACATGCATCTTGAATCAATATGAAGAAAAAGAAAACATGCCAGAGTTCATGAATTTGACAACAGACCTTGGTATCTGAAACATCCAGCATCTCCAAAGAAGAGCCTACAAAATTATACAGTGCCTGGTCACCCAGGTCAGTCCCTCTCAGGCATAAACTCTTCAAAACTCGTGTTTGAGACATAAGCTCAAGTAGAGATGACTCACAAACACCTACAAAACAACTAATTTATCATATTTAGAACTATAAATTAACATAAAATTGTAAAAAATCCCTCTCAAATTGAGTTTAGTTGGTGCTCAACAATTAAGATAATGTATTGGTACCTTATTATGCTTAACTAATCATTAATCGAGCAGGTTATTATGCAAGCAACTTCTTCCAACTCAAATGTGAGGCAAAAGCTTTGAAATAAAACAAAAAGATGTTGCGCGCATGCACGGGAGAGTGTTGTTAAGTAAAGCATCTAATTCTTCATGGTATCAAGATATTAAGGCCTACCACGCCAAAAGATCACAATGGCATTTGAAAGCAATAGTTACATTATTGCTAGAATATAGTGTACATTATATCAAAAGCAAATTGTTGAGATATTGTGTATCAATGTACATATTTATTCCCTTATTCTTTGATTTATTAGGATAGATATGTTACACATATTAGCATCCTAAAATAGAGAAATTAGTATAAGACACTAATTACTATGAGATATGTTATTTATACTCGCCATTTGTAGGACACTGTGCCAACACATTGCTATCTACCATTGGATGGGGGGTGGACTCCACTTAGTTTGGGACCCGCATCTCATGCAATGATAGTAGATAAGAGTGTGCCGACACAGTGTCTCATATTGTGTGAGTATGGATAACACTACTCAATTTGTCAATATACATAACAAAAAGTTAAGCCAAACCATCTTCACATAAAACTTGGTCTATATGAGGCAGAGTATATTATACATATGCAGCCAGTAAATAGTATTAGAAACGCTTTACTGAAAATTTATACAAGATGAGTATTTACAGATTCACTTTGGCAGTTCCCAAATAAACTAAAAGTAATGCAACTTACCCCTGCAGCCACCCATGTGCAGTGTTTGAAGATCAGATGCTATAGGATTCAACTGCTTGTCTCTAGAATGTAGAGAGGGAACGTTGCCAATACCAGAAATAGCTGAAGAAAGAGCTTTAACTGAATTTATCCCAAATGAAGTATCACAAACCACAATTGAATTAAGTTTCTGACATCTGCATATGAGATCTGATATGCCAATATCAGTGACGGAAATGCATCCTTTAATATTCAGGTGACGCAATGAAACACAGAATTTGGAGATATACTGGAGAACCAAATCTGTCATGTACAATTTAAAAAATTTCCTTGGCCGTTAACAGAGGTAAGAACAAATAAATAACAAAATATTTAGGTTTGGCATGAATATTTTTCAACAGAAAAAAATCTTACCACAAACATCAGTTCTTCCTTCCAGTGTGAGTTTTTTAACATTAGAAAGTGGAGGTCCAGATCTATTAAATATCATGATTTCCATTGGCTTATAGTTAACACTAGAGGTCTTCTCTGGTACCAATGGTATCATAGCAGCATTAGAGGATATAACGGTAACTGATGCTGGTATTAGTGGAGTGATATCAACAGTCAAGTCAATTTCACAGACCAAAGGGCACTTCTCCAACAATTGGAGGAAACCAATTGTCCTGATGTTCAAAAGATAAGCTGCTTTCAATATTCTTAAAGAAGGAAAGGACTTGCAGAAGTAATCAACAGCATGTTCAATGAGCAATCTCCAACACTTAGAGATATCAACCTCCTGAACTGCTTCAAAGGTAAAGGTTTGTAACAGTCTTTTTGGATGCGCAGATCTATCTTTTATAGAATGTCCAGGGTTAATAACAAACTGTTCTATAAGCTTCTTTTGGGCAGGATCTGTCGTACCAGATGAAGGGATCAGTGACAGAAGCACTATTGCAGATGTTATTTGCGGACAATCAGAAAGGTTCACTTTCTGCATGCAATGAGAAGTTTACATCAGAAACTATGATAGCTTACCTAATAGATGATTACAGACTCCTTGCAGATGACTGGAAGACAAGTTAGCTTAGACATTTATAAATATCATATTCCTGAATAGCAGTTGCAGATAGGGAAACCAAATACCAGAAGTAGCCAATAGATACTTTCAAGTTCAAACAAAATATTGATTTACTGTGTGTCAAAATGCACAGGGCATGGAAGTTAAGCAGCCAGTAAAATTGCTAATCTTATCTGCAGAATGTTTTATGGATCTCTTCACATTAGATAACAACAAAAATGAATGTATACCTAGAAAATGCTAATCTGGCGAAATAAGGACCATGCAATTTTTGTCCATCTTATCGACAAAAATGAATATCATTTTTGACATATATACTTTGCTCTTAAGTTTACATGGACTAACAAGGGATATTGCTAGTTCTTTTCCAATTCTGCTTTAAAATGTTCAATATAAAAATATAACAGCAATCTTCTGAATCAATAAAGCCAACTTCTTTTTTCTTTCTTTCTGTAAAAATCAGGCAACATTGTAAATGCTAAGCATTAGAGGCTCCTAAGCTCAAACAAACCAAGCATAATAAACAAACTCAAAATCATTTAGTGGTTCAAAGTAACAAATTTACCTTTGAGTACTCTGTCAGCCGAATCCTGAGATGTTGTGAGTCACTATACTCAAAAATATCTTGTGAACCCATAAGTGGAATATTTAATAGTCTGAGAATTGAATCAATGCTTTCCTCAGCTAGCTGCCTAAAATGAAAAGAGTTTCTTTTTCCTGTTAAACAAATGAAAAAATTACCTTACATCATCTAGCAATTTCTTCAAGAAGAATAAATACATTTAGTGCTTCAGGACTCAGGTAAAAGCTCAAGAAAATGGAATACCTGCAGCAAACCACAAAGGCAAAAGGCCCACACGAATCTGTTAAGAACCAAAAGTGAAAAACTGAAAGGTTATGCAAGATTAAGAATAAATGACATGGTAACACATATAGCAAACTCATCATCAACGATAGAGCAAGAATTAAGATATAGAAATATTAGGCAAAAAATACGAGCTTGATTAATTTATAATTATTTCTCAAAAGAATTAAATAATATAATTACACTTATACCATTTATTGGGGCAAGCTTGTACTAGTTGTACTACAATAGTATTTGACCTAGATTTATCATATCATCAAAGCATCTCAAAATTATTCAGAGTACTATTTCTCCTTTCTGTCTCTTCCCCATAATTTCAAAAATTAACCTTGCTATTGATATATACAGGTTTCAGTAATATGGTGAAGGGATAGCCTTTATGTTAAGCAGATGGGCAAAAAAAGGATTTGGCATGACACTATCTGGCTGTGTTTTTCTCCTAAGACTGCATTGAAGAGCAAATTGAAGGCTAAATATCAATGATGAAGCATATAACCTCACCTGTTTTAAAATTCCATTGCAGTCGTCTTCAGATTTGCTCAGGCTCTCCAAATTTTCCATGTTACTTTCAAGCCAGAGAAGAAGTGCATCAGAAAGATGCATCTCACTGTCAAGATGCTATAACATTAGATTCTTAAATTTACATATTTACGTAGTTAATTACACAGGATTGAAGGAAGCCATTTTGTAAGTAATTAATCAACCTGTCAACAGTCAAGTGAGGGTGCTCTACTGAAGATAACAGCAGTTCATATGGGATTCTCTCAAAAAACTTCTTGTGCATTGCCCACATCTGCTAGAAAAGAAATTAAAAGAAAATTCATCTTTCAAGTCACATTTAATTAACATAAGGAATAACTTATCTGTTAAGCATTGCATAGAGGAGAAAAGAAAGTGGTTTTTGTAGATTTCAAATAATGCAACCATAGGTTAACTGAATGTTAGGTCTCTTAATATTTGATGTTAAGGTTATATTTTCTGTAGGGATACACATGTTTCCTAGGGGGGCTATTGATGTATACCAGCAATGGGTAAGGGATGTAACCTACTCTGTTGATGTATGTGGGAAGCGGATAATAAGATGTGTAACTAACTTTGTCACTTAGGCAGAGCGAGAATATTCTAATTGATTAGGGGAGAGTCTATATAGGCAAGGGGAGGGATACTGAGCGAGGTATCTTAGAATTGGAAATGGGACTTGGAGGAGCAACTGAGTCTCTCTAATACCTAGCAACCCTTATTTCTTTCATTTTGTGAGTAATACAAATACAAACACACATACAAATCACCCTATGTTTCCATTTTTCTTATCTGATACTATGATGCTATCAAATGGTATCAGAGCTCCTGATCTTGGGTGCCTTGTGCCAAAAACCATGCAAGTTGCTGCTACCACTATGGAGTTAGCAGCGAAGAAGATGAAGATGAAGTAGAATCCAAAAAAAAATAAAAATCTAGCAAGAGGAAGGTACCATCGACATCGTCAACCATCAATATGGGAGGGTGATGAAGATCAGTTGGGGAGAAAAAGAAGGAGATACTCCATGGACGATTGGCCTCCTAATGTTCGTGTGTTTTTTCAAAGCAGGCAGAAGGAGGAGAAGGAAGACAGTGAAGAAGAGAAGGAAGAAGACGGTGCAGAACAAGCATATCTCAGTGAACCTAAGGAAGTGGAGATCGATCACCCTTTTCCGCACTTGGATTCTATTGTGATGGAGGAATCAGTGGAAGACGAAGGAATGAGGAAAGTGATTTCTATTCACACATCTGCGAAATCCGTTGAGATGGAAGGGTTGTTGGAGACAAAATCCCTCTTAGAATGGAAGCCCATGAAGCAGCAGACAAAAAAGTTGCACAATGGGGAGGAAGACCTCTCTGTTAATGTTGTAGAGGCTGTGTAAGGGATGGAGGCGATCAAACAGAAGGAGAAATGGGTCAAGCAATGGAGTCTCACACATGAGCAATAGGAGGAAGAAGAGTTTGCAATCGTTGGCGATCTCTGGGTCCCGAGAAAATCAGCTAAGCTCTTGTGGCTAGAGTTGTGGAGCTGCCAAAACCACATGCATCACCACTGTTGCCACTAGAACTAACATCACAGAAGAAGATGGAGAAGACGCAATCTGGGACTGAGATTGGGCTTCCAAGCATGCTGACCGAGCCTCTATTGTCGAAACCACCCAAACTGCCAGATCAAGTGGCAACGTCGATTGCTACGGCGACGGAGACTGCCAACGCTACAAGGAAGAAAGCAAAACAAAGGAGAGTGCACGTCCGCGACGAAGCTTTGGCTTTCTAGAAGCTTGAGGAACCCACGACCGCTACTGGAACCGCCCATATTTGGTCCTCAACAGCATGACAAGGAAGAAGGTAGAAGGGGCAGCAGATTGGGTAAGTCAGAAGCTGGGTTAATTTTTTGACCTATTGGACCAAGCCCATATAAATAAAGAGAATAATTGGGGTTATGCTAAAAGGATCTTTGATATTAAGTTATTAGGCAAAGCCCAAATTGAGGATTGGAGCGCTAGAGAAGGGAGCTTACTCTTAATATTAATAAGCTAGGCCCAAAAGGATGAAGATGCACAAGCTGAGTGCATGTTCAAGATTGGGCTCCAAGAATTGCAACCATTCTCAGCCCAACCATTAGGAGTTGGTGCTATATACGGGTCCAGCATGAAAGAAATCCTCTACTTAACTCCATCAAATCCTGACGATGAGAGAATTGAAGATGCTCAAAATGAGAGTGCTGGAATAGTTCGAGATGCAATTGCTAGGATAGTAGACTACAAAAAGGTGTCGGTAAAAAGGCAATGCCATGCTTACAACTAGAGACATTGCTGGGAGCTTGCCAGGGACACTTATTTACTTTTCAACACAGCATGAAGACAATGTCAAAGTCCGATGGGGCCAAGGGATGAGTTGTATTACTAACAAACAATATTTTTATAGGTTGGACATCACCTTCACTTGAAGGGTCTTTTGATGATGCAACTGATGGTATCACAACCTCAAATTATCTCATTATTGCTAATTCTGCCTCAGCAATATTTGATTTGTATATGATGGTTCAAGTATCCAATTCTAATGAGTCTTACCTTAAAAGGGCGAGTTAGATTGCATATAGAAGTGATTGAACTCTTCAAGTTGATTTCTAATAACCCCTGGCAATTTTTGTGGCCTTGGCTTCTTAAAAAAAAAAGGAAAAATCAAGTTTCTAGGCAAGTGGCAAGAAACTAAAAATGCTGTTATTGCACATAATTGTGAGAGGAACAAGCAAGGTGTGCAGGGGGTCAAGTTTTATGCACCAACAGTCATTCTATTTACTGCTAATGAAGTAGAATTAGAATCGCTTGGGTGCAGGCTTGAACACTTCAACTTCATTTGCATCTACTCTTTAGATCCCTTGCTACTTGGGCTCTTGTACTAGAAGAACCAAGTCCCAAGGGAAGGGTTCAAAAACTAATTGTGCTCTTGTTGAACAGAATTGTGACAGGAATACAGAAAGTGTAATGGGTTTGCAGGGAGCATCATACAAGATTGAGAGGAATCTAATGCTTCTCAGTGCAACTATTGTAGACTGCAAATTCCAAAATGGGGTTCCTGACTACATTGACAAGCTCACGCAAGCAAGAATTCATATTTGGGCTTCATTTGGGGATAAAATGGAGACTACAATCAAACGTGGTTTTGCTTAGTCAAGCTAGACAAAGAGTTCATCAGATGATAATATATTTGGAGACTCCTAATTTTCAAGCACTGTAGATGGGGGGAGACGAGGCTATTATGATCTATGAACAAGAAAATTATTTGTTGTTAATTTTTGAAAACCAAGAAATTCTAGGTGTCGGACTGGGATCAGATCCTCGGGACCCTGGAGGACATTGCAACAACGCATGCTCACTTACTTTCTTCCTCAAGATATGGGACCCAGGAGGAAGCCTTTTATTTTTCAGCACTATTGTTTTCCTTTATGTACATCACCTTGAGGACAAGGTGAATTTTAAGGTGGGGTATTGTTAGGTCACTTAGTATTTGATGTTAAGACTATATTTTCTGTAGGAATACACATGTTACCTAAGAGGTTGTTGATGTATACAGGCAATGGGTAAGGGATGTAACTAACTCTGCTGATGAATGTGGGAAATGGGTAATGGATTTTGTAACTAACCCTACCACCAAGGCAGAGAGAGAATATTCTAATTGGTTAGGGGGAAAGCCTATATGGGCTAGGGGAGGGATACTGAGAGGGGTTATCTGAAAATTAGAATTGGGACTTGGGAGAGCAATTAGGTCTCTCTAATACCTAGCAACATTTATTTTTTTCATTTTGTGATTAATACGAATACAAACACAAATAGGTAGCATTTGGTAGCAGGGACAGGACAGGAAACACAGGGACAATGGAGACAGAAAGATGTTTGGTGGTGGAGACAGGGATAGGGGACCAAAAAATTTTCTATCCCCGGACAGAAATACATAAAATTTCTGTACCTCCGAAAAGCGGGGACAGGATAAAAAGACATAAATTTAATATTTTTTCTTCCAATAATACCCATGTACATATTTATTATTTCCCAATGTTTCCTCACATCAGGTGGTGGTGCAAGGGTGATGCGGCGATCCGACAGTGGTATGATGGGGGTACATAATGTCTTTTACCATGTATTTGTTGTATTGTCCCCGTGTTTCCAAACAATGCATGGAGACAATTATCATGTTTTGTACTCCACAATCAAACACGATACAGATATAGTATTTTTTATATTTCCATCTCCATTGTCTTCATTGTCCGAAGACAGATACCCAACACTACCATAAAGATCACCCTATGTTTCCATTCTTCTTATCTGATACTATGATCCTATCACTGAACTTCACATCTTGTTTACCAAATAAATTAATTGAAGGAATTTATCTAAACTAACTAAATTGAAATATAATGAGGTTAGTGGGCAATTGGTTTTCATATCTCCTTTTGTCTTTTGTCTTTTGTCCTTCATACAGTATCACTGTATCAAATCTTCAGGAAATGGCTCTCAAATGATGATATGAAAAGTAGACGTCGCTTGAGGCAGCATATAGAGAGGATATTGGGGGGGGGAAAAAAAAGAAAGAAAGATAAAAGACACTGCAACACAGGACTAAAAGAAATCACTAAATAAAGAGCATAGGTGCTGATCCTCAGCAAATTTCCCTGTGATATCATGTTTTAGGAATTGACATATCCTGAAAAATAACTTTAAAGAAATTCTCACAAAAGGTATACCAATGTAATAAAGTATGGGCATACATTTCAGCAATAGTCCAAACAATAGTTATGTAAAGGCACATCAAAAGATTTACTTTGTCAAGAGTGATACAACGATGTGTGATTAGCAGAAATTTATAATTAAGGAGAAACATGACAACATTACTGTTGGTTGTTCAAGCTTTAGAGAATAGAAGTTTGAGTACATACAAAATTTCGTGCCAGGTAGCCCACACACAAGTGCAAAATAAAGTCACTAGCTGCAAAAGCAATGCAATTGGAAAAAATATATATATATATATTAGAATGAAAATGCAATGTAAAAGCCAAAACCCAAAAGTGAATGAAGAGAGTCTTGAGTTGCAAGCTAATCATTTTTGTGACGAGAAAATGTTAAGAATAACAAAATTTCACCACGCTCTATGCCAAACTTCCAAATTTGAATCAAATCCTCCACTTGTATTTGTGTTGACTGAAATCCTTCGGGTGAGGATACCTCAGAAAACCACGTCTCACACTTCAAGATAAGTGTCTCCACACCAAAATAAAGTGCGCCCTGTGATTTAGACGGTGAAACAAAAAATGACCAATGAATTGGATTATTGGAATTACAAATTTGAACTCCTCAACCAGAACAAGGATTCCGAAACATTGCAGTCCCTGATTAATTTATCAATATGACAGCTTCTCTATTAACAACAGGATTGGACTGAAAAAAGAAATGTTCTATGCATAAATATGATAACACCAAAATCATGTACCTCGTAAAGAGAGAGGAAATTATTGGAGGAAATATCCACTGGGCAATCATACATATGCTTGAGAATTTGCATAAACACACCAACATTCCACTCGATAGTGATAGTGCCCAAGTATGATTCACTACAAAGTGTAATAAGAAGCATATTGTTAATTCAAAATCCATAAAAATAAAAATTAAGCAAAAATAAAAAAATTTAAACCAACAATTTCTTTCTTTCTTTCTTTTCTTTTTTCTTTTTTACCTAAAGCTCCCGCTGAGGAGGCCACGAAAGTACGAGGATTGTTCAATGAGCCTGTCGAACACAGAATGAAAAAATGAAAAGCAAATTGCAGTGTTTTTTTTGGCGTTATTATATTTTTTCCGAGAAACAAACAGAAAGTGTAAAGGATGGAAATCATCTGTGTGGGTGCGGATTGGAACTGGACCTGTTGCGATGAGCGTAAACTTTGAGAGTGTGGTGGTGGAAGCTGAGGATCGTTGGCAAATCCGAGTCGAGGATGTGTGTGGTGGAGAAGAGAACGTGCTGTTCTTCGTTTGGAGTATCGGTTTCAAGAGAATCAGGGTTTGTGCAAACCAGGGTGATGTCACGTTCGTCGTCGTCTGCGACTGAGCTTGACTCCATGGACTCAGATCGTGCTATCGTAGCTCAGAATCGGAACACATCGTCGGTCACGAAGAGAGGGGGTTAAAACGACGGTGGTGGAAGTGTAGGTAAGAACGAGGTCATAAAACGACGCTGCGCCGCCCTGACACGTGGGGGTATATTTTAGATTGACAGGGTGTTTGAAAAGTTATTAAATAATGGAATTGAATTGAATTTCTTCATAAATTGAATTTAATTCTTATGTTTAATATGAGTTGGTAAATAATATAATTGAATTGAATTCTTTGATTTGGAATCTATCTTAAAATGAATTAATTTGTTTATTTTTACCATTTTATCCTCCATTTATTAAACTTAATATTTCACTACCAACTTCAATTATTCACACAATACCCTCAATCCTTCAATTCAGTACCCAATGTTGATGATGTGGACATAGCGAGTCCAGAGCAAAAAAAAGAGCTAGGCAGCAAGTCCATGCCCACATAAACCATAAACCAACAAAAAAAAAAGAGGAAGGAACACAACAAGTCTAGAGCTTCAGTACCTCTAGTTGATGATGCGGCGGTGGTGGGACGGCGCGATGGAAGGATGGCAGCT